>CM077669.1:168653871-169853871 GCA_039707655.1 Elymus sibiricus
ATCTGAGAGGATGTGGTCATAGGGTTAGATGTGCAAGCATGTGGTAGGAATTGATCTGTTAGCAGATGCTAGATTTTGATGTTGTGGTAGCTATTTGTGTTGGATCTGTGTAGCTAGAGTAGTATGTTAGTGATGAACACTATGGATTTGTACCATGACAGAGTAGCTAGTTATGATGTTGAGATAGCTATCAATTGTGATGTTGTGGTACTGTCTGCGTTATGCTTATTGTCTATGCGTGATACGATTGTAGGACATGATCATGCGGACGCAAAATCTTAGTCAGGCTATTCTCCTCGCAGACAGCCAGGTTGCGACCTCCTATGTCGAGGACTCGCAACCCCTCCTCGATCAGAACACGCCTGCTGATTCAGAGGTGTTCGAGGTGTCACCTGGTGCTTCTATGTTTGTGCCAGTTGTGCTCGTTGAGCCAAATGCCACTTTAGTTGTTGCTGCACTGAAGGGCAAGAAGGATGGCAGGGGGAACAATATGAAATGGCAGCCGTTCATGTCCACGTTCGTGTTGAACAAGATGTGCGAGCTCATCTTTATAGGGTTATGGCTGACAAGGGCTTCAAGGAGGTGCACTTGAACACCGTTGCCAAGCAGGTGTTCGAGTTCTGTGGCCAGGAGGTGAGCGCCACCCAGGTGTACAACCACCTGAGGAAATGGAGAGCTCGATGGATCCAAGTGTCCAAGCTCAGAGACCTTAGCGACCCCTCCTGGGATCAGAGCACTTGCTCTATCGTTCCGGAGGCAGAGCACTACACCGGCCATGTCGCGGTTAGCTCACCGTCCCCTTGTTTTGCACAATGTCAACCATTGCCTTCTAGCAACTAACAACACTTGTTCTTCTATCTTAGGACCACCACAAGGACGCTGAGTTCCTCAACACACCCATCCAGAACTACAACCAGATGTAGCACATTTTCTCCTTCGGCCTGGCAACCGGCAAGCCAAGCTTTTAAATAGCGGATAGCGGGATGATAGCGGATTGGGGTCGGCGTAGCGGATTGCGGATTGCGGGCGATATTGCGGACGCTATGTCCACATAGCGGATATGTAGAAATGCTCATAAATTTCAGATTATTGTGTATATTTCTATATCATTGACCACAAATATGACACTTAAACTGAATATTCATCATTTATGTATAAGCATATAGACTATAATTGGTCCGAGCGAACAATATTCAATCATGCAACTCATGCAACTATGCAAGCAACACACTATCACACAAAGTACCAGCAGATTAAACAGGTAACACAACAAAATAATCAAGCAACAACTGAATAATCTAGCACCAGTCACCAATATATTAGGATATCACGAATTTAAACATCTATAGTTCATAATCCATCAGACCATGACCATCAATCCATCACCCATCACATAATAAACAGAACAACAACATGAGTGCATGACACAATCAGTCTATCAAACCATGACCATCACAGAAAGTAGAATAGAAAGCAATCCATTTCCATCCTCATCCTCTTCTCTAGTCTGATCCACGTCTACTTCATGGTCTTCTTCATCGATGTCCTCTGAAATTTCTTGACCGTCCTCTTCTTCCATTTCCTCTCTTCTGCTACTTCATCCTCTTGTTTCTTTTCTTAGTAGCCTACCGGTGCAGAAAAAGAAACAAACGTAAGTTATTTGATGACTCAATTACAAGCGTCGATAGTTGATTCATTTAATGTAGAAATTACACGTAAACTGAATTTATGAAGGTGGTGCAAAAGAAACTAAAGTACACCGAATTTAACACTCCTTGTGCAAGAGAAATCAGCAATATGATTTTGAATGGCCTGGGGCATTGCGCATCATACAGGAAGAACAATATTCTGGCAGGCAAGGTCATGTAGCTTTTATCAAACTTGAGAAAACATGCGGACATGATACCATTGCTATGTATACTACTTTAATCACCGGAATTAGTAAGACAATTGTTTCATGAGCCGAGCTCCCCCTGATGTTGTCTATTGTAAGTTGTAACTGTGTGCTACATGGCAGCAAGATAATTGTATTGACGACGGATCTTCGTCAGTACAAACTGAGCGCTGGCTAGCGACTCGAGCCGATCGGGTCAACGCCGCAGGCAGACGGGGCGGCGCCGGCGATGCGTACCAGGCGGCGGGGAGGCATGGGACGACCGGCGGCATGGCTTGAGGACGGACCTAGGCGGCGACCGTCCGTGGCGGCGTCGGCGATAGGAGCTCGAGGCGGCAGCACGGATCCTGTTGAGTGGGCAGAGAGATGAGAGAGATCGAGGTGTGGGAGAGATGAAGAGGAGAAAGGAAGGAGGGGCAGGGAGAGAGGGCCGATGGTGTTTTGTGGTTGCCGATGACGACGCTGGTCGCCGGATCTGCTGCTAGTCAGGGCAACCAAACAGGTTGCAAATGTTGGTTTAGAGACTGTAGTTGCTCAACCAACCTCATGTGAGCCAGCCTTGAGCTAGTCAGGGCCGGCTGCTACGGCCGCCAAACGCGTCCTAAATGTATCTTTGCGTGAACCAACCTGTGATTGAATGGTTGGAGGGACATTGATATTCCCAACACACCAGAGTTAAAGTCCCGGTGCTCGCATTATTTTTTCGATTTATTTTAATTTTTCTGACGATGCGCATTCAGTAAGAGGAGACGTTTCCGTCGACGACGAGACACCTATGGTGACTTTATAAATCTCAAGATGATATGCCGACTCAGTCTCTCGAAGATGCTCATAGGAATATTGTGTACATGTGTGCGTTCATAAGGATTAGTGTATGCACATATATACGAGCCCTTGCCTTTGTATTGCGTTAAAAAAAGCGCGTGCTTTGCCAAATTTCCACCACTAGTAAGTATGCACGTGCAACACACGTCTATAATGTAGATCATAAGTAGCAAAGTTTATCAGTTTGATGCCGGGTGAAAACACCAATGATTGTATTAGGAGTTCGTCTTACAGGTTGGTTTGATCTTTTGACCTCTTCTAGGATGGTTGTTCAAAATCACACGATATAAGAGTTCATTGTTGTGTTCGTCACTTTCATAGTTGTACTTCTCACCATATCATTCAATTCTGAATCCACTAAAATGGTGAATAATTTGTTCTGAAGTGTGTCCTATGCTCCTACCAAATACGTAGTAGTAATCAGAATTACCCAAAATATAGTAAACAGAATAGTCTAATATGATTTTGCCACGTACTAATCAGAATTAGTCACATGAAATATTGTTCACAAAGAACAATGGTGGGGATTCTGAGTGAAATATACATGCTCAAAATAGTCACATGAAATATTCCTATCCAGAAGTTTAACATCCATAAACCCCCAATAGAGTCCAGCATGTGATTACAAACTTTGATCTGACATTTTAATTTGATCAAATGAAAAATAAATAAACATGAATAATTAAATAGCTTTATGGTGTTTCAGCAGAAACACACATGGTGGGCAGCCTGACCGAAACTGACACACTCACTATATCAATGCCCAATCCGATTCACGTTCCCTTTCTCCGCTCTGTGCTTTCCTCCATCCCAAGCGAGCTTGCTGCCACAATCATCGCTCTCCTGCCAGCAAATTGCTAAAGATATGAGATTTAATGAAATTTTTTGTGATTTCTCACCGAATGATAAATCAAGTTTTATTTCCACTGCTTCTATAGATCACAACAAAGGCAGATGTCGGATACTCATGCTTGTGGACATTCTATTGACTCTCAATTGGCAATAACTAATCTTTAGAAGGCAAAATATATATGGAGGACAAAAATCGTGGGGTTTTGAGCTAGGTCAATCGATATTCTCACAAGCTGCCGCAACTTTCTCTTGTTAGTGGGATGTGTTGCTTCTTGATACTCTGCTTTCCTTATCAGATGGTCATGGCATATCAGTATATCACCCTTGACTACTCTGTAACAAGGATCTAGCAAAAAAACATTTAAATACAGTCAAATTCATAAAAACAGAATAAAAATATGCAGAAGGAGCAACACATCTCTGTTTCTAAGAAGTACACAAGCTACAAATTTCATATTCAGGAAAGAGGAACCAAGACATAACGAAGAAAAAGAAAGGATAGGATCCATAAATGTAAGATTCTATAAATGCGTGATGCAGCACTAACCTCATCAAAGCTTTCCCATCATGAATGACACGTTCATGTCTCTCTTGCCTGAGTCGTTTACGGAGTTGTTCTTCTATATGATCGCTAAGCACAGTCCTTGGCTAAGCACTTAGGGCAAGTATATTATGCTTCTTTAGAATCATCCCTTTTGAAATTAGAAAGGGCGCAAATCTGATGCTTCCAGCGTTCACATTAGAGCCAATCAATTAGAACAAATTAGTTAGCATGCAAAAAAGAGTTTAGAGTATTCAAGTATGAAGTTTAGCCTTAGGAAATTGATTACCTTCCATCTGAATTGTGGAACTGCAAGCCTCATTGTAACACAGGATACAGAAATTATGGCAAGTCTCAGTAGCAGCATCAGTATAGTATGATGCATTTCGTATTATCCGAGCAACACAAGGAGAACAATAAATTGGTGGAGGCGGAAAATAAAGCTTCTCTACTTTGCAAAGCTGGCATATGTTATCATTTTCAGTGTGTTCAGTCACTTGATACTTTCCAACTTTAGCATTGCTCTGCCAAATGATGGAATGGAATAAATAATCTACACTTTGTAGTGCAACAAGCATATTTTTGTTTAATATGCCTCACTGTGAACAATGAGATATTTGTTTAATATGCCTCACTATGAACATGGATCAATCATCATCCAGTTTGCATATTCCGTTTATGTTATCAAGCTACACCATCCAAACTCGCTAGTGCCTACTGAGTTCCTAGTGTTGGCAGAATATATCTCTATTGTCATCCATGAAACTTATATAAGTAAATTGCAAACGAAACTTCTTGATAGAACATGTGCATGTCTAAAAATAGATCATTGTAGCCTCGTGATTCATAGCTATGAAGCACCGGCAACACAGATACGCCGATACGGAAATGGGAATACGGGGATATGATAATTTCTAGAAACAACAATACGGCTATACGACGGGCATATAAAAATAATTAACAAAATGGTATGTAAAGAATAAAAAATAATCTATGTGTCCCTTTTGTTGCCTTCATGCCTCTTTTCATATCCTCAATGATTGAAGGATCATAATTTCCTCGATTCTCATAATTGAATGTTGTGTGTCACTGGACTCACTCCCTTGCCAGCACAACAACATCAGGAGGCCAGCAGCAGCAAGCAACAACATCATCTGATCAGCAGCAAGAAACAACATCGTATACATCAAAGAATAGCTGCATACAAGATACAAGCATTATACGAATATATACAATAAAGTAGTAGCAGCAAGCCATCAGCGACAAGCCAGCAAGCACCCACAAAAGACACACACACGCAACAAGCAGGGCGGGAGAGGACCGGAGGAGAGCAGATACCTTGCCGGCGCCGGGATTCCTGGCGGCGGCGGAGGAGGTTACTCGTGGTGGCGATGGAGCTGACTCGAGAAGGCGGCCAGGGCGACTCCACGCGGCGGCTAGCGAATCAAGGCAGCAGCGGCACTTATTGGCGCAGCAAGGTGGTCATTTACAGAGGATTTAGACGAAGTAATCGGTGATCTTCCCAACCTCTGCACGTTGAAGATGAGATAATAGTGGTGGAGGGCAGAGCGGCCAGCATGGAGGAGACCGGTGCAGATCTCAAACAGGTATGGAGCAGAGGGCTCGTTCGCCGGGGCCGCCTTGCGTGCACCCACTTCGTAGGAAGGGAGGAAACCGCTGTGGCCGGAGAGGCGAGGAATGCGGGCGCCGCCGCGCCGCTAGATCGCGTGCGTCCTCGTTCGCCGACGGCCGCCCCGCGTGCGCCCATTTTAATAGAGACGAGGCCGGTGCGGCTGGAGAGGCCTGGAGAAGCGAGAGCCGCCGCGCCGCGGCTCGAGCGCGGCCTCCTTCGCTCGTGGCCGCCCCGCGCTCGAGGAATGGGTGAGATCTGCTGGGAGGTTAGCGTTAATTTTTTTAGGGAAAGGTTAGCGTTAATTTCGGGGTGGGATTACGAGTGGGTGTGGAGAACTTTCGGCCACTTCTGCGTGGGTGGATACCAGAGTTTTCGTCCGCGCTTGTTAACTGCTAAACGTACTCTTGATGAGGATTTGTTATTATCTTGACGGTTAGATTAAAATGGGGGGTTCGATCGTGTGGTTCCATGTGAACCGGATTGTTGTGTGTACATTAGGTGGGGTGCACTTAAGAAAGAATATGTTGAATTGTTTAATAGTAGTATAGATATGCCCGTCGTATAGCCGTATTGTTGTTTCTAGAAATTATCATATCCCCGTATTCCCATTTCCGTATCGGCATATCCGTGTTGCCGGTGCTTCATAGCTATGAATCATGAGGCTACAATGATCTATTTTTAGACATGCACATGTTCTATCAAGAAGTTTCGTTTGCAATTTACTTATATAAGTTTCATGGATGATAATAGAGATATATTCTGCCAACACTAGGAACTCAGTAGGCACTAGCGAGTTTGGATGGTGTAGCTTGATAACATAAACGGAATATGCAAACTGGATGATGATTGATCCATGTTCATAGTGAGGCATGTTAAACAAATATCTCATTGTTCACAGTGAGGCATATTAAACAAAAATATGCTTGTTGCACTACAAAGTGTAGACTATTTATTCCGTTCCATCATTTGGCAGAGCAATGCTAAAGCCGGAAAGTATCAAGTGACTGAACACACTGAAAATGATAACATATGCCAGCTTTGCAAAGTAGAGAAGCTTTATTTTCAGCCTCCACCAATATATTGTTCTCCTTGTGTTGCTCGGATAATACGAAATGCATCATACTATACTGCTGCTGCTACCGAGACTTGCCATAATTTCTGTATCCTGTGTTACAATGAGGATCGCAGTTCCACAATTCAAATGGAAGGTAATCAATTTCCTAAGGCTAAACTTCATACTTGAATACTCTAAACTCTTTTTTGCATGCTAACTAATTTGTTCTAATTGATTGGCTCTAATGTGAACGCTGGAAGCATCAGATTTGCGCCCTTTCTAATTTCAAAAGGGATGATTCTAAAGAAGCAGAATATACTTGCCCTAAGTGCTTAGCCAAGGACTGCGCTTAGCGATCATATAGAAGAACAACTCTGTAAACGACTCAGGCAAGAGAGACATGAACGTGTCATTCATGATGGGAAAGCTTTGATGAGGTTAGTGCTGCATCACGCATTTATAGAATCTTACATTTATGGATCCTATCCTTTCTTTTTCTTCGTTATGTCTTGGTTCCTCTTTCCTGAATATGAAATTTGTAGCTTGTGTACTTCTTAGAAACAGAGATGTGTTGCTCCTTCTGCATATTTTTATTCTGTTTTTATGAATTTGACTGTATTTAAATGTTTTTTTGCTAGATCCTTGTTACAGAGTAGTCAAGGGTGATATACTGATATGCCATGACCATCTGATAAGGAAAGCAGAGTATCAAGAAGCAACACATCCCACTAACAAGAGAAAGTTGCGGCAGCTTGTGAGAATATCGATTGACCTAGCTCAAAACCCCACGATTTTTGTCCTCCATATATATTTTGCCTTCTAAAGATTAGTTATTGCCAATTGAGAGTCAATAGAATGTCCACAAGCATGAGTATCCGACATCTGCCTATGTTGTGATCTATAGAAGCAGTGGAAATAAAACTTGATTTATCATTCGGTGAGAAATCACAAAATTTTCATTAAATCTCATATCTTTAGCAATTTGCTGACAGGAGAGCGATGACTGTGGCAGCAAGCTCGCTTGGGATGGAGGAGAGCACAGAGCGGAGGAAGGGAACGTGAATCGGATTGGGCATTGATATAGTGAGTGTGTTAGTTTCAGTCAGGCTGCCCACCATGTGTGTTTCAGCTGAAACACCATAAAGCTATTTAATTATTCATGTTTATTTATTTTTCATTTGATCAAATTAAGATGTCAGATCAAAGTTTGTAATCACATGCTGGACTCTATTGGGGGTTTATGGATGTTAAACTTCTGGATAGGAATATTTCATGTGACTATTTTGAGCATGTATATTTCACTCAGAATCCCCACCATTGTTCTTTGTGAACAATATTTCATGTGACTAATTCTGATTAGTACGTGGCAAAATCATATTAGACTATTCTGTTTACTATATTTTGGGTAATTCTGATTACTACTACGTATTTGGTAGGGGCATAGGACACACTTCAGAACAAATTATTCATCATTTTAGTGGATTCAGAATTGAATGATATGGTGAGAAGTACAACTATGAAAGTGACGAACACAACAATGAACTCTTATATCGTGTCATTTTGAACAACCATCCTAGAAGAGGTCAAAAGATCAAACCAACCTATAAGACAGAACTCCTAATACAATCATTGGTGTTTTCACCCGGCATCAAACTGATAAACTTTGCTACTTATGATCTACATTATAGACGTGCGTTGCACGTGCATGCTTACTAGTAAAAATAATTAACAAAATAGTATGTAAAGAAGAAAAAATAATCTATGTGTCCCTTTTGTTGCCTTCATGCCTCTTTTCATATCCTCAATGATTGATGGATCATAATTTCCTCGATTCTCATAATTGAATGTTGTGTGTCACTGGACTCACTCCCTTGCCAGCACAACAACATCAGGAGGCCAGCAACAGCAAGCAACAACATCATCTGATCAGCAGCAAGAAACAACATCGTATACATCAAAGAATAGCTGCATACAAGATACAAGCATTATACGAATATATACAATAAAGTAGCAGCAGCAAGCCATCAGCGACAAGCCAGCAAGCACCCACAAAAGACACACACACGCAACAAGCAGGGCGGGAGAGGACCGGAGGAGAGCAGATACCTTGCCGGCGCCGGGATTCCTGGCGGCTGCGGAGGAGGTTACTCGTGGTGGCGATGGAGCTGACTCGAGAGGGCGGCCAGGGCGACTCCACGCGGCGGCTAGCGAATCAAGGCGGCGGCGGCACTTATTGGCGCAGCAAGGTGGTCATTTACAGAGGATTTAGACGAAGTAATCGGTGATCTCCCCAACCTCTGCACGTTGAAGATGAGATAATAGTGGTGGAGGGCAGAGTGGCCAGCACGGAGGAGACCGGTGCAGATCTCAAACAGGTATGGAGCAGAGGGCTCGTTCGCCGGGGCCGCCTTGCATGCACCCACTTCGTAGGAAGGGAGGAAACCGCTACAGCCGGAGAGGCGAGGAATGCGGGCGCCGCCGCGCTGCTAGATCGCGCGCGTCCTCGTTCGCCGGCGGCCACCCCGCGTGCGCCCATTTTAATAGAGATGAGGCCGGTGCGGCTGGAGAGGCCTAGAGAAGCGAGCGCCGTCGCGCCGCGGCTCGAGCGCGGCCTCCTTCGCTCGTGGCCGCCCCGCGCTCGAGGAATGGGTGAGATCTGCTGGGAGGTTAGCGTTAATTTTTTTAGGGAAAGGTTAGCGTTAATTTCGGGGTGGGATTACGTGGGTGTGGAGAACTTTCGGCCACTTCTGCGTGGGTGGATACCAGAGTTTTCGTCCGCGCTTGTTAACTGCTAAACGTACTCTTGATGAGGATTTGTTATTATCATGACGGTTAGATTAAAATGGGGGGTTCGATCCTGTGGTTCCATGTGAACCGGATTGTTGTGTGTACATTAGGTGGGGTGCACTTAAGAAAGAATCAATTCAATTGTTTAATAGTAGTAGTATAGATGCTCCCAGCGGAGCCAAACCCCTGGGCACCGACCGAAACCAAAAACCTCGACCTCAGCCGCATCCTGCCCGCACCCGGCACCTGTCTCTCCTCTCCCCTCTCCCCTCTCTGTTCTCCGCCACCGCCGCCGCCGCCATGAGCGCCGGCTGGAGGACGCTGCTGCTTCGCATCGGCGACAGGTGCCCCGAGTACGGGGGTACCGCCGACCACAAGGAGCACATCGTGAGTTCCACTCCCTCCGTCCCATCTTACCACCCCTTCAAAACCCTAGCCACCAGTCACAGTTCTCTGTACGGAATACTCTCAGCTCTTGGTATTGGGGTGCAGAGTGGAATTGGTATAGCGGCGGCTCTCAATGTGCCAATCTGGCTGGCAGTCTGCGGATGGAGCGCTAGTGCTTTTTTAATCACTGTTATATTCTAGGGTGCCTACAGTTGCCCGCCTGTTCTTAATTATCCAAAAGCTTTGCAGCCTTTGCTTTCGTTATCTCATTCATGCCAATCTAGTATCGTCGCTCTCAACAGTTGGATTTGGTTCGAAGGCCGCTGGATCTGCTTCTTCCATTTAGATACAGCAAGTTGGCTCAATGCGTAGAGATCAAACTTGGGTTGCGACCTACTACTAGGGTGCCTTAGGCACTTGTCTGCTTGCAGTGTTGCACAGCTGTTGTCACAATTCAATTCCAGTGGAAACACTTTAATCCGTGCTTATGTCTGGATTGTGGCCAAAATTGACCCTACCAATATCTGGTCATGACTAAAAATTTGGACCTTGTTTGGACGGTTGCCAATTTTTGGGCATGGCAATTCCCCTTTGCCTACTCTAGTTCATTTTTCTTCCCAACATTGGCCAATTCATGAGCAAACAGAACCTTGACCAAGTTTGTTTGTTGGGCAAGCCCGAGCTCAACTGAACACATAAATCGTATATGTTCAATAATCGTATATGCAACATTCTACTGAATATATATGTATCCTACGACTAAATATTTGAGTTACAATAATCCTAGGCTAGTTCCAGGGTTATTATTATGTTAAGAGTGACATAAATTGTTTGCCACTTTATCCTGTTTCTAGTTGAACATGCCCTCTAAGATAAGTGAAATTGTGGCACTATTGGATAGTAGTATGTAATGATGAAGATTGCCCATCTCTAGGTAAAATCCTGATTTATTGCAAAATGCAGTTTTAATCAAATGATTTTACTAAAGGGTGCCAAGCAAGTTCATAGGCACTCACACATTTTTCCTGTGATTGTTTGTCACATATTTACAACATCGCAGTTGTTGCAACTAACGCACAATGGTCTGAATAGAATGTTGCATTTTTTCATCTATCATGCCATGTTTCTTTCGCACCTGTTCTGAGCAAGCATTGGCTTCACAGGAAATCAGTTACAATGTGCTTTCTCGTGAATATGAACACTCCAAAGATGATATTTTTGAGGTTGGTACCCAACATTCTACTCTGTGCTTGTTCATATCGTTCTGCTTTTACTATTCCAATCTGGCTATCTTTTGATAATCTATAGTTTTAATTCTATGAAGAAGCATTAGTGCTTAATTGGACCGTTCCCAGGCATTGTTAAAAAAACAGTGGAATATGGATCCTACATGCTGCATCCCCTAGCATTTGCTTACCTCTTCAATACATATCGTCATCTTTTATCTGAATCGATTTGAGGTGCTAACTTAATGTACCTTTGTCCAAGCAGTTTCTCCTTCAGTGTGCAGAACAGTTACCTCACAAGATTCCTTTCTTTGGAGTTTTGGTATGCCGCTATTTCTATGAACCCTATACACTTTGCTAATTTATGTTGTCTTCTTTCATAATATTACCCGTATATCATTTGAAGCTCTTATTGTCACTCAATATACATGTTTTACTTGTTCCTCATGCTTTGAATTTCCTTATTATTTCCGTAACAAGGAGGGAAGCAGTATGTATATCAGCATTATAAACAACATATATCTAATATGCATATTTATTGTTTTGAGTTTCTGATTGGACTTATGAAACAAAACATGGCACTGTACATGCGTACAGTTTGGTCATATGCCACAGTTACGGCACATAATCCTGATCTAAGATGTGATTTATATGACTGGTGACTTTACATTGTGAACTTTGAAGTTCACATATGCTTTGGCTCATATTCTGTTGGCCTAGGTCTTATCATGTCTACACATGACCTGCATGTTGTTTTTTAATCTGTGTGTAGGATTTTCACTATTCTAGTGCTTATGTATGACTGCTCGTTTATATATCCTCTCCCATGGGAAGCTTGCAATGCCAATGCAAAAATATTATCTTTTCATTATTTCCACATGTATTGTGCAACAAACCTGCTACTTATAAATAAACAGAGATCAGTTGTGGTCTCTTGATCCCCTTGATACTGTGTATCCTATGGTGGGCAATGATGCACAGCTGTTCGCTAATGCTTCTATGATTTTGTTCTGTTGGCGTATTTTTATGTGCATCTTTTTCATGAGAGGAGGGTACGTCTATTGTTTTGGATCAGAAGATGAATTAATGACAACAAAATTAGACGCACAGTAATTTCGTATTTGAGCAGTTCTCTTCCATAAAGAACTGGTCTTTATTTATGACAATTGGTTTTAATACCTTCTGTACCTAACTTTGTAATCTCACATTATATTAATTTTTGAGCTACATGTTTTAAGAATAAGATGCTGCTATATGATTTCTCTTATTTAATTGAACTGAATTGTTGTGATGGTTCTGCTTTGTTCTTTTGTAATTTCAGATAGGTTTGATAAATTTGGAAAATGAAGATTTTGCCAAGGGTATCGTGGATGCAACACAGGCTAACCTACAGGTGTGAATCTTTGTTTCTACATTACAGAGCATGGCAGATCTGTTAATCCTTTCTCCCCCTTGTTCCACTGGAGAAATGTTCTCTAGGATTATATTCTAGCATTATTGACTTATTACGCCATTGGACTTCTTTTTCCCAACTTTGGTCCCTCTTAAGATCATCCTGGCCTTGTAATGACTCACTATAATTGCAGGATGCTTTGCATACTGAAAACCATGATAGGATCAGGATATTGCTACGGTTTCTCTGTGGCCTGGTAAGTTATGTAGTAGTTTCTGTTTGATGCTCTTGCTCATCCTTTTCTAGCTGCTACCATGTGTCCTAACTTGAGGTTCTTGAATATCTCATACCTGACATATTGGCATGTTACATTGGCAACACATGTTCATCAATAATCGAGCAGTGCTAAAGGCGTTTAATTCTTTTCCTGATACACTATGCTAAAGGCGTTTAGTTCTATTCCTGATACACTAACTTGTTACGTGTAATTCTAAACTAAAAGTACGAATAACTATATGATAAAATAGGGAAGGGTGCTGCAGCAATCCTTACTTCTATTGTTCAGATTGGGGGGGGGGGGGGAGGGTAGTTCAGAGGGAAATAATAATTGGAAACTCTCTTTGGATTGTAGGAATGAAGAACACATGGTTTCGAAGGGAATGCAAGTGCAAAACTGATGATTGCAAAACATAGGAAAGCTGCAGGGTAGTCGTTTGTGCAGGACATAGGAAATCTGCCTTTTTAGGCCTCCTTTGGTTTGTAGGAATTCTTAGGATAGGATTTTCAAAGGATAAGTTCCTGTGAAGCCCTTTGGTTTGTAGGAATGGATTCCTATTCCTATGTACTCCCTTATACTCTGCGCATAACGTTTTTTGTTTTTTCCCCAAATGCTCTGCGCGATCCCCTTGAGCAGAGCAAGTTTTCCAGCCTGCCCCTGCCTTTCCGCTTCGCTAGCAATTAACCCCCTTCATTGGCGCAACTTCCTAGTTTGCATGCAGAGACATAAGTGGAGGAGAGAGAGATTACCTGTGACATGCAGGAAGGGATTCGAGGCGACTAGTACTCTAATCCACGCAAAAGCAGGAGCAAACTTGTCCAGAAAATTTCGAACAGGGCTCTCCTTGGTATGCGAGCTACGAATTATGCGCAAAGTAAAAAAGAATGGAGGGAGTAGGATAAGAACCAATCTTTCACATTTCAAAGGAAAAAGAAACATTAGCCTAGACTCAATAGAAAAATTCCTATCCTATGCATCAAATGACATCTCTTTCTCTATATGAATTGAGATACATGTCATCTCACTTCCTATGATATTCCTATGAACCAAAGAAGGCCTTACTAAGCAAATCAGTAGAAAAGAAGATGGAGTGGATGTCAAATTCCTACAGAATTATGGGTACAGGAAAGCAATCCACACAAATTCGCGGTATAATCAAACGGGCTTCTATATATAGGAAAAAAAAATCCTAAGTATTTGCATCCTCTAAGAATCATACGATCTTTCAGGTAGTAGTGTTGCATGCATGTTTGTTACGGCTTAGTTTGTGTAGCTTTGGCTTCTCCAGCCCAGAAACTGAGGCCGTACAACTCTAGAGATACGGTTTTTATGATTTATCATAATTTTTATAATTTATGATTGTAGAATTTGCATTTGGTCAGCAGATTGTTTAGCGCAATATCATCCTTACGTTAGGCTCTGATATCTCCTATTGCCCCCTGAATTGAGAGTTTATCACCCTTAGAGTTATATATACTTAGCCGTGTTCCCCTTTTTATTTTCCCTGTTCTATAAGGGGTTCTCTGCATATTGTATTGTACCACGCCTGTATATACTGGCCTATGGCCACTTAGAAATACAAGCTACATATTTCCTAACATGGTATTAGAGCATTTTTTTTTACGCACGCACAACTCGTGCTCTTTTTGATCCCGTCTCGTGCACCGCCGTTACCTTTCCCTCACACTCCACGCGATGGTCAACAGTAGTATTAGGACTAAAATAGATGCTTGATTTACTATCGCTTACCAGCTGGCCAGATGAGGCGCAGTAAGAATCAAGACAGTTCTTTAGACATGCTGCATTACTTGCATCAGCCTTCATCAAAATGAGGGAGTCGTCGGCCGTTGTTCCTTCTCTCCTGCCCGCCACCGGTCTGCCTATTCTTCGTGCTTGACTCCCGCTGTCGCTGTTTCGCCCTCGCGCGCATCCTGCCCGCTCGCCAAGCTACGTCGAAGCAACTTTCCGCCAGCGCGCCGCCTGTGCCGGCCGACAGCATGACCCGCGCCAACACATGTGCTCCTCGCTGGCCTCTGCGTGCACCGCTCGATCCGTTCGCTGCGTGTTGCCCGACCTGGCCGCTGGTGTGCCTACTCTCCGATCGAGTCGGCCTTGCATCATGTCAACGCATGTTGTCTCGATCGGGCTTGAAGCCCCGCTATGTGTGGCCCCACCCCACATGCAGGTCGTCGGATGTGTATTTCGGGATGTGACTTTTGATGAGTCTCGTCCCTTCTACTCGTGTCCATCTTCCTCGACCTTTTCAGTGGAGGATATCTTGGTCCTCACTTTGACACTCCTATCAATCCTATTGAGCTTTGTCCATCAGTCCTATTGCTGCTCCTGCTTCTCCGACTATTACAGATCCCCTGCCGCTATCTCCTATGGTTTCCTCACCTCACTTATCACAGGATTCTACACCTTCATCATCGGTGGCTTCCCCATCTCCATCACCTGAGTTTATTCCGGTGATTCCTCCTTGTATTCTTCCCTTTTTCTCATTTTTACTCGCCGTTCGTGTGTTGTGGATGTGTCTACTGATGTGCCATCTTCCTCGTCTCATCCTACTTATGGCTTGCGTCCTTGTCCACTTTCACCTGTTGACCACCTTGGTTTTCCAAGCGTTGTCGCCACTGTTCTTGAGCCGACTTCTTATCGTGATGCCATTGTTCATCCCCAATGGCAGCTTGCAATGGAAGAGGAGGTTGCTGCTCTTGAGTGCACCAACACGTGGGATCTTGTTTCTCTTCCTCCTCGTGTTTGTCCCATCACTTTTAAGTGGGTCTACAAGGGTAAGACTCGCTCCGATGGTTCTCCGGAGCACTATGAAGTTCGTCTTGTGGCTCGAGCATGGCCGTGATTACAATGAGACTTTTGCTCCTGTGGCCCATATGACCACTGTTCGGACACTTTGCTGTGGCCTCTGATTGCCATTGGTCTATGTCTTAGCTTGATGTTAAGAAGGCCTTTCTTAATGCTGAGTTGCGTGAAGAGGTTTATATGCAGCCACCGCCTGGATATTTTGTTCCTGACGACATGGTCCGCCGTCTTCGTCGCGCTCTCTATGGCATTAAGCAAGCCCCTCACGCCTGGTTTGAGCATTTTGCCGCTGTGGTGACGACTGCTGGTTTTTCAGCGAGTGCTCATGATCCTGCGCTGTTTGTCCACCTTTCTGCTCGTGGCTGGACTCGTCTTCCTCTATATGTTGATGACATCATCATCACCGGCGACAACCCATACTATGTTGCCTTTGTGAAGGCACGTCTTATGAGCAGTTTCTTATGTTCGATCTTGGCCGTATTCACTATTTTCTTGGGATTGAGGTCTCTTCTGCCTTTGGTTGCTTTTTTATTTCCCAAGAAAAGTATACCCATGATCTTCTTGCTTGTGCTGCTCTTATTGATGAAAGGCTCCCATGGAGCTCAATGTTCATCTCCGTGCTATTGATAGTGACCCCTTGTCTGATCCGACGTGTTATCGTCATCTTGTTGGGGGTCTTGTCAATCTAGCTGTCACTCGTCCAAATATGTCCTATCTTTTCCATATTTTGAGTCAGTTTGTCTCTGCCCCCACTTCGGTTCACTATAGTCACCTCATTCGTGTCCTCCGATATCTTCGTGGCACGATCTCTCACCGTCTGTTCTTTCCCCGCTGCAGTTCATCACAGCATCATGCCTATTCAGATGCTACGTGGGCTAGTGATCCCTCGGATCGCCGTTCACTTTCTACTTATTGTGTTTTCTTTGTGGTTTTTTAATTGCCTGGAAGACGACTTTCCTGTCCGAGTGCAGAGGCCGAGTTACGAGCGATGGCTCTTTTGACGGCAGAGGTGACTTGGTTACGGTGGTTACTTAAGGAGTTTGGTGGTTTGGTGTTTCTGTCATTACACCTACTCTACTCTTGTTTGACAGTAGGGGTACTATTAGTATTGCCCGCGACCCTGTGAAGCATGAGCTCGTCAAGCATATTGGTGTTGATGCTTCTTTTGCGTGCTTTGGTGTGCAAAAGCAGGTTATTGCTCTGGTGTTAAGAGATATATATCTATAGCTGTATTCCCCTTTGTATTAAGGAGTTTTCTGCATGTTGTACCACACCTGTACGTGTATATATACTGGCCTATGGCCACCTGGAAGTACAAGTTGCATATTTCCTAACAATAACAAGTTAATTCTGAATGCTTTTGGTCTGTTCTTGAAAAGAGTTGAGGGATTTCTCTCTGTCCTGTTTTTCTTCATGGTAGAATTTTTTTCTTGTATTTTGCGCAGTATAGATGAGGCAATCTGTAGTATTTCTGTTGTTTTAACCTTTTCTTCTTGTAACTGTAGATGTGCAGCAAAGTCATATCGCCAAATTCCATTATTGAGACATACGAGACACTTTTATCATCTGCTGCAACTATATTGGATGAGGAATCTGGAAATCCTTCTTGGCAACCACGTGCTGATTTTTATGTTTACTGTATTTTGGCTTCCCTTCCATGGGGTGGTTCAGAATTCTTCGAGGTAACGTTATTAAACTATTGTGATACTGTTTAATCCTTATTACCTTTGGTGTCCAATTTGACTGTTTTAGCAGCAACACACGATTCTTGCTCTCTGCTTGTATGAACCTTCATCGGCTTTATCAACCTACTTTGATTACTACCCTTTTTTGTATTATGTGCTGTTCAATTTGAATGCCTCTAAGAGTTACACTGGCACTGCCATTTTGCCATCTTAGTAATATTAGTGTTCATGCACCTTTTCTAATTTTTGATCTTTAGAAGGGTTATCTTCATTATTTTCTAATGTTGCTCTATATCATTCTGTCATCTATTTGAAAGCCGCACTGTAAGCATCCCAACATATTTTCAAGAAGTGAAATAGGGACACTGCTCCTCTAGTAAGTAGCAAGGCATGTGCATATGGGTATCACTGACCTTGAAAGTTTGTATCTGTCTGTACCATATAAAATGAACATTAGCCATGATTGCTTATATCTTCTGGAACAATGCACGATTCACATCTTACATTCTCGATTGTTGTAATGAAAAGTTATAGGCTCCTACAGTGTACTTCCATTCTTAAATTGTGTACTAGAAAATTCTGCAGACATGAATCGGTGGTAGATTGCACTGATGAATTCTAACATGCAGCAAGTCCCGGATGAACTCGAGAGGGTTCTGGTTGGTATACAGTCTTACATAAGCATCAGAAGGCATTTTGATGATATTGCTTTCTCAGTCTTCGAGACGGATGAAGGCAACTCTCCCAATAAAAAGGTACTCACAATTTCTTGAACATCTGAACCTTACACTGGTTTATTTCCTGAATTCCTATCCATTTAACTCCTTTTATGATACTTTGAACACTTTAGTAACTTATATTCCTCTTAGGATTTCATGGAAGATTTATGGGAGCGTATGCAACTTCTTTCTCGTAATGGATGGAAGGTTAAAAGTGGTATGTCAGCACATGATATAAAATACACACAATTTCTTTCTGAAATAATACGCTGTTTAGTTGATAACTTCTTCTTTATCCAGCTCAGGACTGTATACGTAATTTCAAATGTGCAGTTGCTTAATTTGATTTGCATTCTGTTTAATTGCCCCTTGCAGTTCCAAAACCTCACTTGTCGTTTGAAGCTCAGTTGGTAGTTGGAAAATCTCACCGTTTCCACCCAGTTAGTTGCCCACCGCCTACTTTCACGATGTCATCTTCTGAGATATTACAAGGGCAAGAGAAGCATGAAGCCAATCTTAAGTACCCTCAAAGGCTTCGTAGGCTCCATATATTTCCAACAAATAAAGCTGAGGTAAATCACAACTTTCTGCATATTCTAGTCCATTGATCATTGTTACATTTAATGTTTTCCTCACTGTCTTTTCTCTAACGTATGTTAACTAACATGAAATTTGCTGTTACTTGGTTTTATGTTACAAAGTTCACCTGTTTATATACTTATTATGAGGCTCACAACTTTATGTTATGTTCTAGTCAATTGATCATTGTAATGTTTTCCTTGCTGTTTGTAATGCATGTTAACTAACATGAAATTAGCTATTACTTGGTTTTATGTTACAAAGTTCATCTGTTTATGTACTTATGAGCCCTAATCAGCTATCATTTGCTTACAGAATATGCAACCTGTAGACCGTTTTGTTGTCGAGGAATACATATTGGATGTGCTACTTTTCTTCAATGGATGGTCAGTTACAATTTTTTCTCAGTTCTATTACTGTGTTTGATACTTGTACAAAAGCTGCGATTGTTAGATGTCAGGCATCTGTTTGTTAACTTGTTCATGCATGACATTGCTGACACCATGTACTCCTTGGAATTGCTTGTCAGTCCTTAATATGAACAAATTTAGTGTTCTCTATCTTCGTAGTACCGAGTCTTATGTTCTCTCCCTTGGTTAACAAAATCTGGTTGTATTTGGGGGTGTTACTTTTGCCTGTCATCTCTTGTTAAGCTCTTGAAGTTTGGTCTATAAACCTTGCTCCCAAAGTATGCAGTGGAGGTGTTTTAACATCTGTTATGTTTTTGCTAGAACTAATCCTGTCTTATTACTTACAACACCTTGCTGTAAATTTCTCCCAACAACTAGTAAGCTTGCACGTGTAATGCACGTCGATCTCGTTTAATGAATTACATTAAACATAATAATTTCTACCCAAGTATAGAATAACATGATAATATATTTGGAATTTTTGAAGTTTCACACAAAGATGATCGCCTAATAATCATTCGATGCGCTTGCTGCCACTGCCCACTACTCGCCGGTCTACATATTTCTCCATAGACATGCATTATTTTCAGTCACAGATGATTAGATGCAAACAACTGCCAAGCTATCTATTTGAACCATATTTTTTTTAAATATATGGCATTCCAACTTATCAGAAAAAAAGTCAATTGTCATCTAAAAGTTTGAAGTCCATAATGTTTTTTTAGATAAACAGAGAGAAGCTCCCTGGTTCCATTAACGCAAATGAAACCAAAAGCCCTGGAGGCACTACAAGTTTTAGTCGTCTGGTCAAGGCCTGCACATGCATGTGCCAAGATCTAAAGATATCAAACAAGAGAAAGCTATGCATGTAGAGAGGGATCACCTCGGTTTCATCGATGCGCGCGGGGGGTGGGGGCAGTCCATGCCTGGGGTGACCAGCTGGCGTCAACCACGTAAGTCGGGCTTGATCTTGGATCAGCTTCAGTCTTCGTTTCGCCGTCGCGGGGGGACAGGGCTATTGATACTGAGCTTGTCCCAGAGTCCTGGGAGGGCGGCGAGGTTCAGCCACTCATGAACTACAGCGGGCTTCTCAGATTTCCGGGAAGAGGGGAAAAGCCTCCAATTGTGCTTTTCCTTGATCCGCTGATTGTATCATCCAATTCCTGATAGTAATGTGAATCCACCCAATCACCTGTTATTCATCCACACAATGCTATTAAAGATCTTGGAATTTCTAATTTTCCATAAACACAACGAAGAGGCAGCACAGGCTACACTAAGAACATATTCTTTATGGATTATGCCAAAGATGCACTTACACGAAAAAACGTTATATCAGTATTTGGGACACAGCAAATAGGATGCAACTTCCATATTTGGGAAGAACATAACTCCCACAAGAGCAGCCATACTTGCTCTAACGTGCGCAGTCTGACCTCCGCAAGCATCAGCCATATTAACCATGAGATGAAACCACCATACCGAAATTTCTCATTCCTTTGTTATATGCTCAGTGCAAACCTTGCCTTGGTCTGCAAGCATAGATGTACGGGAAGCATCTGACAAAAGTAATTAAGGTTATTCAATTCAAATAGCAATTGAATTCACAACTGCAATTATGGCATGATAAAAAAGGAAATGTATTACACCTAATCATTCAGTGATACTCTCCTTTTCACTTCATTGTGAAAAACAGAAGCATATAATCATTCGAACTAATCAACAAGCACAAACTATACATACGGTGTGCTCTCTCTTCTTTCAGTACCAAAAATCAGCACCCTTTTATACAATAAGTTGCGCACGTGGGGATTAAACTAACCCTGAACTTATAATCTTAACTTCAAAGCACCGAGTCCTTGACCTATCATAGCAATATAAATAGTGATACGAAGATGAATAGTTCGGAAATAGTCTTCATTCTTCGACATGCTTATGTTCTAACAATAACAGAGGCGGAAAAAAACTAATGCAAGTTTCAAAAAAATATTGTACGCATGCGTACTTGAACCAAGGGCGTGCTTCCAGTTCTAGCACCTCTAGTGGATTGCACATACATGCATCGTTCTCTGTTGGCTGTTGCTTAAGACAAACATTGGAGTGCTCTCCAGATATATACATCAAACAATAAATAACATATCTCTGCTATTAGACTGAAATGACACTGCAATGTGAAATTGTATAATGGACAATGTACTTCATAAATGATTCATCATATTAGTGAAATGACATGTCGATCAAGTGGTAATAGAGATATCCTTTGCTGAACTTGGTCATCTACATGAACAGAAGCAAACAAATTGTAGTGATTCCCCAAAATATTACAAAACATATATGCAGCAAATAAAATATTGTTTAGTTTAATATTTCCATGTAAACAACGCCACTTTAAACTAATATATTCACACCCTTCAACTTGTGAATGTCAGCACCTTGCAATCTAAGGGCAACTTATTTGCTCCCTGGAAGAAAATATAACTACAGATAAAAAAAATATAATATACAAACTGACACCTGTGTTATGGAAATCTAATTAACATGATCTAATCAAGCACCTTCATCCAAGACGAAATAATTATCACACAAATAGTTCTGGTAATAACCTTACTCATGAGAACAGACACTACCTTCTTTGGTATGAATGTTCACAAACATCTGAACTCGGTAGTTAATATAGTAGATTTAAATCCATCGATAGTCTAGATGCGACCATGATAGGATCATATATAGGATTATATAGGGAAAGACACATTGCCTCAGTAATAGCTTAATTAGTTCATCTTAGCACGTGCGCACACACCCAACTCACATCTCCATCGTAGCGCATCTAGGAGAAATAATAATACATATTGGACACCTAAAAGATGGACTTACATATAAAGGAGTTTGGTTTTGTGCATCATGATGATGCAGAGGTCGGGGTCTTCCCCTTTTCCAAAAATATATATAGAAAGGAGTTAAACTGCAATGTCGAACCATATGGTCAGGAAAAGACTCAAACTCCTGAGGTCCCATCATTAATTAAAACAAATAGAAAACCTTAATTACAGCAGGAAAAATAAAATAAAAAGATCAACATGTATTTTAGGAGTGTATGATAGAGATATGTGACTGGTTACCGTCCATCGCAACTCTTTCTTATTTACTCCTATGTAAACACTCTACTGACTAAAAAAGGAACCCAAATTCAATTTCAGTAGGGACATGTCTGCACCACCGGACACAGCCCCCTGTGCCTCCAACACAACAGAAAGTATATATCGAACTAAATTTTCATTGAATCAAGTGAAATTAAACGGAATCTAAGAACTTCAGGGGAGACTGTACCTTGTATCTACTGAAATTGTAAATTCTCTAGGAATTTGATTCAGACCCCCACCAGGATCTGCAAAGTATCACATGTTTGGAGCACACCCGATGATTAATACTGTATCTAAAACATATTAAAAAAATAGGTAGCCAAGACAACCATGGACATCAAAGTGTAGAACAGTGACGCTCGTTACCTGACTCGCCGCTTCCAGGATGACCAAAGGAGAAGCAGCACCAATGGCCCCCCTCGCAGTCTGGTTTGCATTGTGGACTTCAGATGCAGCCCGACGGGAATGGCACACCCTTCCTGACGTGGCTCGTGGTACGGGCCAAACACTGGAATAATGATAACATTGCCTCATGTCGGCATGGAAGAACACAAGCTACACATTCATGTGCTGCATCCCCAAATCCATCGGCTGTGTAGCTGGTTTTTGAAGACAAAGACGACACCCACGGGCCAACTCATGTACATCCAGGAAAGGCCACAAGATAATGTAGCTGCAGTTGTTGGCGTGCTTGGGAACAAACCCAGAGCCCCATCACCACCCAACCAAACACCAACATGATCTCATGTTTATGCACCTAGGAATAGGAAGCACACACGAAAACCAGACACAACGGACGGCGCATCAGCAGTGCCACTGCCCCACCTTGGGTGCCACTCGACGCAAACGGCGCGGGTGCCGCTGCGGCAGCTCGGTCCAACAACTGTCCAACAAACACCAACCCACGACTGCATACAGGCAAATCGAAATCGCCACAGCCGCCGGCCCCATTCTCCTCTTGAATGACCAACCTGGTGTTGATTTATAGGTCTGCAACACCTGGAGAGCACGACATCGAGCGGATCTGGCATACATCAATCAGGTGATGGCGGCAGAGTCTTGATATAGACGGCTACTTTGACCTCTCGGCGCGTGGTGCCCTTAGGAGTAGGGGCGACGACGGCGGCGGCGGGTGCGCGAGGCGAGCGGGGGCGGGGCCGAGCGGGCGGGCGGCGCGAGTGGGGGCGGGCCGAGTTCGCGGGTGGGCGGCGCGAGCGGGGGCGGGACGAGTTCACGAGCGGTTCCAGAACATGGACGTGGGAGTGGGTTTCGTCAGCGATGGAATTAGAACGGTTAGTTTCGTTAGCGAGAGATCAATTTCGTTAATGACGTTTGTTGTGTTAAACACGGGGACATTTTGGCCCCTTGGATCTAGTAGATGGACGGTTCTTGTTATTTGGATCTGCCCCCTCTCTTTCTTTTATAGGGGTAGTAGATGTGGCAAGCCACGGTTATGAAGAATTTGTTTATCAAACAGGGTTGATAAAGTTTATCATGCCAAAGGTTCTGGAAAGAACTAAGCACAAGCCTAACAATGTCGAAGTTCCTAACTCAACAACAAACGAACAACAACAAAACCTTTCACTCCCAAACAAGTTGGGGTAGGCTAGAGTTGAAACCCATAAGATACCGAAACCATGTCATGGTTCTGACATGTGGATAGCTAACTTCCACACACCCCTGTCCATGGCTAAATCTTTGGTGGAGTTGCCTAACTCAAGTGTGACAATTTTACTTTGCTGCTAGCATAAGGTTTTGGAAAGAACTAATCACAAGCCTAACAATGTCGAAGTTCCTAATTCAACAACAAACAAACAACAACAAAGCCTTTCAGTACCAAACAAGTTGGGGTAGGCTAGAGTCACTGTTTTCAAGTCGAACGACTAGTCGATGAGTTGTAACTGGAAGTCGACTCAAACATCTCGATTAGTCGAGACTAGTCGATCGACTAGGCATGACTGGGTAAGGGTTGCTACCCCAGAACGACTCGTCGACTCGAAAACCTTGGCTAGAGTTGAAACCCATAAGATATCGAAACCAAGTCATTGTCAGCACCGTCGACGAGGGCGAGACACAACCTGAAGACCGAAGCGCGGCGACGAACGACAAGAGGTGAATCTGTAGCTGATCCGGCAAGAACGAGGAACGTGCAAAGATTCGAATCTGCTCGCGGCCCAGGAGAACGGCCCGCTCGCAAGACAACGCGGCCCAAGTGGAACGCCGGCCCGGAATGGGTCCAGTAGTTTAAATACGAACTGTGTAACGACTCTATGCTCGGCTAGGATTTGGACGGTGGCTTCGGCCGAACCTGTCTCGACTCTGACAGCTGTGTGGGAGGTTGGGAGGAAATACACGCTGCTTATCTCGTTCCACCATGAACCCTAGCTAGCTAGATCTTAGATCGAGAGTGACCCTTACAGTCATGGTTTTGGCATGTGGATAGCTAACTTCCACACACCCCTGTCCATGGCTAAATCTTAGGTGAAGTTGCCTAACTCAAGTGTGTCAATTTTACTTTGCTGCTAGCATGCGGAAATACCATTTTTAAAGACAAGGATTAGGGGTGACAACTTTTGTCATGCCCATCACAGGAAAATTCATTGAATTTTGCGTTAATATTGCCTGCTGAATTGTATTATTTTTGTTTTCTTACTAATTCTATCGTGGTTATATTTTTTTTGAAAGACAGTCGCAAAGAATGTGCGTTTTATCTGGTCAGCCTTCCTGTGTCTTTTCGGTATGAATACCTGATGGCTGAGACCATATTTTCACAGGTATTTCTGAACCATCTTTATTACTCCCTCCGTTCCTAAATATAAGACCTTTTAGAGATTCCACTATGGACTACATACGGATGTATGTAGTCGTATTTTAGAGTCTAGATTCACTCATTTTGCTCCGTATGTAGTCTATAGTGCAATCTCTACAAGGTATTATATTTAGGAACGGAGGGAGTATATGTGTTTTATATTATTACTAGTTTCTGTGTGTCTGCTTTCATGCTAAGTTAACTTTATCTTTAGTTGTTGCAGAAATGAATCTTCATGTTCCACTCTAAATTTCTTATACGACAATGATTTAAGTTAACCACAGTGAAATGGGTAGTAAACCATGCTTTCCTGGGTGCATGTGTTTAGTTTTGCCCAAGCATTTCCAGTGGATCTGCTGAATCTGACCGATTGTTTGGGTGTGCTGATCTGAGCTAATTGTGGATTAAGTTGGAGATATTATTGTTAATGGTACCAGTGAAACATAATCTATACGAAAATCGAGTAAGGTTTGAAAAATTACGTCTAGTTGACCAACATGAATAAGTTCATCTAAGTTGGCAAATTTTGTTCAAGATCCAATATCTGTGTCTAGGTTTCTACTTTTCTCAATATATATTTCCCTTTATAGAGTATATGAATTTTTATCATCTTATACAATTGTGGCTCAATGATCTGACCTTGTCATACAAAAATGATCCTACCTAAGAACATTATCTTGATAACATTGTTTAACTATCCATGGTATTCTGAAATATAATGATAACAAACCTAGAAAAGCTGGCTGGAAAACTTATGCATGCATTTTATAGCGAGTATACTTATAATGATGATAAACCTAGAAGTGCAATATTTATGCATGCATTTTGAGGTTCTCCATTGTCCATTATAGCGAGTATACTTATCAAATAAAAATGAATTTTTTCTTATGACATATTGATATTCTGCAGCTACTATTGCTACCGAATCCACCTTTCAGGCCAATCTACTATACGTTGGTTATCATCGATCTTTGCAAGGTATTTCTTCTTTAATGCTTTGAGACTGTTTAGTTGATATTTTGTGTAGTGATGAGACCAGTATGTAATGTGAGATTTAAGAATACATCAGTGTTAATGAGCTCTGGCTGGATGTGGGGATGGCTCCGCTCAGCTCCGCTCCTAGCGCTGCCTAGCTCCCGTTAGTAAGCACCGCCTCCGTCACCCCCGCCGGTGGCCCTCTGAAGCAGCACAAGGTTGTGGAGGAGCAACTCCACCTTGCTGCTACAATGTGTACAACACAAGTGTTGAAGGAACTACTTCAACGTGCTGCACTAGATATCGCTCTAGAGGCGTAGGTAGGGCTGATATGACAGTGGGGGTTCAATCCAAAACTCCTAGAGCACAAGATCTAGTCCAAGATCTTAGATAGGAACAACAAGTTCTATTATAGATGGTGGGTACATAGTCTGGTTACAAACTAGAGGTGAGGACCTCTATTTATAGGGCTTTGGGAAGCCTTCACATACTTCTACTTATGGCTAGAACACTCTAGAAAACATTACCTAAGATTCACCATTCTACTCATAGCTACTCAAAACTAGAGGACTCTAGAAAACAGCAGGTAAGGTAGAAAAGAAAAGAAATACTACACTAGTGTGGAAGCATCTAGAAGTAGCCAAACAAATCTGACATATGACTATTATTATTTTTCATCTAGTGTTCCTCATCATTCTCCCCTTGTTGTTTGGAACTCGCCCTCGAGTTGATCTTCATAGAGCGCTTCTTCTGGATGGTAGAGAGTCAAGTCCGCAACATGGAAAGTGTTGGATATACCCATGTCGCTTGGAAGATCTATCACATAAGCATTATCATTTATCTTCCTCACGATAGAGAAGGGCCCATACTTTCGCTGCCTAAGCTTCCCTTTAACACCTAAAGGCAGCCTCTCTTTTCGGAGGTAGACCATCACCTTATCACCAACTTGGAATGATTTCGGCCTCCTTTTGCAGTCAGCAAGTTGTTTATATTTCTGATTTTGTGCTTCCAAAACACCACGAATTTCTTCAAATAACTCAGTGTAATTATCAGCAAAGGACAGTGCTGATTTTGAGTTTCCCCTTGATGGTAGCTTTACCAGGTCCACCACATGTGTTGGAACTTTAGTGTAGACAATGGAAAAAGGACTCCTTCCTGTGGACCTATGCTTGGAGTTATTGTAGGAGAACTCTGCAAGAGATAAAGCCAAATCCCATTGTCCCTTTCTTTCTCCACAAATGCACCGAATCAGATTACCCAAAAAATTGTTCACCACTTCAGTTTGTCCATCTGTTTGTGGATGGGCAGTGCTAGAAAATTTCAATTCAGTGTTGAATTGCTTCCACAAAGTGAGCCAAAATGCAGCAAGGAACTTGCTATCACGGTCTGAGACGATGGACCTTGGAACTCCATGAAGTCTTACCACTTCTCGAAAGAATAGGTTTGCTACATGATGAGCATCCGTTGTCTTGCGGCATGGGATGAAATGAGCCATCTTAGAGAACCTGTCCACGACCACAAAGGCAGCATCACTCCCTCGTCTTGTTCTTGGCAAACCCAAGACGAAGTCCATAGAGATGTCCTCGCATGGAGCAACAGGAACGGGCAAAGGCATGTATAACCCCGTGTTCTGCACTTGGCCTTTGCAGGTTTGACATATAGGGCATCGCTGAACAAACTTTCCAGCATCTCTCTTTAGTTGTGGCCAAAAGTAGCGAGCTTCCAGGTTAGCGATAGTCTTGTCTCGTCCAACATGGCCACTAAGATCACTTGAATGGAGTTCTCTAATTAGTTTGTCACGCAGAGAACTCCTTGGGATGCACAAACGATCATTTTTGAAGAGATAGCCATCCTGCACCAAATAGTCATCACCTAATGGTTGTCCCCTGAAGTGCTTTACCCAAACATGGCCAAAGTCTTCATCGTCCTCATACAACTCGTTTATTTGATCCATGCCTGGAAGTTCAGCCTCAAAAGAAGTCAAGAGGCATGCACGACGACTCAAAGCATCGGCCACTCGGTTAGTTGTTCCAGATTTATGCACAATGAGATAGTTAAATCTCTCTAGATATGCTGCCTATCTTGCTAGCATGCGATCAATATGCTTCTGATTTCTAAAATGTTTCAAGGATTGATGGTCACTATAAACAATGAACTCTTTAGGCAGCAAATAGACTTCCCAAGTCTTCAAGGCTCTGAAAACGGCATACAATTCTTGTTGATAGGTACTCCATTTCTGTCTAGCTTCGCTTAACTTCTCACTAAAGAAAGCAATGGGCTTCCTTTCTTGAGATAAAACAGCTCCAATGCCTACTCCACTTGCATCACATTCAACTCAAAAGTCTTGTTGAAATCAGGTAGCACCAAGACAGGAGCTTGTGAGAGCTTTTGCTTGATCTCACTGAAACTAGCTTCAACTGCTTCTGTCCATTGGAACTTTCCTTTCTTCAGGCACTCGGTAATTTGTGCCATGATAGTGCTGAAATTCTTCACAAATCGCCTATAGAAAGTTGCAAGGCCATGAAAACTTCTTACCTCAGAAATGGTCTTCGGAGTTGGCCATTCTCGGATTGCTTCAACCTTAGAATCATCAACACGAATACCGTCACATGTTATGATGAATCCTAGGAAAAGAAGTTGTGTTTGCAAGAAAACACATTTCTTCAAGTTGACGTAGAGCTCATTTTTCCTTAGTACTTCTAGCACCTTCCGAATGTGGCCAAAGTGTTCATCCTCATCCTTGCTATAGATCAAGATGTCATCGAAATAGACCACAACAAAGTGGGATAAGAAGGGTCGAAGGACTTGATTCATTAAGTGCATGAAGGTACTTGGTGCATTTGAGAGTCCAAATGGCATGACTAGCCATTCAAACAACCCTTCCTTTGTCTTGAAGGCTGTTTTCCATTCATCCCTGGGTCTGATACGGATTTGATGATATCCGCTTCTTAAATCTAGCTTTGTGAACACTCTTGCTCCACTAAGCTGATCCAACATATCATCCAGACGGGGAATAGGGAATCTATACCTTACAGTGATCTTGTTAACGGCTCTACTGTCCGTACACATGCACCAAGATCCATCTTTCTTTGGCGCGAGCAGGGCTGGTACAACACATGGGCTAATACTTTCTCGAATGTGCCCCTTTTGCATTAATTCCTTCACTTTCTCCTTCAATATATCACGTTCTTTTGGGCTCATTCGATAGTGTGGGAGATTAGGAAGACTTGCTCCCGGAACTAAGTCAATCATATAAGTTGAATTACTCTCATCGGTGGCAGGCCTTGTGGCTCTCCAAGTATGTTATGAAATTCTGCTAATAAGCCACGTACCTTTGCTGGAATTTCAACAGCCAGGTGCTCTTCTCCTTTTACAATAAGTGCAGCACATAAATCTGCCTCCTTCAAGTCTTCCATAAACTCATTAGAGGTGTGGGAAATAGTTAACATACTTTTCCCCTCCTCCTTAGAGATATTACCATCAGTTTTATTTGGTAGAATAATGATCTTCCTCTTGTTCCAAATGAAAGAATAAGAATTTTCCTTGCCCTTGTGTGTAGTATCCACATCAAATTGCCAAGGTCTCCCAAGAAGAACATGGCTGGTGTCCATATCAACTAAGTCACACAACACATTTGAGCGGTAATGCTTGCCCAAAGAAAGTGGCAGGTTGCATTGTTTGGTGATTCTCATATTCACTCCTTTCTTGATCCATCCAATAGTGTAGGGATTTGGGTGATCATGGGTTTCAAGTTTTAAATGGTTCACCAACTTCTGGGAGATCAGATTCTCACAGCTGCAACTATCATTCACTAATTTGCATACCTTGCCATTCACCGTGCATTTGCTCTCAAATATTTTCTTCCGTTGTGTGTCGTCAGGTTGTGGTGTGGAACATAGGAGACGCTGAATCACACATACCACCTCTTCACCTTCTTCTTGACAAACCTCTTGTCCCTCTACATCTCCAGATTCGTATTCCTCCTCATTATCTTCACCATCATGGATAATTGTGTTAACAAATTTCCTTAGTGGGCAACCGCTGGATACGCGCCCCTCTTCGCCACATTTATAGCATTTTGGGCCTTCATTGGACTTAACCTTGCCTTTAGTTGGCTTCTGGATGGCTCGTTTTGCCTTTGGTGGAGCGGTCTTCTCTTCCACTCTATTAGTCTGACTCCTAGACGAGCCTTCGGTATGGGGATATGGAGGGTATGGAGCCTTAGTTGTCTTTCTCGTCCTCACAAACCTCTCGGCCTTCAAGGCTAGAGCTTGTGCTTGATCAATGGACCAGATTTGTTGCATCATCAATCGATCTTGAATAGCATCATTGAGACCATTGATGTACCTTGCAACTTGTTGATCTTCAGTTTCGGCAAGGTTGCACCTCACTTGTAGCCTTAGAAACTCCTCCGTGTAATCTGAAACAGTCCTATTCCCTTGAGCACAATTTTGAAATTGGATAAATAGGATCTGGTCATAATCAACGGGTAAAAATCTCCCTTTCAAAAGACTTTTCATTTGCCGCCAAGTTCTCACACGAGGTTCTCCTCTCAACATGCGCTCTTCTTGAACGCGGTGCCACCATGCACCGGCTCCTCCTTTCAGTTTGTATGCGACCAAAGTAACTCTACGATCTTCCGGAACCTCCATCACCTCAAAGAAAGTCTCCACTTCATATAACCAATCAAGGCACCCTTCAATATCGACATTTCCATTAAAAGTTGGGATCTCAGCTTTCACCTTGTATGTATCCCTTGCATATGTAGGGTTGGGTACTCTCCGATATGCATAGGGATCAGGTTCTTCAAGGGTATCATCATATTCTTCACCTTCAGAAGCTTCAACATAAATTGGCCTTCTTGAAGTACGTTGACCAGCACGTTGTTGGGGCGGTCTTCCTCTAAGATTACCTCTCCTTCTTTGTTGAACATCTTCTTCTTTAGATGAATCTCCTTCATTGGCAGCAGGGGGAACACCGGTTCTTATCATCTCAACTAGCTGGTCAAATCTCCTATTAAGATCTTCACGCAGCTCTTTGATTTGTTGTTCTGCAGCATCCATCCTCTTCTCCAATTGCTCCATTACTTGCTGCAGCTTGCTCTCGAAGAGAACAACAAGAACTTGTATGGATCAACGGGGCTCTGGTACCACCTGAAGCAGCACAAGGTTGTGGAGGAGCAACTCCGCCTTGCTGCTACAATGTGTACAACACAAGTGTTGAAGGAACTACTTCAACGTGCTGCACTAGATATCGCTCTAGAGGCGTAGGTAGGGCTGATATGACAGTGGGGGTTCAATCCAAAACTCCTAGAGCACAAGATCTAGTCCAAGATCTTAGATAGGAACAACAAGTTCTATTATAGATGGTGGGTACATAGTCTGGTTACAAACTAGAGGTGAGGACCTCTATTTATAGGGCTTTGGGAAGCCTTCACATACTTCTACTTATGGCTAGAACACTCTAGAAAACATTACCTAAGATTCACCATTCTACTCATAGCTACTCAAAACTAGAGGACTCTAGAAAACAGCAGGTAAGGTAGAAAAGAAAAGAAATACTACACAAGTGTGGAAGCATCTAGAAGTAGCCAAACAAATCTGACATATGACTATTATTATTTTTCATCTAGTGTTCCTCATCACCCTCCCTCTCCAGCCTCCTCCCCCACCCCAGTCATGGCGTCCTCTGCCTTCGACCCCGCCGAGTGCCGAGTGACCCTCTCTGATGACCGCGTGTCCTCCGGCGACCGCTGGTCCGACTCGGAGAGCGAGTCCTCCGCGCGCTCCTACTGCGAGGTCGCTCGCACCCCGCAGGCCGCGACCACCTTCCGGCGCCCGCCTCAACCCGCCTCGGCCCCCGCTCCGAAGTGCATCGTGTCTCCGGCGGCGTTGAGGTCGACGCCCATGGCTACTAGCAGTCGCGGCGCAGGAAACGCCATCGTCGCCCGTGCCTGGGGGCCGAACCAAGCCCTCCGCCGATGCGACGTCACAGCCCTGTTGACACCTGATTTTGGCGCGGAAGAAAACATTATTAAGATGGATTCAAATGAAGAAGTGCTCTACATAAAAAAGTTCCGCAGTGTTGACATGATCATCTTTGAAGTTTGGGCCATCACCGTCCGATCTCATCTCGAAGGCCGAAACTGTCCTCAAAGTATTAAGATTTCATATTCAGAGTACTGTTTGGCCGATTAAGCCCCCAAGACGACCTCGTATGAGAAAATGTTCAACACGGATTGTCTTCGTCTCGTTGAAACGATCGATTTTGATATAAAAATCATCTCAATCCGAGGTCGTATGCAAAAGTTAGAGCCATCGGAGCGCGGCCCTACCATGAGGCCAAAAGTGGCGCGCCCAATCAGACACATGTCTGATAGGTAGCGCCACCGATTGCTTGCCGGGCCAGAAGCTAAAGACGGGCTCAAACGACTATCTGGATGACCTTGTATGGGAAAAGTGTTCTACATGAAAGTTGTGCGTATCGTCGAAACGGTCAACTTTGCTTTTGGTGTCATCATCATTTGAGATAATATACGGCCTGCAAAATATCTACAAAATTCGGACAGCCTAGTCAACTACAGGACCGAATCCGACTGGAAGTTAAAGATGACCTCGTGGAGTATTCAAGATGGTCTTATTTGGAAAAGTGAGCAACAGAAGAATTGTTCGTATCGTTGAAACGATTGATTTTGATATTAAAATCGTCTCGATCGGAGGTCATATGTAGATTCCGTGGTCCGCGCAAGGAGCAAGAGAGGAGTTTGGGCCAGATTCGGGTTGAATCCGAGTTAGACTAGGGCTAGGACTCTAGGACGTGAATTGATGTAATTTTCTTGTAAGGAAAGCCTAGATGAATCCTTTGCTTGTACGGGAAGTCCAGTCGCCTCTTATATATAGTGGAGGTGACGGCCGATTGAAACAACACACAATCGAACCAATCTATTCATTACATTTTCGTGTTCATCTACTTTTATCTCCTACCCTTGAATCTTCTTCCTTGTTCTTCGTTCGTTCTTCTCTTGGAGGGCAGCGATCCACGAGGCCCTAGGGGTGATCAGGTCGACCTAGGGCAGCCCATAGCCGCTGCACGCCCTGACGGGGTCCCTCCCGGGTGTGTAGGGTTTCGGGTCTACAAAAGCGACCGCCGGATTGCTTGCGTACCGCGCTTCCTGACGGGTCTCCTTCGACGTGAGCTACGGTGCATCACCCCCGGCGTCGAGGGTACACGGTGACGTGTTCGTGTGCGAACACACTTTTTGGCGACTCCGCTGGGGACGAAGCTTCGAACGGTCTCCAGCCGGTTCTCGCTACAAGGAGAGCGTCATCAAGCAGCTGCAATCTACGATCGTAACATGTATCAACAATCTCCTTACATAGATGCAAATAGCCATTATGTTGGTGTTGCTAGATATTCCAATGGACATGTCATGTCGGCTAGCCCTAATGAGCAAAGGCCGACTAGCTATTCTGTTGGAGAAGCTTGGTGTTTACATAATCGCAACATGCCACTTATGGATCCGAACTTTCGTGCATCGGCAACACCTTTCAATATGCCGGTGAACAACACGATGAGTTCGAGTGATCAATGTAGGACACCTCGTGTACAGGAGTGTGTCTCACAATTTTATCCATCGGCAGTCGGCTCGCAATATGCGGGTTCATCCCCAAACATGTCGATGGATGGGAGAATCGGCCTTGCTTCCATTAGCTATTTGGCCGGTTATCCTCAGTCATCATATACTATACCTCATGAGATTAATTGTTCGGAGACATATGCAACTAAAAATATTCATGACTCGGCTCACCTTCGTGGTTATGGCCGAGTGAACGGAGATTCTACAGGAGCATTTGTGCCTAATATTGCAGGAGATGAGGTGGCTCTGGCTGCATTAAAATGTTTAGCACAAAATAAGAGGATTAGCGCTCTTTGCCTTGAGCAACATGATAAGGGGTTGGTTCCTAATTATGAGGCAATAAGAGCTAGGGTTTTGAAAGAAGACGAAGTGTTGCCAGTTGATCAAATTGCCGAGGGAAAATATTCAACAACAGTGCATATGTCCGCACCTATCGTTGCAGCATGTTATACACCCCCTGTACAATTGCAAAATTTCGGCAACAACAATTCATTGCCGAAAGATCCTAAAAGCATTGGGGGGCATGCCGATCCAAGCAGGGCCGAACTTAAAGAAAAACATATGGCTTGTATGAACAAGGTCAAGCCAAAGCTTGCAGGGTGTAGCGCCGACAATTTTACCACACCGACTCTTGACGAGTTACTAGCAGAATATCGACAGGCTTATGAAGCACTCAAGAAGAAGCGTGAAGAGGAAGATTTGCAAGAATATGTCAAGTTCCTTCGTACAGAAACCATGTTGGCCCTTCTATGATGTTATGGCAAAATAAAAAAGAAGCTTCGCAAGAAAATCAGCAAAAGAAGATTGGCTCGGCTAATACTGTAGATATGGTTGAAGCCAATACAAATATGACTAAGTCGTCTACAGCCGAGTCGAATGGTTTGTTTAAAGCCAGAACAATGGTGGATTCAGTTGCAACCGGATTGAGCACTGAGACGGTTAAAGCCGGGTGCATAGTGACAATACCCAGTGCATCGAGCCAGTTAAGGCCGAGTGCATCGTTCCAGTCGAGTGCATCGAGCCATCCGAGTGCATTGTCGGCTAATACCGAGTGCATCAAACCAGTTATTGCCAGGTGTATAACAAAATAAAAGATGCAAGCTTCACCGAGCTATGGAACCGTAAACACAACAAATTGGTCGTGCTCGATTTTTCTGGATGCTGCCCTATGAGTTTCGTGCCAAAGAAGCTGATGAGCATCAAGAGCAAAATTATATGGCCGAACAAAGTTTGCTTAGTGATGAACATCAAGAACGAGAGCATACAACTGAACATTGCATAGTTGACAAAGAGCGACCGAATGGAATCCATTCGGATAATCCGAGTGATGAGGTACGAGATCCAGAAGATGAGGAAGAGGCGTTGGATAAGTATTCAGAAGTGGAGCAAGATATTGTTCCATTGGTGCAACCATCTTCTCCTCCCAACTTCTTCACAAAGGTACACCTAGCTGGCAGGTTCCTCAATTTTCGATTCGGTCAAAATCATACTGTTGATGCACCCGTTAGCAAGATTCGAATTAATTTTGAAAGACCGATCGGAATGAGTATTCTATTTGTTTGGAATAATCTTGTCACTAATCATGTTGGTCAACACATGGTACGATTCATAGAAGCGAATAGTGACAGCTTATTACAACCAAAGCTTCTCTCATTGCTACAGTTAAATTTCATATTTATATGGGTAGCTTTGTTTGTTTCGTGCTTGCTAACATTTTGTCTCAGATGAGACGTATATTCTGTAATTATTTTGGTTGCAGAAACATAGAGCCAAGTTCAAAGTTCTCCGGAATAGCCGATTCAAGCACATCAGAAAAGGAGGACGAAAATGGATACATAGCCGAGTCGGATGACGTTAAGTCGACACCACTCTGTTGTTTAATTCCACAGCCGGTATCATAATATCGGTTAATGGACGAGCAGTGTACTTTCAGTCTAGGCATAGGTGATCACATCGTTTGTGCATTGCTGACTAATCCTATTAATATAATTGATCACGATGCCGAGCCGTCAAGACAAGAGCGAATGCAATGTTCGTTCGAGCAGAATGTCAAAGACTGCAACATGATCCATCAAGTTGCACAATCGGCCAACATAGGACGATTGGAGTTCGTTGAGGCAGGAGCATATGGCCAATCGACTCAGATTGGTCTTGATGGCGATCAAGTGTTGACTCGGATACCTCAAGCCAGCTCATCCAAAGACGATTCATACAAAGGTGGACAGGTACACACCAACGATGACAGGATCGAGTCTTCGAGTCAGGCTAGTGTTAAAAATTGCATGAACAACAATCTTGAAGACGGTAATTCCATCAAAGCTACATCGGAGACATCTAGCACTGGGGGGCAACAAGAAAATTAAGACCGATGCACACAAGACCAAAGAAAGCAAAGGCAGCGGTGAGCACAAGAGGAAGAAGCCGAAAGTTACCTTCACTCAATTATTGGAGAAATATCAGAAGATGAGTGAGGAAAAGAGTGCTTACCAGCCAGCTCAGGAAAAAGCACCAAAGTCACCCCCAAGGTGTAAATCTAAGGACCCGGATTGGCGAAAGAAGAAGCTAAACACGCCGACTCCGCGAACTTCTTTTGGGCCGCCAATGCCAAAGTCATCTAGGCCTTCCCATGTCGGCTTATATTCATATCAATCATGGGACAGGTATAATTCACAGGCACACCATCATTCTTACGCTAAATCACCTCGCCAAGTTTATGCAGCTCCAAGAGAATCAAGCTGGCAACCATATGTCAAAGACCGGCTCAATCAAGAGTCGGCCAGGAGCTCATGGAGGAGGAAGGATGTGGTTAAGCAGGTTTACCAAGTAAAAAGAGATGGCCGCAAGGATGTTGTTTCAAACCCGACTCCAAGTAACCAAAAGCCAGCTGAGTTGATGTTGGCTACAAAGGGAAAGAAAGTGAAGTGAGTAACTTTCAAGGAGCCAGAAGTGCCCAAAGTTATGAAAGAAGTGCAACTGCATAAAATAAGATCACAGTCGGAATGCCCACTCGGCTTATCATATTGGATAGTGTGGCAGCTGAAGCGGCTACGAGTTGGAGAGTTGGAGAAGAGGAACATGGCGTGGGTCCCCAAGCGAAACTCTCAAGTCAAGAAGGATGCACCAGCTTCTGTTGCAAAACCGGCAGGGGTAAAGGAGGGCAAGCAGAAAGCCGGCAGGCGAACCCGGCAATTTTCATCCCACTATAGGAGACTCCATGCGGTGCATCATCCATGTTCTTCAACCGTACCATCAAAGCCGATGCTTTGTAATTTATCCCCAGCCGAAACATCTGATTTATTTCGGCTATTCACACTTTGGTGGATGGGTTCTCCTTGTCCTTTAAGATGAGGACGCACGGCCGATATTTCCATATCGCCCTGAGAGTACATCGTGTTGGCGAAGCTGGCATCTGGCTGATGGTGTTCTTCACGGTTTATCTCATACCTGAAAGCTGATGCTCAGTTTTACCAATACTTGTGAGGACGTCTTGACTATTGAGTCGGCCACTAACAATGATCTAGTGCACCGGTGGCCGACTGGAAGAAACATATTTTCCTTATTTGCAGGATCCGAGTTGAGAGATCAGGCAGGTTGCACCACGGGATGTATCCATGGAGGCGCTTGTGTTATCAAGACAACAAATATATGAAGAGGCCCTACCCAGGTGATAGCCAGTTTGAGCATTTGGCCGATATGAGATTATCGTCCTAAGCATATGCATGGCCGATGGAGTGTTGACATCATCCCGAGAACAAATGTGCGCAAGTTATTTTTCAGCACACAAGCTTTGTCGAAAAAAAGGGGGGCATGTGTTGACACCTGATTTTGGCGCGGAAGAAAACATTATTAAGATGGATTCAAATGAAGAAGTGCTCTACATGAAAAAGTTCCGTTGTGTTGACATGAACATCTTTGAAGTTTGGGTCATGTCGTCGTTTTCTCACAACAGATGCCAGGGGGTGGCTTATCGAGGTGAGAGCAAGGCTGTCGTGGAGGATCCGGGACGGGATTGGGTAGTTGCACGTGATGGTTTACCCAGGATCGGGGCTCTCTGGAGAGATAATACCCCTACTCCTGCATGTTTGTATATGAGGTGTATTGCAGTACAGAGTTGCTCCTGGAGCTGTGTTTGAGGAGGAAGAGGGAGCTGGCTGCTCCTTTCCATGGTCTCATGTGTGTGAGAATGAGAGGGGATGAGAGAAATGAGAGGGGGCCTTTCGTGGGTGAGCTCCCCTGGTGCCTCATATAGGGAGGCCCAGGGGACAAGGGGTGGCCCACATGGCCTAACTACACTATTGGAGGTGACATGTGAAGGGACTCATGATGCAGGCTACAGTGCATCACTTTGGAGCGCAGTGAAGTGACGCATGACAGGTGCACAGTGGGGCACTGTTTGCCAACAGTGCCTGACTGTAGCGGGGTGGCTGACTCTGCAGTCCGTCAGCTACAGTGTCCTCTGCCCGTGTCCGATGGGACGCCTGGAGCTGACTTCGTCGGGCCGCAGCCGAAAGCCTCCAGCCAGCCAGGCTTCAGCCGGCAGCCTCCAGCCGGCCCGCAGCCTCCAGCCGGCAGCCTCCAGCCAGCCAGGTGCAGCCAGCAGCCTCCAGCCAGAAGCCTTCAGCCAGCCAGGTGCAGCCAGCAGACCGCAGCCAGCCAGGAGCAGCCTGCAGCCTGCAGCCAGCAGCCAGTAGCCAGCCAGGGGCAGCCAGCAGCCTCCAGCCGGCAGCCTCCAGCCAGCCAGGTGCAGCCAGCAGCCTGCAGCCAGCCAGGAGCAGCCTGCAGCCGGCCAGGAGCAGCCAGCCGGCCGGGTCGCAACTGTCTTCTGTTTTTGCTTCTTCGATTGTCTTGTTGATTCGTGGGGCTTCGCGTACCGGGAGTGACTCCCCCTATGTTTTAAAATGTTGAGTCGTCTCCTTGAGCCTACCCGGGGGTAATCCCCCCGACAGTAGCCTCCGTGCCTCCGGGTGACTTGGAGAGTCAGGCGGAGGGTTTTCGCCGTTGTCGTTATTGCAGAAGTTGTCGATGACGGTTGATTGCGGGCCGGGGACGGCGCAGCTCGCTTCCAGCGGGGGCGCGCCAGCGCACCCGCTGGGTGTAGCCTCCGAGCCTTCGGGCGACTCGAAGGGTTGGGTGGAGGGTCATTGCTGTTGCTGAAGCAGACGGTGGCGTCAAGGATGTCGGGCATGGAAGTGGGGTCCGCCGACTGATGGGCACAGGGTCCTGCCGGGCGTGGACGCGGAGTCCACCGGCTGGCCCTTTTCAGCGGGCCGCGCTAGCGCACCCGCTGGGTGTAGCTCTGAGCCTCCGGGCGACTCGAAGAGTCGGGCGGAGGGTCTTTGCTGTTGTTGGAGCGGACGGCGGCGTCGAGGATGACGGGCGTAGACGCGGGGTCTGCTGGCCGATGGGCGCGGGGCCCTGCCGGGGGCGGTCGCGGGGTCCGTCGGCTGATGGGCACGGAGCCTTGCCGAGGGCGGACGCGGGGTCCGCGGACTGATGAGCGCGAGGCGCCGCCGAGCGCGGACGCAGGGTCCGCCGGCTGATGAGCGCGAGGCGCTGTCGGGCGCGGACGCGGGGTCCGCTGGCTGGTGGGCGTGGGGCCCAGCCGAGGGCGGACGCGAGGTCCGCTGGCTGTCTAGCGCGAGGCGCTGTCGAGGGCGGATGCGGGGTCCGCCGGTTGCCAAGCCTCCTAGCGAGGGAGCTCATCATGGAAATGATCGTGCAAAAGACAAATTTAGTTGATGCAGATGTATCAAATGTTTGGTTCTGGCGATGCAAGTTTATGCAGAGGGTGCCGACTCGGTTTTGCCCGAGGCCCCTTCAGTCTTTTTCATGTTCTCTCCGCTCTTTGGCTTTTGCTCTTGCTAGCCGGACAGCCGGGAGCCGGTCTGTAGCCGAGGCAAAGAGTGGGCCGCAGACTCGACCGAGCAGATACTCATAAATGAAACGACCGGATCGCCCAAGCCGTTTTCTCCTCAGACGCTTTTCGCGTGTGGTGACCTCCAGCTTGTGCTCTCGCTAGCCGGACAGTCGCGGTGCGAGCTGTAGCTGAGACAAAGAGTGGTCCTTAGGTACCGTACACGCTACTAAGCCGTCTCGTGGGAATGAACATATCGGGCCAAGCGGCCAGCCCCGGGCCGAGACTAGCTGGCGCCGGGGTGAATCAATAAAGTAGCTGAAACAAATGCGGGGATGACCCCCGAGGATCGCTCGGGGTATCCGTTTGTGTGTATGCTGCAAGGCTATGCGGGTGGAGATCTCACATTGCTTTTTGGTGCCGGCGAGGCGGTTTTTGTTGATGTCGGCCAGCGCGGCTTGCAGGCGTCGTGGTCCGACTGATGCGCGCGAGGCGCCGCCGGGCGCGGACTTGGAGTCCGCCGGATCATGGGCGCGAGGTGCTGCCGGTCGAGGACGCGAAGTCCGTCGGCGGATGGTCGCGAGCCACCGCCGGATGCGGACGCGCAGTCCTTGCTGAAGAAGACGGTGGCGTCGAGGATGTCGGCGCGGGCGCGGAGTCCGCCGACTGATGGGCGCGGGGCCCTGCCAGGTGTGGGCTCGGAGTCCATCGGCTGGCTGTTTCTAGCGGGGGCGCGCCAGCGCACCCGCTGGGTGTAGCCTCCGAGCCTCCGGGCGACTCGAAGAGTCGGGCGATGGGTCTTTGCTGTTGCTGAAGCAGACAGTGGCGTTGAGGACGCCGGGTGCGGACGCGAGGTCTGCCGACCGATGGGTGCGGGGCCCTATCGAGGGCGGACGCGGGGTCCGCCGGCTAGTGGGCGTGAGGCGCTGCCGAGGGCGGACGAGGGTTCCGCCGGCTGTTGCGCGCGAGGCGCTTCTGAGAGTGGCTTCAAGCCTCAGAGCGAGGGGGTTCATTAGTTTTTGGTGCCGGCGAGGTGGTTGTTGTCGATGACAGCCGGCGCGGCTTTTTGCCAGCGGAGCGCGCCGGCGCACCCGCTGGGTGTAGCCGCCGAGCCCCTGGCGGTCGGCGGGTGTGCCAGCCGGCCGGACCTGACCGGCCGGACGTCGAAGCGGGTGGGCAGCTGGAGTTCGCCCGGTGTCGAAGTAGACGGGCAGGCCAGCCGGCCAGGCGGTGGCGCAGGTCAGCCGACCGAGTAGAGACGCGGGTGTAGGGCACAGTTCACCTCTTTTTTTTTTAGCCGGCCCACACTTGCCTCTTCTTTCTTTTTCTTTGTGCAGCCGACCGCACGGGAGCAGTGTGGGAGCATGGGGCGTAGCCGTAGGAGGCGGAGCCGGCGCCGGCGCGGCCGGGTGCGGGACGGCGAGGCGGAGGCCGAGCTGGGCGAGAGGCGCAGGGAGCCGATGTAGACGCAGCAGGAGCGGCGGGACCGGGCCGGCACATGCGAAGGGGTGCGGGCGCGAGGGGCGAGCCGGGCCGACTGGCGCGGGGGCCGGTAGGCGGCAAGGGACGAACCGACGCAGCGGCGGGCGGCTTGCGCTGCGGCCAGGCTCGGTACGACGCACGCCCGGCGCGCAGGAGGTCGGAGCCGGGCGCAGGAGGCCATGGGCGTGGAATGACGCGACAGGTGGAGCGGAGGGAGCCGGCCGGGGCGCAAGGAGGCGGAGGCGGCTGCGAGGGGGCGGAGGCCTGCCGCGAGGGGGCGGAGGCGGCCAGGCGCGGTGGCGCGCGAAGCCGGCGCGGCGAGCGTGCGAGTCGGCCGGGCCGTGCAGGCGAGAGCCGGCGGGGGCGAGGCGGTGCATGGAGGCGCGGGAGGAGCCGGACGGGGCAGCGGCAGGCAAGTGGGCGCGCGCGAGGAGGGAGCTGACGCGACTAGTGGCGGAGCCGTCGCGGCTGGAGGCGAGGCCGGCGGGACGCTGGGCCGGAGGGGGTTGAGGCGGAGTCGGCCGAGACATGGCGCAGCGAGCGGGGCCGGGGGCACGCGCGGCCGAGCGACGCTGAGCAGGCGAGACGCGGCGACCCGCACCGCCACGGGCGCACGACCGACGTACGGAGCTGCGGGAGGCGCGGAGACCGGGGCTCGGCGGCACGCAGCGAAGGTGCGCAGGGAGCGGAGCCGTGGTGCAGAGGTAGGACCACACGCGGGCGTGCGCGCAGGCGCGCTTGCGATTGCCGGGCACGCGGCCGGAGTCGGGGAGGCAGAGAGGGCCGAGTGTGGTGAGTTGGCGCTGCGATACGGGCGGACGGGTGGGGCGAGCCGGCGGCCGGTTGGTGCGCGCAGCCGGCGGACGGGACGTGGTAGCGGCCGGCGCGGGCGCGCGGGGCGAGCCGGCGGCCGGGACGCGGGGGGCCGGCTGGTGGAGCCGGCCCGGCCGGTACAGCGAGGAGGTGCGCGGGCGCGCGACCGCGGGCGGGCGAGGCGAACGCCGGAGTGGAGCCGGCGCGGAGGAGCGGCAGCACGTGAGCCAGCACGCGCGGGGGACGTAGGCGGCGGCCGGCGCCCGGTGCAGCATAACCGGCAAGGCGCGCGCGACGCGGCAGCGCGACTGTGTGCGGCGAGGTGGGACGCCGAGGCCGCAGACGCTGGGGTGGAGCCGGCACGGAGCGGGGGCAGCGCGGCGGCGACGAGGAGCGGGGCGCCGGCAACGTGGCCGAGCGCGCCGGTGCGCCGCAGGGCGGCGGCGACCCGGCCAAGCGCTGGAGGCGTGCCGCGCGAGGCGACGAGGGCGGGTTGCAGGCGGACGGTCTCGCTTGCGTCGGGCTGTGCAGCCGGCCATGCAGCGGCCGACCCGTGCCAGGCACGCGGCCAGGCCATGGCAGCAGTCCGCGGCGCCGTGGCCACGCGGCCGGCCAGCGTAGCGGCGGCCGGCCAGGCACCAGCAGGCGGCGAGCCGGCAGTGCATGTGCCAGCACTTAGAAGTAAATCACGTCATCGTCTGGGCATTGTATGGATGCCGTACGTCTTGTGTCTAGCCAGTATACGTACGCAGGCAATCGGCCAAGGCTCGTACGCATATATGTATTCTTTCGGCCAAGCATCCGGCCATGTATGTGCGCAGCGGACGCATGCTGATGTCGAGCCTCCGAGCGTTGCCGGAGAGATGGTGGTGACGTTGAAGGAGCCCGCGAGCGTGCGGGGAGGGCCAGGCGCGGACGTTGCGGAGCCGGACGGGAAGCGGTCGACCACAGAGCAGGCGAAGGCCGGACGCGGCGCACGCGCCCGTGTCCCCGGTCCGTGCACGCGCGCGTAGGCGGAACGGGACGGATCGAAGGGGGACACCGAGGACGCGCCGCTCCGCACGGGAGCACCGGGGGTGAGTTGGTGTCGAGCCCACGAGCAGCGTCGGAGAGACGGAAGGAAACGCGAGGGCGGCGGCGGAGCGGCCGGCGGCGACATCGCGGTGGCGATGACGAGACCGGCAACGAGGACGCGGCGTCGCGCGCATTCGCCCCGGGGGCGTGTTGATGTCGAGCCCCCGAGCAGCGACGGCGGCGACGCCGCGCTGGCGATGACGAAGAGGTTCCGCCCGGACCGCGGTTCCAGCGGCAGCGAGCCCCACGGTGGGCGCCAACTGTCATCGTTTTCTCACAACAGATGCCAGGGGGTGGCTTATCGAGGTGAGAGCAAGGCTGCCGTGGAGGATCCGGGACGGGATTGGGTAGTTGCACGTGGTGGTTTACCCAGGTTCGGGGCTCTCTAGAGAGATAATACCCCTACTCCTGCATGTCTGTATATGAGGTGTATTGCAGTACATAGTTGCTCCTGGAGCTGTGTTTGAGGAGGAAGAGGGAGCTGGCTGCTCCTTTCCATGGTCTCATGTGTGTGAGAATGAGAGGGGATGAGAGAAATGAGAGGGGGCCTTTCTTGCCCGTGGGTGAGCTCCCCTGGTGCCTCTTATATAGGGAGGCCCAGGGGACAAGGGGTGGCCCACATGGCCTATCTACACTATTGGAGGTGACATGTGAAGGGACTCATGATGCAGGCTACAGTGCATCACTATTGGAGCGCAGTGAAGTGACGCATGACAGGTGCACAGTGAAGTGACGCATGACAGGTGCACAGTGGGGCACTGTTTGCCAACATTGCCTGACTTTAGCGGGGTGGCTGACTCTGCAGTCCGTCAGCTACAGTGTCGTCTGCCCGTGTCCGATGGGACGCCTGGAGCTGACTTCGTCGGGCCGTAGCCGGCAGCCTCCAGCCAGCCAGGCTTCAGCCGGCAGCCTCCAGCCGGCCCACAGCCTCCAGCCGGCAGCCTCCAGCCAGCCAGGTGCAGCCAGCACCCTCCAGCCGGAAGCCTCCAGCCAGCCAGGTGCAGCCAGCAGACCGCAGCCAGCCAGGAGCAGCCTCCAGCCTCCAGCCGGCAGCCAGCAGCCAGCCAGGGGCAGCCAGCAGCCTCCAGCCGGCAGCCTCCAGCCAGCCAGGTGCAGCCAGCAGCCTACAGCCGGCCAGGAGCAGCCAGCCGGCCGGGTCGCAACTTTGTCTTCTGTTTTCGCTGCTTCGATTGTTGTTGATTCGTGGGGCTTGGCGTACCGGGAGTGACTCCCCCTATGTTTTAAAATGTTGAGTCGTCTCCTTGAGCCTACACGGGGGTAATCCACCCGACAGGCCATCACCGTCCGATCTCATCTCGAAGGCCGAAACTGTCCTCAAAGTATTAAGATTTCATATTCAGAGTACTGTTCGGCCGATTAAGCCCCAAAGACGACCTCGTATGAGAGAATGTTCAACACGGATTGTCTTCGCCTCGTCGAAACGATCGATTTTGATATAAAAATCATCTCAATCCGAGGTCGTATGCAAAAGTTAGAGCCATCGGAGCGTGGCCCTACCATGAGGCTAAAAGTGGCGCGCCCAATCAGACACATGTTTGATAGGTAGCGCCACCGATTGCTTGCCGGGCCAGAAGCTAAAGACGGGCTCAAATGACTATCTGGATGACCTTGTATGGAAAAGTGTTCTACATGAAAGTTGTGCGTATCGTCGAAACAGTCAACTTTGCTTTTGGTGTCATCATCATTTGAGATAATATACGGCCTGCAAAATATCTACAAAATTCGGACAGCCTAGTCAACTACAGGACCGAATCCGACTGGAAGTTAAAGATGACCTCGTGGAGTATTCAAGATGGTCTTATTTGGAAAAGTGATCAATAGAAGAATTGTTCGTATCGTCGAAACGTTTGATTTTGATATTAAAATCGTCTCGATCGGAGGTCATATGTAGATTCTGTGGACCGCGCAAGGAGCAAGAGAGGAGTTTGGGCCAGATTCGGGTTGAATCCGAGTTAGACTAGGGCTAGGACTCTAGGACGTGAGTTGATGTAATTTTCTTGTAAGGAAAGCCTAGATGAATCCTTTGCTTGTACGGGAAGTCCAGCCGCCTCTTATATATAGTGGATGTGACGGCCGATTGAAACAACACACAATCGAACCAATCTATTCATTACACTTTCGTGTTCATCTACTTTTATCTCCTACCCTTGTATCTTCTTCCTCGTTCTTCGTTTGTTCTTCTCTTGGAGGGCAGCGATCCACGAGGCCCTAGGGGCGATCAGGTCGACCTAGGGCAGCCCATAGCCGCTGCACGCCCTGACGGGGTCCCTCCCGGGTGTGTAGGGTTTCGGGTCTACAAAAGCGCCCGCCGGATTGCCTGCGTACCGCGCTTCCGGACGGGTCTCCTTAGACGTGAGCTGCGGTGCATCACGCCTGGCGTCGAGGGTACACGGTGACGTGTTCGTGATGAATAGAGCGCCGGTCCTCTCGCCCAGCATGGCGCTGGACAGGGAGGAGATGACACGTGCGATGGCACTGGCCACGACCGGGCGCCTGGTCCTGGCCCAGGGCGGGCGAGCCGACGAGGACGCAAGCGCCGGCGCACGGACGCGCAACCACCTGGCCGGGCGGTTGGAATGGCCATGGACGACTCGCTGTGGCGAGCCAAGAACCGCGCTTCCTGGGCTGATGGGATCGCCATGGTGCCCACCTGGCCAGCCCCTGCCGGCGCGGAAGCGTTGCCGCCCGTACAACAGGACCGTCACCGCATGGCCCCATGGCCTGGTCAGCATGGGCCCCGTCCATCTTGTCGCCAGGCTCGAAAAGGAAAGGGCAAAGGTGTGCAAAGGCAACCTTTGCAGGTGGACCCACTTCACAAAGAGGTGGGAGCCGTTGCGGGCGCCAGGGCCGTGACGGATGCGCCAGCCAGCAACACCACTTTTGGCGGCAAAGACCGTGGTCGCTGGAAATGACCGGAGCCAGGTGCCAGGTGGAGACCCCTCATTGGTGAAGAACACTCCAGAACCGGCTTGGGATTCAAACCAGGCCACGGACCGCGCGCCCCAGGACGATTGTGAGGGGGCCACGCCTGGCTCATCCGATCCGATGACCCATGGGGACCTGGCCGCTTTGAACGAGGTGCCAGACTCGCTGCCTGCAACGCCAGTGCGGCCTGCCGCCTTGTCGGGGCAGGACGGTGTCTTGCCCACGCCAGCGCCTGTTGAGGGGCCCAACGAGCCGGCTGACCAAGCCTCTAGGTCCCACGCGCGCGACGCGGAGAGCGCAAAAGACCAATCCGCCCTTGGCGCGAACTCTTTCACAAGGCAGACCGAGCCCCGCACGCCAGTCACGATCCTGCAAAGGCCCCAGGCCCAGCCCAGCACACCATGGCCCACTTCAGAATCCACTGGACCGCAACCAACAACAATCGGAGCCCAACATGGACCGCGGTTTGCATCCCCGCCGATCACGCTGCGCTGATCCCGTGGACGCCCTGCTACGCCAAAGACATGGACGCTGGGCGAGTTCCTTGCCGCCGCCACAAAGCACGTTGTTGCAGCCTTACCAACCCCAGGGAAGAGGCCACGTCGCCCGCTCAACTTCGCCCCTCGACGAGGCCGCTCAGCCACGACCACGTCCCAGCCGACGACACCACCCACCGTAGAGAGAAGAGCCCAGGTCCAACTACTCCGCATGCTCGAGATTGTAGGGGTCAACCAGAAGATCACCTTCGTCGAGATGAAGGCGTATGATGACCTGTTTGCGGTGCCAATCCCGCTCACGGTGCTCTCGGCCATCGTTGCCCTTGTCGACCGGGAGATCCCGACAAGCATGGCCAACCCGACGACCGCCGCGACAAGTGTGGAGGGGGCCGCCGCGACAAGTGTGGAGGGGGCCGCCGCGTCCTAGGCCGTGCATGTTGCGCACCCCGTTGACCATGTGTTCATGGATCACAACCTTAGGATCGTTGTCTGGAATGTACGCGGCCTCAACGCGCATGCCCGGGGCATCGCCATCCGCTCGCTGCTGCAGACAACAGCCGCCTCCATTGTATGCCTTCAAGAAACTAAAATGGCGTTGATCTGCTCGTCCGTTGTCCTTGACACCTTAGGCTCGGAATTCGATGACTATTACCTGCCAGCGCAAGGCACGAGGGGCGGCATCTTGCTGGCATGGAAGAGCAGGGCCGTGACTATCACGGACCCAATGTTCACCGCCAATGCAATCACAGCCAAGGTGACAACGCAAACCGGCACACCCTAGTGGTTATCGGTGGTCTATGCCCCCCAAGAAGATGCCGACAAGATCGCCTTCTTGCAGGAGCTCCGTGATATACGCGCGGACTGCCCCGGGCCTTGGATGATATGCGGCGATTTCAACCTCATTCTACGTGACGAAGACAAGAGCAGCGACAACTTACACCGCCGCATGATGGGCAGATTCCGTCGTCTCGTCAACGACCTCGCATTGAAGGAGATATACCTGAACGGCCGACGGTTCACGTGGTCGAATGAGCAGTCGCCGCATTGCACGTGGGATTGGGAGGACGCGCATGGCGACTGTCACCTGCGCTGTCTCGCCTTCGTCGTGTCAGACCACAACCCACTCCTCCTCGACTGCTCGCCCGTGCACGCGGCACACCGGCGCTTCCATTTCGAGGGCTTTTGGCTATGGTTAGATGGGTTCCATGACACAGTGGCCGCCGCTTGGGGCTCGGTTCACGGCGCGGACCCTTTTCGCCGGCTGATGCTACGTCTCCAGGCCACAGTTCGCAAGCTTACTAGTTGGAGTGCCAAATCCAGAGGGAACATACGAGACAAGATGGCCATTTCCCGCGAGCTTATCTCGCGCTTTGACAAGGCCCAGGAGGATCGCGTACTCTCCCCTCCCGAGGGATGGTTGCGCAAGCAACTGAAGATCAACTACCTCGGGCTCGCATCCCTGGAGCACACTATTGCGAGGCAGTGTGCTTGCATCGCCAACCTCAAAGACGGCGACACCAACACGGTTTTCTTTCACCGGCAATGCTCGTACCGTTGGCAAAAGAACCACATATTCAGCCTCACTGTTGACGGCCATGTGATCACCGATCAGGAGGGGATGGCGCCGGTGGCATTCGCCCACTTTGACGAGCTTCTTGGCTCCACCGGCACCCGCGACCACTTGCTGGATTTGACGCAGCTCATCGAGCCATGTGACCTGGCAAGCCTAGACGCACCATTCAGCCAGGAGGAGATATGGGACGCAGTTAAACTCCTCCCGGCCCGGAAAGCACCCGGACCTGACGGATTTACGGCGGAGTTCCTACGGGCATGCTGGGACATCGTGTGACAAGACTTCACGGACGTCTTCCAGTAGCTATTCGAGTTGCACGGCCGTGGCTTTTGCAAGCTCAACCAGGCCCTTATGACCCTGATCCCGAAGCACGCCGACGCGTGCCAGCTCCACGATCTTGTGCCGGCCTTTGACTCCTTGTCATGGCCCTTCCTCTTCGAGGTCCTAGAGCAGTACGGGTTTGGGCCTCGATTCCGAGAGTGGATCGCTATCCTGCTATCAACCTCCAGCACCAGGATTCTGCTCAATGGCGAGCCAGGGCCGCCAATCTGGCATAGATGTGGGCTGCGTCAAGGTGACCCCGTGTCCCCGCAACTCTTCGTGCTTGCCGTGGACACCCTGGGCCGCCTCATTCGCCGTGCCCACGACCGTGGCATCCTACATCAGCTGCACCCACGGCGAACCATCCCGGCTATCTCACTCTATGCCGACGACGTGATGATCTTCTGCCACGCTACACCGGACGACGTGGAAGCCATCAAGGGTATCTTGACCCTGTTCGGCAACGCTAGCGGCCTACGGGTTAACTACACCAAAAGCTTGGCCACTATCCTCCACGGCGATCCAAGCACCGCCGCGATGATTGCCCAAGTGGGATGCTCGGTGGTGGAGCTCCCGATCACCTACCTTAGCATCCCTCTCACGCCGCGCCGCCCCACCGCCCCACCGCTGCCCAACTAAAGCCCCTCGTCGATTCTGTGGCTGCTAGGCTCCCGACATGGAAGGCGTGGCTAATGAACAAGACCGGATGCCTAGCATTGGTCAAATCAGTACTGAGCGCTATTCCGGTTAACCAAATGCTAGCGTTTGCACCACCAAAGAAGACCCTCAAGCAACTAGAGAAGCTCCAGAGGGGATTCCTTTGGGCTGGGTGCGTCGTCGCCAATGGTGGGCATTGCCACGTCAACTGGCGCCACGTGTGCCGCCCACTGGAGTATGGTGGCTTGGGAATACGCGACCTGGAGCGTGCCGGACTAGCACTGAGGCTGCGATGGCTATGGTATGCCCGCACCGACGACGACCGTGCATGGCAAGGGCTTGATCTGCAATTCTCACGTGAGGAGAGAGCGCTATTCTTTGCCTCCACGACCACGGTCATCGGGAACGGACTGACTGCCCTATTCTGGGACGACCGTTGGCTGCACGGGTGGTCGGTACGTGAATTCGCACCGGCGCTCTATCAGTGTATCCCCAAGCGACGTCGCAAAACAAGAACACTGGCGGAGGGGCTGGCGGGCAACTCATGGGCCCGTGACATCCAAGGGGTCCTTGGGATCCATGAGATCGGGCAATACTTGCAGCTTTGGCAGGCCGTGCAGCAAATCACCCTCACACATGAACCCGGCCGAATGCTCTGGAGATGGATGACCAATGGTGCATACTCGGCACAATCCTGCTATGCCGCGACATTCCATGGATCTACGCAATGCCCCTCGTGGAAGCTGACTTGGAAGAGCTGGGCGCCGCCCCGCGTTACGTTCTTTCACTGGTTGGCCAACCAGGACCGATGCTGGACGGCGGCAAGGCTCGCCCGCCGCGGCCTGCAACACCACCCCAGATGCCTGCTATGCGATCAGGCCCCGGAGACCATCCAGCACCTGCTACTGGCCTGCCCGTTTGTCCAGCAGACTTGGCATGCCATTTTAGCCTGGACATGCATACCTGCCCAGCCTCCGGCCAATGAACCCACACTGATGGACTGGTGGCAGAGGGTGAAATGGCAGACTCCCCACGCGTTGCGCAAGGGCCTGCAATCCATCGCCATGCTTGTCCCATGGATGATCTGGAAGCACAGGAACGAATGTGTCTTCGACAACGCGCGACCCTCGATCGATACATTAGTGGATAGGATTTGAGATGAGGCCAAATGTTGGGCACAAGCAGGAGCACAGGGGCTCAGGGCAGTCCTACCCACATCCTGTGACGTCCACTGATCGGGCTCATGACCCATGTAACCTCAGCCTCCTAGGAGGATTGTACTTCCCTATCTTTTCAATGAAATGAAACGCAAAGCTTTTGCGTTTTCTCGAAAAAAAAAGTGTTAATGAGCACATCAGCGGACCTAAATATGCCTTGAGTTTTATTGTGGCCATGCAATTTTTGGTGCATGGGATGACAAAAATTCTGTTACATAATGGTATGGTTATGATGAGCACAGTTGTGAAACCACAGTTCCTTTGTTTTGTCAATAAGACACTTATGATTCATTCATAACATATTGTTTATTGTTATGATCTATCTGCATACCAGATTCCCATTCCGTACTTGCTTATGTTTTCATCTATACCACCACACCTTTTATTTTTGGTAAACTTGATTCTATAATTTCTGTCTGTGAAATGTGAAAGTAGATCTGCTCGAGATCTTTGAACTATATAATCAACGCAGATGTGGATGTGAAGTTGTGTAGCACCCCAAAATTGATAGGTTCAGTGTATTTACTTATTTGCAAGTAAGCTTCCATGAGCTGAGGTTATCACGAAGTAATCAATTTTCTGTATGGTTTCATATCAAATCTGAGCCCTAGAAAAATAATTGAGCCGTCTATTAGTGAGTTGGCTACTTAAAACAATATAAGCTTTGGATATGTCATGTATAGGATGCATGTTACACTTTTCACATCGCTCATGTAACGTCCTGTAGAAACCGTTTGGTTGCAGTTTTACTTTTTTTCCTTCCCCAAAAAGAAAAATGTTTTACTTTCTTCCTTGAGGATGAGTGGACCAAGTCTAATTATGTTAACATATCTTCAGGCTTTGCCAGCTGCATTTCCATCTGTGGTGGTAGCAGCAGTACATGCTCTTTTTGACAGAATTAGTAACATGGATACGGAATGCCGCACCAGACTTATCCTATGGTTTTCACATCACTTGTAAGTTCATTGCAATGTATTTAGTTTGTTCATGAGTGTTCCTGCTTTGGTTATTTGGCCTAGTATGAGTTTGTTGGAAACTCTTACTGCAGCCTATTGGCTATTGCTACTCTTCCTGTCGATGTTCAATACCCTGGCGATGACCCACTTCTGCTACTGCTGAAAAAAATCCATAGAATGTTACTCCCTCCGTCCCAAAATAAGTGTCGATGATCTAATACAAAATTTGCACTAGCTTAGGCTGTGTTTGGTTCGGCTTCCAAAGCCAACTTCTGCTTTGCAAAAGCAGAATCTAAACCAAAGGGGTGGCGGCCCATACCAGATTTTGAAAAGCTGCAGCTTCTGGGTAGTGTTGTTTTGGCATCAGCTCGCAGCAGGTTTGACCCAACTTCTCGGCTGTGAGAATCAGATTCTGGACAAAAATTACCCACGCTGCCACTCCCAAGTGAGTACCGGTTCATTTCTTTTCCATCTCACCCCTGACCGAACAGCACTGGTGGCCTCCTGCTTCCTCCCTCCGGCATGGGCTAGGATTCCTAGCCACTGCCGTCACTCCGGCCAGCCCTCCGCCGCGACGCTACCGTCGGGTCGGACCCTACGCCGCCCCGCCAGTCTTCGTGCATCGACTGCCTCTTCTTCCGTCCTAGGTCGCCGCTGCCCTAGTTCGACGCCTCGTCTTCTTGCTGACATCAAAGCTAGCCGGCTGCGTGCGTGCGCTGATCCAGCCATCTGCGTTCGTGAAGCAGTGCTTGTGCGCGTCCGTTTCCGGCCGGCTGCGTGCTCTACTCCAGCTGGTTGTGCTTGTTGTGTGCTAATTTCAGAGACAGATTTGGTAGTTTCAGAGACAGAGCACTGTCTAGCACAGTATGGTAATTTCAGAGATATGTCACTGTCTAGTACAGTAGTATGTATATGTCCACCGCTGAACTACATGCATCACGCATTCTGGTCTACATATATAGTACTAAATCATCTGGAATGATTCGTATTTGTTAGAGGAAGGATGCGCCTACAACTGTGTGATATTGCATATACATATATAATGCTTAAAATTTTGGGTTACAATTCCGTCATAAACATTGTAATTATTTTCATGAAAAAAGGGGTTAATAGGTTAACTATTCTATGATTGCCGTTAGTACGAGTTGACGACTAGTTCACTTAATCCAAGGGCATTACAGACAATTCATAGACAAAGCTACAATTTCGCAGTTGTTTCAACCAAACAGCTTTCAACTTTTTCACAGCTGAAAGTTCACAGCAGCTTTCTCACAGCTCACAGCTCACAGCAGCTTTTTCAGAATCTACAGCTCAACCAAACACAGCCTTAGTACAAATTTGCGACACTTATTTTGGGACGGAGGGAGTACATACAATGCTAGTATAGCTTTTAAGCCAATTGGTTTCAGAACATAAATTTTCTTTTCACAAGTTTGATCTCCTGTAGCACTGAAAACAAACTGCAGCCTTGTACTGCTAAATTTAATGACATATTATCCGTCTATGCAGGTCAAATTTTCAATTCATTTGGCCTTGGCAGGAGTGGGCCAATGTGAAGGGCCTACCAAAATGGGCTCCGCAGCGTGTTTTTGTCCAAGAAGTATTAGAAAGGGAAATTCGGTTGTCCTATTTCGAGAAAATCAAGCAGGTTAGTGACATATGAGACATTCCTTTTCAATAAGTAGGGCTTGTTTACAATTTATTATTTTGTGTTAGATTTAGTCATTGCCACTTCGATTTGGAAAAAAAGTTGTTCTTACTACCCCGAAGTATTACAGTTGATGGATAACTCCCTGATCTATATTTTTGGTTCAGTTTACTCTCTTCGAGTTTCAGTCCTGTTTCTTAACCCATTACCCTAGTTTTAGACTCTTGTTTCACTGATGTGGAATGGTATTGTTTACACAGCAACCATGTCACGGGATTCTGCCATGTGGCATCATACGTGAACAATGACATCATCAAAATCACTCGAGATCATGCCAATCTTGAAGAAAACCTCACTGATTTTCTTCAACCTCTGTTCCTTCTGTCTTTGTTTCCCACCCCTTCTCCCCATGTCTTTCTGTTTTGTACCAAGCTCATCTGCTCCTCGCAGCCAAGAGTCGAAATGGCGGCATGTGCATCCACCAAGCGGCTACACCAAATCCATTGCTGTGGAACCAATGGCCTCGAGCACCATGTGCCGAAGTTTGGGACAATAACTGCCCAGTTATCAATAGCAGTGGTAGTTCCCTTGTTTCCCGTTGTTCACTCTACACCCATCGAGATCCTGCCCAAGTGCCCATCCACTAGCTGCTTCACCATTCGTAAAGAGGTGGGAAGTTAGTACGAGCGACGAGATCTGTGACTGGGAGATGGCTACTGGCTGAGACGGGACGACTTGTTTCGCCGTGTCCAGAGTTGCTATTCAACTCTGCGCAACCAATAGTCGTGCTGACATACATCTTCGTCCAGTATTGTGTGCTTCACGTTGCCTTTGCTCATATTGCATCCTCAAACTTCGTCGCCCCCCATTGTTTCCACAAAATTGTTCTCCCATCATGTGCATTGCATCCGTATGACATATGAACCAGGTATGTGCATCATCTCATTGACTTTATCAGCACCTAACTCACGTGCCTGGTTAAACTCAGTTGCCTGCCTGCTCACAGAAGAGCATTGTTGCGCGTGCAACCACTACTTTAGCTTAATGGCGTTTTCCTCGTTCCAATTTAACATCATCCATGGCCACGGCGTTCCTCCTCGTCTATGTTTTCTGTAATGATGTCCCCATCCATGGATGCATTCTTTTCCGTTCACACCCCAGAATCTTATGCAGCAAATGTCACTCAGCTTATCGCCCACGTCAGCAAAACCACAATATGAAACCAGAGTAGGCGGTTTAGTAAATGGGAACTGAAACTTTGGGGGAGAAAACTGAACCAAAAAATAGATGGGTCAATACCTCAGGGGAGTAAAAAGGACCATTTTTGCTTTATATTTCTATTCTTCTATCCAATTGTGGTGTTGTTTGGAAATGGTTAGTTAAATTGAACTTATTGCCTTCATTTCTTTGCAGAGTATTGAAGATGCTGCTGAGTTGGAAGGATTGTTACCCCCCAAAGCTGGTCCTAATTTCAGATATCATACTGATGAAAGCAAAGAAAGCACTGAAGGCCACAGGCTATCCAAGGAACTTGTTAGCATGGTTAGAGGAAGGAAGACTACACGTGATATTATTTTGTGGGTTGAGGAACAAATAGTTCTTGCAAATGGGGCCAAATTCGCAGTTGATGTTGTTAGTCAGACACTTCTTGACATTGGTTCAAAAAGTTTCACCCATCTTATCACTGTTTTGGAGAGATATGGTCAAATAATTTCCAAACTATGCCCAGATGAGGAAATGCAGCTATTGTTGATGGATGAAGTCAGTGCTTACTGGAAGAACAGTACCCAGATGACCGTTATAGCTATTGATAGAATGATGGGTTATCGCTTAATTTCCAACTTGGCAATAGTCAAATGGGTTTTTTCTCCTGCTAATGTCGATCAATTTCATGTGTCGGATTGTCCATGGGAGGTACATTCTTATCCTCATATTTGTCTACTCTAGATTTGCATGTGTCTGGATGTTATATACTCATGAAATTTACGGCACATACAAAGAGATTTTTGCTTTATGCATGCATGCTTGGTATTATATTAATGCTATGTAGCCTTCTTCTGCCCAATGTAGCACGTAATATACTCCCTCCATCCCAAAATACTTGTCGGAGAAATGGATGTATCTAGACGCATGTTAGTTCTAGAGTACATCCATTTTTATCCATTTCTCCAACAAGTATTTCCGGAGGGAGTACTTGTTATGATTTTTTGTTCAATCTGTCTGATTGGCATGCCCTCTTTAACAGATTCTTAAGAATACTGTTAGTAAAACATACAATCGAATCAGTGATCTTCGGAAGGAAATTCAGACACTGAGGAAAAGTATTCAAGTTGCTAAAGAGGCTAGTGCAAAAGCCATCAAAGAGTTGGAGGAGGCTAAATCAATACTTGAAATCGTAGAGGGCCAACCTGTGCCATCTGAAAGACCAGGCAGGCTGAGACGACTTCAAGGTTTTGCTGACAAGGCAAAAGAAGAGGAAGTAACTATTGAAGAATCGTTGGAGGCAAAGGAGGCTCTCCTTGCCCGGGGGCTTGAAGAAGGCAAAGTATGCTACTCTCTTATCCTTGCTTATCTTATTTCTCTAAACCCTTGCATGTCTGTTGATCTACATATTTTGTGAACTTTAAGTTTTCAGTGGCACTTGCTTTTGCTATCACAGAGTTTTGACCATCTATTCACATCAACTTACCATTATCTCGCCATTGGTTTTCCAGGAATTGCTTAGGTTATTATTCAAGAGCTTTGTTGATGTGCTTACTGAACGCCTGCCACCTGTTTCTGCTGATGGAGATGTTCCTAACCTACGTGCGGGCGATCCTAATGTAACATTTCCAGTCAGCGATCCTGAAGTGGCAATTATGGAGATAGACAATGAAAATGGAGCAGATAACAATAGGTCAGTTTAATACAGTTTCCAGTACTTGTTTCAGAATGACTGCTTCTGGCAAGTTTGGATTTACATTTTGTAGAACCAGCCAGATTACCTTGCTACGAATAATTTGTATTTAACACAACACACATGGAGAATTCAGTCCGGAATAATGCAACGGATGTTGGTTCATAGATGAATTAAAATCTGCTCATTAATATCAGATATTATCAACTGTTATTGGCGTACAACCCAGTATTTAGTAGCTCTCATAGTGGCGCACATGGTGGTACGCGTTTTATGGGCTCTATTAACTTGTCATTATGTTTTGACAGTCAAGTGAATGGTGAAAACATGAAAGCTGGTTATAGTATTGGAGAGCTTGAGCAATGGTGCCTATGCACATTGGGGTATCTAAAGTCATTTTCTCGACAGTATGCAACAGAGGTAATTATTGGTGTTGTTTGTTTTTTAAGCTGATAAATTCATAACCATTGGTTATTGCAAGTGCCCATTGGTGTAAACCGATTGATTAGATAAAAAATATATGATATGTTGCAGATTTGGTCTCACATCGGCATGTTGGACGAGGAGGTTTTCATTGAGAGTATTCACCCTCTCATCCGGAAAGCTGCATTCTCCGGTTTGTGCAGACAGATGAACCAGTGAAGGGTTGTAACTTACCTCTGATTCCTGACCATGATGGTCTTGAAAACGACCTGTAAAGACAAGCTGGAACCACATTCTTCTTGACTAATTCTGACATGTCGCACCCAAGAATTTCCCTGTTTGGTACTAGTTCTGACATGTTTGTCAGTGTGCGTGGAGCTATGCATTTTCATTTGCGTATGGTGACAGTTTGGGGTGAGTAATCTTGACGTGTATTTAGCTTTTATGCGAATTCTGCTGCTCCAGACTTGAAAAGCTGCTTGATAGTTGAGCACCACTGGCTGTGCCTTTAGATTGAACATGTGGAGCGCCTGCAAAGTTGGAATAGCTATGGAGCGGGAACAAGTTTGAACAATGCCAGAGCGTCGTTACTATGTACTGTACTTGCTAGAAAAAATATTGGGATGCGACTTGTCTAAGCCCGGCAAACGAATTGCTGGAGTTGAATTAACGTGTGCCGTTTGCTACATGCGTAAATAATTGGTTGGTGTTTGCATTCGCTTGCATCACTAGTTATGCATCTGGCTACCTGCCTTTGGACAATTCCAACCTACTACCTCTATCCTGATTTATTGGTTCCATTCGTACCGTTTATATTTTGTGTCAAATTTTGACCATAGATTTAACTAAAAAAATGTTGATGTATGTCAAGTTATATAGTTTGATTTGTATTTAAACGTAGTTTTTGATAATATTGTTTTTGCTATGTATAACATATATTTTATTAGCTAAAATAATGGTCAAAATATGACCCTAAATATGAGGAGGGCTAATAAATCACAGGAGGAAGGCAACTTAACAAATGATTCACTTGCTGGCTACAATTCGTTTGATTAGGATCGCTTGGTCCCTCTGTTTAGTTGACCTCGCCATTGCTCCAATTCCCATCTGCCTGTAATGGCCGAGTAGTTTCAAAGCAGCATCCATCCTAATCTCATTTTCAGCTGCCGGTGAACTTTGCATGCGTTACTCCCTCGAGCTCGAGGGTTGGCCGACTTGAAGCACGCAACGCCACTGCAGCGTCAACCCTTGGTTTGGCTTGTAGCGTCCCGAGCGTCGCCTCACATGCAACACGGCCACATCGTCTACGGTGGCGAACAAACACACTCCGACCTTACAACAAGCTCATGCGTGAAACGACGGGTTGACCTGCAGCACCCAACCGTCATCTTTGCATCATGTCATTCGTCCTTGCAACAGTGGCGTGGCAAGCTCCTTGGTCGATGGTACAAGAGAAGCGGGAGAAGGAAGGAGGCTCTTCGAAGCACCGATGCATGCCATGCCATGGTGGTTGGCCTGTAGCAGCAGTCGTTGTCAGAGGGAGAAAGAGAGAGAGAGAGAGAGAGAGAGAGAGAGAGCAGCATCACCTCGTATGGAGACGGCCATCCGCAGATCATTCAACATCAACTTATCTCGAAGGTGTTCATAGGGGTAGGGCGTGCGTGTGTGCGTTCATATGGATGCGTGTATGCATGTATATATGAGCGGTTGCGTCTGTATTGTGTTAAAAAAAATATTCTCACATGTCAAATCCTCCCTACTGATTTTTTTTTCTAGCTCCCTTTGTTTGCTTTGATTTTTTTTTCTTTGAAGTCTTCAAAACAGAGGATCCGTCGGTTGTGAGAGAGGGAGAGGAAGAGGGAAAGGGAAATGGTGTGTCTCTACGAAAATAACTACATGACGATTGGGACAACCGAAGATTTCCCCCTTAATTAAGTTGCAACTATTTATAGTCATTTTACAAATCTTTCTAGGGAATCCCCCGGTTTCGAGACATTTTAGTTTTTTTAGGGGAAACATGCTGAGCTTTATTGATCTATAGGACGAATTACATGAATAACTGAAGTATCAAAGGGTTCTAATGGACACACATGGCGACCCTCACCTTAATGCAAAGGATGTTTAGCTAACTTATGAGCCTCCATATTGGAGAGGCGACCTTCACGAACAAAGGAAGCAAATTGGAAGTCTCCACGGCCCTCGTGGATTTCCTTCACTATTGGGGCAGTAACCCCATATGTGCCTGAGTTAATATCCAAGACGGCCGATAGGCAATCCGAGGCCACTGTGATGTTATATAGAAGCAGATCCCTGGACAGGGATAGGGCTTCTCGACATGCCAAAGTTTCCAGAATGCTTGGGTCCGTCAGACCGTGGAATACCAAGGCAGACGATCCCACATAGACACCATTTTCATCACGGCAAACTATGCTTACTGCACCAATCGGTGGGTTCCTGCAGACCGCACCGTCCACATTCACTTTGCTGCATCCTCTCGGGGGCGGGATCCAAGCCCTGGGGCGAGCTTGTAGTGGTTGTATATTTTTTATCGCATGCGCCGGCATCGCTACCTGCAGGTCAGCGAGATATCTATTTATGAACATATGGGTCGACAAGGTGCTCTCGTGTTCTCCTTCATGGATTAGCTTCCTCCGCGTTGACCAAATTTCCCAAAGTGTGACAGCGATCCTAGTCAGCTCTGAATGTGATACTGAGGATATGATACGGAAGATCCATGCCCTTGCAAGCATGTGTTCCACTAACTCCGATTCATCCAAGGACCATACGTAGAGCGCCATGGTGCATGTTATCAGTGAATGGAACCAAGAGTCATTTGCTCAACAGATTGCACAACACGGCGAGGACGCGATGTTCCTGTGTGCAGCGACATCAGCAGTGGGGAGCGAGCTTTGTGCTAGTCTCCACAGGAATACTTTGATTTTAGAAGGTACTCGGATCTTCCACAACTTGGCCCAACTCGTGTGTTCTCGCTGGTAGTCTGAAGAACCTCCGCGCCCCTCGAGCCATGCCTCCCCTTGAAGCTTTGTAGTTATGAGCATCCGATAAGCCGAGCGTACTGTGAACTCTCCTTTCTTCTCATGGACCCAAGCCCAACAGTCAGGGTATTGCCGAGTGCTTAAGGGAATGTTCAGAATCACATCAACAACAATAGGTAGAAAAGTTGGATGCACCAACTCGTGTTTCCAGCTTGCTGTTGTGTTGTCAATTAGCTCAAACACAAATGTCGGTTGGTTCGGTGTTAAACACACAATCGGCCTCATGGATGCTTCTTTAGGAAGCCAATTCTGTTGCCATATGTGGGTACTGTTCCCATCTCCAATGCGACTAATCAAACCCAACTTTAGGGTGTCTTTCCCCTCTATTATGGACCTCCATATTTGAGAGGGGTGGCTGCCAAGTTAGGCATCCAAAAAGCCAGTCGTAGGGAAATAGCGTGCTTTCAATATTTTGGCACTCAGTGTATCAGGTGATTGCAGAACGCGCCATGCCTGTCTTGCCAAGAGGGCAAGGTTGAAAAGCTCAATGTCCCTGAAGCCCAAACCTCCTTCATATTTTGGCCGTGTCATTACTTCCCAGGAGACCCAGCTCGTTTTTCGCTCACCCCGTTTGCTACCCCACCAGAACTTACGAATGATGGAGTTGATATGAAGACACAAGCCTCTTGGGAGCTTGAAACACGCCATAGAAAAAACTGGCACTGCCCGTGCGATGGACTTGATGAGAACTTCTTTTCCACCAGAGGATAAAATATTTTTCATCCATCCTTTGACCTTGTTCCAAACTCTCTCCTTGAGGTATTTAAAGGCCCCGTTTTTGCTGCTTCCAACATCGGTAGGCATACCTAAGTATTTTTCGGACAAGCTTTCATTATGAAATTAAGGATATCCTTTAACTCCTGTGCGCATCCCTTACTAAAAAAGACCGTGGACTTTGATAAATTGATTTTCTGTCCCAAGGCCTGGCAATAGGTCACCAACAACGAAGATACCAAAGTAGAACCCTCACTACTAGCCTTGACGAACAACAGGCTGTCATCTGCGAGAAGTAAATGGCTTACCAACGGAGCCGTGGCTGCCACTTTTATTCCACTGACCGACGATGACTCATTCTGACTTTTTAAGAGGCATGAAAGGCCCTCTGCTGCCAACAAGAAAAGGTAAGGTGATATCGGATCTCCTTGCCGAATTCCTCTTGTAGGGGTGGATTGCTCCAGCTTCTTCCCATTGAATAAAACTGAAAATTTAACTGAGCTCACCATCCTCATCACTGTGTCAACCCAAACTGGTGCAAAACCTAATGGTCATTATAGTCGGAAGTATTCCCACTCCAGGCATTCATACGCCTTCATCATGTCAAGTTTCAGAGCACAAAAACCGTTCTTCTTTGATTTGCTGCGTTTCATAAAATGAAGGCACTCGTAGGCTGAGATAATGTTATCAGTAATGAGCCCCCCCCAACAAAGGCCGACTGCTCCTCAGATATAATGTCCGGAAGGGAAATTTTCAATCTGTTTGCCATAACTTTCGAAGCAATCTTGTAAAGCACATTACAAAGGCTTATAGGGCGAAACTGTGTTAGGAGTGTGGGGTTAGTTACGTTAGGTATGAGGACTAGAATTGTGTCATTCAAATTATCAACTTCCTCTTCCCCTCTCAAGATTTCCAAGATAGTCAAAGTGATCTCGTCTCCACACATGTCCCAGTGCCTTTGAAAAAAAAAGTGCGGGGTAGCCATCTGCCCGTGGCGCCTTAGTAGGAGCCATTTGGAAGAGTGTCGTCTTCACTTCCTCCCTGGTGTAGGTTGCGGTCAACTTTTGATTCATCTCATTGGTCACCTTAACAGGGACAACATTGAGCACCTTTTCCATATTTGAAGTACCCTCTAAAGTGAAAAGGCCACGATAGAAGGCTATGACCATACTCTCCATCACAGCTGCGTCCTCTGTCGTGGTCCCATCTTCCCTTAAAAAGGTTTTTATCTTGTTCTTCAACCGCCTTCTGCTAGCGCGTAGGTGAAAAAATTGGTGTTTTTATCTCCTGCCGTCAGCCAGGTTATGCGTTCCCTCTGTCGCCACATGACTTCCTCCCTGTGATACAACTCAACTAGGCAATCTTTGATTTTAACTTCTACTCGAGACGGTCCTGTTCTGCCTGGGTCCGCCTGAAGCCCTTCTAGCTCCCGATTCAATCGCTTAATCTCAGCCTTGACGTTGCCAAACATGGTTTTGTCCCACCATTTGAGGCCCTCTGAGAGAGCCTTGATTTTTGCCTGAAGACCTGCTATGGTAGTTGCACCCGACCCTTGCCAATGTTGCTGTATTTCCTCTTGGAAGCCTTCATGGGACTCCCACATTAGCTCGTATCTGAAAGGCTTAGGATGGCCATGTTGCCCATTCTGCTGGATGACCAAAATTATAGGGCTATGATTAGATGTTGATGCAACTTTGTGCATAAGCTCAGCTTCCGGGTATAGGCTGCACCAATTACTGCATGCCAAAGCTCTATTGAGACGGACTCTCGTATATGTGCCTCCTGTCACTTTTTTCTCGAACGTCCACTTCGGTCCCGAGAAACCCAAGTCCGTCAACCCGCATACATCAATGGCATCCTGAAACCCGAGTACCCGTGTCATACTTCAATGGCCCACACCATCATACTCCTCCAGCCGAAGAACTTCATTGAAGTCACCAATGCATATCCATGGTTGGTCACTCTCCAAGGAGAGAGAGAGAGCGCAGTAGGTCCCATGTCCTTACTCTCTCACTAACCCGTGCTTCTTCATAAACAACTGTCAGCCTCCATTGCGTATCACCCAGAGGTGTGACAAGAGCATCAATGTGGTAATCGGAGTAGCCAAACGTTTCAAGCTTTATTGCATTATTCCAAAAGATGCCAAGACCACCACTTCTACCCGAGCTACTAATCGCATAGGAATTATCATAGCCTAGTGTACATGCCAAGTTTTCTACTCGAGCTTTGGAAAGCTGAGTTTCTACTATGCAAAACACCAATGGAGCAAATTGGCTTGTGAAGCCGCGAAGCTCTCAAACTGTCGCCGGTTTGCCCGCCCCGCGACAGTTCCAACAGAAGATACTCATTGAGCCCGGCGGCACTCCTCGTGGGAGCCCGCCAACTTGCTCGGTGATTTCGTCGTTTTGTCGGGTGACGTCCCCTTCTTCGGTTTCTTCCTCTCACGAGGTGTGAGGTAGGCGGGAGGTGGCGGCGGAACCGCTAGGTCTCCCTGCACAACGTCTTGTTGAGTCATGACATGGGCATGCATGTCCTCATCTTCTCCGTTCTTATGCGTAGCTAGACCCTCTTCAGCCAAATCGAGCTTTTTCTTTGCTGATGGTTCTGTCTTTCCCGACTGTTCCGGAGGTGCATCCATCTGCTCAACTGGAGCGACCTTGAGTGGGCTTTCAGCAGTATCACGCAGGTCTTCCTCCTGCATACCCGCGTCTTGTGAAGAACGTTTCCTTGCACCATTGGCGTCTCCACGTCCTCCGCCCCGAGCTCTCCCCCTGCGGGATGTTGCCCCTCTGGTCTAGTTGGAATTGTTGTTGCTGTTCCGTCCATACTGATCTGTAGGGAAGTCCTTGGCAACCATCCACTCCCGATATTCAATTTTTTCAGGTCCGTGGATACCGTTGCCGCACTGCTCTGGAGTATGTCTCATAACACCGCATACCTCAAAAAGGTATGCGATCTTTTCATACTTAACTGGAAGGAGCAACCTCTCTTCTCCTCCTATATTCAGGGAAGTAAAACGAACTAGCGGCTTAACAACCGTAATATTTGCAAGCACACATACATAATTGCCTTCAAACACCCTGGAAGGGTTCATCTCAACGCTCTTCACCAGACCGATCCTTCGTGTGAGCTGATCCAGTATAAGCCATTTGCGTTATAGCTCCGGAGTGTCATGGATTTGTTCCCATACGTACACGCGATCGAGCTCGACCGCGTTCAGTTTTCCTCTGCCATCATATTCCTCGATGATCACCATAAGACCTCTAAAAATCTAGGGACCTTGGTGCATAACTTTGTTCTAGTTCCCCACACAGAACAATTGGATGACATAAAGATTGTCATCCGCCTCGTGGATCTCAGGATCGTAATCCAGACGCCGGATGTACTTCATCGTATTCTTGAACGATTCCGCACTAAAGGATTTCTTGGTATTGAACTTAGCAACCGCAAGCCATCGGCCCTCCTGAGTAAATTGAGAGATTTCCTCATCCCCGACAATAACATCATCGACCTTAGATTCCTTGAGCTTCATGTTCTTCATCGCCCTCTCTAGATCGACTGTGCTTTTGCCCTTCCTTCTACCTGCTGACGAACCCCCTGGAGTTCTTGAGGAAGAGGAACCCGCCATCAATGTCGATCCAAAACCCTAGCCCCCACGTGATGTTCCGAGGTAGGGTGGAAGGACGAGCCGACACCTTGGTCAGCCCAAGAAAACGCGACAGGGGCGGAGACCAGGACAGGCGATGCGATGGGAAAGATACCGAGAAAACATCAACGGCGACATGGAGTCACCGGAGTAGAAAAACCCTAGGAGGCTAGGGCGTTTTCCTCGTTCCAATTTAACATCATCCATGGCCATCGCGTTCCTCCTCGTCTATGTTTTCTGTAATGATGTCCCCATCCATGGATGCATTCTTTTCTGTTCACACCCCACAATTTTATGCAGCAAATGTCACTCAGCTTATCGCCCACGTCAGCAAAACCACAATATGAAACCAGAGTAGGCGGTTTAGTAAATGGTAACTGAAACTTTGGGGGAGAAAACTGAACCAAAAAAATAGATGGGTCAATACTTCAGGGGAGTAAAAAGGACCTTTTTTCTTTATATTTCTATTCTTCTATCCAATTGTGGTGTTGGTTGGAAATGGTTCTTTAAATTGAACTTATTGCCTTTAGTTTTTTGCAGAGTATTGAAGATGCTGCTGAGTTGGAAGGATTGTTACCCCCCAAAGTTGTTCCTAATTTTGGATATCATACTGATGAAAGCAAAGAAAGCACTGAAGGCCACATGCTATCCAAGGAACTTGTTAGCATGTTTAGAGGAAGGAAGACTACACATGATATTATTTTGTGGGCTGAGGAACAAATAGTTCCTGCAAATGGGGCCAAATTCACAGTTGATGTTGTTAGTCAGACACTTCTTGACATTGGTTCAAAAAGTTTCACCCATCTTATCACTGTTTTGGAGAGATATGGTCAAATAATTTCCAAACTATGCCCAGATGAGGAAATGCAGCTATTGTTGATGGATGAAGTCAGTGCTTACTGGAAGAACAGTACCCAGATGACCGCTATAGCTATTGATAGAATGATGGGTTATCGCTTAATTTCCAACTTGGCAATAGTCAAATGGTTTTTTCTCCTGCTAATGTCGATCAATTTCATGTATCGGATCGTCCATGGGAGGTACATTCTTATCCTCATATTTGTCTACTCTAGATTTGCATGTGTCTGGATGTTATATACTCATGAAATTTATGACACATACAAAGAGATTTTTTGCTTTATGCATGCATGCATGCTTGGTATTATATCAATGCTATGTAGCCTTCTTCTGCCCAATGTAGCACGTAATATACCCCCTCCATCCCAAAATACTTGTCAGAGAAATGGATGTATCTAGACGTATTTTAGTTCTAGAGTACATCCATTTTTATCCATGTCTCCAACAAGTATTTACGGAGGGAGTACTTGTTATGATTTTTTGTTCAATCTGTCTGATTGGCATGCCCTCTTTAGCAGATTCTTTGGAATACTATTAGTAAAACATGCAATCGAACCAGTGATCTTCGGAAGGAAATTCAAACACCGAGGAAAAGTATTCAAGTTGCTAAAGAGGCTAGTGCAAATGTCATCAAAGAGTTGGAGGAGGCTAAACCAATATTTGAAATCGTAGAGGGCCAACCTGTGCCATATGAAAGACTAGGCAGGCTGAGACGACTTCAAGGTTTTGCTGACAAAGCAAAAGAAGAGGAAGTAACTATTAAAAAATCGTTAGAGGCAAAGGAGGCTCTCCTTGCCCGGGGGCTTGAAGAAGGCAAAGTATGCTACTCTCTTATCCTTGCTTATCTTATTTCTCTAAACCTTTGCATGTCTGTTGATATACATATGTTGTGAATTTTAAGTTTTCAGTGGCACTTGCTTTTGCTATCACAAAGTTTTGAGCATCTATTCACATCAACTTACTATTATCTCACCATTGGTTTTCCAGGAATTGCTTAGGTTATTATTCAAGAGCTTTTTTGATGTGCTAACTGAACGCCTGCCACCTGTTTCTGCTGATGGAGATGTCCTAACCTACGTGCCGGTGATCCTAAGGTAACAGTTCCACTCAGCGATCCTGAAGTGGCAACTATGGAGATAGACAATGAAAATGGAGAAGATAACAATAGGTCATGGTTGAGGGGTCAAACCTCGACATAGTGAATCTGAAGTTCCTCCTGCTGTGCTTCAAAGCGATGTCGGGTCTGAAGATCAATTTTGATAAATGCGAGATTTTTGTTCTCGGTTACTCGCTGGAGGACCAGCTCCGGATCGCTAATAACCTAAATTGTAAGTTCTCAGCGTCCCCCCCAACCTATGTGGGGAAGCCTTTGGCCGATTCGAAGATCCTGGCGACTAGGTTTGACCCCCTACTTGGCCGGGTTGCTTCGCGGGCTATGCCGTGGTGAGGCTGGTTTACCTCCAAGGGAAGTAAAACGGTTCTCATTAGTGCTAACTTGGCAAGCCTCCCCATGTTTATGATGGGGTTGTATATCCTACCGGAGAGTGTTCATAGCTCGTTCGATAAGGAGCTCGCCCGGTTCTTCTGGCAGGCCGCTGACGGTCAACAGAAGTACCACATGGTCAAGTGGGCAGATACCTTCCTTCCCAAGGATCGTGGCAGGTTGGAGATCACGGCCTCCTGCTTTATGAATACCGCCCTCATGCTACGGTGGGTATGGCGGATCCTTCGGAACGACGGTGGTTTGTGGCTACAACTCCTTCGGGCAAAGTACCTAAGGGGCGAGCCGCTCCTCGCTTGTTCACGCGTGGGCGGATCCCAATTCTGGCGCGCTATCCAAAAGATAGAGGAGGAGATCCACCTAGGAATCTCCTTTAATATAGGTAATGGGGAGGGGACCCAGTTCAGGCTGGACCCATGGGTTAGGGATGAGCCTCTTAGGGTGGGGTTCCCTATCCTGTTCTTCATTTGCGTAGCCCCATCCCTTCTCGTTTCTAACGCCGTCCGCCAAGGGCAATGGGATATTAGGTTCAGGCGCTCATTCGGCCCGATAGAAATGGCTGAGTGGAACCGCCTGCTAGACGCCCTGCCACAGGTACTCCCGGATTACCCGGATACGATGGCTTGGCATCTATCCCCATCTAGGGAATTTTTGGCTAGTTCGGCTTACCAAGCCCTCTGCCGCTCCCCCATCATACCTTGGCTCTCGCCGCTATGGAAGGCTCCCTTACCCATGAAGATCAAATTTGTTGCGTGACAGTTGCTCCATAACCGCATCCCCTCGGGGACGGAGGTGCTTAAGCGCCACGGACCGGGTGACGACATGTGCCCCTTATGCGCGGTCCCGGAGACGGCGACACACATACTATTTACGTGCATGGCGGCAAGGGCCATGTGGGAATTCATACGCGAGGCTCTTGGACCCGCATGGGAGGCCCAGGACCTCGCGGAGTTCCTCCAAATCAGGGCCAACCACACTAGGCGGCGCCGCCCCCTATTCTGGCTGATCTTTGCCGCTATGGCATGGACCCTCTGGACGACTCGCCATAAGATGGTGATGTAACGGATCTTCCCGATGCAGGCGTCTGACTCCTTAAAAGTCCTTGCTTTTACGCAGCATTAGCACCCCCTCTCTAGGCCACGAGACCGATATCGTCTGGATGACATGCTGGACGTGCTTCAGGCTACGACGCGTCATCTCGCATCCCCGTAGGGCCGTCGCTCTACCGCCACTAGGTGCCTTTTTTTCTTTTATATTTTATTTTCTTTGGGCTAGAGTGTGTCTTTGCCCCGGCTGCGATCTGTGTTTGAACTTGTTCGTGGGTTGTATGGACCATTGCTTTATCTATAAAGTGGGGCGAAAGCCTAGTTCAAGAATAAAGTTTCCAGTACTTGTTTCAGAATGACTACTTCTGGCAAGTTTGGATTTACATTTTGTAGAACTAGAGAGATTAACTTGCTACAAATAATTTGTATTTAACACAACACTCATGGAGAATTCAGTCCGGAATAATGCAACGGATGTTGGTTCATAGATGAATTAAAATCTACTCATTAATATCATATATTATCATCTGTTATTGGCGTCAAGGTTGTCAAAATTGCGATTATGTTATACGATTCTACGACTTTACGATCCAAACTAACCCCTCCGATTCTACGATTTTAGTTCATAGAATCTACGTTTCTAAGATCCTGATAGTGAAGATTCTACGTTTTGCGATCCTACCATCGGAGTTCCGATCCGATTCAAAATCACGATTCTGACAACCTTGATTGGCGTACAATCTAGTATTTACTAGCTCTCATAGTGACACACATGGTGGTACACGTTTTACGGGATCTATTAACTTGTCATTATGTTTTGACAGCCAAGTGAATGGTGAAAATATGAAAGCTGGTTATAGTATTGGAGAGCTTGAGCAATGGTGCCTATGCACATTGGGGTATCTAAAGTCATTTTCTCGACAGTATGCAACAGATGTAATTACTGGTGTTGTTTGTTGTTTGAGCTAATAAATTCATAACCATTGGTTATTGCAAATGCCCATTGGCGTAAAAGGATTGATTAGATATAAAATATATGATATGTTGCAGATTTGTTCTCACATCGGCATGTTGGACGAGGAGGTTTTCGTTGGGAGTATTCACCCTCTCATCCGGAAAGTTGCATTCTCCGGTTTGTGCAAAAAGATGAACCAATGAAGGGTTGTAACTCACCTCTGATTCCTGACCATGATGGTCTTGAAAACGACCTGTAAGAGCAACTCCAACCGGGCGACCCATTTCGTCGGCGCGTGTCCATTTGGGTCGCCGCGGACGGAAAACTCAGCCCAACGCGCCGACTCAAATGGATGCATGTCCGTTTTTATCTGCCCGCGACCCATTCCAGTCAAATTTTGGCCGGATTTGCGTTTGCACATACATTGGATGGACGTGCGCGATGCCCGCGTGACGCCCACCCTTTTCCTCCCCCTGGCCCGTCCGTCGGTGGCACACCGCCACAATTTCCCCCCAAATTTCCCGAAAACCTCCCGCCCACCCCCCGCGCCCGCCATGGACGACGACGCGCCGACTCTCGCCGCCGCCGCTGGCCTCGAATCCCTCGCTTCCGCCGGTCCTCGCGGCGGACGAAAAGGGCCGGTGGCGACCAAGAAGAAGAAGGTGCTGACGCCTGATAACCCACAAGTATAGGGTATCGCGACAGTCTTCACGGGTAGTATTTCACCCTAATTTATTGGTTCGACACAAGGGGAGCCAAAGAATATTTATTGGCCTTGACAGTTGAGTTGTCAATTCAACCGCACTTGGGATATCTCTTTGCAACAAAGGTTTAGTAGCATGACAAATAGTAGTAGCAAAAGTAACAGTAGTAGTGACAATAGCAATTTTGTAGCAGTTGTGACAGTAGCAGTAGCAATAGTAACTTAGCAAGATTCAGTATATGTAAAGCGTAGACACGTGGATCGGTGGTGGATAATGATTTAGATGACATTGATCATATAACAGTTACACACTAGGGCGAAACAGAACTAGCTCCAATTCATCAATCTAATGTAGGCATGTATTCCATATATAGTCATACGTGCTTGCGATAAGAACTTGCATGACATCTTTTGTCCTACCCTCCCGTGGCAGCGGGGTCCTATTGGAAACTAAGGGATATTAAGGCCTCCTTTTAATAGAGAACCGGAACAAAGCATTAACACATGGTGAATACATAAACTCCTCAAACTACGACAATCACCGGAAAGAATCTAAATTATCGTCACCTTGGGGCATGCGGATCAAGACATGTAATAGGTGCATACAACTTGCAAGATAGGATCCAAATCACTCTTATATTTTATAAAAACATAATAGGTTTAGATCTGAAATCATGGCACTCGGGCCCTAGTGACAAGCATTAAGCATGTGAAAGTCATAGCAACATCAATCTCAGAACATAGTGGATACTAGGGATCAAGCCCTATCAAACTTAACTCGATTACATGATCAATCTCATCCAATCCCACCACCGTCCAGCAAGCCTACAAATGAATTACTCACTCCCGGTGGTGAGCATCATAGTGGTGTTGATAGAGAAGGGTTGGTGATGACGACAGCGACGATTTCCCCTCTCCGGAACTCCAAACGGACTCCAGATCAGCTCTCCCGAGGAAGAATAGGAGGTGGCGGCGGCTCCGTCTCGTGAAACACAATGAAAACTTCTCTCTGATTTTTTTCTCCGAAGATGTGATTTTATAGGACTCGAATTAGGGTTGGAGGAGCCTCGAGGGCCCCACAAGCCATCAGGGCGCGGCCTAGGGGCGGGGGGGGGGGGGGGGCTGATGTGTGGTGGCCCCCTGGCACACGCCCTCCAGCAGGTCTTTCCTCCGTAATTCATCATAATTCTCAAAAATAATTCACAAAAAGTTTCGTCCAATTCCGAGAACTTTTATTTCTGCACAAAAATAACACCAAGGTAGTTCTGCTGAAAACAGCGTCAGTCCGGGTTAGTTTAATTCAAATCATGCAAATTAGAGGTCAAAACCAGAGCAAAAGTGTTTGGAAAAGTAGATACGTTGGAGACGTATCAACTCCCCCAAGCTTAACTCATTGCTTGTCCTCAAGCAATTCTGTTGACAAACTGAAAGTGATAAAGAAAACTTTTACAAACTCTTTTGTTCTCGTCGTTATACACATGCTTAGCTAGTGTCCAAGTTTTCAACATAAATTATAAATAACCACATCCATGATAGCAATTAAACATCATATCTGCTCATGGCAATACATAACCAACTAGCAAGCAAATAATAAGATATCTCACATGTCAACAACTTATCAAAATGATCATGATATAATATGGTGACATGGTATTTCGCTAGCCCTTTTCGAGACCGCAAAACATAAATGCAGAGCACCTCCGAGGTTCAAGCAGCGAGTAAACATTATAATTCAGAATAGAAAAGATCCAGTCATGCTCGTATCCAACATTAACTAGACTCAATGCATAAAAAATGACAATAGTGCTCTTCGGTCTGGTGCTTTTAGTAAGAGGATGATGACTCAACATGAAAGTAAATAGGTAGGCCCTTCGCAGAGGGAAGCATTGATTTGCAGAGGTGCCAGAGCTCAAGTTTTAAAACACAATTGGAATATGGTTTTTGAGTGGTGCACTTTTCCTATCAACGTTACGACAAAGGTTTTCAATATCTTGCATGCTAAACTCATTATTGGCAGTTCCCAAACAGAATAGTAAAATTTACTCTTATCCACCATCCATACACAAACCGTGGCTGACCGAATCCACGGATGCCTGCCAACATATAACCTGTCCCAAGGAGTTTAGTTTAATTAGTTTTTGATTATATAGGACCGGTCATCCTTTTTGCCAGCCTCTCTTGTGCAATGACGGCAAATAAACGACCGTCCTGAGAATAACTTACTTAGTATGGAAAATACTGACCGCCTCGTCGCTCCATGAGCGAGATACGTGCACAAAATAGATGTTTATTTGAATGTTTAGAGATGGCACATGCAAATTTACTTGGAATGGCAGGGTAATACCGCTTATAGGTAGGTATAGTGGACTCATGTGGAATAACTTGGTTTAAAGGTTTTGGATGCACAAGCAACATTTCCGCTTAGTACAGGTGAATGCTAGCAATAGGTTGGGAAGCGACCAGCTAGAGAGCGAAAACGGTCATAGGTATGCATTGCAAATACTTAACATTGGACATAGCATGAGTAGGATATGAACACTCTGAATTTAAACATCATGAAGGCTGCATTTGTTTTGAATCAACTACATGTTTGCACATGGGCCAAGTCATACCACTTGAATTTCTCAGAGGGAAATACCATACTACCATACCACATCATAACCATTTTAATGCATGTTGATCTATAAGATAAATCATTATTCACTACTAGCTGTTTAAGCATGGCATGAAAAGCTATAATCTCCAATTGTCATCATGAACATGTTCACTCATAATATACTGAATCAAGATCGAACGAGCTAAACATATTTACAAAAGTGGAAAACAAGAAGAGTTCATACCAGCTTCCCTTGCCACAGCCACTTCGTCAAATATCATCATCATTGCCTTTCACTTGCATGACCGAATGATGTGATAATAATAATAGTGCAAGAATACCATGGACTAAGTTGGAATCTGCAGGGCAGTTTTGGACAAAGGAGAAAACAAGGTAATATTGGCTCTCTGTTAGATCAACAATAAAGCATATAAGAGCCACTCAACATTTTCATCGTGGTCTTGTCCTTTCAAAGACTCAACAAAAAGAAAAGAAATTCATAGAAACACACCGAAATATTTTTGGAGTTTTTGTTTTTCTCAAGCAAGCAAAGAAACTAAGGGAAAACAAGAACGAGAAAAATTATTTACACGGGAAAGCTCCCAACATGCAAATGAAATCTTTTTGGATTTTCTTTTTAGTACTAAGATAGTTAAAACGGTAAAAGAAAGCTAAAAAGAAGCGGAAAATATTTTTTGGGTTTTCCAAAGTTTTTCAAAACACACAAGAAGAAAGCGGAAAAATAAAACTAATATGGATCTACAATGAAAGAGGATGAATACCGACAATTTATATGAAATGTGTGAACATGAATGTAAAGTCGGTGAGAAATATGTACTCCCCCAAGCTTAGGCATTTGCCTAGCTTGGTGATCATCACTGGTAGTAGCCATCAGGTCCGGGAAAGTGTTTCTACTGGGGCACCTGAGCATCCCATGCCTGGGCCTCTGCCTCCGCAGCAGCCAGCTCATTCCGGTAAGCAGTTATATCTTCTGGCATTATTCTATATCCGTGCCTGACATGATAGTTAAACAAAGAGGGTGCATGCAAAGGAATAATATCGCAAGTTGTCTTGCTAAACACTAAGCTGTAACGAATATGCTGCGGTGTTCGTGGCTCCTCAAGAAAGTGGTGTTCCACCATAGATTGGTGATCAAGATAAACCTTAGGCAACAAATAATCAGTATGGCGTATAGCCACTTCAAAACAAGTTGCCAAGCGAGTGGCATAAATGCCATCATGGATCTTGCCTTTGTTTCGGTTAAGATTTAATCGACGCGCAACAATAGCTCCGACGTTGTAAGTGTTATCACCATAAAGTGCACGGCGTAGAATAGCAAGGGTAGGGGCACTGAGGCCACCACCCTGTTCCATGGCAGCTATGCATTTTCCGATAAATAGAGAAAAATAGTGCACGGAAGGAAGTTGCAAACTAGTAGCTCTAGCGTGTGAAACGCCCCTAGTTTCTCCCACAGTCAAGGTTTGGAAGAAATCCTCAAACTCCTCGGGTTTAGGTTCATGCATTCCCCCGTCAGAAGGAAGCAAACATATTTCACAAAATTCATGTAGAGGCAATTCATATCTGGTGGCGTAAAGACCAAAATGCACTATGGGACCACCAGGCGTATTTATGAAGAAAAAGTTTTGCACGAAGGAATTGTTAAGGAGATAGTATTGGTCACACTCATCTGCGAGGAAGTTGGTCAGCCGGACATTTGCAGTGAATTGCGTGAACTCTTCATAGAAACCCGCTTCGCTCATGAATTCGCATGGCCTAACCTCCCTGTTGCGAATAAGGTTGATATCTTGGTCCCGAGTTCTCCTAGGAACTCCCTTGGCGTGAGGAACATTTCCTCAAGAAATTCATTTTCCTAAGCACAAATTTCTGAAATTTTTGAGTCACAAATTTATGTCAATAAAACTTTGCAAGATTGATAGCAACTACTCATATGGATGCCTAGAGGCCATATCAAGCATTCATACTACTTGGAACTCAAAGAATTCAACATGCAAGTTCATTTTCTGTAGAACCAAGTGCAGCACATTATGCAAAATATAAACCACTAAAACAAAAACTAATTGGAGGAGTGGAGGAGTCACATATGTCGGCGTTCTGGGAACGGGGGTACCCAGACCTGCCTGCCTGCGGCCTAGGGCATGGCCCACTTCGACAGCCCAGTACGGCCCGGCGCAGGATCGCTCAAGAACAAGGCCCTCGCGAGAGCCCCGCCCTCACGAGGGAGACGACGCCAAGACCCCCGGAGGGAGGAGGCCTCACCAGGCCCCCTCCCGAGGGGCGGATATTTCTATGCAGCGCTCGGCCTCGAGAGGCTGGGATGACGCCAGCCGGGCCAGGCTGGCGCCAGCGGGCAGATAAGAAGCAGTTTCCTCTTTGGTGCAAAGGAGGCAAGGACGTACGCAGGTTCCCAAGGCATCCCCCAAAGGTTTCCATTCCAGCGCAACGAGACCAAGACCGCGAGCCCCGCAGGACGGACGTCATCGCCGAGCCCACCTCTGCATCACCACCAGCTACTTTGCAGGCGAAGACCACCTTTCGTCATGATAAGGTGTACTCCTTGTCCCCCTTTGAATTTGGCCATTGTGGGATCCCTTCCCGCCAGTGCGATAAGGAAAGAGGACCCGGGCCACTATAAATAGAGGCGAGGCTGCGCCATAGAAGGGGGGATCCGAAAACCGTCCGAGCGCCCTTGCGAGGTTGCTCACCGCTGTACCAGTTCATCCACAAACCTCCTCGTGAGGCAATTCACCTAAAGCAGGAGTAGGGTTTTACGCTTCGCAGCGGCCCGAACCTGGGTAAATCTGTGTGTTAGTCTTCTTACCTGCGGTTGAGTGAGTTCGATCCGGCTAGGCTATGGAGCTGTGAGCTTGAGGTCGAAGCTGGTGAGGATCTTCGCACACGCCCCTGAGTTCGAACCTCTTTGGGTTTTGCGGAGCCTGAAATTCGACAACATACCAAGGAACAATTCCTCAAAACAGTTTCGGAAACGGAGTTCCGAGCAAAGAGATCGAAAATTTCACTTTCTGGGTGAAGAACACGGGAGAGAGATGGATAGGAAATTTTCGCTGGAGGTAGGAGGAAGTGTGGGACGAAGGGATAAGGCAGGCCCCCCCTGTGGGCCCCACAAGCCATCAGGGCGTGACCTAGGGGGGGGGGCGCCCTGATGTGTGGTTCCCCACAGGTGCAGTCCCGTGCTGTTATTTTTATGCCAATTTTTTATTCAATCTAGAAAAATTCATGTTAAAATTTGGTGGCAATTTGAGACTATTTATTTTCTGACATTTTTCTACGCACGGGAAAAACAGAAAAACGGAAAATCATGCTAATTTATTTTATATAAACTAAAAATAACAGAGGATAAACTTTTGATACAGAGAGTTGTGAGTACTAAATTCATCAATCACATGCCTTCCGAAAAGGATCCATTAATAAGGTTGATCAAGTCTTATTAACAACCGCTTCCGGTTAACATGAAACCGAAGAATTTTCATATGTCACTAGGTTACCTCAATGGGGATTTGCATCTCCCCAACAATAAGATTATAATATTTCTTCTTGACAGTAGGTAGAGGAATTGCAAAGCTTCCAATGATAACCGTGGGAGTAGGCCTAATGACATTAATATTATTAACCAAAGTTTGCTTCTTCGGAAAATGCACGGTATGTTGCTTGCCATTGACGTGAAAGGTAACCTTACTTTTATTGCAATCAATGACAGCCCCTGCAGTATTTAAGAATGATCTACCAAGGATGATCGACATATTGTCGTCCTCGGGCATATCAAGAATAACAAAGTCTGTCCAGATAGTAACATTTGCAACCACAACAGGAATGTCCTCGCAAATTCCAATAGGTAAAGCGGTGGATTTATCCGCCATTTGCAAAGATATCTCAGTAGGTGTAAGCTTACTCAAATCAAGTCTTTTATAAAGGGAGAAATGCATAACACTAACACCGGCTCCTAAATCACATAAAGCATTTTTAACATAATTTCTTTTAATAGAGCAAGGTATTGTGGGTATGCCAGGATCTCCTAGCTTCTTAGGTATTCCTCCATCAAAAGAATAATTAGCAAGCATAGTAGCAATTTCAGTTTCAGGTATCTTTCTTTTGTTGGTAATAATATCCTTCATATACTTAGCATACAGAGGCATTTTCAATATATCGGTCAAACGAGTACGCAAAAAGACGGGTCTAATCATTTCAGCAAAGCGTTCAAAATCTTCATCATCCTTATTCTTAGAAGGCTTACGAGGGAATGGCATGGGTTTTTGAACCCATGGCTCTCTTTCCCTTCCATGTTTTCTAGCAACAAAGTCTCTCTTATCATAACGTTTATTTTTAGAAGGTGGGTTATCAAGATCCTCTACAGGTTCTATCTCTACGTCATTATCATGTTCTTTATTACTATCTGGTGTTGCATCTACATGCACAGTATTACTTTCATCTTCATTTTCATTAGAGAAAAAATCACTCTAGGTCCTCATACTTGTCTTGGTGGTCACTTTAGTCCATGTAGTTGCAAATACCCAAAATACGGTCACTAAACTTGTCCTGGGGGTTCACATATGGTCCATTATACGGTTTTTTTACTTATGCGCTGATTTGGCAGTTGACTGGCCTCTCCATGCGTGCGTTGACTGCCAAGTCAGCTACAGTCAGTCGGACAGCTGCTATACGCGGGGAATCCAGGGGGTGTTTCTGCAAAATCACATGAAATTACACCGAACCCCCCACCTGGTCGGACCGCACCGCACCACCTGGTCGGATCGCTTCTCCCCCTCTCCACCTAGCTCGCTTCTCCCCTTCTCCTCCTCGTCTCACTTCTCCCCTAAGCTCCACCGCCGTCGTGTAGGTGGGCGAGACACTGGCCGCCGCCGTGCTGCTCCGGGTTCATGACGAGGAATCGCTTCACGTACCGAAGGATGCAGCAGATGGAGCTGAACGACGCGCGGCCGCTTCGCCGGGTCACCGTGCCAGCAGCGCCTAGTGAGGCCGGTCAGGTACTTGGGCGCCTGGAACGGGAAGAGCGGCCTCTCGCCGGCGCAGATGTTCTTGGTCATGTTATCCCCTGCAGGTGGTGTGGTCAGCAGCTCGAAGCTGATCATGCCGAAGCTGTACACGTCGGCCTTCTCCGTGCACCTCGCCGCCGCCTGCCCGGGCTCGTCGTTCTCCAGCACCTCCGGCGCGTACCAGATGCAGGGGTTGTCACTGCCATTGGCATTGGCATTGGTGTTTGCGTTTGCACCGGCGCCAGCGGCGTGATGCGACGCCTTCCGGCCGGGGCTGGTCACGGCGGCTACGGGGTTGCCGGCGAACTCGGCGACCTTGACGACCAGGTACACGTTGGGGGCACCGCCCACGTCTTGACGAGCACGTTGGACTTGTTGAGCTCGCCATGGTAGATCTTCCTGGAGTGGAGGTGCTACGCAAAGGTCCGACATGACGTACCAGCCGTCGAGCCTGATGCAAAGGTCGTCATGGATGTGCGAGCCCGAGTTTTGCTATGATCGATTCAGGGATGAATGAACTCGGTACCTCGTCCGATGCGATGGACCAGTCGTGCTGCACCATGAGGTCTCTCGTGGCGGCCAAGTGCGGGCCGCAGGGCGGCGCTTCTATCGACTCTGGTTCTTCGTCCCCATCTTTGTCGTCGGTCGCCGTCGCGACCTCCGCATCGTCATCGACACTCCTGTGAGGCGAGCACTACTCGTCGTTGGAGGCAGCGGACATGAGGTGCAGGAAGCCGTGCTCCTGCGCGACCTCGAGGCAGAACCTGAGGTTCCTGCGCTCTCTAAAACCTTAGTTCAGAGATATAGGTTGGTGGTTCAGAGAAATTCAGTGTTTGACATGTGTGCTCTACTTTTTGTTGTCTTAGATTCCGTGCGATGAGCATACACTCTGCATAAGCAGCAACAAATGGACCGGGATACTGAACTACTGTCGGTTTAGTGTTTTAGTTGAGAGTAGCAATTTTGACCGGCCGATGACAGCATAACACGGTTCAGGGAACCCGTTATGTAAGAACTGAGAAGCAATGCTGAGATGATCAATGGCAGCAATAGCTAGCTAGCTAGATAGGGATCAATGGCGGCAAGGTCAGAGGGTGATGCCAAAAATTCAGCATAGAAGAGGCCATTGCCATGAATGTGCTCGAGAGGAGGTTCAGGAAGAACTACCACCCGACGTTGTCAGCAACATTCATATTGGATCCTTTGTATCTGGTCAAAGACGCTGGCAGGAGGTGCCTTCCACCATACTTCCGCGCGCGACCCTTCTTCCTCGCTGGCGAGAGCTACGCCAGCAAGTACGTCGCCGTGGCAGCGTCGAGCATCCTCGCCGTGAACACGGCGCTGCCCATGAACAAGAGGATCGGCCTCCGCGGCGTGGTAATCGGTAACAGGCTGGTGCACCCGGTAGTGCAGGTCGCCACGTACGCCGACACGACCAACTTCATGGGGCTCATCAATGGGTGGTAGCGGCGGGAGCTGGAAGTTCAGCAGGCCGATGCGGTGGCGCTGGCAAGGGCGAGACGGCGAACGCGCATGCCTGGATACTGGCTCGGCTGCAGGAGGCCACGGGCCTCGCCACGCCCTTCAATGTGGTGACGCAGGGGTGGTTGGACGCCGACGCGCTGGAGAAGTTCATCAACCGGGCAAGCATCAAGATGGTGCTCGGCGCGCGGGCCGACATCGCGTGGGAGGCCTGCGCGGCGGTGGTGGTCACCACACTCGGCGCCGTGGGTGAGCGCGGCCGCGCGTGCCCACTAGCTCCCGCCGTCGCCGCCGCCGGTGTGCAGGTCCTCGAAGCAGAGGCGGATTTAGTGCTCGGCATGGCGGACGACGCGGCAGAGCTCGCGGAGCGGGGACTCGAGGGGCTTCCACCTGCCGGCGAGGCGGCGACGACGTCGAAGGCCAGCTCGCACGCGTCGGCCAGGAGGTGGCACTGGCGCGGGTTGACGCGGAGCTCGTGGTGGAAGGCCATGATGGTGTCGATGCCGCCGAGGGCCTCGCCCACCTGCCGGAGCTGCTCCATGGACGGATCCTTAATTTGGGGGCTCGCTTGCTCACTCGCTCGGCTCATATGAACGAGAAGAAAGATGGTTGAGCCCGGTCGACGGATACGAAAGCAGCGATGCATGCATGCATTCGTTGTTTTTTCTTCTCTCCCACATGGGTGAGCGAGGAGGAGAAGGGGAGAAGCGAGCGAGGTGTAGAGAGGGGGAGAAGCGATCCGACCAGGTGGTGCGGTGCGGTCCGATCAGGTGGGGGGTTGGGCGTAATTTCATGTGATTTTGCAAAAAACATCCCTGGATTCCCCGCGTATAGCAGCTATCCAACTGACTGTAGCTGACTTGTCGGTCAAAGTCCACGTGGAGAGGCTAGTCAATAGCCAAATCAGCAAATACGTACACAAAATCGTATAGTGGACCATATGTGAACCCCTGGAACAACTATGAGGACCGTATTTCGGGTATTTGCAACTACATGGACTAAAGTGACCACCCAGACAATTATGAGGACCTGTGATGAATTTTTCTATTTTCATTATCACTAGGTGCATGTTCGCTACCGTATTGTGTCTCAGCATCAGAAATAGAAACATCATTGTGTTTCTTAGTAGGTGTTTCTATAACAGGTTCACCAGAAGCATGCGAGTTCCTATCATTTTTCTACTTCTTTTTCTTATTAGAGGAACTAGGTGAATCAACATTAATTCTCTGGGAATCCTATTCTATTCTTTTAGGATGACCCTCTGGGTAGAGAGGTTCTTGGGTCATACGACCTCCCCTAGTCATTACTCTAGCAACATGATCATTCATATTATTATTTATATCAGCAAGCAAATCATTTTGTGACTTAGCAACTTGGTCTAGTTGAGTGTGAACCATAGAAGCATCTTTACCTAGACCTTTCACATCATTAGCAATTCTAAACATTAAGTCACTTAAGCTGTCTATCATCATGGAATTACATCTCAATAGATCCTTAACATAATTGTTGAAGTGTTCTTGCTTAACAACATAATTATCATATTCATCCATGCATTGTTCAGGAGTCTTATTGTAAGGTATATCATTTTCAGTAAAGGAATGGAGAGAGTTTACCTCCACTACCTGTGTCGGGTTATCAAGTCCATGTATTTTTTCAATAGGTGGCAATTTCTTGATATCCTCAATTTTAATACCTTTCTCCTTCATAGATCTTTTTGCTTCTTGCATATCTTCAGGGTTGAGGAATAGAATACCTCTTTTCTTTTGAATAGGTTCCGGAGGTGGTTCAGGAAGTGTCCAATCATCGGCATTTTGCAATATGTTATTCAATAATTCTTCAGCTTGGCTGCCAGTTCTTTCCCTGAAAACACAATCATCACAACTATCTAGAAAGTCCCTAGAAGCATCGGTTAGTCCATTATAAAAGATATCGAGAATTTCATTTTTCTTAAGAGGACAATCAGGCAAAATCTAAGTAACCGGAGAAGCCTCCCCCAAGCTTGAGGGAGATTATCTTCTTCAATTCGCGCAAAGTTAATTATTTCCTGTAAGGCAACTTGTTTCTTATGAGCAGGAAAATATTTTGCAGAAAAATAATGGAGCATATCCTGGGGACTACGGATACAGCCAGGAGCAAGTGAAAGAAACCATTCCTTGGCCTCGCCTTTTAGCGAGAAAGGAAAAAGCTTAAGGATATAATAGTAACGCATCTTTTCATCATTGGTAAACAGAGCAGCAATATCATTTAGTTTCATAACATGTTCGACAACAGTTTCATTTTCATAGCCGTGGAAAGGATTAGATTCTACTATAGAAATTAACTCAGGATCAACAGAAAATTCATAATCCTTATCAGTAACAAATATAGGAGAAGTAGCAAATTTAGGATCATATTTCATTTTCTCCATCATAGATTTTTCTTTGAGTTTGCATAGTAGTTTTTCCAAGTCATCTCCATTTTCACAAGCAAAGAAATCACTAGCTGTTTCCTTATCAATGACATAGCCTTCAGGTACATGAGGCAATTCATATCTATTAGGAGCACTAGGTGTAACAGGTGATTCAAAGTCCTCATCAGTTTCAACATTTCCAAGTTCTCTAGCTTTAGCAATATGAGCATCAAGCAATTCATTCAGTGGCACAGTTTCAGTTTCAACATGTGTAGCAATAGTATCATCATTAATTTCAGCGGTAGCATCATCAAGTTCATGTGACATATTAGGATGATCAACAGGTGGTGGTGTAACAAGTTGATTCAAAACAGTAGGTGAATCAAAAGCAGAGCTAGATGGCTGTTCCTTACCTCCTCGTGCGAGAGGGGACGATCTTAGTTCGAGTATCTTTCGGATTCTTCATAGTGGCAATTGGATATCCTCAAGTTAACACAATAAATAGAGCTATGCTCCCCGGCAATGACGCCATAAAAAGGTCTTGATAACCCACAAGTATAGGGGATCGTGACAGTCTTCACGGGTAGTATTTCACCCTAATTTATTGGTTCGACACAAGGGGAGCCAAAGAATATTTATTGGCCTTGACAGTTGAGTTGTCAATTCAACCGCACCTGGGATATCTCTGTGCAGCAAAGGTTTAGTAGCATGGCAAATAGTAGTAGCAAAAGTAACAGTAGTAGTGATAGCAGCAATTTTGTAGCAGTTGTGACAGTAGCAGTAGCAATAGTAACTTAGCAAGGTTTAGTATATGTAAAGCGTAGGCACGTGGATCGGTGATGGATAATGATTTAGATGACATTGATCATATAATAGTTACACACTAGGGCGACATAGAATTAGCTCCAATTCATCAATGTAATGTAGGCATGTATTCCATATATAGTCATACATGCTTGCGATAAGAACTTGCATGGCATCTTTTGTCCTACCCTCCCGTGGCAGCGGGGTCCTATTAGAAACTAAGGGATATTAAGGCCTCCTTTTAATAGAGAACCGGAACAAAGCATTAACACATGGTGAATACATGAACTCCTCAAACTACGGCAATCACCGGAAAGAATCCCAATTATTGTCACCTTGGGGTATGCGGATCAAGACACGTAATAGGTGCATACAACTTGCAAGATAGGATCCAAATCACTCTTATATTCATGAAAACATAATAGGTTCAGATATGAAATCATGGCACTCAGGCCCTAGTGACAAGCATTAAGCATAGCAAAGTCATAGCAACATCAATCTCAGAACATAGTGGATACTAGGGATCAAGCCCTATCAAACTTAACTCGATTACATGATCAATCTCATCCAATCCCACCAACGTCCAACAAGCCTACAAAGGAATTACTCACTCCCGGTGGTGAGCATCATGGCGGTGTTGATGGAGAAGGGTTGGTGATGACGACGGCGACGATTTCCCCTCTCCGGAGCCCCAAACGGACTCCAGATCAGCCCTCCCGAGGAAGAACTGGTGGTGGCAGCGGCTCCGTCTCGTGAAACGCGATGAAAACTTCTCTCTGATTTTTTTCTCCGAAGATGTGATTTTATAGGACTGGAATTAGGGTCAGAGGAGCCTCGAGGGCCCCACAAGCCATCAGGGCGCGGCCTAGGGGGGGGCACCCTAATGTGTGGTGGCCCCCTGGCACACGCCCTCCGGCATGTCTTTGCTACGTAATTCATCATAATTCTCAAAAATAATTCACAAAAAGTTTTGTCCAATTCCGAGAACTTTTATTTCTGCACAAAAATAACACCAAGGTAGTTTTGCTGAAAACAACGTCAGTCCGGGTTAGTTTCAGTCATATCATGCAAATTAGAGGTCAAAACCAGAGCAAAAGTGTTTGGAAAAGTAGATACGTTGGAGACGTATCAACGTCCGCGGAGCGCGCTGACCAATCGTTGAGGAGGAAGAACCACCGGCATCAGCAAGAAGCCAGGAACGAGGCTGCGACTGCGTCCACCCTCGCCCCCGCCTTAGAGCAAGAGGCCAATGCCGCGAAGACTAGCCAGCTTGAAAGGACGTGGATGTCGCCTAGAGGGGGGGGGGGGTGAATAGGCGCTTTAAAATAATTACGGTTTAGGCTTGAACAAATGCAGAATAAAACTAACGTTTAATATGTCAAGCACAAAACCTAAAACAACTAGGCTCACCTATGTGCACCAACAACTTATGCTAAGCAAGATAAACAACTAAGTGATAGCAAGATATAAAGCAGGAAACAATATGGCTATCACAAAGTAAAGTGCATAAGTAAAGGGCTCAGGTAAGAGATAACCGAGGCACACGGAGACGACGATGTATCCCGAAGTTCACACCCTTGCGGATGCTAATCTCCGTTCGGAGCAGTGTGGAGGCACAATGCTCGCCAAGATGCCACTAAGGCCACCGTAATCTCCTCACGCCCTCGCACAATGCAAGATGCCGTGATTCCACTAAGGGACCCTTGAGGGCAGTCACCGCACCCGTACAAATGGCAACCCTTGGGGGCGGTCACCGGTACCCGTACACTTTGGCAACCCTTGGGGGCGGTCACCGGTACCCGTACAAATTGCTCGGGGCAATCTCCACAACCTAATTGGAGACCCCGATGCTTGCCCGGAGCTTTGCACCACAATGATTGAGCTCCGAGCCACCACCAACCGTCTAGGGCGCCAAGGCACCCAAGAGGAACAAGCTCTAGGGTGCTCAAACACCCAAGAGTAATAAGCTTCTCAGCTTCTCACTTCCACGTATCACCGTGGAGAACTCAAACCTATGCACCAAATGCAATGGCAAGGGCACACGGAGTGCCCAAGTCCTTCTCTCCCAAATCCCACCACAACAACAAATGTTATGGAGGAAATGAGAGGAAGAATGAAGAAGAACACGAAGAACTCCAAGATCTAGATCCAAGGGGTTCCCCTCAGTTAGAGGAGAAAGTGATTGGTGGAAATGTGGATCTAGATCTCCTCTCTCTTTTCCCTCAAGAACTAGCAAGAATCATTGAAGGGATTGAGAGTTAGCAAGCTCAAAGAAGGTCAACAATGGGGGCAAACTCGAGCTGAAGAGATAAGATGCATTGGGGAAGAAGACCCCCTTTTATAGGTGGGAGAAAATCCAACCGTTACCCCCGCAGCCCCCACACAAGCGGTAGTACCGCCCCTGGGAGCGGTACTACCGCCCACCAGCAGAACTGAGCAGCAGTAGAAGGGGCGGTGGTAGTACCGCTTGGTACTACCGCCACTACCACCGCTGCGGCTGGAGGGCTGGCGCGGGACACGAGACAAGTGTCTGGAGCTGTCTGGTGCCTCGCACGAGTTCCCCGAGCCACCCCACTTCCCCCCAGCGGTACTACCGCTGGCCAGGGCGGTAGTACCGGCTATAAGCGGTACTAGCATGCTGGCCAGAGCGGTACTACCGCGGGAGAGAAACAAAGAACCCAAGCAACCAGATGGATACAGTAAAACCAGAACTGCCATAACCTTCGCATATGAGCTCCGAATTGAGCAAACTCAAGCTTGTTGGATTCAGGACGTCATCACCAACCCTGTAGGCCACACCGTCCAGATTTACTTGGCTGCATCCTCTCGGGGGAGGGATCCAAGCACTGGGGCGAGCTTGTAGTGGTTGTATATTTGTTATTGCATGCGCCGGCATCTCTACCTGTAGGTCAGCGAGATATCTGTTTATTAACATATGGGTCAACAAGTGGCTTTGGTGTTCTCCTTCATGGATTAGCTTCCTCCGCGCCGACCAAATTGCCCAAAGGGTGACAATGATCCTAGTCATCTCTGAATGTGATACTGAGGATACAATACTGAAGATCCATGCCCTTGCAAGCATGTGTTCCACTAACTCCGGTTCATCCAAGGCCCATACGCAGCGTGCCATGGGGCAGGTTATCAGTGAATGGAACCATGCGTCATTTGCTCCGCAGATCGCACAGCACGATGAAGACGCCATGTTCCTGTGTGCAGCGACATCAGCAGTAGGTTGCGAGTTTTGGGCTAGTCTCCACAGGAATACTTTGATTTTAGAAGGTACTCGGATCTTCCACAACTTGGCCCAACTTGTCTGTTCCCGCTGGCAGTCTGAAGAACCTCCGCGCCCCTCGAGCCATGCCTCCCGTCGAAGCTTTGTAGTTATGAGAATTTGATAAGCCAATCATACCGTGAACTCTCCTTTCTTCTCATGGGCCCAAGCCCAACAATCAGGGTATTGCTGAGTGCTTAAGGGAACGTTCAGAATCACATCAGCACCAATAGGTAGAAAAGTTGCACGCACCAACTCGCGTTTCCAGCTTGCCGTTGTGTTGGTAATTAGCTCAGACACAAATGTTGGTTGGTTCGGTGTTAAACACACAATCGGCCTCATGGATGCTTCTTTAGGAAGCCAAATCTCTTGCCATATGTGGGTATTGTTCCCATCTCCAATGCGACTAATCAAACCCAACTTTAGGGTGTCTTTCCCCTCTATTATGGACCTCCAAAAAGCCAGTCGTAGGAAAATAGCGTCCTTTCAATATTTTGCCACTCAGTGTATCAGGTGATTGCAGAATGCGCCATGCCTGTCTTGCCAAGAGGGCAAGGTTAAAAAGCTCAATGTCCCTGAAGCCCAAACCTCCTTCATATTTTGGTCGTGTCATTACTTCCCAGGAGACCCAACTCGTTTTTCGTTCACTCCCTTTGCTACCCCACCAGAACTTACGAATGATGGAGTTGATATGAAGACACAAGCTTCTTGGGAGCTTGAAACATGCCATAGAAAAAACTGGCACTGCCTGTGCGATGGATTTGATGAGAACTTCTTTTCCACCAGAGGATAAAATCTTTTCCATCCATCCTTTGACCTTGTCCAAAACTCTCTCCTTGAGGTATTTAAAGGCCCCATTTTTGCTGGTTCTAACATCGGTAGGCATACCCAAGTATTTTTCGGACAAGCTTTCATTATGAACATTAAGGATATCCTTCATGATCTCCTTTAACTCCTGCGCGCATCCCTTACTAAAAAAGACCGAGGACTTTGATAAATTGATTTTTTGTCCTGAGGCCTGGCAATAGGTCTCCAACAACGAAGATACCAAAGTAGAACCCTCACTACTAGCCTTTACGAACAACAGGCTGCCATCTGCGAAAAGTAAATGGCTTACCGGCGGAGCCGTGGCTGCAACTTTTATTCCACTGACCGGCGATGACCCATTCTGACTTTTTAAGAGGCACGAAAGGCCCTCTGCTGCCAACAAGAAAAGGTAAGGTGATATCGGATCTCCCTGCCGAATTCCTATTGTAGGGGTGAATTGCTCCAGATTCTTCACATTGAATAAAAATCAAAATTTAACTGAGCTCACCATCCTCATCACTGTGTCAACCCAAACTGGTGCAAAACCCAATTTGGTCATTATAGATCGCAAGTATTCCCACTCCAGGCGATCATACGGCTTCATCAGTCAATTTTCAGAGCACAAAAACCGTTCTTCTTCGATTTGCCGTGTTTCATAAAATGAAGGCACTCGTAGGCTGAGATAATGTTATCAGTAATGTGCCGCCCCCCAACAAAGGCCGTCTGCTCCTCAGCTATAATGTCCGGAAGGAAAATTTTCAATCTGTTTGCCATAACCTTCGAAACAATCTTGTAAAGCACATTACAAAGGATTATAGGGTGGAACTGTGTTAGGAGTGTCGGGTTAGTTACCTTAGGTATGATGACTAGAATTGTGTCATTCAAATCGTCAACTTCCTCTTCCCCTCTCAAGATTTTCAAGATAGTCAAAGTTATCTCATTCCACACATGTCCTAGTTCCTTTAAAAGAATGTGTGGGGTAGCCATCTGACCCTGGCGCCTTAGTAGGAGCCATTTGGAAGAGTGCCATATTCACTTCCTCCTTAGTGTAGGTTGCGGCCAGCTTTTGATTCATCTCATCGGTCACCTTAACAGGGACAACATCGAGCACCTTTTACATATTTGAAGTACCCTCTGAAGTGAAAAGGCCACGGTAGAAGGCTATGACCATACTCTCCATCTCATCAGCGTCCTCTGTCTTGGTTCCATCTTCCTTTGAAAAGTTTTGTTTATCTTGTTATTCAACCGCCTCCTGCTAGCACGTAGGTGAAATTTTTTGGTGTTTTATCTCCTGCTGCCAGCCAGGTTATACGTGCCCTCTGTCGCCACATGACTTCCTTCATGTGATACAGCTCAACTAGGCGATCTTTGATTTTAACTTCTACGCGAGACGTTCCTGTTCTGCCCGGGTCCGCCGGAAGCCCTTCTAGCTCCCGATTCAGTCGCTTAATCTCAGCCTTGACATTGCCAAACGTGGTTTTGTCCCCTGTTTGAGGCCCTCCGAGAGAGCCTTGATTTTTGTGTGAAGACCTGCACGGTAGTTGCACCCAACCCTTGCCAATGTTGATATATTTCCTCTTGGAAGCCTTCATGGGACTCCCACATTAGCTCGTATCTGAAAGGCTTAGGATGGCCATGTTACCCATTCTGCTAGGGGCTGGTGACTAAAATTATAGGGCTATGATCAGATGTTGATGCAACTTTGTGCATAAGCTCAGCTTCCGGGTATAGGCTGCACCAATTACCGCATGCCAAAGCTCTATCGAGACGGACTCTCGTATATGTGCCTCCTATCATTTTTTTCTCGAACGTCCACTTCGGTCCCGAGAAACCCAAGTCCGTCAACCCGCATACATCAATGGCATCCTGAAACCCGAGTACGTGTGTAATACTTTGATGGCCCACACCATCATACTCATCCAGCCGAAGAACTTCATTGACGTCACCAATGCATATCCATGTTTGGTCACTCTCCCAAGAGATACAGCGCAGTAGGTCCCATGTCCTTCCTCTCTCACTAACCTATGCTTCTCCATAAATAACTGTCCGCTTCCATTGCGTATCATCGAGAGGTGTGACAAGAGCATCAATGTGCTAATCGGAGTAGCCAAAAGTTTCAAGCTTTATTGCATTATTCCAAAAGATGCCAAGACCATCGCTTCTACCCGAGCTACTAACCGCATAGGAATTATCATAGCCTAGTGTACATGCCAAGTTTTCTACTCAAGCTTTGGAAAGCCGAGTTTCTACTATGAAAAACACCAACACAACAAATTGCCTCATGAAGCTGCGAAGCTCTCGAACTGTCGCCGGTTTGCCCGCCCCGCGACAGTTCCAACAGATGATATTCATTGAGCCAGGCGGTTCTCCTCGTGGGAGCCCGCCAAGTTGCTCGGTGATTTTGTTCTTTTGTCGGGTGATGTCCCCTTCTTCGGTTTCTTCCTCTCACGAGGTGTGAGGTAGGCGGGAGGTGGTGTGATGCCCCCGCCTTGATCGTACGCTAATCATACTCGCAAATGTGCACGATCAAGATTAGGGACTCACGGGAAGATATCACAACACAACTCTAGACACGAATTAAAGTCATATAAGCTTTATATTACAAGCCAGGGCCTTGAGGGCTCGAATACATAAGCTCGAATACAAACGAGTCAGTGGAAGCAACAATATCTGAATACAGACATAAGTAAACAAGTTTGCCTTAAGAAGGCTAGCACGAACATCAACATGGATCGAAAAGGCAAGGCCTCTTGCCTGGGAGCCTCCTAACTACTGCTGGTCAGGGGCGGCCTCCACGTAGTAGTAGGCTCCGTCGGAGTAGTAGTAACCGTCGGCAGGATCAGCTAGCTCCTGGGCTCCGTCATCTGGTCGCAGCAATCTTATCAAGGGGAAAAGAGGAGCAAGGCAACTGTGAGTACTCATCCAAAGTACTCGCAAGACTTACATCAGATCTATGCTATGTATGCATCAGTATCAAAGGAATGGGGATATATCTTTGGACCAAACTACAGAAATGCCAGAGGAGAAGGCAATACCTAGCCTATCAAAGACTAGCATCTTGCAGTGTCTTGTAGCATTAGAAGAGTGTAGATTAGCATCTTATAAGTAATAAGTATGTTGTAGTAATGCCCAGAGATCCTTCCTCGACTCCCTGCGAGAAAGCAATCCCGGAGCCATCATTTCCATTTCATGTCTCCAGTATCCAGTTCTAGTTGTATAGATTGGGATACAACTCTGAGCGTCCGTTACCGTGGACACGGCTATTTGAATAGATATACTTCCCTGCAGAGGTGCACAAAATTACCCAACACGCTCGATTAACTCTGACCGAACACACTTTCCAGGTCATGCCTGGCCTTGGCTGTTCGACACGCCGTAGTCCTACCTAGGCTCAACAGAGAGGTTAACACGCCGGTCTAAATCCCAAGTGCTCAGGGGTCATGGGCCCATCACCCTAAGCACTCCTGCACGTTACGAGGATGGCCGTGATCAGTCCTAGCTACCTCTTTAAGCAAAGCAGGTGCTTACGCGGACCACCCAGATGCGTGCCGCTCATCTGCGATGTCTGAAGCTCTTTTGGAAGAATGTACGACACCGAGTGCCCATACTTATTCCCGCATGGCGGTCAATGTGAAAAAGTCCAAAGGCCTACTCAGATCACATATCCTAACGTTAGTGTCTTGGAAGCGTGCGGAGACGATCAATGATCCACGATCTGTGGTCCCATCGCCCTGTCTCCCGGACTTACTGCAAGGGCTAAGAATGCCCGGACGTGCCGCGTAGTTATCTCGCGGGTACCCTCTAGGTCAACCCGACTACACATCTCTCGCGGGTACTCCTTGGGGATGACCCATCTTTCACACTTCTCTCGCGGGTACCCCTCGGGGCTGACCCGTCTTTCACATGGTTCTGGGGTAAAGTCAAAGTAACCATGTGTCCATAACATCAAGGGGGAATCCAAGGAATCACCCTCGATGGATTCCACTCGATGTAACCGTCAAGGTGACCTGGGAGGAATCACCCTCGAGGATTCACACTTGAGGTGTTGCACGACAGAGTCGTTATCGAAAGTGGTGAAGGAGGAAGCACCCTCCGTAATCCACGACCGATTAGCTACACTACAGAGTTATCATCAGGAGTGCGTTACGAGGTATCACCCTCGACACTCGATAGTAGCTCTGCAGAGTCATACAACTAAGGGGGTGTGCGGTGAGGTGTCGGGCTTAGGGCGTCGATCACGTTGAGCGAGTCATTGATGATGAAGCGGGGACAACAGGGACAAGGTGAGGGGCCACTGATGGATCACTAACCAACCTATACTAGGCATTTAGGATAGATAGGTAAAGTACAACAACAGGTTACAAAAACAGGCTATGCATCAGTATAGGAGCTATCAACAATAGTATCAAGATCTAATGCAAGCATGAGAGAGAAGGAATGGGCGATATAGGAATGATCAAGGGGTTTTGCTTGCCTGGATACTCTGCTGCAAGTGGCTGGACGTTAGAGGCGTAGTCGTACCTGGTAGCAGCGTCGGTCTCGGGGTCTACCGGAGAGAAGAGGGGGAAGAAACAATAAATATAAACCAAACAAATGCATTACGATGCATGACAAGGCAATATGTTGTGCTAGGGCTGACCTAACGTAGTGCTACATGTTACAGACGGAGCGGGAAAATATCTGAGGATATTTCCCGGGTCTTAGGCAATTATCGGGCAGACGATCCGGAGGGGAAAGTTCCATGTTCATCATGTTAGAGGCATGTGACAGATGAACGAATAGCGTATTCGGATTCGTTATATTTTTCTGAGCAACTTTCATATATAAATTATTTTCATCTGACTTACGGATTAATTTATATGATTTTTCAAAGTTTTAAACAATTTCTAGAATTATTATTAATTCAAAAAGAATTTATTGCGTCGGCACTACGTCAGCATGACGTCAGTAGTCAACCCAGCTGATCCAGGTCAAACCTAATAGCTGGGTCCCACCTGTCATTAACAGTAGGGATTAATAGAGTTAATTTTAATCTAATTAGGTTTATTAGCTAATTGGTCCCACTTGTCATTGACTAATTAGTTTAACTAAATTAAATTAATTAACTAATTAGTTAATTAGGAGGGTGGGGCCACATGTCAGTGACTGGGGCTGCCCATTCAGCACAGTTGACTGGGTCAACCCAGTCAACTGGGGCAAGGGGGCCCACTCGCAGTGACCCAGGGGTGGCCCCAGGCCAGCCACGTGGGCGGGCGGCGTCGGAGTTGCTCCGACGAGCCAAAACCGCGGCGGAGTGGCTCGGGCTCCACTGGAAAACGGCTACAAGTGGCCCCTGGACCCGTGGCTAGGTCCTACGGGACCCTCTCGACGCCGCACACTCGATGGCATCGCCGGTTGGTGCCAAGGATGGCCAGAACATCGCCGGCGACGAGCTGAGGCGGCGGCGCTTGCGGGTGAGGAAGGAGGCAATGCTATGGGGCACGGGGTGAAGCGAGGAGGGGAACTTCGAACACGAGCATCACACCAGGTCGAACGGTGGAAGTGGCAGCGGCTGCAGTGGCCGGAGTTGGCCGGAGCATCGACGGCGGGTGGCGGCGGCGCTCGGGTCTTGACGGGGATGGCGCTGTGGGGCACGTCAGGAGGCGCAGAGGGGCTCCTTGGCCTCCTGGGGAGCCCACGAGCACGATGCGGGGCTCGGGCACGAGCTTCACGTGCGGTGGCTGTGGCAATGGCGAGCACGGGCGGCAGCGAGCTTCGGCTTCGGTGGCAGTGGTAGCTACGGGCGACAGAGAGGAGCGCTAGGAGAGGGGAAAGAAGGGGAGGCTCACGACAATCTTGCAGATGTGCAAAGGCGGGCTTGGGCTGGGCTCGACGGAGCGATTCGTGGCGGCATAGCTCCGGCGACGCAGAGGAAGAATACGAAGGTGATTCGGCGCTGCAGGTTGCTCCAGGCTCGAGCTCGTGGGCGAGGAAGAACAAGCAGACAACGGTGGAGCTGACGGGCACGGTGGGGCTGCACAGGCAGCGCATCCATGGCGACGGCGGCGCTCAGGCTTGCGGGAGGGAGAATAGAGCGAGCGAGGGAGAGGGGAAATGGGGCTAGGCTTTCGGGGGAGGCTGCGGGGGCGACGTTATCCGCGCGGCCGGCCGCCATGGCGACGGCCGTAGCCGTGGCGAGCTTCGGGGATGGCCACGAGCCCCTCCGCTCCTGTAGCAAGGAGGGAGACGAGCCGGGGTGGGCTGGGCCTCACTGTGCACTTGAGCGCCAAGTGCACAATGGGCCTTTTTATTTTTCTTTTTCTATTTTATTTCCTATTTTGTTTTATTTGTTCTGTTTAGTAATTATTTTAAATAGCAAATAGGTTTAGTAAAAGATGGAACTTGGCCCATTATTAGTAATGCAATATTATGCACTGCCACAAAAAGTTTGAGACTTATTTAAAGTAGTTTGAGATTTTTATAATTTTAAAAGCATTTAAATTATTGTTTTGGCCTTTGTTTTAAATGTTTTATGGCTTTTAACCACTTTATAAAAAGTTGGTTTCACCTTGACAATTATCGACGGATTATTTGCAACACTATGAACATTTTAGTTTCCATGTTTTGTGAATTTCTTTATTTCACTTATTATTTGAATTTGAATTCAAAGTGGAATTTGAAATGAGATATGAGACAAAGATGATCAAGCACTGTTTAGCAAAACGCCTTAGCTTAATCACAGAGGGTCACTGTAGCTTAATTACATGGGTGTTACAGGTGGCGGCGAAACTGCCAGGTCTCCCTGCACAACGTCTTGTTGGGTCATGACATGGTTATGCATGTCCTCATCTTCTCCATTCTTATGAGTAGCGAGATCCTCTTTAGCCAGATCGAGCATTTTCTTTGCTGATGGTTTTGTCTTTCCCGGCTATTCCAGAGGGGCATCCCTTTGCTCAACTGGAGTGGCCTTGAGTGGGCTTTCAGCAGTATCATGCAGGTCTTCCTCCTACAGACCCGCGTCTTGTGAAGAACATTTCCTTTCACCATTGGCGTCTCCACATCCTCCGCCCCGAGCTCTCCCCCTGCGGGATGTTGCCCCTCTGGTCCAGTTGGAATTGTTGTTGCTGTTCTATCCATACTGATCTATAGGGAATTCCCTCCTTGTGGCAACCATCCACTCCTCACATTCAATTTCTTCAGGTCCGTGGATACTGTTGCCGCACTCCTCTAGAGTATGTCCCATAACACCGCAGACCTCAAAAAAGCATGCGATATTTTCATACTTAACTGGAAGGAGCAACCTCTCTTCTCCTTTTATATTCAGGGAAGTAAAACAAACTAGCGGCTCAACAACTGCAATCTTAGCACGCACGCGTACATAATTGCCTTCAAACACCCTGGAAGGTTTCATCTCAACGCTCTTCACCTGACCGATCCTTCGTATGAGCTGATCCAGTATAAGCTGTTTGCAATATAGCTCCAGATTGTCATGGATCTATGCCCATACGTACACGCGATCAAGCTCGACCACGTTCGGTTTTCCTCTGCCATCATATTCCTCGATGATCACCATAAGACCTCTGAAAATCCAGGGACCTTGGTGCATAACTCTTTTCCAGTCCCCCACACAGAACAATTGGATGACAAAAAGATTGTCATCCGCCTCGCGGATCTCAAGATTGTAAGCCAGATGCAAGACGTACTTCATCGTATTCTTGAACGATTCCGCACTAAAGGATTTCTTGGTATTGACCTTATCAACCGCAAGCCAACGAGCCTCCTGAGTAAATTGAGAGATTTCCTCATCCCTGACGATAACATCGTCGACTTCATATTCCTTGAGCTTCATGTTCTTCACCGCCCTCTGTAGATCGACTGTGCTTTTGCCCTTCATTCTGCCCGCTAACGAACCCCCAGGAGTTCCCGAGGAAGAGGAAGCCGCCATCGATGCCGATCCAAAACCCTAGCCCCCACGCGGTGTTCCGAGGCCGGATGGAAGGACGAGCCGACCCCTTGGCCAGCCCAACAATACGCGGCAGGGGCGAGACCAGGACATGCGATGCAATGGGAAAGATACCGGGAAAACCTCGATGACGATGTGGAGTCGTCGGAGTAGAAAAACCCTAGGCGGCTAGGGCGTTTTCCTCGTTCCAATTTAACATCATCCATGGCCATGGCATTCCTCCTCGTATATGTTTTCTGTAATGATGTCCCCATCCATGGATGCATTCTTTTCTGTTCACACCCTAGAATCTTATGCAGCAAATGTCACTCAGCTTATCGCCCACGTAAGCAAAACCACAATATGAAACCAGAGTAGGCGGTTTAGTATATGATAATGAAACTTTGGGGGAGAAAACTGAACCAAAAAATAGATGGGTCAATACATCAGGGGAGTAGAAAGGACCTTTTTGCTTTATATTTCTATTCTTCTATCCAATTGTGGTGTTGTTTGGAAATGGTTAGTTAAATTGAACTTATTTCCTTCAGTTTTTTGCAGAGTATTGAAGATGCTGCTGAGTTGGAAGGATTGTTACCCCCCAAAGCTGGCCCTAATTTCAGATATCATACTGATGAAAGCAAAGAAAGCACTGAAGGCCACATGCTATCCAAGCAACTTGTTATCATGGTTAGAAGAAGGAAGACTACATGTGATATTATTTTGTGGGTTGAGTAACAAATAGTTCCTGCAAATGGGGCCAAATTCGCTTGGTATTATATGTATGCATGATTGGTACAATATTAATGGTATGTAGCCTTCTTCTACCCAATGAAGCACGTAATATACCCCCCGCCCCAAAATACTTGTCAGAGAAATGGATATATCTAAACGCATTTTAGTTCTAGAGTACATCCATTTTTATCCATTTCTCCAACAAGTATTTCCAGAGGGAGTACTTGTTATGATTTTTTGTTCAATCTGTCTGATTGGCATGCCCTCTTTAACAGATTCTTAGGAATACTGTTAGTAAAAATTACAATCGAATCAATGATCTTCGGAAGGAAATTCAGACACTGAGGAAAAGTATTCAAGTTGCTAAAGAGGCAAGTGCAAAAGCCATCACAGAGTTGGAGGAGGCTAAATCAATACTTGAAATCATAGAAGGCCATCTTATGCCATCTGAAAGACCAGACAGGCCGAGACGACTTCAAGGTTTTGCTGACAAAGCAAATGAAGAGGAAGTAATTATTGAAGAATCGTTAGAGGCAAAGGAGGCTCTCCTTGCCCCGGGGCTTGAAGAAGGCAAAATATGCTACTCTCTTATCCTTGCTTATCTTATTTCTCTAAACCCTTGCATGCCTGTTGATATACATATTTTGTGAACTTTAAGTTTTCAGTGGCACATGCTTTTGCTGTCACAGAGTTTTGAGCATCTATTCACATCAACTTACCAATATCTCACCATTGGTTTTCTAGGAGCTGCTTAGGTTATTATTCAAGATCTTTGTTGATGTGCTTATTGAACGCCTGCCAACTGTTTCTACTGATGGAGATGTTCCTAACCTACGTGCTGGCAATCCTAATAACATTTCCAGTCAACGATCTTGAAGTGGCAACTATGGAGATAGACAATGAAAATGGAGCATATAACAATAGGTCATGGTTGAGGGGTCAAACCTCGACATAGTGAATCTGAAGTTCCTCCTGTTGTGCTTCGAAGCGATGTCTGGTCTGAAGATCAATTTTGATAAATGTGAGGTTTTGGTTCTCCGTTACTCGCTGGAGGACCAGTTCTGGATCGCTAATAACCTAAATTGCAAGCTCTCGGTGTTCCCGACAACCTATCTGGGGATGCCTTTGGCCGAGTCGAAGATCCTGGCGACTGGGTTTGACCCCCTAGTTGGCCGGGTTGCTTCGCGGGCTGAGTTGTGGCGAGGCCAGTTTACCTCCAAGGGAAGTAAACAGTTCTCATTAGTTCTAACCCGGTGAGCCTCCCCATGTTTATGATGGGGATGTATATCCTACCGGAGAGCGTTCATAGCTCGTTCGATAAGGAGCTCGCCCAGTTCTTCTGGCAGGCCGCTGACCGTCGACAGAAGTACCACATGGTCAAGTGGGTAGATATCTGCCTGCCCAAGGATCATGGCGAGTTGGTGATCCTGCGAAACGACGATGGTTTGTGGCTACAACTCCTTCGGGCAAGGTACCTAAGGGGTGAGCCGCTCCTCGCTTGTTCACGCGCGGGTGGATCCCAATTCTGGTGCGCTATCCATAAGATAAAGGAGGAGATTCGGCTGGGAATCTCCTTTAATATAGGTAATGGGGAGGGGACCCAGTTCTGGCTGGACCCATAGTTTTGGGATGAGCCTCTCAGGGTGGGGTTCCCTATCCTGTTCTCCATCTGCGTAGCCCCATCCCTTCTCGCTTCTAACGCCGTCCACCAAGGGCAAATATTAGGTTCAGGTGCTCATTCGGCCTGATAGAAACGGCCAAGTGGTACCGCCTGCTAGACGCCCTGCCACAAGTACTCCCATATTACCTGGATACGGTGGCATGGCGTCTATCCCCACCTAGGGAATTTTTGGTTAGTTTGGCTTACCAAGCCCTCTACCGCTCCCCCATCATACCATGGCTTTGCCGCTATGGAAGGCTCCCTTACCCCCGAAGAACAAAATTTTTGTGTGACAGTTGCTCCGTAACCGCATCCCCTCGGGGACGGAGGTGCTTAAGTGCCACGGACCGGGCGACGACATGTGCCCCTTATGTGCGGTCCTGGAGACGGCGACACACATAATATTTGCGTGCACGGCGGCAAGGGCCATGTGGGAAATCATACGCGAGGCTCTTGGACCCGCATGGGAGGCCCAGGACCTCGCGGAATTCCTCCAAATCAGGGCCAACCACACTGGGCGGCGCCATTGATAACCCACAAGTATAGGGGATCACGACAGTCTTCACGGGTAGTATTTCACCCTAATTTATTGATTCGACACAAGGGGAGCCAAAGAATATTTATTGGCCTTGACAGTTGAGTTGTCAATTCAACCGCACCTGGGATATCTCTCTACAGCAAAGGTTTAGTAGCACGGCAAATAGTAGTAGCAAAAGTAACAGTACTAGTATGGCAGCAATTTTATAGCAGTTGTGACAGTAGCAGTAGCAATAGTAACTTAGCAAGATTCAATATATGTAAAGCGTAGGCATGTGGATCGGTGATGGATAATGATTTAGATGACATCAATCATGTAGCAGTTACACACTACGGCGCCACCGAAATAGATCCAATTCATCAATATAATGTAGGCATGTATTCCGTATATAGTCATGCGTGCTTGCGATAAGAACTTGCATAACATCTTTTGTCCTACCCTCCCGTGGAAGCGGAGTCCTATTGGAAACTAAGGGATATTAAGGCCTCCTTTTAACAGAGAACCAGAACAAAGCATTAACACATGGTGAATACATGAACTCCTCAAACTACGGCAATCACCGGAAAGAATCCCAACTATTGTCACCTTGGGGTATGCAGATCAAGACACGTAATAGGTGCATACAACTTGCAAGATAGGATCAAAATCAATCTTATATTCATAGATACTATAATATGTTTAGAGCCGAAATCATGGCACTCGGGCCCTAGTGACAAGCATTAAGCATAGCAAAGTCATAACAACATCAATCTCAGAACATAGTGGTGATCAAGCCCTATCAAACTTAACTCGATTACATGATCAATCTCATCCAATCCCACCACCGTCCAGCAAGCCTACAAAGGAATTACTCACTCCCGGTGGTGAGCATCATGGGGGTGTTGATGGAGAAGGGTTGGTGATGACGACGACGACGATTTCCCCTCTCCGGAGCCCCAAACGGACTCCAGTTCAGCCCTCCCGAGGAAGAACAGGAGGTGGCGGCGGCTCCGTTTCGTGAAACATGATGAAAACTTCTCTCTGATTTTCTTCTCCGAATATGTGAATTTATAGGACTGGATTTAGGGTCGGAGGAGCCTCGTGGGCCCCAGCACACAACAGGGCGCGACGAGGGGGTGGCCGCGCCCTGTTACCTTGTGGGCCCCAGGGGCACCCCCTCTGGTGGGTCTTGGCTCCATAATTCATTATAATTCCCACAAAAAATTCACAAAAAGTTTCGTCCAATTCCGAGAACTTTTATTTCTGCACAAAAATAACACCAAGATAGTTCTGCTGAAAACAACGTCAGTCCGGGTTAGTTCCATTCAAATCATGCAAATTAGAGGTCAAAACCAGAGTAAAAGTGTTTGGAAAAGTAGATACATTGGAGACATATCAACTCCCCCAAGGTTAACTCATTGCTTGTCCTCAAGCAATTCAGTTGACAAACTGAAAGTGATAAAGAAAACTTTTACAAACTCTTTTGTTCTCGTCGTTATACACATGCTTAGCTAGTGCTCAAGTTTTCAGCATAAATTATAAATAACCACATCCATGATAACAACTAAACATCATATGAACTCATGGCAATACACAACCAACTAGCAAGCAATAATAAAATACCCCACAAGCCAACAATTTATCAAAACAATCGTGATATAATATGATGGCATGGTATTTTGCTAGCCCTTTCTGAGACCGCAAAACATAAATGCAGAGCACCTCTGAGGTTCAAGCAGCGACTAAACATTATAATTCAGGGTAGAAAAGATCCAGTCATGCTCACATCCAACATTAACTAGACTCAATGCATAAGAATGACAATAGTGCTCTCCGGTCTGGTGCCTTTATTAAGAGGCTGATGACTCAACATAAAAATAAATAGATAGGCCCTTCACAGAGGGAAGCATTGATTTGCAGAGGTGCCAGAGCTCATGTTTTAAAACAGGATTGAAATATAGTTTTTGGGTGGTGCACTTTTCTTGTCAACGTTACGACAAAGGTTTTCAATATCTTCCATGCTAAACTCATTATTGGCGGTTCCCAAACAGAATAGTAAAGTTTAGTCCTATACACCATCCATACACAAACCATGGCTGACCGAATCCACGGATGCCTGCCAACATTTCAACTGTCCCAAGGAGTTTTGTTTAATTAATTCAGATTATGCAGGACTGGGCATCCTTTTTACCAGCCTCTCTCGTGCAATCACGGCGAATAAACGATCGTCTTTAGAATAAATCACTTAGCATGGAAGATGCCGATCGCCTTGTCGCTCCATGAGCGAGACGAGTGCACACAATGGATGTTTATTTGAATATTTAGAGATGGCACATACAAATTTACTTGGAACGGCAGGGTAATACCGCATATAGGTAGGTATAGTGGACTCATGTGGAATAACTTGGTTTAAAGGTTTCGGATGCACAAGCATCATTCCCGCTTAGTACAGGTGAAGGCTAGCAATAGGTTGGGAAGCGACCAGCTAGAGAGCGAAAAAGGTCATAGGTATGCATTGTGAATAATTAACATTGGATATAGCATGAGTAGGATATGAACACTCTGAATAGAAATATCATGGAGGCTGCACTTGTTTTGAATCCACTACATGTTTACACATGGGCCAAGTCAAGCCGCTCGAATTTCTCAGAGGGAAATACCATATTGCCATAGTACGTCATAACCATTTTAATTGCATGTTGGACTATAAGATAAATCATTATTCACTACTAGCTAATTAAGCATGGCATGAGAAGCTATAATCTCTAATTGTCATCATAAACATGTTCACTCATAATATACTGAATCAAGATCGAACGGGCTAAACATATTTACAAAAACGGAAAACAGGAAGAGTTCATACCAGCTTCCTTTGCCACGATCACTTTGTCAAATATCGTCAATATTGCCTTTCACTTGCACGACCGAATGATGTGATAATAATAATAGTGCAAGAATACCGTGGACTAAGTTGGAATCAGCAAGGCAGTTTCAGACAAAGGAGAAGACAAGGTAATATTGGCTCTCTGTTAGATCAACAATAAAGAATATAAGAGCCACTCCACATTTTCATCGTGGTCTTCTCCTTTCAAAAACTCAACTAAAAGAAAAGAAATTCAGAGAAACACACTGAAATATTTTTGGAGTTTTTGTATTTCTCAAGCAAGCAAACAAAGTAAGGGAAAATAAGAACGAGAAAAACTATTTACGCAGGAAAGCTCCCAACATGCAAAGGAAATATTTTTGGGTTTTCTTTTTAGACGGAGAAAGAAAACTGAGAAGAAGCGAGAAATATTTTTGGGTTTTCTAAAGTTTTTCAAGCACACAAGAAGAAAGCAGAAAAATAAAACTAACATGGATATACAATGAAAGAGGATGAACACCGACAACTTATATGAAGTGTGTGAACATGAATGTAATGTCAGTGAGAAATACGTACTCCCCCAAGCTTAGGCGTTTGCCTAGCTTGGTAATCACCACTGATAGTAGCCGTCATGTCCAGGAAAGTGTTCCTACTGGGGCACCTGAGCATCCCATGCCTGGACCTCAGCCTCCGTAGCAGCCAACTCGTTCCGGTAAGCAATTATTTCTTCTGGCATTATTCTGTATCCTTTCCTGGCATGATAATTAAACAAAGAGGGTGCAGGCAAGGGAATAATATCGCAAGTCTTCTCTCTAAATACTAAGCTGTAACGAAGATGTTGCGGTGGTTTAGGTTCCTCAATGAACTGGTGTTCCATCATAGACTGGTGATCAAGATAAACCTTGGGCAACATGTAATCAGTATGGCATATAGCAACCTCAAAATGCTTGGCCAAGCGCGTGGCATAAATACCACCATGAACCTTGCCTTTAGTTCGGTTAAGATTTAATCAGCACGCGACAATAACTCCTAAGTTGTAAGTATTATCACCATAAAGTGCGTGGCATAGAATAGCCAGGGTGGGGGCACTGAGACCACCACCGTGCTCCATGGCAGTTATGCATTTTCCTATAAACACAGAAAAATAATGCATTGACGGAAATTGCAAACTAGTGGCTCTGGCGTTTGACACGCCCCTAGTTTCTCCCATAGTTAAGGTAAGGAGGAAGTCCTCAAACTCCTCGGGCTTAGGCTCATGCATTCCCCCATCAGAGGGAAGCAGACATATTTCACAAAATTCATGTATAGGCATTTCATAGTTTGTGGCATAAAAATCAAAACGTACTGTGGGAGCGCTAGGCGTATTTGTAAAGTAAAAGTTTTGCACCAAGAAATTAGTAAGGAGATAATATTGGTCACACTCATCTGTGAGGAAGTCGGTAAGCCAGGCGTTTGCAACAAATTGCATCAATTCTTCATAGAAACCCGCTTCGTTCATGAAGGGCGTATGTGGCCATTCACAGGGCCTAACGTCCATGTTACGAACAATATTGATGTCGTGGTCCTGAGTTCTCCCAACAACTCCCTTGGGGCTCCGGCTTGAAGAACCTTTCCTTAAGAAATTCATTTTCCTAAGCACAAATTTCTGAAATTTTTGAGCCACAAAATTATGTCAATAAAACTTTACAAGATTGATAGCAACTACTCATATGGATGCCTAGAGGCCATATCAAGCACTCCCACTACTTGGAACTCAAAGAATTCAACATGCAAGCTCATTTTTTGTAGCACCAAGTGCAGCATATTATGCAAAATATAAACCACTAAAACAAAAACTAATTGAAGGAGTGGAGGAGTCACATACCAAGGACCAATTCCTCAAAACAGTTTCGGAAACGGAGTTCCGAGCAAAGAGATCAAAAATTTCAGTTTCTAGGGGAAGAACATGGGAGAGAGAGAGCTAGGGAATTTTTTTCTAGAGGTAGGAGAAGGAGTGAGCTGAAGGGATAAGGCGGGGGGGGGGGGGGGCTGTGGGTCCCAGAAGCCATCAGGGTGCAACCAGGGGGGTGGCCGCGCCCTGTTGGCTTGTGGCCCACAGGTGCACTTCCCTGCTGTAATTTTTATGCCAAAAATTATTATATATTCCAGAAAAACTCATATTAAAATTTTGTGACGATCTGAGACTTTTTATTTTCGGGCATTTTTCTATGCACATGAAAAACAGAAAAAAGGAAAATCATGCTAATTTATTTTATATAACCTACAAATATTAGAGGGTAAACTTTTGATACAGAGAGTTGTGAATACTAAATTCATCAATCACATGTCCTCCGAAAAGGATCCATTAATAAGGTTGATCAAGTCTTATTAACAACCATTTCTGATTAACATGCAACCGAAGAATTTTTGTATATCACTAGGTTAACTCAATGGGGATTTGCATCTCCCGAACAATAAGATTATAATATTTCTTCTTGACAGTAGGTAGAGGAATTGTAAAATTTCCAATGATAACCATGGGAATAGGCTCAATGACATTCATATTATTAACCAAAGTTTGCTTCTTCGAGAAATGCACGGTATGTTGCTTGCCATTGACATGAAAGGTAACCTTGCTTTTATTGCAATCAATAACAGCCCCTGCAGTATTTAAAAAGGGTCTACCAAGGATGATCGACATATTGTCATCCTCACGCATATCAAGAATAACAAAGTCTGTCAAGATAGTAACATTTGCAACCACAACAGGAACGTCCTCGCAAATTCCAATAGGTAAAGCAGTGGATTTATCAGCCATTTGCAAAGATATCTCAGTAGGTTTAAGCTTACTGAAATCAAGTCTTTTATAAAGGGAGAAAGGCATAACACTAATACCAGCCCCTAAATCACATAGAGCAGTCTTAACATAATTTATTTTCATAGAGCAAGGTATTGTGGGTATAGTAGGATCTCCTAGCTTCTTAGGTATTCCTCCATCAAAAGAATAATTAGCAAGCATAGTAGCAATTTCAGTTTAAGCTATTTTTCTCTTGTTGGTAACAATATCTTTCAATATATCAGTCAACGAGTACACAAGAAGACAAGTCTAATCATTTCAGCAAAGCGCTCAAAATCTTCATCGTCCCTACTTCTAGAAGGCTTACGAGGAAAAGGCATGGGTTTTTGAACCCATGGCTCTCTTTCCTTTCCATGTTTTCTAGCAACAAAGTCTCTCTTATCATAACGTTTTTTATTTTTAGGAGGTGGGTTATCAAGATCCTCGACATGTTATATCTCTACATCGCTATCATGTTCTTTATTACTATTTAGTGGAGCATCTTCATGCATAGTATTACTTTCATATTCCTTTTCATTATCACTATGTGCATGTTCACTACCAGACTGGGTCTCAGCATTAGAAATAGAAACATCATTATGGTTCTCAGTAGGTGTTTCTATAACAGGTTCACTAGGAGCATGCAAGTTCCTATCACTTTTCTTCTTCTTTTTCTTATTAGAGGAACTAGGTGGATCAACATTAATTTTCTAAGAATCCCGTTCTAATCTTTTAGGATGACCTTCCGGATAGAGAGGTTCTTGGGTCATACGACCTCCCCTAGTCATTACTTTGACAGCATGATCATTCATATTATTATTTACTTCAGCAAGCAAATCATTTTGTGACTTAGCAACTTGGTCTAGTTGAGTGTGAACCATAGAAGCATGTTTCCTAGACCTTTTACATCATTAGCAATTCTAAACATCAAGTCACTTAAGCGGTCTATCATCATGGCATTACGTCTCAATTGATCCTTAACATAGTTATTGAAGTGTTCTTGCTTAACAACGTAATTGTCAAATTCATCCATGCATTGTTCATGAGTCTTAGTGTAAGGTATACCATTTTCACTAAAGGAACGGAGAGAGTTTACGTCTACTACCTGTGTCGGGGTATCAAGTATATGTATTTCTTCAATAGGTGGTAGTTTCTTGATATCCTCAATTTTAATACCTTTCTCCTTCATAGATCTTTTTGCTTCTTGCATATCTTCAGGGTTGAGGAATAGAATACCTCTTTTCTTTTGAATAGGTTCCGGAGGTGGTTCAGGAAGCGTCCAATCATCGGCATTTTGCAATATGTTATTCAATAGTTCTTCAGCTTGACTGACAGTTCTTTCCCCGAAAACACAACCATCACAACTATCTAGGAAGTCCCTAGAAGCATTGGTTAGTCCATTATAAAAGATATCAAGAATTTCATTTTTCTTAAGAGGACAATAAGGCAAAGCTCTAAGTAACTGGAGAAGCCTCCCCCAAGCTTGAGGGAGATTCTCTTCTTCAATTTGCGCAAAGTTAAATATTTTCTGTAAGGCAGCTTGTTTCATATGAGCATGAAAATATTTTCAGAAAAGTAATGAAGCATATCTTGGGGACTACGCATACAACCAGTGACAAGCGAAAGAAACCATTCCTTGGCCTCGCCTTTTAGCGAGAAAGGAAAAAGCTTAAGGATATAATAGTAGCGTATGTTTTCATCATTGGTAAACAGAGCAGCAATATCATTTAGTTTCATAAGGTGTTCGACAATAGTTTCATTTTCATAACCGTGGAAAGGATGAGACTCTACTATAGGAATTAACTCAGATTCCACAGAGATCTCATAATCCTTATTAGTAACAAATATAGAAGAAGTAGCAAATTTAGGATCATATTTCATTTTCTCCATCATATATTTTTCTTTTAGTTTGCATAGCAGTTTCTTCAAGTCATCTCTATTTTCACAAGCGAAGAAATCTCCAGCTGTTTCCTTATCCATGATATAACCTTCAGGTACATAAGGAAATTCATATCTATTAGGAGAGCGAGGTGTAACAGGTGATTCAAACTCCTCATCTGTTTCAGCATTTTCAAGTTCTCTAACTTTAGCAAGATGAGCATCAAGTAATTCATTCAGTGGCACAGTTTCAGTTTCAATATGTGTAGCAATAGTATCATCATTAATTTCAGAGGTAGCATCATCTAGTTCATGTGACATATCAGGACGATCAACAGGCGGTGGTGTAACAAACTGATTCAAAACAGTAGGTGGATACAAAGCAGAGCTGGATGGTAGTTCCTTACCTCCTCTCGCGCGAGAGGGGACGATCTTAGTTCGATTATCCTTAAGATTCTTCATAGTGGCAATTGGATATCCTCAAGTTAACACAATAAATAGAGCTATGCTCCTCGGCAACGGCACCAGAAAAAGGTCTTGATAACCCACAAGTATAGGGGATCGCGACAGTCTTCACGGGTAGTATTTCACCCTAATTTATTGATTCGACACAAGGGGAGCCAAAGAATATTTATTGTCCTTGACAGTTGAGTTGTCAATTCAACCGCACCTGGGATATCTCTCTGCAGCAAAGGTTTAGTAGCACGGCAAATAGTAGTAGCAAAAGTAACAGTAATAGTGACAGCAACAATTTTGTAGCAGTTATGACAGTAGCAGTACCAATAGTAACTTAGCAAGATTCAATATATGTAAAGCGTAGGCATGTGGATCGGTGACAGATAATGATTTAGATGACATCAATCATGTAACAGTTACACACTAGGGCGACACAAAACTAGCTCCAATTCATCAATATAATATAGTCATGCGTGCTTGCGATAGGAACTTTCATAACATCTTTTGTCCTACCCTGCTGTGGCAGCGGGGTCCTATTGGAAACTAAGGGATATTAAGGCCTCCTTTTCATTGAGATCCGGAACAAAGCATTAACACATGGTGAATACATGAACTCCTCAAACTATGGCAATAACCGGAAAGAATCCGAATATTGTCACCTTGGGTATGCGGATCAAGACACGTAATAGGTAATCATGGCACTTGGGCCCTAGTGACAAGCATTAAGCATAGCAAAGTCATAGCAACATCAATCTGAGAACATAGTGGACACTAGGGATCAAGCCCTATCAAACTTAACTCGATTACATGATCAATCTCATCCAATCCCACCACCGTCCAGCAAGCCTTCAAAGGAATTACTCACTCCCGGTGGTGAGCATCATGGTGGTGTTGATTGAGAAGGGTTGGTGATGACGACGACGACGACGATTTCCCCTCTCCGGAGCCCCAAACGAACTCCAGATCAGCCCTCCCGAGGAAGAACAGGAGGTGGCGGTGGCTCCATCTCGTGAAACGCGATGAAAACTTCTCTCTAATTTTTTCTCCGAATATGTGAATTTATAGGACTGGATTTTGGGTCGGAGAGGCCCCATGGGCCCCAGCACACAACAGGGCGCGATCAGGGGGGTGGCCGCGCCCTGTTTCCTTGTGGGCCCCAGGGGCACCCCCTCTGCTGAAAACAGCGTCAGTCCGGGTTAGTTCCATTAAAACAGCGTCAGTTCGGGTTTGTTCCATTAAAATCATGCAAATTAGAGGTCAAAACCAGAGCAAAAGTGTTTGGAAAAGTAGATACATTGGAGACGTATCAGCCGCCGCCTATTCTGGCTGATCTTTGCCGCTATGGCATGGACCCTCTAGACGACTCGCAATAAGATGGTGCTGGAACGGATCTTCTTGAGGCAGGCGTCTGACTCCTTCAAATTCCTTGCTTTTATGCAGCATTAGCACCCCCTCTCTAGGCCGCGAGACCGGGACCGTCTGGATGGCATGTTGGACATGCTTCAGGCTACGACGCGTCGTCTTGCATCCCCGTAGGGCCGTCGCTCTACCGCCACTAGGTGGCTTTTTTCCTTATTTCTTTTATTTTCTTTGGGCTAGAGTGTGCCGTTGCCCCGGCTGTGATTTGTGTTTGAACTTGGTTGTGGGTTGTATGGACCGTTGTGTAGACCGTTGCTTTATCTATAAAGCGGGGCGAAAGCCTAGTTCGAGAATACAGTTTCCAGTACTTGTTTCAGAATGACTGCTTCTGGCAAGTTTGGATTTACATTTTGTAGAACCAGCCAGATTACCTTGCTAAAAATAATTTGTATTTAACACAACACTCATGGAGAATTCAGTCCAGAATAATGCAATGGATGTTGGTTCATAGATGAATTAAAATCTGCTCATTAGTATCAGATATTATCAACTGTTATTGGCATACAACCCAGTATTTACTAGCTCTCATAATGACTACCATCGGCATGTACAACATGCAACCCAGTAATTAACTCCTCGTCCAACATGCAACCCAGTATATGATATGTTGCAGATTTTTTCTCACATCGGCATGTTGGACGAGGAGGTTTTCATTGGGAGTATTCACCCTCTCATCCGGAAAGCTGCATTCTCCGATTTGTGCAGACAGATGAACCAGTGAAGTGTTGTAATTCACCTCTGATTCCTAATCATGATGGTCTTGACCTGTAAGAGCACCTCCAACTGGGCGACCCATTTCGTCCGCGCGTGTCCGTTTGGATAGCCGTGGATGGAAAACTCGGCCCAACGCGCCGAGCCAAACGGACGCGCGGACACGGGACGAACGCGCGCGACGCCCACCCTTCTCCTCCCCCTGGCCCGCCTATTAGTGGCACACCAGCACCATTTCCCCCCAAATTTCCCAAAAACCTACACCCCCGCGCGCCATGGACAACGATGCGTCGACCCTCGCCGCCGCCGCCGGTCCTTGCGGCGGGCGAAAAGGGCCGGCGGCGACCAAGAAGAAGAAGGTGCTGACGCCCGCGAAGCGCGCCGACCAATCGTTGAGGAGGAAGAACCACCGACATCAGCAAGAAGCCAGGAACGAGGCCGTGGCAGCGTCCACCCTCACCGTTGCCTTAGAGAAAGAGGCAAGACCAGCCAGCTCGTCCGCGAGGCCATGAGGTAGACCCTGCTGATGCTAGGGTTAAACCCTGGCCAGCACAGGCTCGTTGCTGCCGCTGTTGCCGCGGCCAGCACCGGCTCATCACCCCTTCGTCACTCACTTTCGGACTCGCCGCGCATGTCCACCATGACGGCGGCACACGGCTTCTTGCGGCACCACCCGCATTGACGGGGATATTACCCTGGGTATGCCAAGACAAGGGAGTTCGGGTCCTTTCTCGAAAACTATACAGCCGGCTGGTCCAAGGCCGGCTGGCGAGCTGCCGGCTGGCCCACGGCTGGCTGGTCATGAGCCGGCCGCCCGGCCCCTGGCCAGCCTGCAGCCGTCCGCTCCGCGGCCGGCCCTCCCGCTGACCTCTGGACGGGTAGGCACCTGTACCCTCCCACTGTGACCAAGTACATCGACAGGACGCGACCCCCATGATGGGCTCCGGCATGGCTACAGCGAACGCTGACGCGCGGGCACGCGTGGCTACAGTCCGGGCGGTCGTACCACTGACCATGACCGATCGAGACCCGACGGGGCAACAGTGCGGCCACGCCGCCGTCTACTCCATTACCTGCCCCAGCGTGGCTACAGCGCAGCCGACCGTACCGCTGACTTCGGCCGCCAGGCGCAAGACGCCGCCGCGCGGGGCAGCCTGTGCCGCGGCAGGTAGGCGTGGGCCAATAGCGGCGACCGGCTGGCGGGCCCCAGTCAGCGATGGGACCGCGCAGCCGGCGGGCCCTACGGGCGACGGGACGGTCCAGCCGATGGGGCCACTGGCCGGCTAGAGAGGCTGCTAGCCGGGTCCCCCCCTTTAGTACCTTATGTATATTGTAAGCCGGGGGTTGGCCTATAAAACCCCCCGAGGCCCCCATGCACCGGGCAAGCATTCTATCATCTCACACTCTCATTCCCACATAGCGAGGCAAGAAGAGCCGGCTGCTCCTTCTTCTTCCTCTAGCCACAGCTCAAGGAGCACCATTGTAATATCCACCTCCCATTAACTAGACAAGCAGGACTAGGGGTGTTACCTCCCACGGAGGGCCCCGAACCTGGGTACATCGTGTGTCTCTCACCGCTTGTCCCCAATCCCACCACCGGAGCCCGTCGGCGTCCTTCGGCCCCAACCTCTCTTGATAAGCCACCCCATGGCATCTGTCGTGAGAAAACGACGACAGTTGGCACCCACCGTGGGGCCGTCCGCGGCGCCGGCCGGAGACACACTCTGGGCGGGACCCTTCACCAACTCCCCCGGCCGCCCCGCGTCCGGGCAGAACTGCACGCTCATGGGACTTGCTCCCGCAGGGCGGGACCTTGCTCCCATCCACCCTACGGGCGTCGCTGCCGACCTCTCCGACGAGCGGCGCAGCGGCGACCCCCTCTCCGACGTCACAATCCTCACCGAGCGCTTCGGTAGGCTGAGCCTTGCCGACATGCCAGCTGCAGATGAGTACCCTAGCGAGGTGCTCGACTACCTCGACCCGCCCTCGTTTGTGGGCGCACTCGCCCCGGGCGATGCTAATGACTCCTGTGTCCGGTCGCGCCAGGACGGAGGCGGAGGCGGCCGCCGCAGCCGCCGGCACCGGGACCTCCGACCCCCTCGGCTCCATGCTTCGGGGCCTCAGCACCCCCGTCGCGCCTACGACAAACCCGGCCACAACTACGGCTGAGCTGGAGGCTGTCGCCAGCTGCTGTTCGCGGAGGCGACCACGCTCGCCACCACCAAGCGCCGGATGGAGTCCGCGCAATGCGAATACAACTCCGCCTACGGCCTCACTCCCTCCGGCAACGAGCCCAACCGGCGTGGTGACGCCCGCAACCGCGGCCGTGTGGTTGCGGAAATCCTCGGTGGCAGGCTCCCCACCTACGACACGCCGGCGGCCAACATGAGGGCCGCCCAGGTGGCCTACGCCGACCTCGCCGACCTGGTGGGCGAGGAGCGAGAGCAGCAGGAGCGGCACATTCAAGACCTCATCGCCGCCGCCAACACTCAGCAGGCCCGGCTCGATGACGCTAACGCCGGCTTCGAAATTCCCGTCCCCGAGGGGGACGCCCCACCGACTACTGGCCAGCGCCGGCCGGTCCAGCAAGCGTCTTCCCCCCGCGGCTCCGGCCGGCGGGGCGCTGGGTCCCATAACGGACGCTCCCGCCAGGGAGACGAGCTGCCGGCTGTCACGAGCCGGCACAACGACGCCGCGGCAGGCGGTGGCCGGCGCAGCCGCGCCAGCACCCCGCCCCCGCGGCAAGAGCGCGCGCGCTCACCTGCCCCGACTGTCCGCCCCGAGCTCGCCGCTCGGCTCGGCCCGCACATCCCGCGGAGCGAGAACGACGCCCGGACCCGCATCGACCGGCTGTCGTAATCCGCCCTCCTGGAGGAGGAGGGTCCGATCGGGCTGGCATGCTTCGGCCCCCGGATCCGTGACGAGCCGTTTCCCACCGGCTTCACGCTCCCCCGCGACACTCCAAAGTACAACGACACCGCCAAGCCGCATGACTGGCTGATCAACTACACCACCGCAGTCGGCATCGCCAGGGGGGAACAAGCGTGTCGCGGTGCGCTACGTTCCCCTCATGCTGATTGGGTCGGCCCGGACTTGGCTTAACAGCCTTCCGGTCGGCAGCATCAACGCCTGGACGGACTTCGAAGAGGTGTTCGTCCGCAACTTCACCGGCACCTACAAGCGGCCCGGCCGTCTCCGCGAGCTGGCCATGTGCGTCCAGGGGCCGGAGGAATCCCTCCGCGACTTCTTCACGCGATGGACCGAGCTCCGCAACTCCTGCGAGGGGGTGCACGAGGTGCAAGCCATCCAGTACTTCATCGAGGGCTGCCGAGACGGCACCCTCCTCAAGCACAAGCTCATGTGCTCAGAGCCGGCCACCTTGGTTGAGTTCATGGCCAAGGCGGACAAGTACGCCACGGCCGACTCCGCCATGCGGATCAAGGTCAGCGCAACCGGCAAGGCCCTCCCGCCGCTTGCCGCGCCACGACCGGCTGTCGACAACAAGCGGAAGACGGACCAACCTTATGTATATTGTAAGCCGGGGGGTTGGCTTATAAAACCCCCCGAGGCCCCCATGCACCGGGCAAGCATTCTATCATCTCACACTCTCATTCCCACATAGCGAGGCAAGAAGAGCCGGCTGCTCCTTCTTCTTCCTCTAGCCACAGCTCAAGGAGCACCATTGTAATATCCACCTCCCATTAACTAGACAAGCATGACTAGGGGTGTTACCTCCCACGGAGGTCCCCGAACCTGGGTACATCGTGTGTCTCTCACCGCTTGTCCCCAATCCCGCCACCGGAGCCCGTTGGCGTCCTTCGGCTCCAACCACTCTCGATAAGCCACCCCATGGCATCTGTCGTGAGAAAACGACGACACACATACCTCCCATTTGTCCTACTCTACGGGCTCTGATTCACCGACGGTGAGCATGGTCGCGCCTACCACGCCAGCGCCCTCGACCTCAACGCGGTACCTGTGGGCGGTGGATCATCCTCCGGGGGTGTGCGCAAGCGGCATCGCGAGCTCCCAACTGACGCCATGGGGAATGCCCACAACATGTTCGGCAAAATGCCGGCTGCGGAAGACAAGGCCAACCGCCTCTTCATGGAGAGCCTCATCTACAAAGGTGGTGGTGGTGGCGCTTCCTTCAATCCTGACGAGACGCAAAGCCAAGATGGGCGCAACCCCTTCATGGCCGGGCACGATGGCATTGGGTACATGTTTGGTGATGACAATGGAGGCATGGCCGACCCCCTCATGGAGGATCAAGTCGGCTTGGGCGGCTCTTTTCCGCTAGATCACGACTTCTCGGAAGACTATGGCCTAAACAAACAGGATGATGAAGTGGACATCGAGGGAGAGCCATTGTTCAAGGAACCTCTCCCCGCCCAAGCCAATGCAAATAAGAAGCGGAAGAACAAGCGGACCAAAGCATATACACAAGATGAGGACAAACTCCTTTGTGAATGTTGGAGAGACATTGGCCAAGACCCCAAGATAGGCTCCGAGCAAAAGGCTTCAACATTTTGGAAAAGTGTGCATCGTGAGTTTCACGAGCACAAGAAGTTTAAACCATACCAAATGGAGAGAAAGCGTGGGTGGGTCTCGCTCCGCAAGCGTTGGAGGGTGATACAACAAGAGTGCAACAAGTTTTGTTCCACTCTTGAGAGCATCGAGGCCCGTCCCGTGAGCGTCATCGGTATGAAGGACATGGTATGCCGATATGCTTGCTTATTTTTATTGTCCCGTAGCTTGCTTGTCCATAATGTTGCTTCTTCATTTGTAGGTCTTCCAAGCTTTGGAAGCATTCAAGGTCCACTATGAGGGCAAGTCTTTCAACCTCACTCATTGTTGGATGATCATCAACCAAGAAGAGAAGTTCAAAGAGCAATACGCTGCCATCAAGGCGCGTGAGGGGGGGGGGGGAGCAGCCGTTGAAGAGCATGGTGAGGGGGAGAAGCCGCGGCCGCGGGGGAAGACAAACTCGAAGAAAGAGGACAAGCGCGAGGCGGCGTCCCTTGCCTTGCAAGCTACTTTGCAAGGCATGATCGCCAACAAGGATTCAAGAGAGGAGAAGCGCCGGCAAGACAAAGAGGAGCAAAATAGGGCCTTCATGGAGATACAAAACAAGAAGCTCGCGTTGGAGGCGGAGAAGCAAGCAAAGATGCTAGAGATCGAGGCCACAAAAGCAGCCACCAGAGCAAGAGAAGTCCGGCTCGCTTGCATGAAGAAGGGGGTCGAGATCATGAAGGTGGACTTAAGCACGATCTCTCCGAGGAAGCGGTCTTGGTTCGAGAAGATGCAGGCCGACATGTTCAGCCTCGAAGACGAGTGATCCATGCCGCGTTGTGCGGGCATGACCACGACCGAGATGGCGTGGTCGAACTCATTCTCATTTTGTGTGCTGGCATGTGTGCCGGCCCGCTGGCAAGTGCGCCCCGCTTGAAAACGGTGTACTCTTTTTTTAGGCTGGCATATGTATGCCGGCCGCTGGCATATCACCGACTTGAACTCTTGACGCTGGCATGGTAGCTGGCATGATCTGTGGCCGCGGACTTTTTTTAGATTATAACAGTTTGTGCACGGACGAAAAATGGGTCGACACGTTGGGCGTACGGCCGATCCATTTGTAAAAGAGGGCGGACGAGCCGACCCAAACAGACAAAACGCGGACAAAGCGCGCGTCCGTTTGGTCGGCCGGTTGGAGTTGCTCTAAAGACAAACTGGAACCACATTCTTGTTGACAAACTATGACATGTCGCACCCAAGAATTTCCCTGTTTGGTAGTTCTAACATGTAGGTCAGTGTACGTGGAGCTATGCATTTTCATTTGCGTATGGTGACAGTTTGGGGTGAGTACTCTTGACGTGTATTCTTAGCTTTTATGCGAACTCTGCTGCTCCAGACTTGAAAAGGTGCTTGATAGTTGAGCACCACTGGCTGTGCCTATAGATTGAACATGTGGAGCGCCTGCAAAGTTGGAATAGCTATGGAGCGGGAACAAGTTTGAACAATGCCAGAGCGTCGTTACTATGTACTGTACTTGCTAGAAAAAATATTGGGATGCGACTTGTTTAAGCCCGGCAAACGAATTGCTGGAGTTGAATTAGCGTGTGCCGTTTGCTACATGCGTACATAATTGGTTGGTGTTTGCGTTCGCTTGCATCACTAGTTATGCCTATGGCTGCCTGCCTTTGGACAATTCCAACCTATTACCTCTGTCCTGATTTATTGGTTCCATTCATACCATTTATATTTTATGTCAAATTAGCAAAATGGCCCGCTCAATGCGCGGGCTAGAACTTTAGAAAGTTTAATAATGAGACGTATTATTTATTTTTCTAAATACAAATTGGGACCAAATATGATGATGTTATAAATATAACACTATTGATAACATGGTTTGGTCTTAGGTGTCTTTACTTTTCTCATTTACTTAGAAACATATATGGTATCCATTCATCATTTAAGAATGCAAAGTTACATTGTTAAGATTTTAGCCTTTTATCATGATAAGGTTTTATTTCTTTTTCTCTAAAGAAAAATTAGAACCAAATGTCATAACATTTACAAATATGAGTGCTTTACCAATATATATGTATATATATGCACTAATCACGCATATTCTTGTTGTGCATACTGGAAGTTTGGCTATGTGAAGGGGTGACAATGGCTCATTGTGTGGCAGTTCGAGAAATCGTTTTCATCCTCGAAAGAGGTAGCTGGACTTTAGCGCTGAATTCTTCAAGCTGTTGTTGATGCTTGAAATGGTCTAAAGCTTTTATCCTTCTTTGAAGTACAAGCTCAGACGTGTTTAAAGCGTATACCCTTTTCTTTTGATGAGTGATATCCATATAGTGTTGATTCTTGTATTTGATATTTTTAATAAGTAGCAGGCCATATCCATCATGTAATATAGTCCATAACAGTCATGTTATCGTACACACGTTAATCTTTTTTTCCATGAGAAAAGATGAGCAAAATTTAAATTTAATGTTCTTCGTCGCGAATTAAATTTTCATGTACTTATGCTTGACTAATATGACATTAGCATCGCCTGGTTGAAAATTTCCATGTAATAAGTGTATTTTCTTGTTTATACATTGTTAAAAATTATTGATAGACAATGTTGTTGATGAAATCATCATTATTAGTATCGTTTTGATTTACCATTACCCACGGTCAATCCATTTTTGTGGCTTTTGAGAATGTTATGCATGGTTGTCCATGTGGGAAACTTGTTTAGATAGATATGGCCATGCCTTGTTTACGGATTGCCCTTGGTTCTATCGGCTGTCATAGTAAGGCACGCTGAGATTAGATGTCATAGTAATCATCATCCTTTGTATCACGACATAACTCATCACCTTGGTTGATACTACATAGGCGCATCACCTACGGGCCTACATATGGTTTTGGCTCGTGAACTGGCATTCGAGGAAACTTAAGTTGTTTGAGAATTCCGTTGGATATAACCATTTTTGTTTCACAATTTAACATTGTTGATTTGCATACTGCGCCAAAACTTCCATAAGTCATCAGATATATAACATCAACCTATTTTTCATGAAAATTATTTTGTAACATTTTATAAGTAAAAGAATTGTTCCTTACTAATCAGTGATACCAAGTGTGAAAACTTGATGTGGACCAATCAAGCCAAAGCCGAAATGTGATCCATCCAACCTGAAATAATAGATGGGTGATGCAAATCAACCACATATTTGAAAAATTTGACCGCATTAACTCAGATGAAAATTTGATGGATTCAAGGGCGTCTTGCTCGGAAAAAATAGAAAGGGTATTGAGCAAAGGTTCTATGTGGTAAGTCATGGTCACATACCAAAAAGTATGATTTTGCACCAACAATGATGAAATCAGATCCGATACACAATAGAAGTGAAACGAAATGATATACAGTACCAAGTACTCCCTCTGTTTCTCTAAAAGATTATACTTTTTTCATATTTAGTGTTATATCGGATCTTTGACTATATATTTTTTTGTTAGGACTTAATATGTTAACGACCTATCAACTAAATATTTATTACAATAAGAATTAGGTTTTACAAATATGTTAGAATAATAACTTGGTCAAATTAGATTTTTCTAAGTTGTGTTTATTTCCAAAATGGAAGCTTTAAAAACTATGAAGGGAGTAAGAATTACTCTAGTAATGTAACGAAAAACAAAAGTTTTAAATTCCACAAACCTATATATATATATATATATATATATATATATATATATATATATATATATATATATATATATATATATATATATATATATATATATATATATATATATATATATATATATATATACCCATGAAGAATGTAATCAGTATTTGGGGCGAACTCACTGAGTTATTATATATGAGAGGATATCAGGATTTAAAGTTATGATATTTTTCAATTAGGTGATGTTTTAGAAGATTTTTTATTCTTCTTCGTCAATTAGACCCATCCTGACATGAAGCATCCCTTCTCAAGCAAAATAAACCAAAAAAGATCAAGACTAATCTATCAACATGTGGTTTTGGTGTGGCCAAATTTGGTATTAGTTACCAGCCAAGATCTGGAGCAACAACATTCATCACTGATTAAATGGTCCAGCTTGCCGAGGATGGAGGACGGATAAGAGCAACATGGAGCCGGCCAGGCCAGTTGCATTTGTCCATCAGCTTGAGCTGCTCCTCGCAGCATCCAGCGAGTCTGGTGTCTTACATCAACTTTCCTCCATATGTGAGATTAATGGTTTCAATGGGAATTGAAAGAACGATGAAAAAGAAAACCTAAATAAGAAACTAATTGGCAGTTCACGGTTTCATGCTCACTCACCCATCATCTATATCGTAGGCGCCACTAATCAAAACCTAGATCTGCATGTCTGGTCTCTCTCATTGATCGATTACTATTGAATAGTATTAATTAGAAAGTTTATTTGCTGCCAAGTTTAGTATTAATTACCTCTTAGTTTCCATGACGGCACTCCATTATAAGGTTGGAAGTGGACATCTTGTCCGCAGTCAGAAAGAAAAAATTGTCATGGCCATGTGAGCTCTTGGCTGCTACACAATCGATATAAACGTCTAAAATCTCCATTCAATATATTTGACCACCGAGTGGACAATATCTGAGGAACCACTGGCAAATGAACATCCAGAGTGAAAGGTTTGGGGATAGGTTTAGCATGTGAAAGTTTTGGGCACACCAACACGCATATATTAAGGACTTGCCTTCAGACATTTTTTTCAACAGGTAATGCACACACTTCATACATGCATGCCTATATTAAGGGCATGGTTACAGGTAATGCACACACGTCATACATGCATGCCTATATTAAGGGCATGGTTGCATGCTTTTCGTTCCAGCTAAATGGATGCACGTAGATAGAAAGCTAGGCATTCATGCATGCATCTATCCAGGGCACACATGCACACGTTATTTGTTCTAGCTAATTGCATGCATGCATATAGGCATATAGGAAAGCTAGGGCTCAGCGTATGTCTTTTTTGTTTCAACTGGATCGGCCCACATCTTTTTATATATAAACTGAAATCATCGTCTGTCTTTTTTTATTTGATCAGCGCAAACGTCTTTAGTTCCAGGCAACTTAACAAATGACTCACTCGCTGGCTGCAATTCGTTTGATTAGGATGACTTGGTCCCTCTGTTTCGTTGACCTCGCCATCGCTCCAATTCCCATCTGCCTGCAGCAGCCGAGTAGTTTCAAAGCAGCATCCATTCTAATCTCATTTCCAGCCGCCGGTGAACCTTGCATGCGTTACTCCCTCGAGCTCGAGGGTCGGCCGACTCGCAGCACGAAACCTTGCATGGTACAAGAGAAGCGGGAGAAGGAAGGAGGCTCTTCTAAGCACCGATGCATGCCATGCCATGGTGGTTGGCCGCCAGCAGCAGCCATTGTCAGAGGGAGAAAGAGAGAGACAGAGAGAGGGAGAAAGAGAGAGGGGGGGGGGGGGGGGGGGGGGGGGGAGCAACATCACCTTGTATACATAACTTATCTCGGAGGTGTTCATAGGGGTAGGGCGTGCGTGTGTGCGTTCATATGGATGAGTGTATGCGCGTATATATGAACGCTTATGTCTGTACTGTGTTAAAAAAAACTATTCTCACTTGTCAAATCCTCCTTATTGATTTTTTTTTCTAGCTCCCTTTGTTTGCTTCAATTTTTTTTCTTTGAAGTCTTCAAAACAGAGGATCCGCCGCTTGTGAGAGAGGGAGAGGGAGAGGGAAAGGGAAATGGTGTGTCTCTTTACGAAAATAACTACATGACGATTGGGACAACCGAAAATTTCCTCGTTAATTAAGTTGCAACGATTTATAGTCATTTTCCAAATCTTTCTAGGGAAGCCTCCGGTTTTGAGATATTTTAGTGTTAGTAAGAGCATCTACAACCGGACCCTTCATACCTCCCTCAAACGCCCGGGCAGGCCGCCCGGTCACAAAAAATCGACCCATCCGGCCCCCTCAAACATGCCTCAAACGCCCGGGCTGACCGGCACCACTCATATCCAGCCCAAATATGGGGCGCCGACGGACGTGGATCTGTGGCCGGCGCAGCTGGCCATTCTGAACTCCATCCGCTCGGAGTTGACTGCGGAGGCCAAACGTCTTCGTCGGCAGCTGATGGAGGCGGCGCAGGCGGCTTAGGCTCCTACGCAGGCGGCTCAGGCCATCTCCGACGACGACGAAGAGTAGTATAGTACGTTGTACGTAGGCTATTCCTTGTGCATGCTTTTGTATGAATCTAGGAGATGAAATATGTGAGAGTTGGATAGAGACGACCAGATGTGAGGCGTGACCGGTCAGTGTCTGCAAACGCGCCCAAGTGCGTCCGCGGGCGTTTGAGGGACCAGATTTGCAAGGTCCGGCTGTAGATGCTCTGATGGACCTGCCCTAACGGCTTTGGCCACATCAGCCACTCATCGACCAGGAGGTATTTTTTTTGACCCCGAAACCATAGAACAATAGTTCTACGGTAAATTTTCATTAAAAGAAAGTGTAATTATGTACATGCAAAAAAAAAAGAAGAAGATACATGTCAACTACCCAATTCCTGTTTTTTCTAACATGATGAAATACTATCTGTTGGGGTCTATGTGGGTAGGGAACTTATCCATTGCTCTAGACAGGCAATGTTCTTCTCTTTAGTTATGTGCTTGACTAGAGAGAGATCTTGGTATAGACCCTGCTTCCAGGCATCTAGGCTTGGGGGGGGTATTGTTGAAGATTTTCCCATTTCTTTGCATCCATATTTTCCAGCATCCCATAATAACAATGTCCATGGCAATCTGGGGTGGGAAACATTGCTTGAGGAAGATGATATCATCAAAAGCAGAGACACATCTGTGTCTGTTTGGAGCAATAATATCCCAGCAAGAAAGAGCAAATTGACAGCCACAGAGGAGATGTAGAGATGTTTCCTCAACTTGTTCTTGGCAGAGTGCACATTCATAACTCTGAAGTAAGAAGTTTTTCCTTTTAAGCAGGCTTCTGGAGCTAATTTTGTCATGAAGTAGCAACCAAAAGAAAATTTTGTGCCTTATTCTGCTGGCTGCTTTCCATAGGTCTCTGAACAGTTTTTCATTGCTCCCTACTCGTCTAGATACGTAACATACATCCGACCACGTTCTTCATCATACTCCCACTGGAGCTGAGTCACATCGTCTGGCACGTTCTCATCAACACCTGCACCTGTATTGTTGTAATCTGTGAGCCACAGGGACTCAGCAATCTCATAACCCGGGTACCGAAACTATGTAAGCCATTGGGTAAGGAATTGGTTAAGTGGTGAGGCTGCAGCAAGCGCTAAGCATATATTTGGTGGCTAACTTACGAGAACATGAATGTAAATATGGTGGCCTACGAGGGACGGACGTGAACTAGCATGATCACTAAGTGATCCTGAACACCTACTTACGTCAATCATAACCCCACCGTGTTCTCTCTCAGTTCATGTTCACGAGCAGAGACGGTCACGGTTACGCACACAGTTGGTGTATTTTATTTGAGTTTACTTCAAGTTTACTATAACCGGGTGTTAAACAAATTTCCAAGTTGCCACGTAACCGCGGGCACGGCTTTTCGAAAATATTAAACCCTGCAGGGGTGCTCCAACTCATCCATCACAAACTAACCACACGCCGCGGGAATAACCTCGACCACGAATCTCGTGATCTTCCTAGGCAATTCCACTGGAAAAACGCAACCTCGAGATAGCCCGAAGAAACACCGGAATTCCTCGCGCAAGACATTCGAGAAAGGTAAAACAAGTCCAGCAAGACCGCCCGACGTGTCGACGTACCCGATAGGAGCCGCGTATCTCGTTCTCAGGACACGACGGATAGGTCACACTACGAGTCAAACCAAACCTCGAGTTTCCCCGTGGTGGCCCCGCAGTCTGCCCGTTTTGGACCAACACTCATGAGGAGCACTTGCCCGGGGGTTGATTAATTATCCACGGGGTAGCTATGCCCTATGCAATTTTATTAAGTTGTTTAGCAAATGTAGTACCAAAGTTGGGTCTTGCCAGACAAGTTTTAATCTAAAACGAATGGTCAAGGGGGTCCCCATAACAACCCCGAGCATGTTAGGAGCGCAAAATATGGAATATAACACCGGTACTCGGAACTAGTGCGGCAAAAGCGGAACAAAACACTGAGCAAACGGCCAAGCCTTCCACCATTGCCAGATATATATGTGCATTAAATTAAATAACAATAAATAGAGTGATATAAACAAAATCCATGTTGACACATGGAAAGCTTGCACCTGCAACTAGCAATGCTATAAGATAAGGGCTGAGCAGCGGTAACATAGCCAATCAATGTTTGCTAGGTAGTGGAGGGGTTAGAGGCTTTCATGGCAATTTAGGAGGCTGACAGTTTAAGTGGTAGGTAACGTAATATAACGGTAAGAGCGAGACATCTAGCAAGGCAAAGATAGTGTCGGGATCCGGGTATGATCATCTTGCCTGTTGGTTCTTCAGAGGGACAAAGAGCTGGGTCCTCGTAGTTGTACTCTCCGGGATCCTCGTACTCAGGCTCAGCTCTCGCGTCTACCCAAAGAGAACAACACCAATAAACATACAAACAAGGTGCAATGCACAAACAAGATGATGCATGATCCATTTGAAGTATTTAACATGGCACCCTAAGCTAGTCATGTTTCTCATGCACTTATTAAGTTCTTTAGTATTCTGGACAGAACCTCAAGTTAAGTTATTTGAACATGCATGAGCATGGCAAATATGAATGCTTCATGCAAAAACGATGCAAATGCATATGTAGAACGTTGCAAACTGAGTAACGTAGCTCACGGTGCACTCACGACAAGGTACGAACGTTAACGGAGACAAAACACAAGATGAGGCAATCTCTGGGCTATACCTTGGTGTTCCATGGATGCCACTGGATAGGAAATGAAATCTATCAAGAATAGAGCTAAATATCAAGCAAAACAATGGAGTATAGCTCCCAGAAGTCACAAAACAATTCAAACACACAATCTGTCCACAAACAGCAACATGGCATCTTGCAACACACATAACAAGAGCTACAGCAAGTTTCAAACCACAACCAAAGCATGTACAGAAACTATACAACATGCTTAACAAATCATCCAGCTACACAAACTTGAAAGGAAGCATGGATCAATAGCAATGAAGCTCACAAGATGGCATGTTGAAACAGATTTCAGGGACTTAGTGAAAATTCCAGTTTTCTGGAATCTGAGTTAACCAGATGGCATATTGACAACATGAATTATATATGCTACAGCAACTTTCATGGCATGAAAATTAACAGGGTGATAGAGGGCAACATCTACATCAAATTACTAGCACTGAGCATAAGCTAAAACATCACAGATCACTTGGTAGCATCCTCTAAACATGGCATGAAAATAACTACAGATTCTCAGACTTGACAAATTTAGCAAGGGCAAAACTGGACACATGTTACAGAATAGCAACTTGACAGCAGGTTTTAAATATGATGCAAGGGCTTAATGCTCAAGTCCTTAGCACAAATAGGTAGAACATGAATAGCTCAACAAAACCTGTTAAGGCCCCAAACTCAAGGAACACTACATTCATGGGAACCATCCTTTAAACATGGCAAGAAAATAACAGCATTATTTGAGACATGAAACCAGTGCTATTTTCTTAGCATGTTAACAGCAAGAAACCCACTTATCCACAAGTTTATCATGCGAAATAAAAATACCAGGGCCTAGTACCCACAAAACACTAGCATATTCATGTTGACAAGTTTCAAATATGTTGCATATGCTAATTCATATGAAAAAGACAAAATGTCATGTTGGGACAAAAATGACATTTTTTTCAAACTTGCTCAAATGCCCAAACAGAGTTCACCACAGGATTCCTTGGGAAATTCTACCCCAAAATCATATATCACACTCATATATTTGTATTTATAAAATGCCCAAAATCTAGCTCAAAAATGCACATATGCTCTTATAAGTCAAAACTTACTCAAATTGGCTATATCCTAAAATGGCAGTGTCCTGATTTGGAATACTACCAGAAATGAAAAAAAAAAACAAATAGAGAAGACAAAAATAAAACAAACAAATAAAAAAAAGGAGGGGGGGTCCCACTGGCAGTGAGCCAGGGCCCCCTGAGTGGCTGACAAGGTGGCCCCACTGGCCCAACTGTCACACACACACAAGAGCGCACACATGAGCACACACACTCAGGAAAAATAAAAGGGGGCGATGTGCCCACTGGGGATCGAACCCACGCCCCCCTGGTCGAGCCGGTTCGGTCGAACCACTCGGCCACTCGCTCGCATCTGACCAGAGAAGGACTCGACCTGACTTGGCCCTTCCCTGGCGACAGGCATGGCCCCACGCGTCATACTCACACACACACAGAGCAACACGCAACGCAACGGCGACGAACAGAGGCGGCGAGGTCGCGCCGGAGGGAGCTACGATGACCAAAACTAGTGGCGGATGGCACCACAAGACGCGCAACACGATTCCGCACACGCATGCGCACGCACACAGCCAGAGATGCGCTGGAACGCTCTCGGCGTTGAGGAACTCCGGCGGCGATGGCGGAGTCGAACAGCGAGCTACGAGGAAGGCATCAAGCACTACAATGCAAAAACGGAACCTACGCACGGTCTGGAGCTCAAGCACATACGCGCACGCGCAAGAAATGGACGGAGCACTCGCCGGTGACAAGGTCCGACGGCGGCAAGAACGTGGCTATGCAGAGACGGCGCTACACGATGCAATCACACATAGGAATCTAGCAAGGACGGGGAAGAAGCTCACAGGGAGGCGCTCGCGTTGATGATCGGGCTTGAGGAAGACGGATGGTGATGAATTCGAGCGGCTCCGAGCAGCGGGCGAGGAGGAAGAAGGCCACGATTCCCCTGCTTCTTGGAGTCCCGCGAGGAGGCAGAGGACGTCGAGGAAGAAGATGTCGACGCGGAGCTTCCTGACGCACGCCTGCTTGAGGAGCTCGCCGGAGACGCACCCGCGACGGCGACGGCTCTCTGACCTCACGGTGCTCGTTGGATCTGGAGGGACTCACCTGGCGGCGGCGAGAAAGGGAGAGGGGAAACCCTAACGAGAGGGGCACGGACGCCGAGGCTTTATAGCCCGAGCGCGGGTTGTCGTGGCTGCCACAGCGACCATGTGCTCGCTGCTCTGCCCCGGCGCTATGAGAGGGAGGTGGAAAGGAGGAGGAAGAAGGCTCGGGAGGAGACGCTGACAGGCGGGCCCGGCTCGGCCACACTGACAGGAGCCAGCGCGCGGGAGCTAGCTGCGCCACGGGAGGGAAGGAAGGAAGGAGGCCCAGGTGGGCCGGCACTCTCTCTCTGCGTAAAAATAAAACACATGGCCTTTCCTATTTAAATAAAACAGCAGAAGAGAAAAAAATAATCAGGCATGTTTGAAAAAGAATTTGGGAGGAAGAAAAATATGTTTTGGAATCACCAAATTGTACCCTATTTAAATAAAATGGAGTTGGCATTTTTTTAGAGCAACAAAAATAAATGCATATTTTAATTCAAATAGCAAGCTGTTTTGGAGAATGAGGTTGGATGCATTTCAAACATGATTAGGAGCTGGTTTAGAATACATTTTGGAATATTTGGAAGATGCCCAACATTTTTTAATATAGGAAACATCAAGTAAAATATTAACATGTAGTATATTTTGAATAAGAGAGAAATGGGGATAGTTTGCTTATGGAAAATGGAGAAGAACTCAAACTAAGCACCACCACATCCATGACACAAGCACACTCTCAACCACAACCCACACACATCATTACAACAATCACAAGCTCAATCATGGCAATGAATAGGATGCACTTGATAAAATGAGCATGATGCCATGATGCATGAGATGATAAGAAGCAATTATATTGACAAGCAAACCACAAAGGCAAAACATGAAGGTCCACATGAGAATTATATTACAAAAATGGCAAGGATGCACTTGGGCTGTTACAACTCTCCCCCACTACAAGAGGATCTCGTCCCGAGATCTAGGAACGGAAGAATTCGGGAAATTCGGAACGGAGATGGTCCTCTCATTCCCAGGTGGCTTCTTTGTCGGAGTGATGTGACCACTTCACCTTTAGAAACTTGATTGACTTGTTGCGAGTCTTACGCTCAGTTTCTTCAAGGATAGCAACTGGATGCTCATGATAGGATAGGTCTTCTTGGAGATCAATTTCTTGGAGATCAACGGTGCGCTCGGGAGTCTTGAAACACTTCTGGAGCTGAGAGACGTGAAACACATCATGCACATTTGAGAAATTGGGAGGAAGCTCGAGTTGGTAGGCAAGGTCACCCCTCTTGCCCACAATCTTGAAAGGACCCACAAAGCATGGAGCAAGCTTTCCTTTGATGCCAAAGCATTGAGTGCCCTTCATGGGAGACACTCTGAGATAGACAAAATCATCGATCTGGAAGGTCATGTCACGATGCTTGCTATCGTAATAGCTCTTCTGGCGGGACTGAGCTGCTTTGAGATTAAACGAATGACACGGCACATTTCTTCTGCTTCAGTGATCATGTCATTGCCAAGGATTTGACGCTCACCGGTTTCAGACCAATTGAGTGGGGTACGGCACTTCCTGCCATAGAGAATCTCGAAAGGAGCTTTGCCGGAACTCGCTTGGAAGCTATTGTTGTATGAGAATTCAGCAAACGGGAGACAATCTTCCCACTTCGTGCCAAAAGAAATCACAGAAGCTCTGAGCATATCTTCAATGATTTGATTGACTCTCTCAACTTGACCACTAGTCTGAGGATGGAAAGCTGTGCTGAAATGGAGATTGGTCCCCATTGCAGTCTGGAAGGAATCCCAAAACTTGGAAGTGAAGATGCTTCCACGATCTGAGGATATGAGCTTAGAAACACCGTGCAAAGAAACTATCCTTAACATGTACAGCTCTGCTAGCTGAGCTGCCGAAATAGATTCTTTGACCGGAAGGAAGTGGGCAACTTTGGTGAGCTTGTCGATGACCACGAAGATGGCATCATTCCCTCTCTTGGACTTAGGAAACCCAGTGATGAAATCCATTTCAACATGATCGAATTTCCACTCTGGGATGGGCAAAGGCTGAAGGAGGCCTGCTGGACGTTGATGTTCCGCCTTCACTCTGCGACAAACATCACACTCGTTCACAAACTGAGCAATCTCACGTTTCATACGAGTCCAGCAGAAGGTTTGCTTGAGGTCCTGATACATTTTGGAACTTCCTGGATGAATTGAGAGGAGGGAATTATGTGCTTCATCCATGATAACCTTCCCGAGATCACCTTTCGGAACGACCAGACGGTCCTCAAAGAACAAGGTATCTTTGTCATCAACACGGAAGCACTTATACTTTGGAATGCTCTTGGCCACACCTTTCTTCACTTTCTTCACCATAGCATCAAGAAGCTGAGCTTGGTGAATCTGATCTTCGAGAGCCGGAGAGACTTGAAGATTGGCAAGAAAACCTTGAGGAACCACTTGGAGATTGAGCTTGCGGAAGGCTTCGCAAAGCTCGGGTTGAAGAGGCTTGAGAATAAGACTGTTGCAGTACGCCTTCCTGCTCAGTGCGTCTGCAATGACATTTGCTTTTCCAGGAGTATATTCAATGCTTGGATTGTAGTCCTCGATCATTTCCACCCAACGTGACTGCCGAAGATTGAGATTGGGTTGGGTGAAAATGTACTTCAAGCTCTTGTGGTCGGTGAACACCTCAACTGGTCTTCCCAACAATAGATGTCTCCACGTCATCAGAGCATGCACAACTGCCGCCAGCTCAAGATCATGAGTGGGGTAGTTCCTCTCGCTAGGCTTCAGCTGTCGTGAGGTATAAGCCACAACCTTCTTATCTTGCATGAGAACGCCACCGAGACCTTGGAGAGAAGCATCAAAAAATACTTGGAAAGGCTTGGATTGCTCGGGAGGAACAAGAACTGGAGCCGAAGTCAGCTTCTGTTTGAGTGTATTGAACGCCACATCACACTCAGGAGACCACACAAACTTGGCATTCTTCTGAAGGAGGTTGGACATAGGCTTAGCAATTTGAGAGAAGTTCTCAACGAATCTTCTGCAATAACTTGCAAGGCCGAGGAAGCTACGAAGCTGCTTGACATTCTGAGGAGGCTCCCACTTCACAATTGCCTCAACTTTCTCCGGGTGCACTTTAATGCCCTCAGCAGAGATGACATGCCCAAGGTACACCACTTCATTGAGCCAAAACTCACACTTTGAGAACTTAGCATAAAACCGATGTTCTCTTAGCTTGTCAAGCACAAGCCTGAGATGCTCTGCATGCTCTTCTTCAGTCTCCGAGAACACGAGAATATCATCCAAATACACCAAGACAAACTCATTCTTGAAAGGAGAGAATATGAAGTTCATCATTCTGGAGAAGGTCAGAGGCGCATTTGCTAGACCAAAAGACATGACGGTGTACTCATAAGAGCCAAAACTCGTCCTGAAAGCAGTCTTTGGAATATCTTCTTCACGAATCCGGATTTGATGATAGCCCATACAGAGATCTAACTTCGAGAAAACCTTGGCACCTTTCAATTGCTCAAACAACTCATTGATGTTGGGAAGCAGATACTTGTTCCTGATTGTCTTCTTATTCAATGGACGGTAATCGACACATAGTCGGTCCGCGCCATCCTTCTTCTTGACAAACAAAACACCACAACCCCAAGGTGAAGAACTTGGTCTGATCAGACCCAGACGCTCTTGTTCATCTAGCTGTTTCTTCAATTCTTTCAGCTCTTCGGGGCCAAGCTTATAAGGACGCTTGCACACCGGTTCAGTTACATGCTCGAGTTCAATCACAAACTCCACTAGCCTGTGAGGAGGCATTCCTGGCAACTCTTCTGGAAAGACATCTTCATACTCCGAGACAACGGGAATTTGAGAGATGGCAGAAATCTCACCCTTCTCATTGAGAGAAAATAGACGAATCGTGTCATCGTGAGCAGCGAAAATGGTCACATCTTCAGAAGGATGAGTCAATTGGACTTCTTTAGCTTTGCAATAAACATAAGCCTTGTTCATCGCCAAAAAATCCATGCCAAGAATAAGATCAATATCGGAATTGCCGAGCACAATTGGAGAGGCCAGAAAGGAATAATTGCCCATCTTGATAGAGGCATCCCGAACTATCCAACGAGAACTCATGAGCTTTCCTGGCAAAACAACATCTAATGCTTTAGGCAACTCTTCATGATGCAAATCGTGCTTGACCGCAAAAGGATATGATATGAATGAATGCGATGCACCAGTGTCAAACATAACTTTTGCAGGAATAGAATTAACCAAGAGATTACCCATTATCACTTGAGAAGAATCCTCTGCTTCAGCTGCATTCACCATGTTCACTCTTGCTGACTTGGGATTGTGCTTCACCATAGCACTGCCTGGGGGCCTGATAGGAGGAGGAGGCGGAAGACGCCGTTGGTTGTTGCACTTGTTGGAGTAATGGCCCTTCTGACCACACTTGTGACAAGTAACCTCTGAGAGCGGACGGAAGTTGCCTGGAGGAGGAGCATTTGCTGACTTGGGAGCCTGAGGCCTCTGCTGAAAACCTGAGTTGGGTGGGTGGGAAGGACCACGACCACCGTGCTGCCTCTGCTGCCGAGGGGGATGAAACGGAGGAGGAGGAACCCAATACTTCTGCTGCTTAGGAACAATCTGAGAGCTGGAAGAAGAAGAGTTGGTGTCTCTGAATCGCTTCCTGGAATTCTCCAACCTGAGCTGAGTTGCCTTGACCTTTAGAGCCATGTTGTAGAACTGATCAAACTCACGAGGCTCTTTCAGGACTAGACCCGACTGAAGTTCATCCTTGAGACCACCTCTGAACTGGTAAATCATTGACTTCTCATCGGGAACATCTTGCTTAGCATAGCAGGCCAGATTCTGGAACTCGATGTTATACTGATAGACAGACTTGCTCCCCTGCTTCAAATTCCTGAACTTCTCACGCATCTCCTCGACAAAGCTCGTCGGGATGTGATGAGCTCTGAAGTCACGGCAGAAATCATCCCAGATAATTGCACGATGACCTCTAGAATCCTTGTACTGCTGCCACCAATCTGCTGCCTGGCCCTTGAGCTGGAAAGTCGCAAACTTGACATAGTCCGCAGGTCTGACATTGCTGCACTCAAAATGCTTGTTCATGTCGCAGAGCCAGTCGTCTGCATCGAGAGGCTGCTCACAACAGGTGAAGGACTTGGGTTGATTTTCGAGGAACTGGTTCAGGGTTGCGAACTGAGGCTGATTCTGAAAATTCCCTTGACGACCTTGCTGTCCCTGCTCTCTTTCCTGTAGCAACCTGAGCAACATTTGGGTATTCGCATTGGTTGCGGCCATCACTGCTTGCCAAGCCTCCGTAGGTGGAGGTGGTGGTGGGGGTGGTGGAGGATCAGACTGCTCCCCCTCACGACCTGGGTTCCCACGAGTTGCCGGAGCCATCCTGAAGATGGGCAGAATAATCAACAAACCATTGATAAGATGATTGAAATAAGCTGAATCAACGGCTTGAAGGAAATTGCAAGGGAATATCATCAATTGCATTCAAACTGCAAATAGTAAGAACGCTTTCTGCAGGATCTTGATAACATCATTAGAACATGAAGTCACTTGAAATAACACAACAAGTATTGAGCTAAGGTTGCTCGGAACAAATGTACAACCATACATCTATCGGAAGATGATCCTAAGAACTACTAGAATTCCCACCTAAGAATTTCCGAAGTCTTTCTTGTTTATGCGATTCGGGTTGCGGACCCAGGAACGTACCCAAGGTAATCAGCTACTACTGCACCCGCAACCTTCCACACCATAATTCAAGAAACTCCGCAAACTCGTCTACCTCAGACGCTCGTAATCACAACGATACTAAACATGGCAGTACCCCGGATGCCTCCCCAGGACTGGGTGACTCCAGCCTTATCTCGCCACAAAAAGTATTGAAGCAATTTCGAACACCCTCCGTCCTGAGATACTAAGGACACTGAACGATAACGATGTGTCAAGAATCCCCTGGAGCTCAACTCCCCGGAAGAAATCAAGTCAGACTGGAGGCACCAAGATAGAACTCCGTCACATCGGCATCATATAGTTTCCAAAATACCCGCGTGATCCTAAATTTTTTTTTTAGCGAGAAGAGGAGTAGAATGAAAATTCCTAAGTCGAATACCTCACCAGAGTATAGAAGAGGAGTAAAAGAATCCTACTCTCCGATATAACTAGACTCAAAATAGTTTTAACTAGACTCGAATCGGCCAAATTCGATCAAGCAAGGGGCTCCTATGGTCGGTATGGCTCTGATTACCAACTTGTCATGCCCAAGATGCGGTCCTATCCCTATTAAGGCTTGTGGCCTCGATGGGGATAGAAGCGCATCTCGTCGTTTGCAAGTACAGTAAAACATTGCAATACATGTAGGAAGAGATGAGTATATGAGTTGGCTTACACTCGCCACAAGCTATCTTACAAGTTCACACAAATTTATTCATACATCACTCAGAAGGCAGGGTCCGGCTACGGACGAAAACAAACGACAAAAGAAGCAATGAAAAACTGTCTTGCCATCCCAGGATCACCACCACGAAGCTCCCTACTCATCTGGATACGTAACATACATCCGACCACGTTCTTCATCATACTCCTACTAGAGCTGAGTCACATCGCCTGGCACGTTCTCATCAACACCTGCACCTGTATTGTTGTAATCTGTGAGCCACAGGGACTCAGCAATCTCATAACCCGGGTACCGAAACTATGTAAGCTATTGGGTAAGGAATTGGTTAAGTGGTGAGGCTACAGCAAGCGCTAAGCATATATTTGGTGGCTAACTTACGAGAACATGCACTACAGGAATCAGACACTTTGCCATCTGCCATGGCAGATGGCAAAGGCATGGTCGGCGGATGGCAAAGGCTTTGCCATCTGCCAGCAGACGGCAAACAGTTTGGCTGAAACCCAGCCAGGAAAGGCTACTTTGCCGTCTGCTGGCAGATGGCAAAGAGCCTGCAGCCTTTGCCATCAGCTGGCAGATGGCAAAGGCTCTGGACGGCAGAGGGACGGTGTTAGCTCCGTTAGGAGGCTAACGGCATGCTTTGCCGTCCGCTGGCAGATGGCAAAGGCTGCAGGCTCTTTGCCGTCTGCCAGCAGATGGCAAAGGCTGCTGCCTTTGCCATCTGCTGGCAGACGGCAAAGAGGCCAAATAGGCCAGCTGGGTACTTCACAGGACGCACAGGTAGATGCCACGTGGCCTCTTTGCCATCTGCCAGCTGATGGCAAAGCTCTTTGCCATCTGCCAGCAGATGGCAAAGTGCCTATATTGCCCCATTTAATTCTTATATCAATTCATCTTCACAGAAAATCAAACACACATATATATAACCAATATAGCATATTCAACACATATTACCAATAGTCATGAACACATATATATCCAACACATCCATGAACACATATCCAACACATGTTACCAATAGTAGCAAGTTTCATCCATACATATACATAGTTTCATCAATATTACACAGTTTCATCCATAGGTAGCAAGTTTCACAAAGTCAAAACAAAAACTAAAGACAAGCACTCCATCAACCCAAGCTTCCGTGATCTAAAGCAAATCTGCAAAATGGGAAAGAAGAAAGTTAGAAGAAAAAGACTAGAAGAAGAAGATTATTATGATGCAACTAAAATGTGAAGACTATTATGATGCAACTTATATCTGTAAAATATGTCATTTTGGAGCTAAGTATGATTATTATGTCATTTTTGAGCTAGCTAAGCATACTAAGTCATTTTGGTGTAAAAAATGCTAAGTAAGGTCATTTTGGAGCTAAGTAAGGTTATTATGTCATTTTGGAGCTAGCTAAGCATATGAAGTCATTTAGGAGCTAAAATATGTCATTTCTTAAGCATATTATGTCATTTTAGAGCTAGCTACGCATATTAAGTCATTGTGGAGGAAAAGATGCTAAGTATAGGTCATTTTAGAGCTATCCTAGGTTAAATAGGTCATTTTTAAGCTAGCTAAGCATAGTAAGTCATTTTGGAGGAAAAAATGCTAAGTATAGGTCATTTTAGAGCTATCCTAGGTTAAATAGGTCATTTTGGAGCTAAGTAAGGTTATTATGTCATTTTGGAGCTAGCTAAGCATATGAAGTCATTTAGGAGCTAAAATATGTCATTTCTTAAGCATATCATGTCATTTTAGAGCTAGCTAAGCATATTAAGTCATTTTGGAGGAAAAGATGCTAAGTACATAGGTCATTCTAGAGCTATCCTAGGTTAAATAGGTCATTTTTAAGCTAGCTAAGCATATTAAGTCATTTTGGATCAAATCTTGCAATCAAATACACCCTCTGTTTCAACATACATAACGGTGTAGATTAATTAGAAATTAAAAACCGTTAATCTGGTGGGACCGAGTTATAACGGTGTAGATTAACCCATGGAAGTAATCCTTGAAGGAAAAAAATAGATCATTAAATTAAAAATATCTATTCTGTACGTAAGTTCATATCTGATCTTTAATCAATGAAAAATAAAAATTGAAACCATTGACTTTGATGATCCATATTAAACCGTTCAAAGCTAATCTGAAATCCAAGCATTGCTGCACCCCTATGTTCTCTAACCTAGCCGCCACCCTTCCCATCCTCTAACCTAGCCATCACGTCCTTTCATCTTGCCAGCACCTATTATCTCCAAATTACTAGATGCTTCACCAATTCTTATGGATGCGGTCTGGCAGCGACCTGTACAATATGGCTCCGCTCAGCGGACACGCGCATCCGGTGATGACGACCATAGGTGCAGTGCATAGGCGAACTCGTGCAAGGAGACACGCCACACATGAAGCGAGGACCTGCAGGCGTAGGCGTGTACAAGGACGCGCCCATGAGTGCACATCACACACGATGGCCGAGAACCAATATAGGACCACTCATGAAGCGAGGACCTGCAGGCATATGCGTGCACAAGGAACCCCATATATGACATGCTGAGAACTACTTTAGGAAGTAATCATGCAGGTGCATTATCAACCCCATATATGGACGTTCAAGTTCTGACGCAATTAATTAGCATGCGTATCTCCGTTCCTGTGATTTGGTGATAGTCCTAGCTGATTAAAATCTGGTCGGACGGAACATCTATGCATCTCTTTATCTGATTGGGCCCAATAGGCCATCTAACATCATACAAGCAGGTAATTCCGTGAAGGTTTGCATGGTCACCCTCATATTCGCTTGGACGCGCACGCAGCAGTGTGTAGTTCGTACCCTAAAAGAAGGTTAATTCGTTGACTCAGGAGTAAAATACTGGAAGAAATTGGGCTCTATATAGGAAGGGAGAGATCCGAGGAGTGGGGATAGACTGCTGTAGTTTGTACGACGCCGCCGGCCGAAGCATTCGACTCAGGAGTAAAATACTGGAAGAAATTGGGCTCTATGTAGAAAGGGAGAGATCCGAGGAGTGGTGATAGACTGCTGTTGTGCGACATGGTGAGTTCCACAGGCCTGAATGCCAACACAAGATAAGATGCAAGCCACGCCAGTTTGACTACCTTCCTCTTCAAACATTGAACCTCCTCGGGTTGTAATTTTGACCTTGCTGCATATCTTGGTTCCCTTTTTAATCCAATTCCAAGTTGATTATGCATCGAGGAGCAAATTGCAGCCTGAACTACGTATTATGTGTGCAGTTTTCATGAACCTATAGACAAGTTCTCCCAGCCGTTCTCTCAATCTCCTCCAATAAGTGCAGTTCTAAGCATTACAGCAAGGAGTGGATATGCACGGAGGTCAGGAATGCGCGACGTTACTCTGGCGGTAGTGTCACAAGCAGTCTTTATTCCTCAATCAAGTTTCTCTAACATCCTACGTCGTTGTCTTAGCATACGATGTGGGCAGGTGTATGTCTGTTATTAAAGTCTTCTGTAAGAATTTCCTCTCCAAAGTACAAGAAACTGATCAGTATGTATGTTTTTTTAGCACCTTTTCCAGTAGAATGAGCAGTTTTCAAAGTTTGATTCCTAAGGTCGTGCTAGGACTTATTGGTCTATCATTAGAGAACAACCAGTATGCATGCGGTGCCACAAAAGCAACATTTATTTCTTAATTGTTTAAGAGGGCCCTATACAAAGCCTCTGCAGGCCACGAATAATACTACTGAAGAATAATGTCACACAAGAATAATACTACTCATTTATTTTGCCACTGAGATTAACCATTGTGTTCCACATTATGGTGGATGGTAGTCAACTTAAGAAACAAAATTTTTCCCTTTTATAGTTCGTTAAACTAAAACAGTGAGTAGATAACCTTTTTTTAGCAGATTATAAAATGACTTATGAACAAGGTGATTATTTTTCTATGTTTCTCTTAGTGGCAAGTCCGGTGATATTAAGCAATTTTCTCTCATATATGACAACGTACTTAATGGATTGTGTTGTAGTAGAAATTATGTGGTGCATATAGCTATAGGATATTCGGTTTTTTATATAATTCATTATGTTCTCATTAGTGATCGCAGTACAAATGCTAATCCTCTTTCTTACTGACCTGGTGACAATTTCTGTGATATGGAATTGATTTTTGCTTCACCGGGTCACCACATGAACTTATATTCATGTTTTCATAGAAATATATGAGTTTTGGCATATCTGTGTTTAGACCCAACTTGCATAAGTACATATGAGAAATAATGGTGCATAAGTTCTGAAGGCAACTATGATGTTCGCGCAGTAGCCGTAGGTATGTATTCCCATAATGACCCATTTTCTAACTATAGTGGAAAAAATACAAATATTTTAAATGGATTCTAATTATCTTTTTGCAGTTGTTTAATTCGGTTGCAATCGATGAACTTCCCACTTGCTGCAGCAATAAACTTCCACAAATTGTCTTTTTCATATAATCCCTATGATGACTTCTAAAATCTTTGCATTTTCTTAGCCTATTCCGACTGTTTTTTAATTTGTCTTTTTCTTTCTTATAGCTTCCATTGATTCAAGATATATTGTCTTGGTACAACACAGTATGAGCTACTGAAATAGTTGACCCAGAGCAATCATTATGATACATTCTTATATAAGTACTTCTCCGTACATGTTACCAGTATTATAATGCCTTCTTCTTAATAAATATTGGAATTATTATTTTCTAAATTCTAATACCAGCATGGTGGAATGGAAAATACAAGCAACTCATTTCATTGATGCAAGATTACATATTGTGTCGAAACTATGAATAACTAGCCCGTGCGAATGCACGGGTTGGCGACTAGTATATATAATCAGGGAATGCAATGAGGTATAAAATTATGCTCGCGCAAACATGCAATCCAGCAAGCATCTCCTATGTACAAACACAGTAGCAAACCAGAGCGACCATCCAGGTTATGTTCAATATAGATGTCGAGCACAAAGCAAACAGCAGGCTGCATAATAAAGAACAAAAGCCATGAAGATTCTATGGACCAGCAGCATAACTCTCTCCGATTGAACACTAGGAGAGGGCCAGGTTCCGGTGGAGGCCGAAACGAACAAGAGGTCATTTATTTAGCATTATGAACCCTAGAAGAGCGACCGCCGTAGTCATGGCTCAATGGCCATGAATGAAACAACAGAGCAAACAACCAGAGGCGGGGAGCTCACCATGGGTGCTATGTAGCCGATGCCGAGCAGGCAGCTGGTCCGTCCAATGGAAGAGCCCAGTGCACCTCCTGGATGATCCCCTTGTCCTCTTTCTGCTGCTGCGCAAGAAGGACAACATGAGACATAACAGATGATGTTGAGCTCAAATCGAAAAGGAAAAGAATAAGTCATGTGCTAGGAAGGAGTGGTCCAAAAACAACAAGGAGCAGCAGCAGGTAGCTCACCTTTGTGCCCTTGACGCTGGAGCAATGAGGGCTCCAAGGACCTGAACTTGGTGGTACAGCCGCTGCACACGCAAGGAGCAATGAGGGCTCCATGAACTCGCTAGCATCGCACGGAGAGAGAGATGCTCCTAGATGCTCATCAACAGAGCCATGCACCTGCGCACATACAAGAACCCAACAAATCAGATCATCATATCACCGGTAGATAAAAAACACACGCCTAAAACAGCACTTGAGAGGGCAAAATCGACTAAAACGGAGACACTGAACATTATAATTCAATCACAGAAGAAGCAAGGTTCTTTTTTTTTACTTAACCGCAGCAAGTCAATGGCCCAAATGGTCAACAAAGACACAGATGCACTCGTTTGACATAACCCCAACCTGTATGTAAACTACACACCAACCACAATAGCAATGCTGCTGCGTCTGTTCCAGGTTTGGTATCAATCAATCATTGTTCCAGTGGCACTTTCGCACGAACAAGAACACTATATATATGATGAATCAGATGGTGGTGTCACTAACTAGTAGATAAAAACCACGCCGAAATCAGCAGTTGAGTGCTAAATCATGACATCACCGGCAAAACAGCGGCTCTGATCATCATAAGTCATCAGCCACAAGAGCAAATGTGTTGCTCCCTCCGATCCGAATTAATTGACGCAACCTCTACACAATGTCTAATGGAGGTTGCATAGAGGCAGCGTCGATTAGTTGGGACCGGAGGGAGTGATCCCGTGCTGCAACTTGGTGCCGAGAAAAAAAAGTGCAGGCACCTGATTTGATTAATAAACTATATAATATGGTTAACACTAGCTAGAGTGGTAAGCTAGGAAACACCTCGCTGTCTCATGATTTGGGGGCAGCAAGCACAAGCAATGGATGTTAATTACTGAAAGAGATTAGTGGGATTAGTAGTACCTATTGAGTGTTGACGGAGCTCGAACGAAGTCGGTGCAATCCATCATGGTCCTCTTGTTGCTGCTGTACCTACCCATGGACATGGAATCCTGCTGCTGCTGCTGCTGAAAGACAGATAGTTGGTGAGGTGAAATCAAAATCGAAATCGAAATCGATGGTGAGCCGCTGCACACACAGAGAGAGAGAGGGGAACAGAGGTGAATCAACCTCGTACCAAAACAAATCTCCCAGAGGAGAGGAGAAGAACTTTGACGAGCAAGGAGGAGCAGTCCATGGAGGAAGCAGCGCGAGCGTGGCGGCTTGGATCTGGGACTGCGAGGGAGACGAGGTTAGGTGAGGAGCATCCCACGCACACACACACACACACACACACAGCGAGAGAGATAGAAAGAGGTTGAGAGAGGGATTCATACCATACCAGTCAGATCCGGCCGATGCTAGGTTGCCGGAGATGGGTGGGCTCGCCGGAGATGGCGGGCTGCCGGCCGGCGGCGGACTGGGCGGGGGCGGCGGCCGGCGGCGCGAAACCCTGGCTCCCGGGGGGTCGAGCAGGGAGAGAGAGAGAGAGAGAGAGAGAGAGGAGAGGACATCAGGTCGAGAGTGAGGTTTTTTTTTTGCGAATCGGTCCAGAGAGAGGACTGGACAGTGGGTGGGGCCGTGCTGGGAGGGAGGGATAGCCCCACCTCTTTGCCATCAGCCAGCGGATGGCAAAGCCCCACCTCTTTGCCATCAGCCAGCCGATGGCAAAGCCCCAGCTCTTTGCCATCAGCCAGTAGATGGCAAAGAGGTGGGCTAGTGCGCCGTTGCAACGCCGTCACCCGCTGGACCCCACCAACCTCTTTGCCGTCTGCCAGCAGACGGCAAAGATTCTTTGCCATCTGCTGGCAGATGGCAAAGAGGTGGAGTTGATGGGTCGTTGCAGCGCCGACGCCCACTGGACCCCACCCACCTCTTTGCCGTCTGCCAGCGGACGGCAAAGATTCTTTGCCATCCGCTGGCAGATGGCAAAGAATTGACTGATGGCAACCATGTTCTTTGCCATCTGTCAGTTCTTTGCCGTCTGTTTTTTGTAAGCAGATGCAAAGACGTTCTTTGCCATCCGCTGGCAAACGGCAAAGAGCTGACTGATGTCAAATTCCCTGTTTCCAGTAGTGATGAATGTAAATTTGGTGGCCTACGAGGGACGGACGTGAACTAGAATGATCACTAAGTGATCCTGAACACCTACTTACGTCAATCATAAGCCCACCGTGTTCTCTCTCGGTTCATGTTCACGAGCAGAGGCGGTCACGGTTATACACACAGTTGGTGTATTTTATTTGAGTTTACTTCAAGTTTACTATAACCAGGTGTTAAACAAATTTCCAAGTTGCCACGTAACCGCGGGCACGGCTTTTCGAAAAGATTAAACCCTGCACGGGTGCTCCAACTCATCCATCACAAACTAACCACATGCCGCGGGAATAACCTCGACCACGAATCTCGTGATCTTCCTAGGCAATTCCACTGGAAAACCGCAACCTCGAGATAGCCCGAAGAAACACCGGAATTCCTCGCGCAAGACATTCGAGAAAGGTAAAACAAGTCCAGCAAGACCGCCCGACGTGTCGACGTACCCGATAGGAGCCACATATCTCGTTCTCAGGACACGACGGATAGGTCACACTACGAGTCAAACCAAACCTCGAGTTTCCCCGTGGTGGCCCCACAGTCTGCCCGTTTTGGACCAACACTCATGAGGAGCACTGGCCCGGGGGTTGATTAATTATCCACGGGGTAGCTATGCCCTATGCAATTTTATTAAGTTGTTTAGCAAATGTAGTACCAAAGTTGGGTCTTGCCAGACAAGTTTTAATCTAAAACGAATGGTCAAGGGGGTCCCCATAACAACCCCGAGCATGTTAGGAGCGCAAAATATGGAATATAACACCGGTACTCGGAACTAGTGCGGCAAAAGCGGAACAAAACACTGAGCAAAAGGCCAAGCCTTCCACCGTTGCCAGATATATATGTGCATCAAATTAAATAACAATAAATAGAGTGATATAAACAAAATCCATGTTGACACATGGAAAGCTTGCACCTGCAACTAGCAATGCTATAAGATAAGGGCTGAGCAGCGGTAACATAGCCAATCAATGTTTGCTAGGTAGTGGAGGGGTTAGAGGCTTTCATGGCAATTTAGGAGGCTGACAGTTTAAGTGGTAGGTAACATAACATAACGGTAAGAGCGAGACATCTAGCAAGGCAAAGATAGTGTCAGGATCTGGGTATGATCATCTTGCCTGTTGGTTCTTCAGAGGGACAAAGTGCTGGGTCCTCATAGTTGTACTCTCCGGGATCCTCGTACTCAGGCTCAACACTCGCGTCTACCCAAAGAGAACAGCACAAATAAAGATACAAACAAGGTGCAATGCACAAACAAGATGATGCATGATCCATTTGAAGTATTTAACATGGCACCCTAAGCTAGTCATGTTTCTCATCCACTTATTAAGTTCTTTAGTATTCTGGACAGAACCTCAAGTTAAGTTATTTGAACATGCATGAGCATGGCAAATATTAGTGCTTCATGCAAAAATGATGCAAATGCATATGTAGAACGTTGCAAAATGAGTAACGTAGCTCACGGTGCACTCACGGCAAGGTACGAACATTAACGGAGACAAAACACAAGATGAGGCAATCTCTGGGCTATACCTTGGTGTTCCAAGGATGCCACTGGATAGGAAATGAAATCTAGCAAGAATAGAGCTAAAGATCAAGCAAAACAATGGAGTATAGCTCCCACAAGTCACAAAACAATTCAAACACACAATCTGTCCACAAACAGCAACATGGCATCTTGCAACACACATAACAAGAGCTACAGCAAGTTTCAAATCACAACCAAAGCATGTACAGAAACTATACAGCATGCTTAACAAATCATCCATCTACACAAACTTGAAAGGAAGCATGGATCAATAGGAATGAAGCTCACAAGATGGCATGTTGAAACATATTTCAGGGACTTAGTGAAAATTCCAGTTTTCTGGAATCTGAGTTAACCAGAGGGCATATTGACAGCATGAATTATATATGCTACAACAACTTTCATGGCATGAAAATTAACAGGGTGATAGAGGGCAACATCTACATCAAATTACTAGCACTGAGCATAAGCTAAAACATCACAGATCACTTGGTAGCATCCTTTAAACATGGCATGAAAATAACTACAGATTCTCAGACAGACAAATTTAGCAAGGGCAAAACTGGACACATGTTACAGAATAGCAACTTGACAGCAGGTTTTAAATATGATGCAAGGGCTTAATGCTCAAGTTCTTAGCACAAATAGGTTGTCGGTGTCAAAACCGGCGGATCTCGGGTAGGGGGTCCCGAGCTGTGAGACTAGAATCGAGGGTAACAGGAGACGAAGGGGACAGTATTTTACCCAGGTTCGGGCCCTCCTATGGAGGTAATACCCTATGTCCTGCTTGGTTATATTGATTGTATAAGGGTTACAGAGTTGATCTACCTCGAGATCGTATGACTAAAACCCTAGATGAGTTCTGTTGGCCTACAACCTAAAACCCTCTGGCTTATATAGACGCCGAGGGTACCTAGGGTTACACATGGTCGGTTACACGTTGAAGGGATAAACATGCCTATTTACTACTTTAAACTTGGAGGACACACCACTATCCTTGAAGCTTCCATCCTGGAGACAAGGTCCTCGATCCATCCAGTGTCCGGCAAACGGCCCATACAGTCCGGCCCATAAGAAATAGGTCGGCCTCCCGAGGACCCCTTAATCCAGGACTCCCTCAGTAGCCCCCGAGCTAGCCTCCAACGCTAAGGGTCCCAGCTCCAGCTGCTTCACATGATCAGAGTCGTCGGCTTGCGAGGCGAGTTCCTTTCTCCAAATAGCGATCGGCCGGGCTTTAGTTTGGCCTCCGACGACGTGTAATTTGTCCGATCATAGATCGTCCGAACACCATGTATAGCTCGGCCCTGAAGGCCAAAATTCAAGGAGTAAACAGTGCTCCCTGACAACCTTTCAGATGAAAGGTCACGGCCCACCACTACCGCTAAACCAGTCAAAAAGACTCGATTCGCGGTTCGAGGCCGTTTTCATCAGCACGATCCATCAATGCACAGATCGTGCTCCGTTTTACACGGGATATGTTTAATCATGCGCGTATAACGTCATGCACGTCTTGGGAAGCGGAGGGATTCACGGCGCAGTGAAGGGAGGCTAACCGGCGACAAGCCCAATAAAAGGGGAAGAAAAACCCCAAGGCTTATCCGTACTTCCCATTCGCACCCTTGCTTCCCCAATCTACTGAGCCTCCAGAGCCCAGATCTAGGTTTTCCACCTTTTCCCCTCCGAGCTCAGCCATGGCCGGCTCCGGCTCCAATGGCAAGTGGGAGGCTTCCACAGTCATAGACCAAGACATCCGGGACCTCAAGGAGGCCGGCTACCTCCCCGCCAACATCTTCCACCGCGCCGCGGAAGAAGGCCAAGTGATCCCCACCCCTAAACCAGGCGAGAGGGTGGTCTTCATGCCTCATTTCATCCGAGGACTGAGCTTCCCGCTCCACCCCTTCGTGAGGGGCCTCATGTTTTTCTACGGACTTGACTTCCACGACCTCCCGCCGAACTCTTTCATGCATATATCGGCCTTCATCATCGTCTGCGAGGCTTTCTTGCGGGTCGAACCACACTTCGGACAGTGTCTCAAGATCTTCAACATCAAGCCGAAGTGTGTTGCAGGCGCACACGCAGACTGCGGTGGGGCGGTCATCAGCAAGCTTCCACGCGCAGTATGGCCTTCCGACACATTCATCGACACCATCAAGACTTGGAAAAAAGAGTGGTTTTACATCACCGAGCCAAGGGAGGAGGGCGGAACTGTTCCTACCGAATTCAGATCCGGCCCCCGACCAGATTGACCTCAGGGGTTCGAAAGGGCCTCGACTGGGGGTCGGACACAGAGGTGGATGACCTGCAGAGGGGCATCGCCTCCATGATCAAGGACGGAATCGATCTGACCAACGTGGTCCAGATCATGCTTCGGCGGCGCATCCTCCCCTGCCAGCGCCGGGGCTCTCCTATGTGGACTTACCGGACTGACGACGATCCTACGATTCGTCAGCTCTTCCGCACCACTCGGGAGATGCTATGGAAGGCGCTGTTCAAGGCACAGGAGAAGTGGCCGGCCAAGAAGGAGGACCAGGGCCTGTGCGCCGATAAGCTCCCTTCCGAGGTATAATGTAGTGTCATTAGATCGGCTTTGTCTTTCCAAAGAAAATCTAAGTGCTTTCCGATTACTTTCCACAGGAATGGTTGCGCAAGGCCACGGGCATCAAGTGCCCGACTCCATAGCCCGAAGACCCTAGGTCCCCGCTGCTGTCGGAGATGCTCGTCGTGGAGCCTTACAAGGCGCCAGAGAAGAAGGAGCAGAAGAAGAAACCAGGCCGAACAGGCCTGCGCATCAGGGACCAGCCAGAGGCTGCGTCCGAGGAAACCCACGCCTCCTCGAATCAAGAGGAGGAGCACGAGGGTGAGGAGGGAGGCGATTCCCCCCTCGCAGGAAAGAGGGTGGCGTCATCGGACGCCTCAGAGGACGTACCCCCTCCCGCCTAGAAGAAAGCGTGCCAGACACAGGTAGTTCTGTCCGACGACAGTTCGGACTCGGACACCAAGTCTAAGGACTTCGAGAGGGTTCCATGAAGGAACCTCAGGGTCAAGCCCCCACCTCGAAGGTACGGATCCGAAGACCTCCCGAGCTATTAGTACTAAGTTTTGAATATGATTATCATGTGAGCGCCTTATTAACTTGCAGCCCACCACAAGTTCTCCCCACCAATCAAGTTTCGGACGGGGAGACCCCGCCCGCCGAGCTAGCGGAGAGCGGGACCGCGTCGCACCCCTCTCCTCTGGGCGCCGCGAAGGATGCCGCGGAGGTGTCCTCCCAACAGGCTCCTTTGGAGCCGGACACTGGAGGTGGGGGCGACGACGTCATGGTCGAGGCTAACGCCTAGTCCGCCGAAGACCGGGAGGACGAGCCCCTCCCGGACACTGAGGAGACCGGACGAGGAGATGTCCAGTCACCTTCAAGGCTGTCTCCGGAGCGCACTATGCCTTCGGAGGCATCGGTTCAATCCCCGATCGGAGATCGGGTCAACCAATCCCCACCGGCACCACCGACCAATGGGTGGCTGGCTATGGGGGAGGCTCTGTCAGGCGCCTCCCTCTCCGAGGAGCACAACACCCTTATGGGTGCGGTATTGCAGAGCATTCAGTCCGTGGACAGCGGACTGAAGGAGGCCTTCAACGGTCTCCTGACGGGCTTTCAGGTGAGCCACGTAATGCTCTGTTCTTTGAAATATTAATTTCTTTGAGTTTTGATTATATACACGGCAGCCCCCGAGCCCTAGGTAAGTTTCGAAAAAACTTACCTGGGGGTCAAGCATAGATCATTATCCGAACTATGTATAAGACAGTATTTGTTCGGAACGGTCTAACAGTCTTTAAGGGGACCGGACATAGGATCATATTTATGATAGTTCGGAAGTTGTGAACCCGCGTAACTTGATATGGTTTTTTTGTACAGGCTTCATCATCGGCAGCGGCTGTGAATGCTGCCGAGTTGGACGAGCTGAATCGGAAGCTCAAGAGCTCCGAAGATGAGCTCAAAGCTCTGAATAAGAGATTCGACGAGGCGCAAGGTAAGCCGGACTAGAATATCCAAATTCTTCATTGCTGTACTGTCAAAACAGTATATTTGATATATTTGTAATGCTGACGCAGCCTCGGCGAAAGAAATTGAGAAGCTCAAGGCCGAGCTTGAGAAAGCGAAGCAGGAGGCTGCGGTTGAGAGGGCGGCGGCCAAAGAAGCGCCTACCGCGCTCTCCGCCCTAAGAGCTACCAGCGACAAGCACGAGGCTCGGGTGGAGGAGATCCAACAGGAGCTCAAGGACGCCGGCCAAAAGTGCGAAGACCTTGAGCGGAAAGGCAAGGAGCAGGCCGCCGAACTATCCACCCTGAAAACTGACCTCCAAAAGGAGCGGGTGGATAGGCGGTCTTTTGAAGAGGAAGTTAGCCAGGCCAAGGCTATAATGGATGGTAAGCCATATTTATTGCAGTGTGTCTACGGGGATAGCAAGTTCGAGTTGCTTACCCAAGTATGGCGTTCCTCAGGCGCCTGCTCGGACCTCCAGAAGAGCGCAGCGGACGCGAACCAGTTTTATGGTTCGCGGGGAGAAGGAGATGAAGCTCGGCTATTCTGGGCGCAGTTTGAAGCTCCCGAGCGCTCTCCTCTCCATGTTGAGCAGCTGAAGCAGCTGATGGAGCTGCACCGGATGGCGGAGCCGGCCATGAAGGATCTCTCCATCCGGCTATGGTCCAACGAGCCATTGCCGGACAGCTACTTCGGCCTGGTGCAGAAGCTGAGCGACGCCTCGCCCCGGATCGACGCGCTAAGGCGATCTTCCTGCATCTAGGGAGCTCGGATGACCTTTGCGAAGGCCAAGGTGCACTGGCCGGGGTTGGATCCGATGAAGATAGCCACCGCCCCTCCGCCTCCTGGAAAAGAGCATAGGCGACCTGAGTTGTACTTCTCCGGAGTAATGGAGGGTGCTCGGGAAATAGAGGCTCAATGTTCGAGAGAGAACGTGTATGAGTAAAGCGTGTAATATGTCCGAAGACATTTTTAACGCGTTTATATTTAAGGTGCATGGTTTATCATGTCTTTAATGTTTTGCATCCTTTATATCTCCTGTGTGGCCGTTAAAACTAAAAGCTGCGAGTCGTCGGCTTCAGCCCCCATGTAGATATTACGTGGGGTGTCCCTGCCCACGCACTGTGACCCTTAGCCGAGCTATCGGTACCCGAAGGCGGTAGTGTGGGGGCGGACAAGGCAATCGGACCATAATGCTTTATTGCTTTCACTTAGCCGTAGGGGCGCGAGAAAGGAGTGCGGGGGGCTGATGACTAGCCCCCAGGTGTTTGTGATGTTCGGATGAGCCGTGGCCGAAGCCTATATCACACGGTTTGTACTTAATACCAAACCCATCGTATAACACGGAATAACCTCTGACGAGATTTAGTTAAGCTCGGATTCGCAGACCAGTTCTCGCATACCATGATAGTGAGTTTTCGGCTTTCTCCGCTGAGGTGCTTGACCAGACTAGCCGGAAGCACAATGGCAGCGGTTCTCCCTTTGCCCCTTTAGCCGAACGAGCGGAACATAAAGGGGCAAGCACAGGAGCCGGGCAACCCGACTATTGACCCAAGACGTAGTTCGGAACCAATGCATATAAAGCGGAATTCCAAGACGCCGAACGCAAAAATCGGTTGTGCTTAAGGCGATTTTCTTTAGTTCGAGCCCCCAGTCTATTAGCCGGTTGCATCGCATAGTATACAAAACAGGTTCGCAAGAAGAGAGGGAAAATAGAGAGTGCGCCAAAAACAGCGAAACAATCATGGAAGATACATCTGTATTTTAGTCATCAACTCTTATTATTCAAATTGCCGATACAACTGTTTACATGTATTAAAAATGAATTATAAACCTTACAGGAGGGGTTGTACCAAGGGTCTTCGATAGGTTACCAGACGTCCTCGATGTGCCCTGTCGCTTGTCCGCTCCTGCATCTCCCAAGGAGTTATATACCGCGAAGGATGTAATGTTCGGCGAGCGGACTTTGGAGAAAAGTCTTGAGAAGTCGCCGGAATATGAATGAGCTTTACGCCGTAGCAGGTACTTTATGGTACCTGTAGTGTGTCTGAAGACATGTTGATGGTGATAGTTCGGTCCAGCCGAACACTTACCATTTAATAATTTTTCCCCACTGCTGCCCATGGAATTTTAAGCGCGAAGTTGTGCCTCCTCGGCACGTACTTTGCCGGTTCTAGGGCCGTGCGATGGGGGGTGAATCCCTATTTATGGGGAGAAGAAGGTTCTGGTACTTCGGGTTGAGCCCGAGCTCGCTTCCCAGCCTTGGGTGCCTTTACGGCAGACGTCGGTGCTTGCCGATCATCAGTGTAATGGAATTCGGCCGCCAGGGCCAACGCATGTTCCTCAGTTCGGAGGGAGCGCTCTGTGTTGCCATTGACTGTAATGACCCCCCTGGGGCCGGGCATCTTGAGCTTGAGGTATGTGTAGTGCGGGACGGCGTTAAAGCGAGCGAACGCTGTACGGCCGAGCAGGGCGTGATAGCCGCTGCGGAAAGGTACGATGTCGAAGATCAAGTCCTCGGTTCGAAAGTTATCGGGCGAGCCGAATACTACTTCCAGGCTTACAGAGCCTGTGCACCAGGCTTCGATGCCTGGGATTACTCCTTTAAAGGTAGTGTTGCTGAGCTTGATCCTTGACGGATCTATGCCCATCTTTTTCACCATATCTGAGTAAATCAGATTGAGGCTACTTCCTCCGTCCATTAGGACTTTAGTGAGGTGGTACCCGTCTATGATCGGGTCTAGGACTAGGGCTGCCGAACCCCCATGACGGATACTGGTCGGGTGGTCACGCCGGTCGTAGGTGATCGGGTATGCCGACCATGGGTTATACTTCGGGGCTACATGCTCTATGGCGTAGACATACCGAAGGGCGCGCTTCCTCTCCTTCTTGGGTATATGGGTGGCGTATATCATATTTACCGTTTTTACCTCTTGAGGGAATTTCTTTTGTCCGCCACCTATCGGACCACGAGGCTCATCCTCGTCCTCGCTGCGTGGGCTCTTGCCTTGGTCCTCGGTTACGAGCTTGCCGGCCTGTTTGAAGACCCAACAGTTACGGTTGGTGTGGTTGGCGGGCTTCTCTTGAGTGCCGTGGATCTGGCAAGGCCTCTCTAGGATTTTGTCTAGCGGGGTGGGTCCATCGTGTTTGCCTTTAGGAGGCTTCTTCCGCTGCCCAGGCCGGGAGTTGCGGAAGCCGGCGTTAACAGCCGTGTCATCGGCATCACTGTTATTGTGCCGGCGCTTGTTCTTGTTGCGCTTCAGTTTCCCGTTTCCGTCCCGAACTTCGGAGGTTCCGGGGTCTTCGGGGTTGTGGCTACGTCTTGCGAGCCAGTTATCCTCGCCCGCGTAAAAGCGGGTCATGAGTGTTGTGAGGGCGGACATTGTCCTTGGTTTGTCCTGGCCGAGCTGACGTGCCAGCCATTCATCCCGAATATTGTGCCTGAAAGAGGCTATTGCTTCGGCGTCCGGGCAGTCTACGATCTGGTTTTTCTTGGTCAAGAAACGATTCCAGAATAGCCGCGCGGACTCTCCTGGCTTCTGGATGACGTTGCTTAGATCGGAGGAGTCCGGCGGCCGAACATAAGTGCCCTGGAAGTTAGATCGGAATGCCTCTTCTAGGTCCTTCCAACACCCAATGGAGTTTTCGGGGAGGCTATTTAACCAGTGCCGAGCTGGCCCCTTGAGCTTCAGGGGTAAGTAGGTGATGGCATGGAGGTCATCCCCTCGCGCCATGTGGGTGTGGAGGAGGAAATGCTCGATCCATACGGTTGGGTCAGTTGTCCCATCGTATTGCTCTATGTTTACGAGTTTAAACCCTTCCGGGAACTGATGCCGCATCACCTCGTCCGTGAAGCACAGTGGGTGGGCAGCGCCTCTAACCCGAGCTATGTTGCGCCGGTGATAGGCGTCTGTCCTAGCTCAGTTTTGTTCCCGACCTTCATTTTTGCAGTCGAACCAAGGCATGTACCCTTCCCGTCTATTGAGTGAGTATGCTCTGGATCCGTAGATGGATCGCATACGACCTGCTCTGTCGTCCAGGTCGTGTCGCAGGTCGAACCTGTCATCGGGCTCTAGTGGCTCCTTTCCCCGTCTACGGGGTATCGTCGGCCTATAGCCGGTGTCGTCAGCCGTCCTGTCTCGTCCTCGAGGAGGGCGGTCTGGCTTGTCGTATGGGGTATGTTTGGGAGACGGCGTATCAGTGAGCTCGTCGTCGAATTGTGGCAGCAGCCTTCTGCGTGGGTAACTCTTAGGCTGGTCCGATAGACCGGTACTGTATCCCTCCTCAGCCGAGAGGACTCTCGTCCATCGATCGTTGAGGTTGTCTTGTTCGGCCTTAAGCTGTCGTTCTTTTGCTTTCAGGCTGCGGGCCGTGGCTATAAGCTGTTGCCTGAATAGTTCCTGATCTGCAGGGTTATCGGGGATGGCGAAGTCATCGGCTTCCGCATTGTCCTCCCCCTCGAAAGAGCGGAGGTAATCATCGTCCTCGGGATCATCTAGATCGTCGGGGTTGCGGCGGTCCTCCGGCCTCTCCTGACCCTCTAACGGGTGTTCGGGGATTTTGGGATCGCCGATGTCTTCCGGGGTGTCTCCGTCCCCGGTGCCACCGATGGATTTTCTTCCCTTTTTTCCTTTTGACCGTTTATGCGGCTTTCGACGTCTTGACGGTGCTTCATCCGATTTGTCGCCGTCGTTTTTCGGAGTGTCTACCATGTAGACGTCGTATGTGGAGGTGGCAGTCCACCGTCCGGTGTTAACGGGGGTGAGTGCGCGATCCTCCTCATCCATGTAATCTGCTTCCTCAGAAGCATAGTCCAGCATGTCGGTTAAATCCTCGACAGTGGCTACCAAGTGGGTGGTGGGTGGGACGAAAAATTCGTCCTGACCCATCTGAGGCCCGATCTGAGAACAGATCGGGGTTGGGTCATCGGTAATCTTCATCGACGAGATCCAATCTAGAGCCTCATTGAGTATCGAGAGCTCAATCGGATCGGGCTGCCCAGTGCTTCCGGAGCGAACCTCCGATGCGTCCGCGCGGGGAGAGTTTTCGTCAAGAACATATGTCCGGGCGTCTGGCACTATGACCGGGTCCGGACTGAGAGCCGGACCCTCGCTGGGGTAGATCCCAAGGGCGGGGCCGAAAGATGGATCTGAGGTTAAGGCCTCAGAGTCTTCGGGCGTGGCAGGCGAGACTGCGAGCCCGGTTAGCGATAGATCGCCCCGGGAGTCTACAGAGAACTCTAAGTTCCCGAATCTGACCTCTTGATCAGGGGCGAAACTTCCGACACGACCTAGATGGCCAGTCGGGTCGGCATGCAGCACAATGCTGCCGAAAGCGAAGATCTGTCCGAGGACGAAAGTGCCCGGGTTACGGACCTCTTCGTTGATGACAAGGCGAGCCATCGATTCCTTCTGGCAATCACAGTGGAACTCTCAATGAAAGCACCAATGTCGGTGTCAAAACCGGCGGATCTCGGGTAGGGGGTCCCGAGCTGTGAGACTAGAATCGAGGGTAACAGGAGACGAAGGGGACAGTGTTTTACCCAAGTTCAGGCCCTCCTATGGAGGCAATACCCTACGTCCTGTTTGGTTATATTGATGGTATAAGGGTTACAGAGTTGATCTACCTCGAGATCGTATGATTAAAACCCTAGATGAGTTCTGTTGGCCTACAACCTAAAACCCTCTGGCTTATATAGATGCCAAGGGTACCTAGGGTTACACATGGTCGGTTACACGTCGAAGGGATAAACATGCCTTTACTACTTTAAACTTGGAGGACACGCCACGATCCTTGAAGCTTCCATCCTGGAGACAAGGTCCTCGATCCATGCAGTGTCCGGCAAACGGCCCATACAGTCCGGCCCATAAGAAATAGGTCGGCCTCCCGATGACCCCTTAATCCAGGACTCCCTCATAGGTAGAGCATGAATAGCTCAACAAAACCTGTTAAGGCCCCAAACTCAAGGAACACTACATTCACGGAACCATCCTCTAAACATGGCAAGAAAATAACAACATTTAACACAACAAAATTTGAGACATGAAACCAGTGCTATTTTCTTAGCATGTTAACAGCAAGAAACCCACTTATCCACAAGTTTATCATGCCAAACAAAAATACCAGGGCCTAGTACCCACAAAACACTAGCATATTCATGTTGACAAGTTTCACATATGTTGCATAGGCTAATTCATATTAAAAAGACAAAATGGCATGTTGGGACAAAAATGATATTTATCAAACTTGCTCAAATGCCCAAACAGAGTTCACCACATGATTCCTTGGGAAATTCTACCCCAAAATCATATATCACACTCATATATTTGTATTTCTAAAATGCCCAAAATCTAGGTCGAAAATGCACATATGCTCTTATAAGTCAAAACTTACTCAAATTGGCTATATCCTAAAATGGCAGTGTCCTGATTTGGAATACTACCAGAAATGAAAAAAAAACAGAGAAGACAAAAATAAAACAAACAAATAAAAAAAGGAGGGGGGGGTCCCACTGGCAGTGAGCCAGGGCCCCCTGAGTGGCTGACAAGGTGGCCCCACTGGCCCACCTATCACACACACACAGGAGCGCACACAGGAGCGCACACAGGAGCACACACACTCAGGAAAAATAAAAGGGGGGTGATGTGCCCACTGGGGATCGAACCCACACCCCCCTGGTCGAGCCGGTTCGGTCGAACCACTCGGCCACTCGCTAGCATCTGACCAGAGAAGGACTCGGCCCGACTTGGCCCTTCCCTAGCGACAGGCATGGCCCCACGCGTCATACTCACACACACAGAGCAACACGCAACGCAACGGCGACGAACAGAGCCGGCGAGGTCGCGCCGGAGGGAGCTACGATGACCAAAACTAGCGGCGGATGGCACCACAAGACGCACAACACGATTCCGCACACGCATGCGCACGCACACAGCCAGCGATGCGCTAGAATGCTCCCGGCGTTGAGGAACTCCGGCGGCGACGGCGGAGTCAAACATCGAGCTACGAGGAAGGGATCGAGCACTACAATGCAAAAACGGAACCTACGCACGGTCTGGAGCTCAAGCACATACGCGCGCGCGCAAGAAATGGACGGAGCACTCGCCGGCGACGAGGTCCGACGGCGGCGAGAACCTGGCTATGCGGAGACGGCGCTACACGATGCAATCACACGTAGGAATCTAGCGGGGATGGGGAAGAAGCTCACAGGGAGGCGCTCGCGTCGATGATCGGGCTTGAGGAAGACGGACGGCGACGAATTCGAGCGGCTCCGAGCAGTGGGCGAGGAGGAAGAAGGCCGCGATTCACCTGCTTCTTGGTGTCCCACGAGGAGGCAGAGGACGTCGAGGAAGAAGACGTCGACGCGGAGCTTCCTGACGCACGCCTGCTTGAGGAGCTTGCCGGAGACGCACCCGCGACGGTGACGGCTCTCTGACCTCACGACGCTCGCTGGATCTGGAGGGACTCACCTGGCGGCGGCGAGAAAGGGAGAGGGGAAACCCTAATGAGAGGGGCACGGACGCCGAGGCTTTATAGCCCGAGCGCTGGTTGTCGTGGCTGCCACGGCGGCCATGTGCTCGCTGCACTGCCCCGGCGCTGTGAGAGGGAGGTGGAAAGGAGGAGGAAGAAGGCTCGGGAGGAGACGCTGACAAGCGGGCCCGGCGCGTCCACGCTGGAAAGGAGCCAGCGTATGGGAGCTAGTTGGGCCTCGGGAGGGAAGGAAGGAAGGAGGCCCAGGTGGGCCGGCACTCTCTCTCTGCGTAAAAATAAAACACAGGGCCTTTCCTATTTAAATAAAACAACACAAGAGAAAAAATAATCAGGCATGTTTGAAAAAGAATTTGGGAGGAAGAAAAATATGTTTTGGAATCACCAAATTGTACCCTATTTAAATAAAATGGAGTTGGCATTTTTTTGGAGCAACAAAAATAAATGCATATTTTAATTCAAATAGCAAGCTGTTTTGGAGAATGAGGTTGGATGCATTTCAAACATGATTAGGAGCTGGTTTAGAATACATTTTGGAATATTTGGAAAATGCCCAACATTTTTTTAATATAGGAAACAACAAGTAAAATATTAACATGTAGTATATTTTGAATAAGAGAGAAATGGGGATAGTTTGCTTATGGAAAATGGAGAAGAACTCAAACTAAGCACCACGACATCCATGACACAAGCACACTCTCAACCACAACCCACACACATCATTACAACAATCACAAGCTCAATCATGGCAATGAATAGGATGCACTTGATAAAATGAGCATGATGCCATGATGCATGAGATGACAAGAAGCAATTATATTGACAAGCAAACCACAAAGGCAAAACATGAAGGTCCACATGAGAATTGTATTACAAAAATGGCAAGGATGCACTTGGGCTGTTACACCAGGGGGTTGTGGTGCCAATTGTCAGTCCAGAACAGAGTGGTGTCTCTAGTACCCACTATAGAGTTAGCCACTTCCTTGAAGAGAGGAATTAGTTTCAAATGTGCTTTCCACCAAAAAGAACCTTCCAGTTTGTCTTGTGGTAGGTTGGTGGTGTAATATGATTCCCACAGCAAATTGACCCAAGGCAGATTTTGCTTGTTGAAGAATTTGTGCAGATTTTTGATAAGCAGAGCTTTATTATGCAGATGAATATCTACCACTCCTAATCCTCCATGGGATTTAGGCTTACAGACCATCTCCTAGGAAATCATTGCTTTTCCAGCTTCTTCAGAGCCATACTTTCTCCAAAAGCAGTGCCTAAGGTATTTATTTATCTGATCAATTACTCCCACTGGCAGGGCAAGGCAGCTCATGAAGAAAGTTGGAAGGGAGGAGAATACTGATTTTATTAATTGTAGCCTTCCATCATAGGATATTAAAGTTGAACAACCAGCTATTCTTCTTTCAATTCTTTGCAACATAGGACATAAATCTTCAATCTTTAGTTTGTTGACATTGAGAGGCAATCCTAAGTAAGGAAAGGGGAAACTTCCTTCCTTACATTGAAGAGTGTTGAGGATATCACCCATTTTGTGAGGTGCCACATTGATTGGAATCACAATGGATTTGCTGTAGTTTACCTTGAGTCCAGTTTGGGCAGTAAAGTGTGACAACAGGTTTTTTATCTGCATTAGTTGCATATCCTTAGCAGGGAGGACAACAATGGTATCATCTGCATACTGGATTACAGGAAAATCAGGGCAACTGTTCACATGAAGAGGAGGGGATATAATCCTGTTTCTCATGGCTTCATTAAGGATGGATTGAAGCAGATCAGTAGCCAACACAAAAAGTAATGGTGAGAGAGTGTCCCCTTGCCTTACTCCTCTCTTGCAGTGAAATACTTTACCAGGTATTCCATTTAACAACACAGCAGAGGTACCAGATTTGAAAATCATATCAATCCAATTTATCCATCTACTCCCAAAACCTTTGGCCTTCAAGATGTCCAGGATGGTTTGGTGCTCTATTAAATCAAAAGCCTTTTCAAAGTCCAGTTTTAGAATGAGTATTTCTTCCTTGGATTGCTGGCATTGGTGAAGGTATTCAAAAGCCCAAGCCAAGCAATCTTGGATTGTTCTGGATTTTATAAAACCATATTGGTTTATATGCACTAGCTGAAGAATAACAGTCTGCAGTCTGTTGGCCAAAAGTTTAGTGATTATCTTGATAGAACAATTGAGAAGTGAAATTGGCATGTAGTCTCCTGGAAACACTGGGTTGTCCTTTTTAGGAATGAGAGTAATATATGATGAGTTAATACTCTGAAGATTAACATTCCCATTATAAAAATCCTTGATCAGACTGTAAAAATCTTCAGCAATTATACTCCAGCAGCATTTAATGAAAGCACCATTAAAACCATTAGGGCCTGGAGCTTTGTCTAGTGGCAATTGAGCTACCACATCATCTATTTCTTCCTTGGTAAAAGGTCTTTCTAGCTCCAAAAAATTCCCATTCCTCTGAATTAAAGAGTGCAAAGGGAAAGATTCAACGGTGGAAGTGGTTGTGCTTAGTCTTTCCTTGAAAGCTCTCCATAGAACAGCTGCTTTGGCTTGATGCTCAGTTATCTATTGACCAGTATCATCCTGGATAGTGCTGATGTGATTCTTTCTATACTTGATTGTGGCTTTTGCTTGGAAGAATTTGGTGTTTTCATCTGCTAGTTTAACCCATCTTATGGTAGCTCTTTGCTTCCAATAAGTTCTCTGATATGATAGAAGTTTCAGATAGTGCTATGCATCTGCCATTCCATTCCTCATTGGTTAGGGGCCTGTGTTCTTCCACTGTGTCCATCAGAAGGATAAAGTCATTGCATGCTCTAATAGTGGCTGCAAGGTTGGACAGATTTTTAGACCAAATTTTCAGTCCTTTTCTGAGCCTCTTGAATTTTGTTGTTATCCTTTTGGCACTATCTTGCTCCTGCACATCTTGTGACCAGATATATTGGACAACCTCTTTGAAATCACCATGCTCTAGCCAAAAGTTTTCAAATCTGAATAAGTTTGATCCGGGAATGTTTGTGCCAACTTTTATCACACATGGAACATGATCTGAGATAGGTTTCGAGAGGGCAGTTGCCTGGGTGTTAGGGTATGAAATTGTCCAGGATTCTGAGGAAAATATCCAATCTATTTTTTCCAGCAAGGGGGCAGTTTACATATTACTCCAGGTGTAGCTTCTTCCTTTAAGGGGAATTTCAACCAGCCCAAGATTGCTAATAGCTTCATTGAATTGCAACATTTCTTGAAAGCTCCCTCCCTCTTTATTCCTGTTTTCAGGGTATCTGACATAATTGAAATCTCCCAATATTAACCAATTGACATCATCAGGGGTTTGGATGTTATTGAACCAGTCCAAAAATTCCACTTTTTTCCTTTGGTAAACAAGGGCCATAAATATTTGTCAAAAACCAACTTTCCCCAGTGTGGACTGATGTGAACTGGATTGACAAAGAAAATTTATTTTCAAACACTTTCTGTCCCTGGAAGAAATTATCATTCCAGGCAACAAGTAGACCCCCAGAAGCCCCCATAGATGGAGTGAATTCAAACTTGTTAATCCTCTTAGGGCAGGAGTTTTTGATGTAAGAAGAATCAAAATTTTCTCTCTTTGTTTCTTGCAGGCACATGATAGCACATCCGGATTCCTCTGTTTTATTAGAAATGGCAGACCACTTATCTTTAGAATTGATCCCTCTAATATTCCAATTTAAGATGTTCCAGTTAGTATTCATTTTAGGGACTAATTAATTCCTCAGAACCAGGATATTAAGAGCAAAGACATCCAGAAGCAGAATTACAGTCATTTTCCTGGAGCTGATACACATAAGCAGTAGCTGAGATAGGTTCCAGATAGATATCCATGGTGACCAACATAGGTCAAAGGTTCTAGGAGTACTTGAGGAGAATATTACAGTCTTGAAACCGAACCAGCTAGCCATATTCCAAAATATCACAATCATTCCAGAAATCAAGCACTATGAAGAAGTAACAGATTAATTAAATCAAGGCTTGAAGATGGCCTTGGCCTTGGGTGCCTCCTTTTGCCCATCCTTGCTGGTCTCCACCTTGGTTCCTCTCTTTTTCTTTTGCTTGCTGAGGATTTCCTCTGTCACTTCCTTAGTATCCACCTTGCAAAAGGAAGTGGACAAGTTTTTAACAATTGTTCCAGCAATAGGTGGTGGATCTGAGTGGCATGTCATACAATTCTTATTGACACATGTTTTTTCTTGAATCCTTTGCATAGTTCTTGCAGTCTAGTACTTATCCTTACCTCAGTTTCCACCACAGGTGCTCTCTCCTTTCTCTTCTTCAAGCCGTGCAGAGCACTAGTAGTGGAGGCGTGCTCTTCCAAAGCAGGAGCATGGGAGGAAGAAGTCTTTGATTATGGTGTGGAAAAGGTAGGCTCTACACTATCTTCTCCCCCTGGAATGCCCTGCATGTCACAAGGAGGTACTGAAGCTGAGATACATTTTTCAGGGATGACAAAACTGTATAAATGGCTGCTTTCTGATCCTTGAAGAATAATATTCCACATATCAGAGGAGAGAAAACCCTTGGCCCAATCAAATCTGTCTGGGGATATCAAAGCAAATATAAAAAATTGTTAGAAAAGCGGATAGTTATGCGATTTTCACGGCAATGATCATGTGTATATAGGCATCACGTCCATAAACAAATAGGCTGACTCCTTCCTGCACCTCTTACTATTACTCCACTCATCGACCACTATCTAACATGCATCTAGAGTATTAAGTAAAACAGAGTAATGCATGGACAACGATGACATAATGTAGACAAAGTAAACTCAAGAAATATGAATAAACCCCATCGTGTTATCCTTAGTAGCAACAACACAAAGACGCATCTTGTCCCCTACTTTGTCACTGGGATATAGAAACTCGTCAGGTTGAACCTACCACAACACACCACTCCCACCGATGAAATATCAATCTACTTGGCCAAAGCACATCAATAAATCGGAGAGCATTTCCAAGCTATAATGATCATGCAGTTAAGAGACAATATATATCAGAGGTATCTCAAATACTTTTCATGAATAATCTGAACATAAACCCACAATTCATCAGATCCCAACAAACACATCGCACAATAGGATTACATCGGATAGATCAGAGGGAAGATGCGATGACCATTGTATTGAAGATCAAGAGATAAAGAGATTGCCATCTAGGTACTAGCTATGGACCCATAGGTCTGTGGTGAACTACTCACACATTATCATAAGGGCAGCAAGGTTGATGTAGAGGCCCTCCGTGATCGATCCCCCCTCCGGCAGGGTGCCGGAATGGAGCTTTAGATGGCCTCGTGACAAAATAGAGACTTGCGGCGGCGGAAAAAGGGTTTCGGGACTGCCTCTGTTATTTTTAGGGTGAAAGAGAATTTATAGGCTAGAGAGGGGCGTCGGGAGGCAGCCGAGGGGGGCACAAGCCATCAGGGCACCCCCCTGGGGGCGCCCTGTTGGCTTGTGTGGCCCTCGTGCGGCCCCCGGCCTCATTCCAAAGCTTCCAAGTCTTCTTTTGGTCCAGAAAAAATCATGAAAAAGTTTTGTGGCAATTGGACTTCGTTTGGTAATGTAAACCTAAAAAGTAAAAAACACGCAGAAATCAGCAACTGGCACTGGGCACTGGGTCAATAGGTTAGTGCTCAAAAATATTATAAATTGGTAAATAAAGACCCAAAAAGTATCCTAGAATGATAATATATCAGCATGTAACAATCAAAAATTATAGATACGTTGGAGACGTATCAGTCACTGAGCTCGTCTCCGCCGCACGCGGCGACCAGGCGCCCCCTCACTCCTCTTCCGCTTCACCGCCGCACGCCGGACGACCCGAGCCCACCGCCTCTCCTCCTCCTATGGACCATGGCGCAGCCGGCAGGCGCCATGCGGCGTGCGCCTCGGAGTTGACCCGTAGTTTGTCCACGACAGACTGTGTAGGCGGCGGCCGCCGAACCATCCGTCATGTCCCCGCGGTGTCGCCATGTTTGGGCACGACGGCCGTGCGGCCCCAGCTAGGGGCGTTGCCACCAGTGGGGGGCTCCCAAGAGCCCCGCAGGGTGGCCTGCATCCTCGGCGGGGCCCAGGCCCCTCCGTCCAGCCACCACCTCAAGCGTTTCTTGCGCGAGGCGAACGCGGTTATGGCGGCGCCCGAGTCTGCTGGCCGCCTCAGGTGGTTCGATGTCAGGACCCCGATCCTAAGTCATATGAATCCAGCCTGTAACATATCACATCACTTTGCGGCCTCAAGCACGGTTATCCCCACGGCTGGCACCTTACCTTAGCCGGGACCGTTTGCGTCTTTTGGCTCACGTATATGAATATGTCGCTAGCAATCATACGTCAGAGAAACTGGGTCGACATGACTAGTCAAAGAACCCAAGTGGCACATCCGTACAGGGACATGCATACGTAACCCAACAATGCAGGTGTCGGTCATCAGCGTGTGTAGACGAGTCGTAGCAAGCTACATGGACTCCATTACACCGCGAGACATTTCCCTATAGGGACAGACACATCAGCAAAGAAGGATACACGCCGGTCAATCAATGTGTCCGGAGCAGTAGCAAGCTACCAGGGCTCAGTGGAAGCACAGAGAGGCATTTCCCTGTAAAGAGGGCTACTAAAGGCACACGACTAGGTGTCGAATCCCACACATACCAATGCATTTCAAACATACACGCAATATGCACGATATGCGTAGATACAACATGGCATCACAACATAACTCTACGACTCAAGTATTTATTAACGACTCATAAGAGCCAACATAGTATGATATTACAAACAGGGGTCACATGACCCAACACTCAAGTCATACAAGCAACAAGCGGAAGCATCACATGTTTGAGTACAAACATCTACTAAAAGTGGCTAGAGGAGCCTGAAAATCTATAACGACCCTCCCAAGGAGCCAGACCTCTGTCTGGGATTCCCAAGCTAATCCGGTCAACATCGAACTTCACGTCGTAAGAATCACTAATGAGACTGAAGTCTCATCTGCAAAAACATAAATAAGCAAACGTGAGTACAAAGGTACTCAGCAAGACTTACATCAGAACTATCTACATATGCAACATTATCAACAAAGGGGGTTGTGGAGTTTATTGCAGCAAGCCAGTTCTGACTCTTGGCTTTCCTGTACTACGACTATGAGTACTTTCTTTGAGGTGGCGTATCGCACAGAGTCCACATATTCACCACATCAATACACCACTATGGATCCTCTCTCGTCTTCCTACGAGAAGCCATCCATAGCACTCACACTTATCTGGAGCGTTTTAGAGTATCCATTTAAAGTTATCTATGAACAATGCAAGTCTCCAAGTAGTCCATATCCGCGGACGCGGCTATTCGAATAGATAGTTTACCCTCCAGGGGTGTACTTTGTCACACATGCTCCCGCCACTTATCGCCATGTGCACGTAAAAAGGCACCTCGGCAACCTTCAAGCGGAAGCCAGGCGAGCGCACGAACATTAACTTACAACGACTCACGTCCAAGGGAGTCGCCTATCTGAGTTGGAACCCATAATGGAAGTCTGGCCGAGGTTTCCAACATGGCCTCAAACGTTGTGTGCAGGGCCCCAAGCCGGTGCCGACTGGGCCGTTCATTCACTTCGCAGGCCCGACCACCACCTATAAACTGTCGGGACCCCGATCCTAAGCCATAATAATCTAGCATGTAACACATCACATCACATTGCGGCCTCACGCACGGTTATCCCCACGGTTGCCTCCTTACCTTGGTCGGGACCGTTTGCGTCTTTTGGCTCACGTATGTGAATATGTCGCTAGCATTGAAATGTCAAAGAACCCGGGTCGACAGGACTAGTCGTAGAACCCAAGTGGCACATCCGTACAGGGACATACATACGTATCCCAACAATGCAGGTGTCGGTCATCAGCGTGTGTAGACGAGTCGTAACAAGCTACATGGACTCCATTACGTCGTGACACATATCTTCCATCAACGGTATGTAGACGAGTCATAGCAGGCTACATGGACTCCATTACATCGCGAGACATTTCCCCGAAGGGACAGACACAGCAGCAAAGAAGGATACACGCCGGTCAATCATTGTGTCCGGAGCAGTAGCAAGCTATCAAGGCTCATTTGAAGCACAAAGAGGCATTTCCCCGTAAAGAGTGCTACTAAGGCACACAACTAGGTGTCGAATCCCATACATACCATTACACGTCACACGTATGCACGACATGTCTGATATGCATAGATACAACTATGGCATCACAACATAACCATACAACAAAACAACATTTATTTAGAAGGCTCAGAAGAGCCTTGCATGATATGTTCATACAGGTAGGGGTCACATGACCCGACACTCAAGTCATACAAACAAAGTCTTACAAACCTAGCGGAAGCTTAAAGCTGTCTGAGTACAGACAGGTGAAAGGTAAAAGGCATAAAGCCTGACTATCTACAGCCCAACCCAGGGCATCAGATCGTAGCTGGGATACCAGCTACTCAGTGTCGTCGACGTCTAGGTAGAACCCACCAGATGGGTCCAGGTTCTCATCTGCAACAGTTATTAAGAAAACATGAGTACAAACGTACTCAGCAAGTCTTTAAATCAGACCTAGTCTATTCATGCTCATGTATCAACAAGGGGAGTAGTGGGGTTTATGCAGCAAGCCAGCTTTGACTCCTGGCTAACCTGTACTACGACCACTAGTTATTTGAACAAGTTTTGAGATAGCGCACACGAGTCCACTAACACCACATCAATACTCTACCATGGATCCGCTCCCTTCACCCACGAGAGTGCCATCCACGGTACTCACACTTGTCTTGATACTTTTATGAGTAGCCATTAAATTTTCTATGAACAACTTAAGTTTCCAAGTTGTCCATATTCGAGGACGCGGCTATTCGAACAGATTCATACCCCGCAGGTGTGTACTTCTTCACACACGCTCTCGCCACTTATCGCTGAGTGCACATAAAAACAGGCATCTCGGCAACCTTCAAGCGGAAGCCCAGCGAGGGAGTCGGCCACGACCGTCAATCACACAAGACCCTAGTCCAGGCTATCGCCTATTTGAGACTGAACCCGCACGGAAGTCCGGCCGAAGTTTCTGCTACGGCCCCAAACGATGTGCGCAGGGTTCCCAAGCCCACCATCCCGGTGACCCTTGGTACACCGTGCCATTGCCTACCGCGTCGTAGCCCACCCCTCGGGTCAGCTCTATGCATGGCCTCCAGCATAGCTATAAACACCAGAAACTACTTGCAACTCCTGGACCGAGGACTAGTTGATCAATAAGTCGAGCGGGGTCATATTTCAGGGCCCAGCATGTGGTAGTAACTAATCTTGGATCACAAACACGGAAATCAGTTCCTAAGAACGGTCCCAATGAGATAACCCGCTGTGTACTCCTACATAGCCTCTCATCGCTACCTCTACCAAACCGGGTTCATCATTTAGCTCATCACATTAGAACAACACAGTTTCACTCCGGTTCATCACCCAGATGAATCAGACCTGACACAACTCTAAGCATAGCAAGCAAGCAGGGTAAAGCACATCAAGGCTCAAGCATCTACCAGGTATGCTAGGTTGCTTGGTTTAGCTATTTACTGTGACAATGATAGGTCATGCAGAGGAGTGGGTTCAACTACCGAGACATGTAAACAGTTGAAACATTTGTCCTAATGCAATAAATGAGAGCAGGAGCGAGAGTATGGGATTGTATCGGATATGATCAATGGGGTTGCTTGTCTTGCAGGTTGGCGGGAAGGTACTCTCCTTCAGTGGGATACTCACGGGTATCCGATGGAGCAGAACCTACCGTGACATAGACAGAGTAACAATCAATACGCGACAAGTGCAACAATATGATGCATGGTCATAACATGGCAACATGATATGAATGGGCTAATGCACCTAGCATCAAGTTTAAATGAAACTGATTTGAAATTAGGTTCAAATTCAACTCCATGTATTATGTCACATATTGCATCTTATGCAAAATGTCAATGTTCTCCTATTTAGGTTTCTCTATCATGCATGATCATAGCACCAATGGATTCTTTGGATTTTTCTGATAATTTTTCATATATAAATTATTTCAATCTGAGTTACAGATTAATTTCTATGAATTTTCAAAGTTTCAACCAATTTCTGGAATTATTATAAATCAGAAAAGTCTTTATTGCGTCAGCACTGCATCAACATTGCATCAGCTGGTCAAACGACCGTTGTCAGGTTAAATCTAACCAGTGGGGTCCACTGGTCAGTGACACAGGCACTAACAGTGATTAAAATTAATCTTTATACCCAATTAGTGGGATTGGGCCCACTGTCAGTGGGTGATTAAGTTAATTAATCAATTTAATTATTTCTAACCTAATCCGAAATTAACTAGGGGCTGAGCCCCACCTGTCAATGACCCAGAGGGTCAACCCCGTGGTCAAACCGGTCGGGCTTGCCGGCGTTGAGCCGCCGGCGACCACAGACACGGCGGAGGGGGTCGGAAACCTACCTCCGGCGACCATTTGGCCGGCGGATTGCATCTATCGAACGGCCTCGCTTGCATACTTCGGTCTGGACACACCCGAGGGGCTGAGATGGCCCAGAACGTCGCCGACGATGACCTTGGCGGACGCCGGCGTTCGGACATCGACCAGGCCGATGCCACAGCTAGCTAGGGGAGGAGCCGAAGGCTTCCACGCGCTCCTGGAGTCCTCCTGAGCATGAATACGTGCTCGGGGGTAAGCTCAGGCGCCTGCAGCTGTGGCAGCGCCATCGCCGGCGGCGAGGAGCTCTCGGACTCAGGCGAATAGCGGCTACGGCGAGCTAACGGTTGCGGAAAGAGAGGGAAAGGAACCGGGGGCTCACGGCGGTTGCAAGGGCGTCGAGAGCGTGCTCGGGGGAGGCTTGGTGGCGGCGAATTGACGGCGACGAGCTTCGGAGTGGAGGCGGAAGAAGGGGTCGATGGCGTCGATCCAGGCGCTCCGGCAAAGCTTGGCTCGACGGGGACGACCAGCAGCTCGAGGCGGAGCTCGGGGGCTAGTCAGAGGGGCAAGGGAGGCGCTGCTGCTACGCGGGCGACGACGGCATGCTTTTGGCTACGTCGGCCATGGGGAACAGAGGTGAGGGGAGGAGCAGAGGGGAGCGAGAGGAGGAGGGGGCGATCGGGATGGCTCCTGGCGAGCTTATCCCGCTCGCCAGCGCGACGGGGAGGCCAGGCAGGCAGCTGTGTGGAGCTCCCATGCTGCACCGTGCCCTCCTTCGCCTCTGCCTTCTGGCAGAGGTTGGGGATGACTGGCATGGGCCAGATGGGCCGGCCAGCTGCTGGGCTCCAGGTGAGTCTCTCCCTTTTTATTTCTATTTTGTTTTTTGTTTTCTATTTCTGACATTTGTTTTATTTTTGTTTGGCCAAAATACCTAGCACAAAATTACTGAAATATTTTACACAACATAGTTTGAATATTTCAAACTTCCACAAAAAGTTTCAGCATTTTTGAATCCACTAAATAATCATAATGCTTTTATTTATTGATTTCAGTAGCATTAAAAGGTTATTTTCAAATACTATAATTGTTGTGAGAAATAAAATGTCCCCTGATATGTTGTTGCCAACATTTATCAGAATTAGTGAACATTTTTGAAGGGCATTTTGGATTCATTTAAAATTCACAACTATTTGAATTGTTTAGTTAGGGTGAGGTGCTAGGGTTTCTGTTAATCCCCATTTCAAGTTGATGAAATGTAAACATGATGCACACTCTAGCTAGCACAATGCAAGGGGAAAACTAGGGATGTGACATAAACGTTTCGAACTACTACGACTCTTGGACTGAGAACAGGGAAGTTAATAGGCCGAGAGGGGTCGAGTTACCGGAATCCAATGTGCGGTAGTAGCTAGTCTTGGAACACAAACACGGAACTCAGTTCCTATGAGCGGTTTCAATGAGACAACCCACCATGTACTCCTACATGGCCTCTCTTTGCTACCTTTACCAAAACAGGTTCAACACTTAACTCTCATCATTAGAACACATCCATATCACTCCGATTCATCACCCAGATGAATCAGACCTGACACAACTCTAAGCATAGCAAGCAAAACAGGGTTATGTCACAACATGGCTCAAGTATCTACCAGGTATGCTAGGTTGCTTGGCTTAGCTATTTACTATGAAAATGACAGGTCATGCAGAGGAATGGGTTCATCTACCGAAGCACAAGTACCAATTGAATCGTATTGTCCTAATGCATTGAAATGAGAGCAAGAGCGAGAGAGTGGGATTGTGTCGAAATGCTCAAGGGGGGTTGCTTGCCTGACAGTTCTGAAGGTAACAGAGAGTCTTCATCGGTGGCATCGATCTCAACGTCAGAGTAACGTCTACCGAGAGGGAACAATACTGGTAAACAAGGAAATGAACACATTCAATGCAATGCAGCAGGCATGTTGTAAGACATGGCAACTTAAGGTACTGAATTGACCTACTGAAATAGCTAGTCATATTAATTGAAGTGGAATTCAAAACTAGTTCAAATTCCAACTCCAAATGTTATTTCATATATTGTCCTAGTCATGAAATGTCCTAGTTGGTGATGTTAACTTGCTCAAACATCCATGATCATGGCATAAACAGATTCATTGGATTTTTCTGATCATTTTTTATATATAAATTATTTCAATCTGACTTACATATTATTTTCTATGATTTTAAGAAGTTTAGGTTATTTTCTGGAATTAAATAAATCCAGAAACAGATTATTGCGTCAGCACTGCGTCATGCTAGTGTCAGCCGGTCAACTGAGCTGTCGGGGTCAAACCTGACCACAGGGGCCCACTGGTCAGTGGCTCATCAGTTAACAGTGTTATTTAATACTAATTTTAGCACTAATCCTTCATTAGTCAGGGCGGGGCCCACCTGTCATGCACACAGGAAAAAATTAACCGGTAATTAGCATTAAGCTAATCACCTAACGCGTGGGGCCCAGTGGTCAGCGGCTCAGGCGATGGGGCTCGTCGCCGGCGACCACAGGACCCTACGGTGTCCGTCGGGTTTCGCCGACACGTGACCATTCGACGAGCGGGGCAACCGGAGAGTAGCTCACACTCACCCACATCCATAGGAGGCGATGGGAGGTCGAGGGGTGGCCGGAGTGGAGCGGACCGTCGACTTCCACGGCGGCCGGAACTCGGATGTGACGGCAGCGACGTTGTGCGGCACGGGCAAGCAAGCTTAGGGGCTCTACGGCTTCCTGGAGTTACCAGGGGCACGACTGCGTGCTCGGTCGGGGCTAACATGAGCTGAAATGACGGTGGCGAGAAGGACGCAGGCGGTGACCTCACGGGCTCTTGCAGGTGACGGCTACGGGCCGAGATTAGACGTGAGGAAGGAGGGGAAATGGAGGAGGGCTCACGGCGATTCTGACCAGCAGCTAGGCAAGCTCGGGGGCGGCTGGACGGCGGCGAATGGACGGCGGGGATCGCCGGCACCCGAGGTTGAAGACGGGGTTGCTGACGGCGACGCAGGGCTTCTCTCGTGGCTTTGCTCGGTGGAGAGGACGAAGACGACGTGGCGACTCTTCTGGTCACGCCGGCGAGGCAAGGTGGGGTCAGTGGGAGAAGGCGGGCGAACGGGCGATGACGGTGGCGCTCGGCCATGGTGAGGCAGAGTGAGGGAGAGGGCAGGGGGAGAAGTCGGGCGAACGGGCGGCTCGATATGGACGTCTCTAGGGGCTGCGTGGCGCTCTTAGCCGCATCCAGGCGGTCGAGGAAGCAGGAGGTGGCCGGGCGCGGCACGGGCACATGCCCTCGTGCCCACTGGCACAAGGAAGAAGACGCCCCTGTCCCTGCTGGGCTAGGAACGGTGCTGGGCCAGGTAAGCACTCTCTCTCTTTTATTTTTCTGTTTTCTATTTTGTTTCATTCTGGTTTTATTTGATTTCAAATAAAATAATTTTATAAAACCTTCTGAAATATTTATGTGGTCTGTTAGGATATATTCAGAACCACTTACCAACTTTCAGAATTATTGGATCTATAAATTATTTATAGCATTTATAAACCCAATGCAAATACTTATTGAATTAACTCAAATGCGCAAAATAAATACTTCTGTGATTCCAAAAATATTGGTTTTGGTTTTGCCTCTTGTCAATATTTTCACAGAAAAACAGGAACATTTTCTTGGAGTTGTTTGAGGCAATTTTATCTTGGTCATTTTTGTGAAAAATGCTTTCTAAGGCTTACTAGATCCTCAATTCAATTTCAATTGAATTTAAAAATGCATGCATGAATATTCTATGTCAAGCAAGGCTAAGTTGGGGCTGTGACAACTCACCCCCACTAAACAAGAATCTCGTCCCGAGATTGAGGCGTAGGGTAAGAGGGCAGATGTGACATTAGCTATCATACTCCTCACGATCCAATTGCCCTTCTTGAAGATGTTGATTCATTGCATCATGTTGATCTTTACATCCTTTCCTTCAGGATGTTCATCCAAACATGACGAAGGGAACAGGAAAACCCTACAAGAGTCGATCTTCTCGATGATCGAGCAACTCATGATCAACTCATAGAATGAGACGTAAGAACATCTCTTGAGCTGAGACACCAAACACACATTGGAAACAAAAGAGTGAGGTAGATGACGGAGGTTCAATTGGTAGGCAACAATTCTATGCTAAAACATATGGTGATGAGGTTCCAAGGTAGCGAGGAGTTAATTGCCCTTCATACCATAACGGGGCACCGTAGGAAGGTGACTCATAGAGTATTCCGTTAAGTGGCAAAAAGAATTAATTTTGATCCATAGATCATTGAAACTCTTCATAACAGCCTAAGGCAATTCACAAACGATCATTTGAAGGAATTCGAACGAATGGCATACTCAGTTTGGAAAGGAAGCTAGAGTTATAGACCAACTCGGCAAACGGAAGGCACATTCCAATTGATACCGAGGATATAACCTAGTGTCTGAGCGTGCTCTCAAGAACTTGAGCCTTTCCATATTCATCAAGGTTTTACCAACATCCATGCGAAGGATCTTGGTCACATCATACTACCATGATGAATAACGATGGAGCATGCAGATGCAAAGAAAGACAACACTTTCTCAGATTTCACCTTAGCTATGCCAAGGGAGCGAAATCTAGATGATCGACCGAGAGACATTTAGCACTCCGCTTCTAATGTTCTCCTTGATGTACTAGCATAACCCAATTGTAGGTATTGTTTGTTATCTAGAGAATCAAGTAAAAGTCGGACTTCGGGATCACAAAAAGGGTCCATGAGGAACAACTTCTAGAGTAATTTATACGAAATCCTCATGTAGAAGTGGTCAAATTTGCTTAATCAAGATACTACAATGATAGATCTTCCGACTAGGTGTGTTGGTCAAAACATCAACCTTACGGAAGCCTACATCATAGATCTTGGGAAAAAGTTCAACCATCATATCTGCCTGAGATTCAGATCTGGTTGGTGGGAGGGTATTTCAGGCTCAGCGTGCCTGAAGGAGAAGGGTTGCGCGTGCCTGAAGGAGAAGGGTTGCAACACAAATCGACGAGATGACGTTGCGAGATTCTCGGGAAATGAACTACGGAAGCCAACTCCAAAACATGAGCTGGATTGCAAGATACATGTAAACACACTGTCCAAGACAATTGTGACCACATAGAAATCTTACAACAAAACGCTACCGAGTTCTTGTTGGGAACCATCATTGGAGGTTGCGAAGTATTGTGCACGTCTGTATGGGCCCTTCAAGACTAGCACTTAACTTCTTTTCCTTAAAAAAATCAATCAGTGGCTTGGTGTGCTAGGGATACATATGGACTGGAGATGACTAGTCTATCAACCCATAGAATACTTTGCACATGCATGATTCGCTTGGGATGATTCCAAAGGAACAAAATAACTTATCTTGGATTCACGGCGACAGCTTGCATCAAGTACACGTGAATTGAGGAAGTCACTTCTTTCACCTAACATATACTTCATGCGCTAACACGAAGATGATGCTTACAAAAGTTTCCAACACTAACTTAATGTTCAACGTAATCATGGAGAATATAAAGTTGTTGTCGATGGGCTCAACAACAATTCATCGAAGTACCGATATGAATGGAATTCCACAACTATGTGAACAAGGTGATAGCATTGGTCAGACCAAAAGATATAATGGTGCATGCTCAAGGAAAGATCCACGAGTAAAACAACATTACGATAATCGTTGGTTCTGATTTTGATTTGACGATAGCCCACACACTCAAATCAAGGATTGAATAAGGCAATAGATGCAACAACTGATCACAAGGATCAATCAATGAAGATATCATCTTTCTTCAACACACACGCACACACAAGATATACCTTTGGAATGAACTAATTTAGGCGAAGCATTTATCTTCCAACTCTCCAAGTTGTTGTTTAGCTTAACCAACTTGTTCAGAGGGGTATCCAACACATATTCTTGGAGAAGGGGTGGCTTACAGGCAACCAACTTGATCCCCAACTCAACATAACGGTTAGAGGACAACCTGGTGATACTTCCGAGAAGATATTCGAAAAATCACGGACTACCGATATGTTATCAAGCTCGGGAACAATCTTGCTTTTCAGGGCAAGATGATATGATCAAAATAGCTTGGCACAAACCTAACTCATTGATCGAAGAGTGCACCAGGAAAGATGGACTAGGTGGCACAATCAATCTTAGAATGATGATTCAATAACCAACACACCAAGAATGAAATTATTGTCCATTAACTTCCAAGCAATAGGGTTGCTAGGAGTATTGATTTCACACATCACGGTTCACTTGTCGGCGTTCCGGTAACAACCAACACGGAGACCGAGGAATGAATAATGATGGTGAGAAGTATCACTGTATCAAGAATTCATGAGAGGTGGTGCAGTTCGATCCTGACATGAAGAAGGTAATACTCCAAGATAGCACAGAACAAAAGCTGGATTGGCATTTTGATCTGTGGAATACAACTACTTTGACCCAATCCAAGAAATGGATGAGGTACTGGAGTTTGTTTCTCCTAGTCATTCTGAAATAGAATGGCTTGACAGACCATAAGAATAATAGGCATCGATGAATACGAATGCACCACTACTCTTGACTATCTACTGACAGATAAAGATTAGAATACAACTGAGGAGGGACAACTCAAGAGCACATGATTTTTCTGAGTTGTAGATGCATAGGTTAACATGTCAAACGAGTTCAACATAATTCTTCCGGATAACCCATGCATAAAGGTAGGATTGGTAGTGTCACAACTCTGGAATGGAGAACTCATCAAGAGCACTCTTGTGGTGACCTTCAGTTCACGAGGAACTTCTGCCATAACTGGTTCATGGTATTGGAAGAATGATAAACCATGAACCTTGAAGACTATAACAAGGTTACTAATCATCCTAAAGGAACGAGCAAACACTATCAACATGAGTTAGGCAGAATGATCCTTGGGTTCAAGAACCCAGAGATAGAATACCTACTACTGTAGGGATGTTTTTGATGATGATGGCCAGAATTATCACACAGGAAACACAAAACACAACTAGACTATTGGTTGGTTCTCTGAGATAACATGGTTTCCTAACACTTCAACAAACACGTTGAGGTAATAGAGTACCTCAACACAATTTTTAGTGTGCTTTGTCTGGCCAGAAAGACATCAAAACAGGAGGAAGGAATTTGCAATTGCATTAGATTATTTATAAGCCTTGGATAACTCGGACAACATAATGGCTGTACGGGCGTGAAATATGAGGCAACCTGCATGAAAACTGACAACATAACAACTGAATTCTTATGGAGGCAATCGATCCGGGAAAACAACACCTTTCCAAAAAGTCTGCAGCATAGTAACTCGTCCTCCTGATAGATAGATGAGAAAGCCTAGTTTTAATCCCCGTAGAAAAGAAGAGGGTGACTCAGAATAAGAAGGACACGAGGAAAGGAGTAAAAAGAGCCTTACGTTCCCTTCCACAATCAATTCCCTTATATAACTAAAGCAGTTCTAGACTCAACATCGACCAGTTTGACTTGGTAATTCTACAGGCAGTCAAGCTCTGATACCAACGCTGTCAGGACCCCATCCTAAGTCATATGAATCCAGCCGGTAACATATCACATCACTTTGCGGCCTCACGCACGGTTATCCCCATGGCTGCCACCTTACCTTAGCCGGGACCGTTTGCGTCTTTTGGCTCACATATAGGAATATGTCGCTAGCAATCATACGTCAGAGAACCCGGGTCGACATGACTAGTCATAGAACCCAAGTGGCACATCCGTAAAGGGACAGGCATACGTAACCCAACAATGCAGGTGTCCGTCATCAGCATGTGTAGACGAGTCGTAGCGAGCTACATGGACTCCATTACATCGTGAGACATTTCCCCGTAGGGACAGACATAGCAGCAAAGAAGGATACACGCCGGTCAATCAATGTGTCCGGAGCAGTAGCAAGCTACCAGGGCTCAGTGGAAGCACAAAGAGGCATTATCCTGTAAAGAGGGCTACTAAAGGCACACGACTAGGTGTCGAATCCCACACATACTAATGCATTTCAAACATACACGCAATATGCACGATATGCGTAGATACAACATGGCATCACAACATAACTCTACGACTCAAGTATTTATTAATGACTCATAAGAGCCAACATAGTATGATATTACAAACAAGGGTCACATGACCCAACACTCAAGTCATACAAGCAACAAGCGGAAACATCACATGTCTGAGTACAGACATCTACTAAAGGTGGCTAGAGGAGCTTGAAAATCTACAACGACCCTCCCAAGGAGCCAGACCTCTGTTTGGGATTCCCAAGCTAATCCGGTCAACATCGAACTTCACGTCGTAAGAATCACTAATGAGACTGAAGTCTCATCTGCAAAAACATAAATAAGCAAACGTGAGTACAAAGGTACTCGGCAAGACTTACATCAGAACTATCTACATATGCAACATTATCAATAAAGGGGGTTGTGGAGTTTATTGCAGCAAGCCAGCTTTGACTCTTGGCTAACCTGTACTACAACTATGAGTACTTTCTTTGAGGCGGCGTATCGCACACGAGTCCACATATTGACCACATCAATACACCACTATGGATCATCTCTCGTCTTCCTACGAGAAGCCATCCATAGCACTCACACTTATTTGGAGCATTTTGGAGTATCCATTTAAAGTTATCTATGAACAATGCAAGTCTCCAAGTAGTCCATATCTGCGGATGCGACTATTCGAATAGATAGTTTACCCTGCAGGGGTGTACTTCGTCACACATGCTCCCGTCACTTATCGCCATGTGCACGTAAAAAGGCACCTCGGCAACCTTCAAGCAGAAGCCAGGCGAGGGAGTCGGCCACAGACGTTAACTTACAACGACTCACGTCCAAGGAAGTCGCCTACCTGAGTTGGAACCCATAATGGAAGTCCGGCCGAGGTTCCCAACATGGCCTCAAACGTTGTGTGCAGGGCCCCAAGCCGGTCCCGACTGGGCCGTTCATTCACTTCGTAGGCCCGGTGATACGTCTCCAACGTATCTATAATTTTTGCTTGTTCCATGCTATTATATTATCATTCTTGGATGTTTTACAATCATTTTATAACTACTTTATATCATTTTTGGGACTAACCTATTGACATAGTGCCAAAGTGCCAGTTGCTGTTTTTGCTTGTTTTTTACTTCGCAAAATATCAAGACCAAACGGAGTCCAATCGCGACCAAACTTTTTGGAGATTTTTTCTGGACCAGAAGACACCCAGTGGGCCAAAGAAGTACCAGAGAGGTGAGCTGTGGAGGCCACAACCCACCTGGGTGCGCCAGGGGGCCCCCGGCGCATCCTGGTGGGTTGTGCCCTCCACGGGGCCCCCCTCCACCTCCTCTGACGCCTATAAATTCCCAAATATTCAGAAAACCCTAGGGGAGTCGACGAAACGCAATTCCAGCCGCCGCAAGTCCCAGAACCTCGAGATCCAATCGAAACACCATCACGGAGGGGTTTATCTTCTTCATAGGTGCCTCTCCGACGATACGTGAGTAATCCACCATAGACCTACGGGTCCGTAGGGAGTAGCTAGATGGCTTTCTCTCTCTCTTTTGATTCTCAATACAATGGTCTCTTGAAGATCTATTTGATGTAAACTTTTGAGGTGTGTTTGTTGGGATCCGATGAATTTTGAGTTCATGAACCGTTTCTATCCATGAATATTGTTTGAGTCTTCTTTGATCTCTTATATGCATGATTACTTATAGCCTCGTATTTCTTCTTTGAATCTTTGGTTTAGTTAGGCCAACTAGATCGATTTTTCTTGCCATGGGAAGAGGTGCTTTGTGATGGGTTCGATCTTCCGGTGTCCTTTCCCAGTGACAGAAGGGGTAGCAAGACACGCATGTATCGTTGCCATTAAGGATAACAAGATGGGGTCTATTCCTACATGAATAGATCTTGTCTACATCATGTCATCGTTCTTATTGCATTACTCCATTTTTCCATGAACTTAATACACTAGATACATGCTGGATAGCGGTCGATGTGTGGACTAATAGTGGTAGATGCAGGCAGGAGTCGATCTACTTATCTTGAAAGTGATGCCTATATAATGATCATCGCCTTGGATATTGTCATGATTATTTGATCTTCTATCAATTGCCCAACAGTAATTTGTTCACCCACCGTGCGCTATACTCATGAGAGAAGCCATTGGTGAATCCTACGGCCCCCAGGTCTACTTTTCCAACATATTGCTTTCCGATCTATCTTTTTGCCTCTTTGTTTTCAGATCTACAATTCCAAAAACCCAAAATATATATTGCTGCACTTTTTATTTGCCCTTTCTATTTTGTGTTCTTGAGAGATCTATCTCTCCTATCTATCATTACCTAATCTATCTTTTTACCGTAGAGACATTGACAACCTCTCTTTCGCGTCGGGTTGCAAGTATTTGTTATTTGTGTGCAGGTGCTGCTTATTGGGTGGTGGTGATCCTCCTACTGGTTCGATAACCTTGTTTTCATAACTGAGGGAAATACTTACCGTCGCTGTGCTGCATCATCCCTTCCTCTTTGGGGAAATACCGACGCAGTCTCAAGCCACGTCAAAGGAATTTCTGGCGCCGTTGCCAGGGAGGAAGCGGTCTCTTCTACGTGCCAATCTCAGGTGCCGAGGAGACTCCATCATCATCTACCAGGTTCCTAATCACAAATCTCATCTCCTTGCAATTATATTATTTGCCATTTGCCTCTCGTTTTCCTCTCCCCCACTTCACTAATTTGTCGTTTTATTCGCTCTCTTTTTCATTTGCCTTTTTTCTCGCCGGATCTTTTCCTTGCTTACAACCTTGTTTGCGGAGTCACGACGACTCAAGAAAACACCAAGTTGTGTGATTTTTCCAATGCTAATACTAATGATTTTATTAGTACTCCTATTGCTCCTCCCACCACTAGTGCGGAGTATTGTGATATTAATGCCGCTTTGTTGAATCTTGTCATGAACGATCAATTTGCCAGTACTCCTAATGAGGATGCCGCATCCCATCTAAACACGTTCGTAGAATTGTGTGATATGCAAAATAAAAAAGATGTGGACAATGATAGTGAAGTTGAAATTATTTCCTTTTTCCTTGCGGGATCGTGCAAAAATTTGGTTTTTATGTTTGCCTCGCAATAGTATCGATTCTTAAAATAAGTGCAAGGATGCTTTTATCACTAAGTATTTTCCACCCGTGAAAATTATTTCCCTTAGGACACAAATCATGAATTTTAAGCAACTTGAGCATGAACATGTTGCACAATCTTGGGAAAGAATGAAGTTGATGCTAAGAAATTGTCCTACTCATGGTTTAAATCTTTGGATGATAATACAAAAAAATTATGCGGGATTGAATTTTGTCTCTAGAAATCTTTTAGATTCCACCGCGGGTGGTACTTTTATGGAAATTACTTTGGGTGAAGCTACTAAATTGCTAGACAATATTACGGCTTATTATTCTCAATGGCATACCGAAAGAACACCTACTAGTAACAAAGTTAATTCGGTTGAAGAAATTAGTACTTTGAGTGATAAGATTGATGCTTTGATGAAATTGGTTGCTAGTAAAAATGCTCATATTGATCTTAATGATGTGCCTTTGTCTACTTTGATTGAGCAAAATAGTGATTCCGGAGATGTGAACTTTGTCTCGCGAAACAATTTCAATAACAATGCTTATAGAGGTAATTTTAATCCTAGGCATTTTCCTGGAAATTCCTCTAATAATTATGGTACTTCCTATGGTAATTCATCTTACAATAATAATAGGAACACCTCTGATTTTGAGAGTAATATTAAAGAATTTATCAATGCGCAAAAGGCTTTCAATACTACGATAGAAGAAAAGTTGAATAAGATTGATGATATGTCTAGAAGCATTGATAGAATTTCTCATGATGTTGAAAATCTCAAGTTGAAAGCTTTTGTGCCTAAGATTGATGAACCAATTAAATATTTATATGTCTCTATGGATGAAAGTAAGAAAAGAACCGCTATGCTTAGAGCTAAAAGAGAAATCTTAGAAAAATCGATTTCTAGTGATTGCCTTTATAAAAATGATGAAAACCTTAAAGTGATTGGTGTTTCTACTATTGATTCCTTGTTTAGTAATATTAAGATTGGTGATAAAGGGACTGAAGTAGAGTCAACTTTAGCTAGAAGGCGTCCCAATAATTTGGAGGGTGAAAATCTTGATGAAATTTTTGATAAAAGTGGGTTTGAAGAGGTCAAAACTTTAACTAGTGATGTGCCCACTATTTTGGATTGCAAAGACTTTAATTATGATAGTTGCTCTTTGATTGAATGTATTTCTTTGCTGCAATCCATGTTGAATTCACCCCATGCTTATGAACAAAATAAAGCTTTTACTAAACACATCGTTGATGCCATGATGAAATCTTTTGAAAAAAAGTTGGAGTTGGAAATTTATATTCCTAGAAAATTACATGATGAGTGGGAACCTACTATTAAAGTCGAGATCAAAAATTATGAGTGCTTTGCTTTGTGTGATTTGGGTGCTAGTGTTTCCACGATTCCGAAATCTTTATGTGTTGTGCTTAGTCTTACCAATATTGAAGAATGCTCTCTTAATTTGCACTTGGCAGATTCTACTATTAAAAAGCCTTTGGGAAGAATTAATGATGTTCTTATTCTTGCAAATAGGAACTATGTGCCCATAGATTTTATTGTGCTTGATATTGATTGCAATCCGTCCTGTCCCATTATACTTGGTAGACCGTTTTTACGCACTATAGTTGCCGTGATTGATATGAAAGAAGGCAATATTCGTTTTCAATTTCCACTAAGAAAGGGTATGGAACACTTCCCTAGAACAAGAATTAAGCCACCATATGAATCAATCATGAGGGCATCCTATGGATCCAAAACCAAAGATGACAATACTTGAAACTATCCGTTATGCCTAGCTAGGGGCGTAAAACGATAGCGCTTGTTGGGAGGCAACCCAATGAATAAATAAATTTTTGCTTTTTCCTTTCTGTTTTTGAGTGTTGACACAATTATGCCTCTGTTATGATTGTGTTTTTATGGTTTATTTAGTGTTTGTGCCAAGTAGAGCCTTTATGATGATTCATAAGATGAGTAGAAGCGATGCTGAATCCAAAACAGAAACTTTGCGCCCAGTATTTGAATTTACATTTTTTTACTGGAACGTGATCTTGAGCTGAAATTTTAACATAGTGTTGCTATACAAATTCTTTACATTGTCCTAATTTTTCAGAATTTTTAGAGTTACAGAAGTATGGTTAGAGTACAGATTACTACAGACTGTTCTGTTTAAGACATATTCTGTTTTCGTTGCATTGTGTGCTTGTTTTGATGAATCTATGGGTCATATTGTGAAGGGTATGAGCCATGGTAAAGTTAAAATACAGTAGGTATTATGCAATAATAAAATATGAATGGGTTTGCAACAGCACCTAAAGTAGTGATTTTCTTTATTATACTAACGGATTTCACGAAGATTTTGTTGAGTTTTGTGTGATTGAAGTTTTCAAGTTTTAGGTGAGATCACGATGGATGAAGGAATAAGGAGTGAAAATAGCCTAAGCTTGGGGATGCTACAGCACCCCCAAGATATATCCAAAGAGAAACAAGCAACTAAGCTTGGGGATGCCCCCGAGTGGCATCCCCTCTTTCTTCTAACGACCATCGATATTTTACTTGGAGCTATATTTTTATTCGTCACATATCATGAGTTTTGCTTGGAGCGTCTTGTATCATTTGAGTCTTTGCTTGCTTTGCTTGTTAGTTTGTCACTTGTATCCTTGCTGGACACTCCTATTTGGGAGAGCCAAAATTATTCAATGATTTGTTAGAATTGCTCTCTATGCTTCACTTTAACTTTTTGAGCTATAGAATTGCTCTAGTGCTTCACTTATATCTTTTTGAGCACGCTGTGCTTGGAAATTTTTGTAGAAATACTCTCATGCTTCACTTAGATTAATTTGAGAGTTAGTAAATTTTGAAGAAATCCTCTCATGCTTCACTTATACCTTTTTGAGAGATGAAATTTCTATGCTCATGTGCTTCACTTAAATTTGTTTAAGCTTGTCAAAAAGCAATGGAAATATATGAAACTAGTCTCAAAGTGATAGATATCCAAGGAGGATATAATAAAAACTTTCATGAAGATCATTGGACAAATTAAACTTGATTCTTTGTAATAGTTTTGAAACATGATGATAGTAATATGTGAGTCATGTTAGTGAGTAGTTATGCTTTAGTAGGAATATTGGTGTTAAGGATTGTGATTCCCTATGCAAGTACGAAAGCCAATAGTTGTGCAATGAAATTACATCCTACTTATGGTGCATTATTCGGTGTTAGTTATGCTCAATGCTCGCTTATGTGAATTTTCGTTTCTTGGTTTGGTTGCTTCTCAATCTATTTGCTAGCCTCCATTTGTACTAAGTAGAAATACTACTTGTGTATCCAAAATCCTTAAACCAAGTTTTGCCTTATGAGTCCACCATACCTACCTATATGCGGTATTTCCATGCCGTTCCAAGCAAATTTGTATGTGCCATCTCTAAATTTTCAAAAGAAATTTTCTCTTTTGTGTGCTCGTACCGCTCATGAAATGGTGGCGAGTGTCCAATATTTTTCCATGCTAGATGTGTTATTCCCAAGATGAGTGTTTATTCACTTGTCATTGCACGAGAGTGCGACGGTAATAGGGTTGCCCATTCCCAAAATGGAAAAGAAAAAAAAATATTAACTTTATGTGTCAAATAATAAATTCCTTGGAAAGTGTTGGTTTGGAAGGCAACCGTGGATACTGTCCGCCATGGAATGTGAAAGTTTGGTGGAAAAAGGAATAAACTTTATTTTCTGTTTGGGAACCGCCTATGATATATCTAGCATGGAAAGTATTGTGAACTACTTTGTCATTTTCATTGACAGGAAAGGCATGCCACCCAAAATATTTTTCTCTCTCAATTTAAACCTTGAGCACTGGCACCTCTACAAATCCCTACTTCCCTCTGCGAAGGGCCTATCTATTTACTTTATGCAATTTTTATTTTTACTTGAGTCTCCATCTTCTCTTATAAAGCATCAACTAGGGGGCACTATGATCGTACTTGAGCATTGGGCATAGCTAATATTTGAGTGTGTTTCATGAATAGATCAATGATTGAGCATGATGGGCTTGGGATAACTTTCTTTAGTGTTGATATTTTGAAAGACATGGTTGCTTGTTGGCATGCTTGAGTATTGAAGTCATTATGTTAAAACTAGACTATTTCTTTGAATCATCTACAAGTCCAAATGTGCATGCTATACAAAAGAAAAGAATATGAGATGAACATGTTAGGCAGCATTCCACATCAAAAATTCTGTTTTTATCATTTACCTACTCGAGGACGAGTAGGAATTAAGCTTGGGGATGCTGATACGTCTCCAACATATCTATAATTTTTGCTTGTTCCATGCTGTTATATTATCATTCTTGGATGTTTTACAATCATTTTATAACTACTTTATATCATTTTTTGGGACTAACCTATTGACATAGTGCCAAAGTGCCAGTTGCTGTTTTTTGCTTGTTTTTTACTTCGCAGAATATCAGTACCAAAAGGAGTCCAATCGCGACGAAACTTTTTGGAGATTTTTTCTAGACCAGAAGACACCCAGTGGGCCAAAGAAGTACCAGAGAGGTGGGCTATGGAGGCCACAACCCATATAGGCGCGCCAGGGGGCCCCCGGTGCGCCCTGGTGGGTTGTGCCCTCCACGGGCCCCCCTCCACCGCCTCTGACGCCTATAAATTCCCAAATATTCAGAAAACCCTAGGGGAGTCGATGAAACACAATTCCAGCCGCCGCAAGTCCCAGAACCTCGAGATCCAATCTAAACACCATCACGGAGGGGTTCATCTTCTTCATAGGTGCCTCTCCGATGATGCGTGAGTAGTCCACCATAGACCTACGGGTCCGTAGGCAGTAGCTAGATGGCTTCCTCTCTCTATTTTGATTCTCAATACAATGGTCTCTTGGAGATCTATTTGATGTAAACTTTTGAGGTTTGTTTGTTGGGATCCGATGAATTTTGAGTTCATGATCCGTTTCTATCCATGAATATTATTTGAGTCTTCTTTGATCTCTTATATGCATGACTACTTATAGCCTCGTATTTCTTCTTCGAATCTTTGGTTTAGTTAGGCCAACTAGATCGATTTTTCTTGCCATGGGAAGAGGTGCTTTGTGATGGGTTCAATCTTGCGTTGTCCTTTCCCAGTGACAGAAGGGGCAGCAAGGCACGCATGTATCATTGCCATTAAGGATAACAAGATGGGGTCTATTCCTACATGAATAGATCTTGTCTACATCATGTGATCATTCTTATTGCATTACTCCGTTTATCCATGAACTTAATACACTAGATGCATGCTGGATAGCGGTCGATGTGTGGACTAATAGTGGTAGATGCAGGCAGGAGTCGGTCTACTTATCTTGGACGTGATGCCTATATAATGATCATCGCCTTGGATATCGTCATGATTATTTGATCTTCTATCAATTGCCCAACGGTAATTTGTTCACCCACCGTGCGCTATACTCATGAGAGAAGCCACTAGTGAATCCTACGGCCCCCGGGTCTACTTTTTCAACATATTGCTTTTCGATCTATCTTTTTGCCTCTTTGTTTTCAGATCTACAATTCCAAAAACCCAAAAATATATTGCTGCACTTTTTATTTGCCCTTTCTATTTTGTGTTCTTGAGAGATCTATCTCTCCTATCTATCATTACCTAATCTATCTTTTTACCGTAGAGAGATTGACAACCTCTCTTTCGCGTCGGGTTGCAAGTATTTGTTATTTGTGTGCAGGTGCTGCTTATTGGGTGGTGGTGATCCTCCTACTGGTTCGATAACCTTGGTTTCATAACTGAGGGAAATACTTATCGTCGCTGCGCTGCATCATCCCTTCCTCTTTGGGGAAATACCAACGCAGTCTTAAGCCACGTCACCCGGCCACCACCTATAAACGTTTCGAACTACTGCGACTCTTGGACTGAGAACAAGGAAGTTAATAGGCCGAGAGGGGTCGAGTTACCGGAATCCAATGTGCGGTAGTAGCTAGTCTTGGAACACGAACACGGAACTCAGTTCCTATGAGCGGTTTCAACGAGACAACCCACCATGTACTCCTACATGGCCTCTCATTGCTACCTTTACCAAAACAGGTTCAACACTTAACTCTCATCATTAGAACACATCCATATCACTCCGATTCATCACCCAGATGAATCAGACCTGACACAACTCTAAGCGTAGCAAGCATAACAGGGTTATGTCACAACATGGCTCAAGCATCTACCAGGTATGCTAGGTTGCTTGGTTTAGCTATTTACTGTGACAATGACATGTCATGCAGAGGAATGGGTTCATCTACCGAAGCACAAGTACCAATTGAATCGCATTGTCCTAATGCATTGAAATGAGAGCAAGAGTGAGAGAGTGGGATTGTATCGAAATGCTCAAGGGGGGTTGCTTGCCTGACACTTCTAAAGGTAACAGAGAGTCTTCATCGGTGGCATCGATCTCAACGTCAGAGTAACGTCTACCGAGAGGGAACAATACTGGTAAACAAGGAAATGAACACATTCAATGCAATGCAGCAGACATGATGTATGACATGGCAACTTAAGGTACTGAATTGACCTACTGAAATAGCTAGTCATATTAGTTGAAGTGGAATTCAAAACTAGTTCAAATTCCAACTCCAAATGTTATTTCATATATTGTCCTAGTCATGAAATGTCCTAGTTGGTGATGTTAACTTGCTCATACATGCATGATCAAGGCATAAACAGATTCATTGGATTTTTCTAATAATTTTTCATATATAAATTATTTCAATTTGACCTACAGATTATTTTCTATGATTATTAAAAGTTTAGGCTATTTTCTGGAATTAAATAAAGCCAGAAACGGATTATCGCGTTAGCACTGCTTCATGCTGGTGTCAGCAGGTCAACTGAGCCGTCAGGGTCAAACCTGACCAGAGGGGCCCACTGGTCAGTGGCTCATCAGTTAACAATGTTAGTTAATACTAATTTTGGCACTAATCCTTCATTAGTCAGGGCGGGGTCCACCTGTCATGCACACAGGAAAAAATTAACCGGTAATTAGCATTAAACTAATCACCTAACGCGTGGGGCCCAGTGGTCAGCGGCTTAGGCGACGGGGCTCGTCGCCGGCGACCACAGGACACTGCGGTACCCGTCGGGTTTCGCCCACACGCGACCATTCGACGAGCGGAGGCTACCAGAGAGTAGCTCACACTCGCCCGCATCCATAGGAGGAGATGGGAGGTCGCGGGGTGGCCGGAGTTGAGCGAACCATCGACTTTCACGGCGGTCGGAACTTGGTGCGACGACAGCGACGTTGGGCGGCATGGGCAGGCAAGCTTAGGGGCTCTACGGGTTCCTGGAGTTACCAGGGGCACGACTGCGTGCTCGGTCGGGGCTAACATGAGCTGAAACGACGGCGGCGATAAGGACACCGGCGGTGAGCTTACAGGCTCTTGGAGGCGACGGCTACGGGACGAGATTATACGCGAGGAAGGAGGGGAAATGGAGGAGGCTCACGGCGATTCTGACCAGCAGCTAGGCAAGCTCGGGGGCGGCTGGACATCGGCGAATCGACGACGGGGATCGCCGGTACCCGAGGTTGAAGACGGGGTTGCTGATGGCGACGCAAGGCTTCCCTCGTGGCTTTGCTCGGTGGAGAGGACGAAGACGACGTGGCGACTCTTCTAGTCGCGTCGGCGAGGCAAGGCGGAGTCAGTGGCCACGGCAGGAGCGAACGGCGGCGATGGTGGCGCTCGGCCATGGTGAGGCAGAGTGAGGGAGAGGGCAGGGGGAGAAGTCGGGCGAACGTGCGGCTCGATCTGGACGTCTCTGGGGGCTGCGTGGCGCTCTTAGCCGCCTCCAGGCGGTCGAGGAAGCAGGAGGTGGTAGGGCGCGCCACGGGCACACGCCCTCGTGCCCACTGGCACGAGGAAGAAGACGCCCCTGTCCCTGGGCTGGGCCAAGAACAGTGCTGGGCCAGGTAAGCAGTCTCTCTCTTTTATCTATTTTTCTGTATTCTATTTTGTTTCATTATGTTTTTATTTGATTTCAAATCAAATAATTTTATAAAACCTTCTGAAAATATTTATGTGGTCTGTTAGGATATATTCAGAACCACTTACCAACTTTCAGAATTATTGGATCTATAAATTATTTATAGCATTTATAAACCCAATGCAAATACTTATTGAATTCACTAAAATTCCCAAAATAAATACTTCTTTGATTCCAAAAATATTGGTTTTGGTTTTGCCTCTTGCCAATATTTTCAGAGAACAACAGGAACATTTTCTTGGAGTTGTTTGAGGTAATTTTATCTTGGTCATTTTTGTGAAAAATGCTTTCTGAGGCTTACTAGATCCTCAATTCAATTTCAATTGAATTTTAAAATGCATGCATGAATATGCAATGTCAAGCAAGGCTAAGCTGGGGCTGTGACATCCGAGACCCCCGTCGCCTTCGACGCCAGCGATCAACCCAAGACCACTAGGGCTGTAGGCGCTGTCCCTCGGCTGTGTACTCCCACCATCAATGGTGTGGCCGTCGCCAAGACACTCATGGACGGTGACACATGCTTCAACTTGCTCTCGGTGTAGACTTTCGAGACGCTCCAGGTGCCTTACGAGCGCCTGGTGCCCACCAGGCCCTTCTTGGGCGTCACCCGCGGCTCCGCCCTACCCCTAGGCCAGGTGTGTCTCCCCGTCACCTTCAACACCCGCAAACTACTGCACGGAGTTCATCGTCTTCGATGTGGCTCCCATCGGCCTGCCCTACAATGCCATGTTAGGCTACCCAGTGCTCTCCAAGTTCATGGCTGCGACCCACCATGCCTACGGCCTCATCAAGATGCCCGGGTGCAACGACACCCTCACCATCCGCTGCGAGACCACTTCCTGCTGCCAAGGATCGACCAGATAGTAGACTCCACCATGGGGTGTGATCTGCTCTCATTCCCAGATGCCTTCACGGGCTACAATCAAATCAAGATGGCAAGGGAGGATGAGGAGAAAACCGCCTTCATCACCCCTTGCGGGGTGTTTTGCTACTTGTGCATGCGCTTTGTCCTGAAGAGTGCGGGATCCACCTTCCAGAGGCTAATGCGCATCTGCCTAGGGTGCCATATGGGGAGAAATGTGGAGGCATACTCGACGACATCGTCATCAAAACGGGCGAGGCGTGTAACCTCGTCGAGGACCTGGAAGAAACTTTTGCCAACTTGTGCAAGGTTAACCTTAAGCTCAACCCGCCAAGTGCGTCTTCGGCATCCCTTCCGGCAAGCTCCTGGGTTTCTTGGTCTCCCATCGTGGCATCGAGGATAACCCAAAGAAGATCAAGGCCATCGAGAAAATGTGGCCGCCCCGCAACCTCAAGGGGATGCAACGCCTGGCGGGGTGCATGGCCTCGCTCGGTCGCTTCATATCCAAGCTCGGCGAGCAGGCTCTGCCATTCATCAAGCTCATGGAGTGGTCCGGCCCCTTCAAGTGGGCCCCTGAGGCCGACGTTGCCTTCGAGGACCTCAAGAGGTACCTCACGATCCCTCCTGTAATGGTCGCCCCACGCCCTCGCAAGCGCCTGCTGCTATACCTGGCGAACACCCCCCAAACGGCCAGCGCAGCCCTTGTGGTGGAATGGGAGCAGCGAGCTTGCATCAAAAAGAAGCCCGCCGAATCCGCACCTGCATATGCCACCCCCGCGGAGGCATCGCTTGAGCCCCTCAAGGCCCTGCCAGCGCCTGTCGAGGGCCCTCCTCAGGAGGCCCCGGCACCCCCTCAGGAGGCCTCTGGAGTCCCATCTCCGGAGGCCCCCGCGGCGCCACTGCCTCAACTCCCTGGTGAGCACGACTTGGACACCACGGTCGAGCGCCTCGTCGAGCACCCCATCGACTTCGTCAGCATGGTGCCGCGAGACGCACGCGAGTGGTACCCCATGTAGCAGAACCTCCTCCTGGCGCTCCTCATGGCCTCTAGGAAGCTGCGTCACTACTTCCAGGGGCACCCAGTCAGAGTGATCTCCTCCTACCCACTGGAGCAGGTCCTGCGGAGCCCGAACGCCACCGGCTGCATCGCTGAATGGAACATCCAGCTACAACCCTTCCAGCTAGAGTTCCTCACCACCAGGACCATCAAGGGTGCGGCCTTGGCGGACTTCGCGGCAGAGTGGACGGACCCGCACCAGGACGAGCATCATGAGGAGTCGCCCTTGCCTGAGGAGGCCATCTCCGGAGGCTGGAGCATGCATTTCGACGAGGCCTTCGCGCGCCAGGGCGCGGGGGCTGGCGTGGTTGTCACTACGCCCACAAGCGACAAGCTTTACTACGTAGCACAACTCCGTTTCAGGTGCACCGACAAGGTCTCCAACAACATCGCCGAGTACGAGGGACTCATCGCTGGGCTTAAGGCTGCTATTGCGCTTGGAGTTAGGCGCATTGTCATCAAGGGGGACTCGCAACTCCTCGTCAACTTCTCCAACAAAAATTACAAGCCGAAGGATGAGCACATGGCGGCCTACCTGGAGGAGGTGCGTAAGCTCAAGAAGCGCTTCATGGGCATGGTGCTTCAGCACATCCCTCGCGGCGACAACAACGAGGCAGACGAGATCGCCAAGCGCGCTTCTCGCCGTGAGCCCTAGAGCCCCAACGTTTTCGAGGAGCGGCTCATGAAGCCTTCGGCAGCGCCTCCGACCATCAGCCCCGCGGCGCCTCATGAGGAGGTCCCTCCTGCACACCCATGGGCGCACCAGACTATGGATCATCCTCAGACGCCCCCTTGTTGCTGGCGCTCGAGTCACAGCCTGAGAGCTGGACCATGGAGATCAATGCTTGCCTGGAGGGCGGCGTCCTCCCATAGATCGACGCAGAAGCACATCATGTGGTCCGCCAAGCTGCGCTCTACCACTTGAAATAAGGCGATCTGTACCACTACCATCCGAACGGAGTCGCGCTGCGGTGCATCTCCAAGGAGCAATGGCGCGAGTTGCTTGCCGACACCCACGAAGGCGACTGCGGCCACCACTCGTCCTCCCGCACTCTTGCAGGCAAGGCGTTCTGCAATGGCTTCTACTGGCCCATAGCGCTCGAGGATGGCATGGAACTGGTCCACACATGCGAGGCTTGCCAGTTCCATGCCAAGCAGATCCATCAGCCAACACAAGGGCTTGAAAGCACAATGTGCTCCCTTGGTGGTTTTGATAATTCATGACAACATACATTGTCTCTTGGACTAATATTTCTACCTAATGTATTTCAGGTGAAAGTCCATAGAGAGAGATGGGTTGGCAAAAAGGATTGTGGAGAAACCCCTAAATGCAAGGAATTGGATTGGCAAAAGCTTCAAGCAAGAGGACTCTACATTTTACTTTTTGAGAAATCACTTTGAGTCCATAGGAAAGCCAATACTATTAAAAGGGGGTAAGGTACTGTTGGTGAACAAGATGCTCCATGTGCACAAGTGATAGTCACCAAAAACACACACAAACTCTTCCACAAAAGTCTGTCCAAGCCTATCATGAAAATCGGTGCTACCAACAATTTCCACTCGGTCCCACCGATTCCCACCTCAGACAGACCCATGCCAAACCCTAGCACATCGGTGCAACCGATTCTGATTCGGTGCCACCGAGTTCAGCTTGCCAACTTTCTGTTACCTCGATTCTTAATATCGGAAATTCCGAGATTTTGGATCGGCATCACCGAGTTTTGGAAACTGACCGTTGGCCACCTAATCGGTACCACCGATATTTCTGTATCGGTCTCACCGAGATTCAAAAGTTGCTACCTTTGGAGCAACTCGGTACCACCGAGTTTTACACTTCGGTGTGACCGAGTTGGTCACTTTAGGTGTAACGGTTGGATTTTTGGGGATGCCTATATATACCCCTTCACCACCACCCACTCGAAAGTGAAGCACTCAAAACTATTCCATACTTGCCCCATCCAATTTTCTGAGAGAGAGCCACCTACTCATGTGTTGAGATCAAGCCATTCCACTCCATCCATATGAATCTTGATCTCTAGCCTCCCCAAGTTGCTTTCCACCAAATCAATCTCTTCCACCAAAGCCAAATCTGTGAGAGAGTGATTGTGTGTTGAGGAGTCTATCATCTTGAAGCACAAGAGCAAGGAGTTCATCGACATTGCCGAGCCTGTTACCTTTTGGAGGGTGGTGCCTCCTAGATTGGTTAGGTGTCTCTTGGGAGCCTCCTACTTCGTGTTGTGGAGTTGAACCAAGAAGTTTGTACGGGCAAGGAGATCGCCTACTTCGTGAAGATCTACCCATAGTGAGGCTAGTCCTTCGTGGACGGAAGCCGTTATGGAATAGTCAAGGTTGCTACTTCGTGGACCCTTATGGGTGGAGCCCTCCATGGACTCCCGCGACCGTTACCCTTAGTGGGTTGAAGACTCCATAAACGTGGACGCACGATAGCACCACCTATCGGAACCACGGGAAAAATCTTCATGTCCCTCATGTGTTTGATCTCCCTATCTCAACTCCTTCATTCCATGTGCAATGTCTTTACTTTCTGCTGCCATACTTGTTGACATGCATGTGTAGGGTGTACTTGAATTGCTATTATTGCTAAAATCTGCCAACCAATTAACTTGGGAAAAGCTTAGGTTTTAAATTTGCAAGTAGTCTATTCACCCCCCCCCTCTAGACACACACTTCTAGTGATCCTACAAGTGGTATCAGAGCATTGGTCTCCATTGCATCGGTTTCATCACCGTGTAGGAAGATGGATGTGTCTAGTGGGGAAAGTTTGAGTTGTAGAGTGCCTATTCTTGATGGGGAGTACTATAGTCAATGGAAATATAAGATGCTTGAGCTATTCAATGAATTTCATTTGAGCAAGTATGTTAAGAACCCCTATGTACCTCCCATTGATCCTTTACATCCCACACACGAAGAGGAAATTGATATGCTATGCAATCTCAGAACTGTTAATCTTATCGTTAGAGGATTGCCTAGGATTGTGCTTAATCAAATGAAGAATTTTGAATGTGCGTATACTTTGTGGAATGACTTGGAGAAACGATATCCATGTTATTCATTGAGTAATCTTGATGAAATTCTTCATAAAACTATTGTCTTTCTGAAAATGATGCCTAGTGATCCCAAGTTTGATGACTATCTATTTGAGCTTAGAGACCTCATGCGTGCTAAAGGAGATGTCATAACTATCAACAACATCATTGTTGAAGCCATTCGAATTCACAATCTTGAACATTGTCATGATCACAACCCTAACGAATCTCTTGTTCCTTGTGACGGGGATTTCCCACTTGATGATGACAATGTGGAACATGGCTACTATGATGAAGATGAATTGTTCGACATCGAGCATGAGAAGATCATGAAGAATCTAAGTCTCATGGCAAACTTCAAGGATTACATGTCCGGAGGAAAAGAGTGGATTCTCGATAGTGGATGCACCGATCATATGACCGGAGATAGAGAGATGTTTGAAGAGATCACACCAAACCATGGACCGCGAAGGTATGTAACTTTTGGAGACAACTCCAAGGGTAAGGTACTCGGTCTCGGTAAGGTGGCCATATCCCATGATAGCTCTATTCAAAACGTCATGCTTGTTGAATCCCTTAGCTACAATCTTCTTTCCGTATCTAGACTTGCCGACTATGGTTTTAATGTGCTATTCACGAAAGTAGATTGCCAAGTGTTTCGTCAAGATAATCATAACATGGTCTTTACCTATTTCCGTAGAGGTGATCTATATATTGTCGATTTCACTAAGAGATCCAAACCTCGTACTTGTCTTATTGCAAAATCTTCTAAAGGTTGGCTTTGGCATAGAAGACTAGGACATGTTGGCATGCGTAATCTAGACAAGCTTATCAAAGATGATCATATACTTGGTGTTAAAGATGTTATCTTTGACAAAGATAGAGTTTGTAGTGCTTGTCAAGACGGAAAGCAAGTAGGTGGAAGTCATCCCGTAAAAAATATCATGACTACTAGGAGACCACTCGAGTTACTTCACATGGATCTTTTTGTTCCCAATGCTTACAAGAGCCTCGGTGGAAATTCCTATGGTCTAGTTATAGTTGATGATTTTTCCAGATTTACGTGGGTATTCTTTCTTGATGATAAGTCGTAGGTAGAAAAGATCTTCAAGAACTTCGTTCGCAAAGCGCAAAATTAGTTTGAAGTGAAGATCAAGAAGGTTCGGAGAGATAACGGATCGGAGTTCAAGAACACCCACGTAGATACCTTTCTTGACGAAGAAGGTGTTTCACATGAGTTCTCGGCTACGTACACGCCTCAACAAAATGGAGTTGTTGAGAGGAAGAACCAAACTCTTATTGAGATGGCAAGAACGATGCTTGACGAATACAAGACGCCAAGACACTTTTGGGCAGAAGCTGTGGAAACAACATGTCATACCACAAACCGACTCTACTTGCACAAGCTTCTTGGTAAAACGGCATACGATCTACTCACCGGTAACAAACCCCAAGTAGGATACTTTCGGGTATACGGCTCAAAGTGCTACATTCTTGATAAGCATCGTCGTACAAAATTTGCTCCCAAATCTCATGAAGGTTTCCTACTCAGTTACGAATCGAACTCTCACACTTACCGTGTCTACAACAACTTCACTCGAAAAGTTGAACAGACGGTAGATGTGAAGTTTGATGAATCTAATGGTTCGCAAGTCGAACAATTGCCAAATGATGTAGGAGATGAGGATCCTTCAAAATCTATCCAAGACTTGTCCATTGGCAAGATTCGTCCCATGGAGGTAAAGGAAAGTGCTTCGTCAACTCAAGTGGAAGCCCCTACTTCACGTCAAGGTGATCCTCAACACGACATGGAGGCATCTACAAGCGGTATACGCCAAGATGAAGAGGAGGAAGTACATCATGAAGATCCACCACAACCTCCTTCACCACCACCTCAAGGAAACGACACCTTCAACAACAACGAAGATGAAGGAGATGATGATGATGAAGAAGATCCACCATCCAACAAGCCAAAGCTACCCCGAGTTTGAGCAAGAGTGACCAAGAACCATCCTCTAAACCAAATCTTTGGTGACATACAAACCGGGAGAATCACTCGCTCTAAAACTCGCTTAGCTAATTTTTGTGAGAATTATTCTTTCATCTCTAGCATTGAACCCTTGAAGGTAGAACAAGCTCTTGAAGACCCGGATTGGGTGAACGCCATGCATGAAGAGCTTCCCAACTTCGACGGGAACGAAGTGTGGACACTTGTGGAGAAGCCCAAGGACGAGCACAACATCATCGGAACCAAATGGGTGTTTCGAAACAAGCAAGATGAAGACGGTCAAGTTTTACGCAACAAGGCACGTCTCGTAGCCCAAGGATATATGCAAGTCGAAGGTATGGACTACGGTGAGACCTATGCCCCCGTCGCTAGACCTGAAGCTATTCGCATTCTCCTTGCTTATGCTAATCACCATGATATCACGCTTTATCAAATGGACATTAAAAGTGCCTTTTTAAATGGTGAGATTGAAGAAGAGGTCTATGTCAAACAACCCCCTGGTTTTGTGAATCCTAAGAAACCTAATCATGTTTACAAGCTTCGTAAAGCTCTTTATGGTCTTAAGCAAGCCCCACGTGCTTGGTATAAATGCTTAACGAAGTTTCTCACTGAAAAGGGTTTTGAAATTGGTAAAATTGACGCAACCTTATTCACTAAGAGGGTTAATGGTGAATTGTTTGTGTGCCAAATCTATGTGGATGATATTATCTTTGGATCTACTAACCCACAATTTAGTGAAAGATTTGGAAGGTTGATGTCCGAGAAGTATGAGATGTCCATGATGTGTGAGCTAAAATTCTTTCTTGGTTTGCAAATCAAGCAAACACGAGAAGGAACTGTCATCTCTCAAACCAAGTATACCAAGGACTTGATCAAGAAGTTAAACATGCAAGAGTGTAAAGGTATGAAAACTCCTATGCCTACTAGTGGACATGTTGATCTTACCAAGGAGGACGAACCGGTTGATCAAAAAGTTTATCGATCTATGATTGGATCATTGCTATATCTATGTGCCTCCCATCCCGATATTATGCTTAGTGTTTGCATGTGTGCTAGATATCAAGCTGCACCTAAAGAGTGTCATCTTTTGGCCGTAAAACGTATTGTGAGTGTCGGATTTCGGGCTCCGCAAAACCCTTAAGATTCGAACACAGGGGCGTGTGCGAAGATCCCCTGCAGCCTCGCCCAACCCAACTCGCCACTCGATGAACACAGCAACGAACTCGCACGATGATGAGGAAGAAGATGAACACGATAGTTTACCCAGGTTCGGGCCGCTGCGAAGCGTAATACCCTACTCCTGCTTTGGTGGATTGCCTCTCGAGGAGGTGGGGTGGATGAACGAGTACAGTGTTTCTGGGCCTCCTGAGGGCTCCCAGTGGTGTTCAAGGCCCTCTATGGCTCGGTGGTGGATGAGTGGTGGAATGGATCCCGGATCTCTCTCTACGGCGCAGCCTACCCTCTATATATAGCGGTGGCTCGGGTCCTCTTCCCTTATCGCAATGGCGGGAAGGGATCCCACAACGGCCAATTTTGAAGGGGGACAGGAGTACGTGCCCGCCCTGCCCAAAGGCGGTCTTCGCCTGCAAAGTAGCTGTCGACGGCGCAGGGATGGGCTCAGCGATGACATCCTCCCAGCGGGGCCCGTGGTTGTGGTCTTGTTGCACCGGAATGGAAACCTTTGGGGGGTGCTTTGGGAACCCGCGTACGTCCTTGCTCCCTTTGCACTAAAGGGGAAACTGTGCCGCCTGGCGCGCTGGCGCCCGCCTATCCTTCCTTGCGTCACCTTTGACTCCTGAGGCCGGGCCTTGCATAGAGATCTCCGCCGCTCCGGAGGGGGCCTGAGGAGGCCCATCCCTTGTTGGTCTTGACGTTGCTCCTCCTCGCGAGCCTAGGGTCCTCGCGAGGGCCTTGCCTTGAGTGGGGCCACGCCCGGCCGTGCTTGGTCGATGAAGTGGGCCATGCCCTGGGCTGCAGGCAGGTAGGTCTGGGTACCCCCGTTCCCAAAACGCGGACAGTGAGATATTTGATACAAACACCAAACTTTGGCATTTGGTATCCCTGGGCCGCAGGCAGGCAGGTCTGGGTACCCCCGTTCCCAGAACGCCGACAGTAGCCCCCGGGCTCAAGGCGCGCTCGAGTCGGTTTACGGGCGAAGCCCTGTGGCCGGCCCGGAGCGCCGCGGGCCCCAGACGCCTGCGGGCCAGGCTTTACACGCGTCGAATGCCCTGACGGCGACGCCTCCGCTCCCCGAGGGCGTCCGGATCCGCCTCCAGTCAAACTGACATGACGCCCGGGCGCTGCGCCAACCATCATTGCTTCCCATTGAATGCTGCCGCTGCTCCGGGCCTCTACCCCTCGGGCCACGCGGATGTGACCCTTCAGTTGGCAGGAGAGGCGACGTGGATGGCAATGCGTTAATCGAACCGCCTCGAGGCGCCCGAGAGGCGCGCGATGCCTGCTCTCCCACGACGCCTGGCTGCTACGGTTACGCCTATAAATCCGCCCCGCCCATAGCAAGGGAGGGGCATTGCAATGTTGAAGCTTCTCCTTGTTTCCTTTGCCCCGCCGAGAAAACCCTCTTTCCTTCCCGTCTTCTCGTCCTTCATGGCGTCCGGAGGGAGCGGTGCGGGCGCAGGGAAGCGCGCGGCTCCGCCGGCTCCCTCGTCCTCCTCCGGAGGCAGTGGTGGGGGGCCCTCGGGGCCGGCGCAGGCTCGCCGGCGCTGGGCCCTGGTCGACGAGTAAGTATTTTGCCGCCTCCCTCTTCTTTAGCCGTTCTGCCCAACATTGTGAGCATGATCCTCTCCACCTCCCAGGGCGCCCGCGGCCAAGAAGCGCAAGCTTGGCGAGCTTCAAGAGGAAGCGGAGACGCTGCAGGCTCGGCTGACCACTGCCAAGGCCGCCTTCCAAGCAGCCCTCCAGGGCGAGGCGGAGGCCAGGGCAGAGTTGGGGTCCCTTCAGACCCAGGTCCAGGAGGCGGCCGACGCCGTGTAGGCCGCCCAGGATGAGGCGGCGCATGCGAGGCTGCTGGAGTCCGAGCGCGCCAAGCAGTTCTCGGGCATCGCCAGCCGCGTGGCCGGCGCGGTGAGCCGGTTCGTCGGGGACGCCCCTGCGCTGCCGAACGTGCGTGGCGACGGGGCTACCTCGAATTCTTTCAGAAGGTGGTGGAGGCGCTGGAGACCGGCGTCTCCCGCGTGAACGCGGACAGTGAGTTCGACGCGCGCGACCTTCTGGACCTTGCCTTGATGCTCGTCTTCTCCAACCTGCGCGGCCTCGCCCCGCAACTCGACCTCCGACGCGTCGGGGAGCCGGTGCCTGACGGGCTCTAGCGCCCCCTTCGGGACGAGGTGCGCCAGCACGTGGAGGCCATGGTGGAGCGGTTCGTCCAGGTGCCCGCTTCCAGCGAGGAGGGCGACTCCGATGCCGAGCCGGCCAGCGGCGCAGGCGGTGACGGCGGCTTCTCCTCCTAAATGTCCTCTGTTTCCTCTCCCCAGTTCCTGTAATGTTTGAAGAAGGACTCTGCCCTGATGGGCGTTAATCTTTTGCGTGTTACCTTTGCCTTCTCGTCTTTCTTCCTTGAATTGCTGATTGCTCGCTTGCCGTTGTCCTAGTTTAGCTTTCTTGCGCAGGGCTTGGTGCCGGTTCCGCCGTGGCCCAGCAACAGCGGCCGTCAGGGCCCCCACGAAGTGTCACCTCATGAGGCGCTGCTTGCGCCACTGTTCGCCTGGTCGGTGATCTTGCTGCTCGCCGTGACTTGGTCCCCTTCCTCGTGCCGTTTTTCCCGGCGCCTCCGGCCTCGGGGGCCTTGGCAACCATGCGTGGGTGTCCGTAATACCTGCATCCTTACGTTAGTGCACGCATTTTTTATTCCATCCTCGGGTCGTTATGAGGCCAGGAGGCTCTTTCTTGGGTTTGCAATGCACTTAGCTCGTAGGGTGGCGACGGCCTCGTTCGCAACTCCTCCTGAGATGCTCCCTTCTTGCTTGTGGGACGGTTTGGGAGCCCTTTCGGTACTCTGCGCCTACAGGACCCAGTCCCACACATTTCCAGACCACCGTAAAATACGGCCGAACCACCAGCACGCATCCACAGGATCCGGCCCCGACACCCTCGATGCCGACCGGATCACCAAGGACGGCAACGGCGTCAAGGAGGACGAGTGGCTATATGACCGGTAAGGCTCCTAAGGCGTGATGCTCAGGAGCCCCCCTCCTGACGCTCAAGCCGCCCTACGTCGTCAGGTCCCAGTCCCGCGCATTTCCCGACCACCGTAATGTACGACCGGATAACCAGGACACAACCACGGGGTCAGGCCCCGTCACCCTCGATGCCGACCGGATCACCAAGGACGACGTCTAGGGAGACGAGTGGCTATTTTGACCGGTAAGGCTCCTGAGGCGCGATGCTCACGAGCCCCCTTTGATGCCCGGGCGATCCCCCATTCCGTCCTGCTGGCTGCTGTCTCGGGGAGCCCTGGGGCCTCCCTTGATTCCATGCTGGGGTCTGAGCCCCCGAGCGGGGGTAGACAGCTAAAAGGTGCACGCCCCTGAGGCGGAGCGGGACGTTTGGCCCCTTGCGGAACACCATCCAGAAAGAAAGAATCCAAGTTTGGTAAAATGAGAGAACACAGAGAGAAAAGTTCCCGCCCCTTTTTCTTTTTAAACATAGAGTTTTGAAGTCCTCTGACTTCGTTCCAAAAAATGGCAACTTGAACACCAAAGAAGAAGCAAGCAAATGTCGCGTCCGGCCCCAAGGCTAGTCTTCGTCTTCCCCCAGTGCTGAGCGTAGGGCATCCACGTTGCATGGGCATAGCCATTGATAGGCAGTGTTGACTTCTCCGCTAGCTCTGGGTTGTCGCTGCCACATTGCATGGGAGGAACCCCTCCGCGTCCTCGGGGGGCTCCGGGCGTATACAGCCCACTCATTATTACGTGAGAGTGTCACGGGTCGGTGTAGGTCCCGGGGGTGTATAGGGAGCTCCATGCCTCGCGGGCACGAAGCCCACTCCCAGCCCCCGGGCTCGTCACGGCGAAGTAGGGTCTGCCCTGGGCGGGCCCTTGAGCATAGGGGAAGCCCCTTGAGCTCTCTGGCTGGAAGGCCCACCCCAGAAGGATGCCCTGGGTTCCCCGGGCGGTGCCCCAGCGCGCCTCGCTGGGGCCCCCGGGGTTCCCATGCTGGTACTCGGGGCCCTGCCCGCAGGTCGGGCGAGCCGGGCCTGGGGACATGGGCGAGTACATGATCGCCCGCTGGTGATTGAGCGAAAACCGACCCGGAGACATGGGCGTATGTTCCACCCTCTGTCTCCAGGCGAGCGTCACGCGCCCCGGAGACAAAGGCGCATGTTCCACCCTTTGCCTCCAGGTTGGGATCGTCTGGCCCAGGGACATGGGCGTGTGTTCCACCCTCCGTCCCCAAGCTGGGGCCTCCCAGCTCGGGTACGAGGGCGCATGTTCTACCCTCCGTTCCCAGGCGAGCGACCCCCGGTCCCCGGACCCAGACGTCTGCTCAGGGCAGCTCCCTACCAGCGGGCGTGCCTCGCGAGGGTCTCCGCGCCGGGCACCCTCGCGAGGCCAGCCCCGCAAGCCGCCCCCGCGGGGTTGCACGTACGTGTCCGCGCGGGGGCTGCTCGCGAAGTCGCGTATGCGCCTCCTGTCGCCGTGGTAGCTGGTGCTGCTCCCTTCGTGGCCCGGGCGTGCGGCAACTTGGTCGTTGTTGAATTGCACGAGCCCCCGGGCGCCGGCGTAGTTGAGCCTCCGGTCCTCCTCCCTGGTCCTGGCAAGCGTGCCGGGAGGCGCGAGGCTACGCCCCCCTCGCGCGGCCGGGTCCTGCGCCCCCGGCGGCTCGAGCCAGGTCCCGGGTGAGGGTGGACCGCCGCAGTTGTCCCGAGCGCGCCCGTGTGGTCCAAGCGCCGTGGCCTCCGGTCGTGCGAGCCCACGGGCGCGGGCCCCGCTGAGGTGCACCTGGGTTTCGATGGCGGCGGTGCCGCGCCCAGCGGCGCACCTGGCCTCGTTGGTGCGGCGGTCGAAGGCGGCCCGTTGGCGCTGTAGCTCGTGCGCCACGAGGAGCGCGACATGTTTGTGTGTTGGGTCTTGACAAACTTGGAAGAGTGGCGGCGCGGCCCGAGCGCGTGGAAGGGCCGAGGCGACGGGGGCGTGCTGTGCGGTCGGCGAAGGCGGCAGCCCCTTGCGCCCGTTGGGAGCCCGGCCGGTGATGGCGTCCGCTGACGGGGTGGCAGAGCGCCGTGGGGCGCTTCGGCCCGCCGGCGCCGGCCGTGCCACGCGGGCGGCTCGTCGCTCCGCACGGGCTCGTCGTCCTTTCGCCATGAGTGCGGCGAGCGAAGGCCAGGTGAGACCTGAGGGAGGTTTCTACACGCCACCTACCTGGCGCGCCAAATGTCGGATTTCGGGCTCCGCAAAACCCTTAAGATTTGAACACAGGGGCATGTGCGAAGATCCCCTGCAGCCTCGCCCAACCCAACTCGCCACTCGATGAACACAGCAACGAACTCGCACGATGACGAGGAAGAAGATGAACACGACAGTTTACCCAGGTTCGGGCCGCTGCGAAGCGTAATACCCTACTCCTGCTTTGGTGGATTGCCTCTCGAGGAGGTGGGGTGGATGAACGAGTACAGTGTTTCTGGGCCTCCTGAGGGCTCCCCAGTGGTGTTCGAGGCCCTCTGTGGCTCGGTGGTGGATGAGTGGTGGAATGGATCCCGGATCTCTCTCTACGGCGCAGCCTACCCTCTATATATAGCGGTGGCTCGGGTCCTCTTCCCTTATCGCAATGGCGGGAAGGGATCCCACAACGGCCAATTTTGAAGGGGGACAGGAGTACGTGCCGCCCTGCCCAAAGGCGGTCTTCGCCTGCAAAGTAGCTGTCGACAGCGTAGGGATGGGCTCAGCGATGACATCCTCCCTGTGGGGCCCGTGGTTGTGGTCTTGTTGCACAGGAGTGGAAACCTTTGGGGGTGCTTTGGGAACCCGCATACGCCCTTGCTCCCTTTGCACTAAAGGGGAAACTGTGCCGCCTGGCGCGCTGGCGCCCGCCTGTCCTTCCTTGCGTCACCTTTGACTCCTGAGGCCGGGCCTTGCATAGAGATCTCCGCCGCTCCGGAGGGGGCCTGAGGAGGCCCATCCCTTGTTGGTCTTGACGCTGCTCCTCCTCGCGAGCCTAGGGTCCTCGCGATGGCCTTGCCTTGAGTGGGGCCACGCCCGGCCGTGCTTGGTCGATGAAGTGGGCCATGCCCTGGGCTGCAGGCAGGCAGGTCTGGGTACCCCCGTTCCCAAAACGCGGACAATGAGATATTTGATACAAAAACCAAACTTTGGCATTTGGTATCCCAAGGGATCTTCCTTTAACCTTGTTGGCTATTCCGATTCAGACTATGCCGGTGACAAGGTTGATAGAAAATCCACCTCGGGTACATGTCAATTTCTTGGTAGATCTCTTGTGTCTTGGTCCTCCAAGAAACAAAACTCGGTATCTCTATCTACCGCCGAAGCTGAGTGTAACGGACAAGATGCTATCCTATCCTTATTTTGGCTCGAGGGCCTCGACAGGGATAGTAGCGCATCTCGTCGTTTCACAAGAATGGATATCATTACACGTACATGTAAAGAAGAGATGAGTATATGGAATTGGCTTACACTCGCCACAAGCTAAATCAATATCACATCAGTAGAACAACATATACAATCATCATACAGAAGAGTAGGGTCCAACTACGGATGAAATCAAACGATAAAATGACATCCATCCTTGCTATCCCACGCTGCCGGCCTGGAACCCATCCTAGATCGATGAAGAAGAAGAACAAGAATTCCAAATCAAACAAGCATCGTGCTCACGTCAAATCATCACATTACCTATACCTGCAACTGTTGTTGTAGTAATCTGTGAGCCACGGGGACTCACCAATCTCATTTCCAAGGGTATCAAGACTATTAAATCTTAATGGGTGAGGTATGGTTAAGTGGTGAGGCTGCAGCAAGCACTAAGAATTTATTTGAGTGGCTAACTTATGAGTACAAGAATAAAGGGGGATGATCGTCGCATAAACGGACGTGAACTAGTAATGATCTCTAAGAGATCCTGAACACCTACTTATGAACAAACATAACCCCACCGTGTTCTCTCTCGGTTCCGAAATCACGAGAAGAGACAGTCACGGTTACGCAAATGGTTGGTGTATTTTATTTGATTTTACTTCAAGTTTGCTATGACCGGGTGTTAAACAAAGTTTCCAAATTGCCACGTAACCGTGGGCATGGCTTTTCGAAAGATTTAACCCTGCAGGGGTGCTCCAACTCATCCATCACAAACTAACCACACGCCGCGGGAATAACCTCGACCACGAATCCCATGATTTCCTAGGCAATTCCATTGGAAAACCTCAACCTCGAGATAGCCCAAAGTATTCTTGGAATTCCTCGCACAAGACGTTCGAGAAAGGTAAAACAAATCCAGCAAGGCCTCCCGGTGAGCCAGATCCGCATCTTGAGCCGTGCGCTCTCTATCTACGGGCATCATCCGTCTATGCGAAGTGGACGGTAGCTTAAAAATGCCTTGAGTTGCCCCGAGGTGGCACCGCCGACTGCTAGGTAGGTGGACCAACACTCATGAGGAGCACTGGCCCGGGTTGTTGATTAAAGATCCGCGGGTGCCGGCGGGTCCCTATGCAATTTTATTAGTTATTAGGCAAATGGTAAAACCAATGTTGGAACTTGCCAGACGAGTTTTATCCCAAAACGAAAATCAAGGGGGTCCCCATAACAACCCCGAGCAGTTTAGGAACGCAAAATATGGAACATAACACCGGTACTCGGAACTAGTGCGGCAAAAGTGGAACAAAACAGCGGGCAAAAGGCCAAGCCTTCCACCTTTTTACCATGTATATATGTGCATTAAATTAAATAGCAATAATATTGTGATATAAGAAAAGGATATCCATGTTGACACATGGAAAGAGCTTGCACCTGCAACTAGCAATGCTATAAGAAGGGCTAAGCAAGCGGTAACATAGCCAAACAGTGGTTTGCTGGGATGTGGAGGGTTACAGGCTTATCATGGCATTTGGGAGGCTTGACATACAAGTGGTAGGTAGCGAGACAGCGATAGAAACGAGACAACTAGCATGGCAATGATAGTAATGGTATCCAGGGAAATGATCATCTTGCCTGATATCCCGCTTGGAAGAAGAACGAATCCATGAAGAAGACGAGCCAACGTAGTCGAACGAATCCTCACAATCCGAACGCTTTCGGAACTCTATCGAGAAGAAGCAAATCAGAAACAACAATCAACACACGAGAACACCACAACAAATGCATGACATGACGCGCAACCAAATATGATGCATGTCCGGTTTAACTAGGCATGGCATGGCAAGCACAGCAAACAACTACTACACATTAAGTGAAGTTCAATATGCAACGAGTTGCATATTGACAAAACTCCACGTTCAAATATTTAGTTCACTCTCGTTAGGTACTCATCAATATTAAATGTTGTTTAACATGGGTGGTCATGGCATAAGGTGAAGATGGAATTAGAGCAATTTTAAATGGAGAAGGAGAACACACCTACAAAATAATAATAAATCTCCATGTTACAAGAAATGCGTTTAATGTTGTTTAACTAACCAATCATTTTAAATGTTGTTTATCATGGCAAGAGGTGAAGCATGAACAACCACATCATCTAGGCATTTTAAATGAGGCCGGAAGCAACATATAACAATTCCGAAACGACCCCATTTGCATATTATGAATTTGGTCCAGATCTGTCCTAAGCATATTTTATATTTGTTAAACAGCAAAATAAATTGTGCCATGAGATTCTACACGTTTTTCTAGTCAAGTTTCATATGTGGAACATTTTTATCGGAGCTACGGTTAATTAGTTATGAAATAAACCGGTTTAGCATGGCATTAACGTAAATTACGTAAAAACAGAAAGTTAAACTTTTTAAACATGCATGAAAATAGGATATTATGAATCTACACAAAATTCTAAGCATTTTACATATATTACATGTTTTAATCCGATGCACGGTTTGAAAGTTATTAAATGTATGAACTAGGGGGTTTTTCTGTAAAAACAGTAATCCCTGAATAATTACTAAACTCGCACGATAGAAAAAAAACAATCACGGGCCGAATCTAGATGAACTGGGCCGACGGGGGTGGGCGCAATATATAAAATAGCGCCCGCAGGCGGGAGATAGCAGGGGCGGTTGGCCTGGGGCTTCTCACCAGAGCGGGCCGAAGCCCAGGCGATGCAACGGCTCGGCTGGCGCGGCCTGGAGCAGAGGAGCCGAGGTTGGACCTCACGATGGCGCGGCCCACGAGGACGGATCTGGCAGGAGGCCCGGTCAACGCGAGTGCGCGTGAGTGCGGTCGTGGGGGCTTGCGGGCGCTCCTGGCGTTCGTCCTCTCCGCGACGAACAGGGGCAGATGAGGCACGGGATCGCGGGTGCGGGGATCTCTGGTACGGCGCGTAGACAGATCCGGCGAGGCTTAGGGGCGGCAAGACCCTCCCAGCGGTGGCCATCTTCCTGGCGGGGCGAGGCGACCTCGGGCGCGAGGGTCTCCAGATCGTGAGAAGCTCCCGCGGGGAGCTACTGCGGCGGTTGGCGCGGTGGTGGTCGCGGGCTTTGGCTCCGGTGCGGGGTCCAGCCAGAGGTGAAGGCGGCGGTGTTCGGTCAGGGCAACTATGGGTGCTCGGGGGCAGCGCGAGCTGCGGCGTATGGGCAGCGGCGGCCGGATCCGGGCCTGGCGGGCCCGGTGCGGGAGGAGGGGCTTGCGGCGGCTAGAGAGTGGGGGAGGCTGGCGGCGGCGCGGATTTCGAGGGGGGGAGGAGAAGGCCAGATTTGGAAGGGCATAGCTTTCCTTATATAGGCAGGATTAGGGTTTGAGTGGTTTGGGGAGGTTTTTGGCGTACGATCGCGATCGGACGGACGGATCGGAGGGCAAGGTTTGGTGGGTTGTGGGCTGTGTGGAGGGGTTTTGGGCTGAGAGAGAGAGAGATGCGGCCCGGCAACGGAGTTTATAAAACCGAAAAAACGTCCAACGAATAAACCGATGACGGTGCCGTTACGGTCGACCGTCCGGGTATCAAATGACCTCCGATTGCGATGAAATTTGGCAGGCGGTCTACCTACAACATAATAAAACCGCATGTCAACTTTCGACCCAATCCGAGAATATTTTTCACGCACTTTAAAAACGATATTTTTTTGATGTCGCGGGTGCGTACGTCTGTGGTTGGTCTCGAAACGGTCAACGGGGAGAACCGGCAACTACTAGCGGATGCAAGTTTTGAAAACATGACGGCAACGGAGTGCCGATGCAATGCGGATGATGCGATGATGAATGCGACAGACAAACGAATAACACGACGACAACGGAATAAAACAGGAATCTTCTGGAGCATCGGTTCCGGGCTGTTACAACTCTCCTCCACTTACAAGAGATCTCGACCCAAGATCTTAGAATGAGAAGGGGAAGAGAAAGAGAAAAGGAAGAGGTAAAACTTAGTTGCTTCTTTGACAAATGAGTGAAACCATAGAAAGATGAAGGTTGGAAAGAGATGAAGAATGACATGAGGAACAAGCAAGAATTCAAAAGAAATTTGGGCGTCACTTCGGTAGAAAAGAGAAGACAACTTGATAAGATGGAAAGATCTTGAAAAGAGGCACAACACTCTGGTAAAATGAGATAAGCAAGGGAAGAACATTTTGATAAAACGAGATGATGGGATGAATAGAGCAACATCATAATGCCTCCGGAACAAACGAATGAAGCTAGATCATTGGATAGAAGAGAATGGAGAACAGAATGACAATTCCTACAACGCTTGAATTTGAAAAGCATCTTTACGAGAAGAGACTGAACGGACTTGTTGGAACATCAATAACGAAAAGAATAGGCTAGTTGTGGGCTTATGGAAAACATCTCAAAATTGTGAGGTGACCACCGGCCACAGCAGAAACAATTGATTGCATGGGAGCAATAAGACATGAAAACTTCTTACAACAAGAGGAGGAGAAAACTTGGATCATGATAAGCACCACGATAGCAAGAATCCTTAGGAAACATTTTAGGTGACAACCAATCCAAGATAACTCCAGGAAAGACAAATGGGTTTACATATCCCATTCTTGACAAATTCTCTTCAAAAATCCTCATGAGTCAAGAATGGTTATAACACCATATCAATAGATAAGGGAGAAAGAATTGCAATTTGAAATGCAAGATAAGAGTAGTTGAGGTACTACCACAAGAATCTTGAAGAACACTTCGAGAAATGAAAGAAATTCTTGACGAACCACCATGAAGAGCCTCCGTATACAAAAGAATGATGAAAAGAAATGAAGGTTGAAAAGAATAGACTATGACGTTGCAAAGATTTAGACGAAGCTTCGCGATGAGATACTTGAGACAACTTGGAACTCCGGAAACGAAACGAAGAGCACTTGGGATAAGGAATTGATATCATGACCAACCTCCGGAAGAAGGATTGAAATCACCTTGATAAACAAGAATAAGAATTATGTTATGCTTACCCTTCATCAAGTTACATTGATGACAAGCAACGGATTGCATACTACTTATTCTTTTGAAAATATTGAAAAGAGATATAGCCCGAACTTGAAGAAGTCTTGAACGAACCACCAGTGAGAATTGAAACGATTGGGAATACATGAGAATGAAGAGATCAAGATTTATCTAATAGAAACTTGAACAAGGCACCGGAATAATTGAGATACGAATGAAGAGACAACAATTGAGAAGAATTGGCGAATGAAGCTGAAAGCTAAGAACGAAGAAATCTTCTGAAATGATGGCCTTCGGAGAATCGAGGAATGAAAACAACTCTGAAAAGCTCTAGATAGATATGGAGGAATTACCCATGATCGTAAACAATTGGAGAGGAAGACTACAAGCTAGAAACACAACATTTCATGAGAACGGATAAAGAGGCAAGAGGCACTCTCATTCGGTCTTCAATACTAAGAATGATGATGAGAAACAATACCAAGAATTACCTGAGGCACTCCGGAACAACGAGGAATAGAAGGTTGAGCCGACGATGAAAATGATTTAGAAGCGATCTTTGAGAAGGAATATGACTGATGAAATTCATTCTAACATCATATTTGAAAAGAACTTGAGGACATCTCCGGGAAGATTAAAAGAGCCAGGTAAGATCCTGAGAAAGAACCTGTGGGTTACGGACCCACTCAAAGAGAACACCGTTGAAATGATTGCTTAGAAAGGGAGATTGCACCGGTACAATGAAAACTTGACGAGGTGAGACCTTGAAATAATTGAAAGGATTTGGACGGAAACACGAGTCTTCTGAGATATCTTCAGCACTCCTGAAAATAAAAATAAAAAAGAGGCTTGGCTAAGAATTTCCAACATGGGGAATTATATAACGAATGATAAGGATATGATGAACACCGAGAGGTTGAATTGAATCCATCGGGAAAGAAAACAAAACGAAGAACTACTAACTGAAACTCCCGAGAATCTTCACATGAATCACCGGATACAATACGGAAGAAAAAATAGCGGAAGCATCAGCGAAGAAAGGCACTTGGATGACAATTAACTCATTGAAGAAAAAAAAGAAGAAGAAGAAAAAAAAGGGTGGGAGGGTGGGAAAAAACAAAGACAACTTGAGACAGATGAGACGAACTCCGGAAAGGAATATGAGGATTGATCTTGCAAATATTGAAATAGGATAGACTTATCCTGAAGAGAAGCACTCCGGTTGAAAAGAATTGACATGACAATCCCGGTTGATCAAAAGGATTAGCATTCCCATACAAATATGAGAACACCACTTAGGAAAGATATGAAATCAACATTTGACATCGAAGCAACTCGAATTACCATACCCCAACAAAACAAAGGGTGAGGCTTGCAAATTAAGCCGGAAACAAATACGTAACAGAGATTCCGTCCGATATTTTCATGGTAAGGCTCGCACGGGCTCGATCGTACATCGGATTGTCATATTGAAATGACGCTCGAGTATGCTCCCTAGGCGTAGCGAACTACAAGGCTTGACGAAGCATACCGAGACTGTCCTCTGTAAAAAAGACCGTGAATAAGCGAACCACTAGCTGTCGAACCCCAACCTCACATCATGCACCTGCTGGAAGATAATCCTAGGTAACTACTTGAATTCCCACCTAACAAATTCCGAAATCTTTGGTTATGCAATCGGGTCCACGGATACACGGAGTTTTTATCCATCACTCAACTCCTAGCAATAACACTACTCTCCAGTGTCTCACATCCCTCAAGACACAACTGAAGGTCTCGAAAACTCATCTACCTCAGACCCTCGTAATCACAACGATACTAAAGATGGCAGTACATGTGATCCTGCTCCACAGTACTGGGTGCCGCCACACTCTTCGCACCACAAATAGTACTGAAGCAATTTCGAACATCCGCGTCCTGAGATACTAAGGAAACTGAACGATAGCGATTTGTCAAGAACCCCTTGGAGCTCAACTCCCCGGGTCCAATCCATACGTACGGGAGGCACCAAGAACAGAGTTCCGATCACATTGACATCATAGAGGTTCCAAAATACCCGCATGATCCTAAAAAAATTGAGTGAGAAGAGGGTAGAATTAAAATTCCTACGTCAGGATTCCTCACCAGAGCATAGAAGAGGAGTAAAAAGAGTCCTACTCTCCGATATATAACTAGACTCAAAATAGCTTTTCACTAGACTCGACTCGGCCAAAGTTTGATCAATCAAGGTGGCTCCTAGGTCAGTACAGGCTCTGATACCAACTTGTAACGCCCAAGATGCGATCCTATCCTTATTTTGGCTCGAGGGCCTCGACAGGGATAGAAGCTCATCTCGTCGTTTCGCAAGAATAGATATCATTACAAGTACCTGTAAACAAGAGATGATTATATGGAATTGGCTTACACTCGCCACAAGCTAAATCAATATCACATCAATACAACAACATATACAATCATCATACATAAGAGCAGGGTCCGACTACGGACGAAATCAAATGACAAAATGACATCCATCCTTGCTATCCCAGGCTGTCAGCTTGGAACCCATCCTAGATCGATGAAGAAGAAGAAGAACTCCAAATCAAACAAGCATCGCGCTCACGTCAAATCATCGCATTACCTGTACCTGCAACTGTTGTTGTAGTAATCTGTGAGCCACGGGGACTCAACAATCTCATTTCCAAGGGTATCAAGACTGTTAAAGCTTAATGGGTGAGGTATGGTTAAGTGGTGAGGCTGCAGCAAGCACTAAGCATTTATTTGAGTGGCTAACTTACGAGTACAAGAATAAAGGGGGATGATCGTCGCATAACCGGATGTGAACTAGCAATGATCTCTAAGAGATCCTGAACACCTACTTACGAACAACCATAACCCCACCGTGTTCTCTCTCGGTTCTGAAATCACGAGAAGAGACAGTCACGGTTACGCACACGGTTGGTGTATTTTATTTGAGTTTACTTCAAGTTTGCTATGACCGGGTGTTAAACAAAGTTTCCAAGTTGCCATGTAACCGCGGGCACGGCTTTTCGAAAGATTTAACCCTGCAGGGGTGCTCCAACTCATCCATCACAAACTAACCACACGCCGCGGGAATAAACTCAACCACGAATCCCGTGATTACCTAGGCAATTCCATTGGAAAACCTCAACATCGAGATAGCCCGAAGTATTCTCGGAATTCCTCGCACAAGACACTCGAGAAAGGTAAAACAAATCCAGCAAGGCCTCCCGGTGAGCCAGATCCGCATCTAGAGCCGCGCGCTCTCTATCTACGGGCATCATCCGTCTATGCGAAGTGGATGGTAGCTTAAAAATGCCTCGAGTTGCCCCGAGGTGGCACCGCCGACTGCTAGGTAGGTGGACCAACACTCATGAGGAGCACTGGCCCGGGTTGTTGATTAAAGATCCGCGGGTGCCGGCGGGTCCCTATGCAATTTTATTAGTTATTAGGCAAATGGTAAAACCAATGTTGGGCCTTGCCAGACGAGTTTTATCCCAAAACAAAAATCAAGGGGGTCCCCATAACAACCCCGAGCATGTTAGGAACACAAAATATGGAACATAACACCGGTACTCGGAACTAGTGCGGCAAAAGTGGAACAAAACACCGGGCAAAAGGCCAAGCCTTCCACCTTTTTACCAAGTATATATGTGCATTAAATTAAATAGCAATAATATTGTGATATAACAAAAGGATATCCATGTTGACACATGGAAAGAGCTTGCACCTGCAACTAGCAACGCTATAAGAAGGGATGAGCAAGCGGTAACATAGCCAAACAGTGGTTTGCTGGGATGTGGAGGGTTACAGGCTTATCATGGCATTTGGGAGGCTTGACATACAAGTGGTAGGTAGCGAGACAGCGATAGAAACGAGACAACTAGCATGGCAATGATAGTAATGGTATCCAGGGAAATGATCATCTTGCCTTAGATCCCGCTTGGAAGAAGAACGAATCCATGAAGAAGACGAGCCAACGTAGTCGAACGAATCCTCACACTCCGAACGCTTTCGGAACTCTATCGAGAAGAAGCAAATCGGAAACAACAATCAACACACGAGAACACCACAACAAATGCATGACATGATGCGCAACCAAATATGATGCATGTACGGTTTAATTAGGCATGGCATGGCAAGCACAACAAACAACTACTACACATTAAGTGAAGTTCAATCTGCAATGAGTTGCATATTGACAAAACTCCACGTTCAAATATTTAGTTCACTCTCGTTAGGTACTCATCAATATTAAATGTTGTTTAACATGGGTGGTCATGGCATAAGGTGAAGATGGAATTAGAGCAATTTTAAATGGAGAAGGAGAACACACCTACAACAAAATAATAAATCTCCATGTTACGAGAAATGCGGTTAATGTTGTTTAACTAACCAATCATTTTAAATGTTGTTTATCATGGCAAGAGGTGAAGCATGAACAACCACATCATCTAGGCATTTTAAATGAGGCCGGAAGCAACATATAACATTTCTGAAATGACCCCATATGCATATTATGAATTTGGTCCAGATCTGTCCTAAGCATATTTTATATTTGTTAAACAGAAAAATAAAGTGTGCCATCAGATTCTACACGTTTTTCTAGTCAAGTTTCATATGTGGAACATTTTTATCGGAGCTATGGCTAATTAGTTATGAAATAAACCGGTTTAGCATGCTATTAACATAAATTACGTGAAAATAGCAAGTTAAACTTTTTAAACAAGCATGAAAAATGGATATTATGAATCTACACGAAATTCAAAGCATTTTACATATATTACATGTTTTAATCCGATGGACGGTTTGAAAGTTATTAAATGTATGAACTAGGGGGTTTTTCTGTAAAAACAGTAATCCCTGAATAATTACTAAACTCGCACGACAGAAAAAAAAAACAATCACGGGCCGAATCGAGATGAACTGGGCCGACGGGGGTGGGCGCAATATACAAAATAGCGCCCGCAGGCGGGAGATAGCAGGGGCGGTTGTGTTGGGGCTTCTCACTAGAGCGGGCCGAAGCCCAGGCGATGCAACGGCTCGGCTGGCGTAGCCTGGAGCAGAGGAGCCGAGGTTGGGCATCACGATGGCGCGGCCCACGAGGCCGGATCGGGCAGGAGGCCCAGTCAACGCGAGTGCGCGTGAGTGCGGTCAAGGGGGCTTGCGGGCGCTCCTGGCGTTCGTCCTCTCCGCGACGAACAGGGGCAGATGAGGTAGGGGATGACGGGCGCGCGGATCTCTGGTACGGCGCGTAGACGGATCCGGCGAGGCTCAGGGGCGGCGAGACCCTCCCAGCGGTGGCCATCTTCCTGGCGGGGCGAGGCGACCTCGGGCGCGAGGGTCTCCAGATCGGGAGAAGCTCCCCCGGGGAGCTACTGCGGCGGTTGGCGCGGTGGTGGTCGCCGGAATGGGGCACCGGCGGGGTCGCGGGCTTTGGCTCCGGTGCAGTGTCCAGCCGGAGGTGAAGGCGGCGCGGTTCAGTCAGGGTAACCATGGGTGCTCGGGGGCAGCGCGAGCTGTGGCGTACGGGCGGCGGCGGCCGGTTCCGGGCCCGGGCGGGCCGGATCTGGGCCTGGCGGGCCCGGTGCAGGAGAAGGGGCTTGCGGCGGCTGGAGGAGTGGGGGAGGCTGGCGGCGGCGCGTATTTCGAGGGGGGAGGAGAAGGCCAGATTTGGAAGGGCTTAGCCTTCCTTATATAGGCAGGATTAGGGTTTGAGTGGTTTGGGGAGGTTTTGGGAGTACGATCGCGATCGGACGGATGGATCGGAGGGCAAGGTTTGGTGGATTGTGGGCTGTGTGGAGGGGTTTTGGGCTGAGAGAGAGAGAGAGATGCGGCTCGGCGATGGAGTTTATAAAACCGAAAAAACGTCCGACGAATAAACCGATGACAATGCCATTACGGTCGACCGTCCGGGTATCAAATGACCTCCGATTGCGATGAAATTTGGCAGGCGTTCTACCTACAACATAATAAGACCGCATGCCAACTTTCGACCCAATCTGAGAATATTTTTCGCGCACTTTAAAAATGATTTTTTTTATGCCATGGGAGCGTACGTGTGTGGATGGTCTCGAAACGGTCAACTGGGAGAACCGGCAACTACTAGCGGATGCAAGTTTTGAAAACATGACGGCAATGGAGTGCCGATGCAATGCGGATGATGCGAATGATGCGATGATGAATGCGACAGACAAACGAATCACACGACGACAACGGAATAAAACAGGAATCTTCTGGAGCGTCGGTTCCGGGCTGTTACAACTCTCCTCCACTTACAAGAGATCTCGACCCGAGATCTTAGAATGAGAAGGGGAAGAGAAAGAGAAAAGGAAGAGGTAATACTTAGTTGCTTCTTTGACAAACGAGTGAAACCATAGAAACATGTAGGTTGGAAAGAGATGAAGAATGACATGAGGAACAAGCAAGAATTCAAAAGAAATTTGGGCATCACTTCGGTAGAAAAGAGAAGACAACTTGATAAGATGGAAAGATCTTGAAAAGATGCACAACACTCCGGTTAAATGAGATAAACAAGGGAAGAACAGTTTGATAAAACGAGATGATGGGATGAATAGAGCAACATCACAATGCCTCCGGAACAAACGAATGAAGCTAGATCATTGGATAGAAGAGAATGGAGAAGAAAATGACAATTCCTACCACGCTTGAATTTGAAAAGCATCTTTACAAGAAGAGACTGAACGGACTTGTTGGAACATCAACAACGAAAATAATAGGCTAGTTGTGGGATTACGGAAAACATCCCAAAATTATGAGGTGACCACCGGCCACAGCAGAATAAATTGATTGCTTGGGAGCAACAAGACGTGCAAACTTCTTACACAAAGAGGAGGAGAAAACATGGATCATGATAAGCACCACGATAGCAAGAATCCTTAGGAAACATTTTAGGTGACAACCAATCCAAGATAACTCCAAGAAAGACAAATGGGTTTACATATCCCATTCTTGACAAATTCTCTTCAAAACTCCTCATGAGGCAAGAATGGTTATAACACCATATCAATAGATAAGGGAGAAAGAATTGCAATTTGAAATGCAAGATAAGAATACTTGAGGTACTACCACAAGAATCTTGAAGAACACTTCGAGAAATGAAAGAAATCCTTGACGAACCACCATGAAGAGCCTCTGTATACAAAAGAATGATGAAAAGAAATGAAGGTTGAAAAGAATAGACTATGACGTTGCAAAGATTTATATGAAGCTTCGCGATGAGATACTGGAGACAACTTGGAAGTCCGGAAACGAAACGTAGAGCACTTGGGATAAGGAATTGATATCATGACCAACCTCCGGAAGAAGGATTGAAATCACCTTGATAAACAAGAATAAGAATTATGTTATGTTTAGCCTTCATCAAGTTACATTGATGACGAGCAACGGATTGCATACTACTTATTCTTCTGAAAATATTTAAGAGAGATATAGCACGAACTTGAAGAAGTCTTGAACGAACCACCAGTGAGAATTGAAACGAATGGGAATACATGAGAATGAAGAGATCAAGATTTGCCTAATAGAAACTTGAACAAGGCACCGGAATAATTGAGATACGAATGAAGAGACAAGAATTGATAAGAATTAGAGAATGAAGCTGAAAGCTAAGAACGAAGAAATCTTCTGAAATGATAGCCTTCGGAGAATCGAGGAATGAAAACAACTCTGAAAAGCTCCGGATAGATATGGACGAATTACCCATGATCGAAAACAATTGGAGAGGAAGACAACAAGCTAGAAACACAACATTTCATGAGAACGGATAAAGATTAAAGAGGCACTCTCATTCGGTCTTCAATACTAAGAATGATGATGAGAAACAATACAAAGAATTACCTGAGGCACTCCGGAACAATGAGGAATAGAAGGTTGAGACGACGATGAAAATGATTTAGAAGCGATCTTTGAGAAGGAATATGACTCATGAAATTCATTCTTACGTCATATTTGAAAAGAACTTGAGGACAACTCCGGGAAGATTAAAAGAGCCAGGTAAGATCCTGGGAAAGAACCTGTGGGTTATGGACCCACTCAAAGAGAACACCGTTGAAATGATTGCTTAGAAAGAGAGATTTCACCGGTACAATGAAAACTTGATGAGGTGATAACCTTGAAATAATTGAAAGGATTTGGACGGAAACACGAGTCTTCTAAGATATCTTCAGCACTCCGGAAAATAAAAATAAAAAAGAGGCTTGGCTAAGAATTTCCAACATGGGGAATTATATAACGAATGATAAGGATATGATGAACACCGAGAGGCATGAATTGAATCCACCGGGAAAGAAAACAAAATAAAGAACTACTAACTGAAACTCCTGAGAATCTTCACATGAATCACCGGATACAATAGGAAAGAAAAAGAAGCGGAAGCATCAGCGAAGAAAGGCACTTGGATGACAATTAACTCATTGAAGAAAAAAAAAGAAGAAGAAGAAGAAGAAGAAGAAGAAAAAGGGTGGGAGGGTGGGAAAAAACAAAGACAACTTGAGACAAATGAGACGTACTCCAGAAAGGAATATGAGGATTGATCTTGCAAATATTGAAATAGGATTGACTTATCCTGAAGAGAAGCACTCCGGTTAAAACAAATTGACATGACAATCCCGGTTGATCAAAAGGATTAGTATTTTCATAGAAATATGAGAACACCACTTAGGAAAGATATGAGATGAACATTTGACATCGAAGCAACTCGAATTACCATACCCCAACAAAACCAAGGGTGAGGCTTGCAAATTAAGCCGGAAACAAATACATAACAGAGATTCCGTCCGATATTTTCGTGGTAAGGCTCACACGGGCTCGATCGTACATCGGATTGTCATATTGAAATGACGCTCGAATATGCTCCCTAGGCATAGCGAACTACAAGGCTTGACGAAGCATACCGAGACTGTCCTCTATAAAAAAGACCGTGAACAAGCGAACCACTAGATGTCGAACCCCAACCTCACATCATGCACCTGCTGGAAGATAATCCTAGGTAACTACTTGAATTCCCACCTAAGAAATTCCGAAATGTTTGGTTATGCAATCGGGTCCACGGATACACGGAGTTTTTAGCCATCACTCAACTCCTAGCAATAACACTACTCTCAAGTGTATCACATCCCTCAGCACACAACCGAAGGTCTCGGAAACTCATCTACCTCAGACCCTCGTAATCACAATGATACTAAAGATGGCAGTACATGTGATCCCGCTCCCCAGTACTGGGTGCCGCCACACTCTTCGCACCACAAATAGTATTGAAGCAATTTCGAACATCCGCGTCCTGAGATACTAAGGAAACTGAACGATAGTGATGTGTCAAGAACCCTTGGAGCTCAACTCCCCGGGTCCAATCCATACATACGGGAGGCACCAAGAACAGAGTTCCGGTCACATTGACATCATAGAGGTTCCAAAATACCCGCGTGATCCTAAAAAAATTTGAGTGAGAAGAGGGTAGAATTAAAATTCCTACGTCAGGATACCTCACCAGAGCATAGAAGAGGAGTAAAAAGAGTCCTACTCTCCGATATATAACTAGACTCAAAATAGATTTTCACTAGACTTGACTCGGCCAAAGTTCGATCAATCAAGGGGGCTCCTAGGTCGGTACAGGCTCTGATACCAACTTGTAATGCCCAAGATGCGATCCTATCCTTATTTTAGCTCGAGGGCCTCGACAGGGATAGAAGCGCATCTTGTTGTTTCGCAAGAATGGATATCATTACAAGTACATGTAAAGAAGAGATGATTATATGGAATTGGCTTACACTCGCCACAAGCTAAATCAATATCACATCAATACAACAACATATACAATCATCATACAGAAGAGCAGGGTCCGACTACAGACGAAATCAAACGATAAAATGACATCCATCCTTGCTATCCCAGGCTGCCGGCCTGGAACCCATCCTAGATCGATGAAGAAGAAGAAGAAGAACTCCAAATCAAACAAGCATCGCGCTCACGTCAAATTATCGCATTACCTGTACCTGCAACTATTGTTGTAGTAATCTGTGAGCCACGGGGACTCAGCAATCTCATTTCCAAGGGTATCAAGACTATTAAAGCTTAATGGGTGAGGTATGGTTAAGTGGTGAGGCTGCAGCAAACACTAAGCATTTATTTGAGTGACTAACTTACGAGTACAAGAATAAAGGGGGATGATCGTCGCATAAACGGACATGAACTAGTAATGATCTCTAAGAGATCCTAAACACCTACTGACGAACAAACATAACCCCACCGTGTTCTCTCTCGGTTCCGAAATCACGAGAAGAGACAATCACGGTTACGCACACGGTTGGTGTATTTTATTTGAGTTTACTTCAAGTTTGCTATGACCGGGTGTTAAACAAAGTTTCCAAGCTGCCATGTAACCGCGGACACGGCTTTCCGAAAGATTTAACCCTGCAGTGGTGCTCCAACTCATCCATCACAAACTAACCACACACCGCGGGAATAAACTTGACCACGAATCCTGTGATTTCCTAGGCAATTCCTTTGGAAAACCTCAACCTCGAGATAACCCTAAGTATTCTCGGACTTCCTCGCCCAAGATGTTCAACAAAGGTAAAACAAATCCAGCAAGGCCTCCCGGTGAGCCAGATCCGCATCTAGAGCCACGCGCTCTCTATCTATGGGCATCATCCGTCTATGCGAAGTGGACAGTAGCCTAAAAATGCCTCGAGTTGCCCCGAGGTGGCACCACCGACTGCTAGGTAGGTGGACCAACACTCATGAGGAGCACTGGCCCGGGTTGTTGATTAAAGATCCGCGGGTGCCGGCGGGTCCCTATGCAATTTTATTAGTTATTAGGCAAATGCTAAAACAAATGTTGGGCCTTGCCAGACGAGTTTTATCCCAAAAGGAAAATCAAGGGGGTCCCCATAACAACCCCGAGCATGTATGGAACGCAAATTATGGGACATAACACCGGTACTCGGAACTAGTGCGGCAAAGTGGAACAAAACACCGGGCAAAAGGCCAAGCCTTCCACCTTTTTACCAAGTATATATGTGCATTAAATTAAATAGCAATAATATTGTGATATAAAAAAAGTATATCCATGTTGACACATGGAAAGAGCTTGCACCTGCAACTAGCAATGCTATAAGAAGGGCTGAGCAAGCGGTAATATAGCCAAACAGTGGTTTGCTGGGATGTGGAGGGTTACAGGCTTATCATGGCATTTGGGAGGCTTGACATACAAGTGGTAGGTAGCGAGACAACGATAGAAATGAGACAACTAGCATGGCAATGATAGTAATGGTATCCAGGGAAATGATCATCTTGCCTGAGATCCCGCTTGGAAGAAGAACGAATCCATGAAGAAGACGAGCCAACGTAGTCGAACGAATCCTCACACTCCGAACGCTTTCGGAACTCTATCGAGCAGAAGCAAATCGGAAACAACAATCAACACATGAGAACACCACAACAAATGCATGACATGATGCGCAACCAAATATGATGCATGTCCGGTTTAACTAGGCATGGCATGGCAAGCACAACAAACAACTACTACACATTAAGTGAAGTTCAATATGCAACGAGTTGCATATTGACAAAACTCCATGTTCAAATATTTATTTCACTCTCGTTATGTACTCATCAATATTAAATGTTGTTTAACATGGGTGGTCATGGCATAAGGTGAAGATGGAATTAGAGCAATTTCAAATGGAGAAGGAGAACACACCTACAACAAAATAATAAATCTCCATGTTACGAGAAATGCGGTTAATGTTGTTTAACTAACCAATCATTTTAAATGTTGTTTATCATGGCAAGAGGTGAAGCATGAACAACCACATCATCTAGGCATTTTAAATGAGGCCGGAAGCAACATATAACATTTCCGAAATGACCCCATATGCATATTATGAATTTGGTCCAGATCTGTCCTAAGCATATTTTATATTTGTTAAACATCAAAATAAAGTGTGCCATGAGATTCTACACGTTTTTCTAGTCAAGTTTCATATGTGGAACATTTTTATCGGAGCTACGATTAATTAGTTATGAAATAAACCGGTTTAGCATGGCATTAACGTAAATTACGTGAAAAAAGCAAGTTAAACTTTTTAAACATGCATGAAAATTGGAAATTATGAATCTACATGAAATTCTAAGCATTTTACATATATTACATGTTTTAATCCGATGCACGGTTTGAAAGTTATTAAATGTATGAACTAGGTTTTTTTTTGTAAAAACAGTAATCCCTGAATAATTACTAAACTCGCACGACAGAAAAAAAACAATCACGGGCTGAATCTAGATGAACTGGGCCGATGGGGGTGGGCGTAATATACAAAATAGCGATAGCAGTGGCGGTTGGGCTGGGGCTTCTCACCAGAGCGGGCCGAAGCCCAGGCGATGCAACGGCTCGGCTGGCGCGGCCTGGAGCAGAGGAGCCGAGGTTGGGCCTCACAATGGTGCGGCCCACAAGGCCGGATCGGGCAGGAGGCCAGGTCAACGCGAGTGCGCATGAGTGCGGTCGAGGGGGCTTGCGGGCGCTCCTGGCGTTCGTCCTCTCCGAGACGAACAGGGGCAGATGAGGCAGGGGATCGCGGGCGCGGGTGTCGGTGTCAAAACTGGCGGATCTCGGGTAGGGGGTCTCGAGCTGTGAGACTAGGATCGATGGTAACAAAGGGACGAAGGAGACGATGTTTACCCAGGTTCGGGCCCTCCTATGGAGGTAAAACCCTACATCCTGCTTGATTATATTGATGATATGAAGGTTACAGAGTTGATCTACCTCGAGATCGACTAGCTAAAACCCTAGATGAGTTTCTGTGTGGTATGATCTAAAACCCTCTAGCTTATATAGACACCAGGGGTCATTAGGGTTACATATGGTCGGTTGCCCACCGGAGGGAAAAAACATGCCTAAACTACCATCTTCAACTTGACGGACACGCCACGGTTCCTGAGGTCTCCTCCTTGGTGACAAGGCCTTCGATTAATCTCATCCTCAGCGAGCGGCCCATTAGCCCGACCTATGAGAAATAGGTCGGCAGTCCGAGGACCCCTTAATCCTGGACTCCCTCAGTAGCCCCCGGACTAGCCTCCAACGCCGAGGTATATCCGGAAAATATTACGTGTCGAAGTCTTCAGCTTGCGAGGCGAGTCCCTCAACCTCTTCTGGCTTGGAAACCATCTCGCCATCGGAGAGTCCTCGATTGCTGAGAACTTGCAGGACCCAATATAATAAACTTCAGCTCCTCTCGATCCTTGTGCGCCGAGTGGAGATGAGCGGCCCGGCAGCTTTCTACAAGACTACCCCCCCGGCAAGGGAGGCACCACTTATTTAAAGAAAAACTTCAAGCGAGAGACCATCACAAAATCATGGCGAGCGCCCCCAGCTCTTCATCATGCCCTTATGGCTCCCGTCCTGGGGATTGGACGAGTTGCTCTGTATCCCTCCTCCGGTTGCGTGACCTCGAGACCCAAGGGTATCTTCCTTCCTCAGATCTGGCGGCAACTCACGCCGGCTTGACCTCCTTTGACGGCGAAGCTTTCGCGGAGAACTTCCCCAATCCTAACTAGGGCGAGCGGGTATGCTTTGTGCCCTTCCTCTTACGGGGCCTAGGGTTCCCCATTCATCCTTTCCTAAGGGGGTTACTGGAGTTCTATGGGATCCAGCTCCATCATCTTACCCCCGGATCCATTCTGCACATTTTGGGCTTTGTCGCTCTCTGCGAAATGTTCTTGGGCTGCGAGGTGCACTTCGAATTATGGAGGAAGTTTCTGCCTCATCCCCCGAACTCGGGGCGAGACAATTCAGGAAATCAGAGGAGCCGAAGTATGTCGCATAGCGGGAACACCAAAGAAGGAATCCAAAGAGTGGTCTTCGGAGTGGTTCTACATCGAGGACGTTCCCCTATTCGATCCAGCTCGGAGGGGCTTGCCCGAATACTCCGACGCTCCTCCGAAGAAAAAGTATAATTGGCGACCGAGGAGTTCGTCCCAAGAGGACAGTGCCGAAGTTCGACGCTTGGCCGCCCACGTAAGGATAGTGGCTCATCACAAGCTGACAATGATTGACGTGATGGCCGTCGCCATCTCCCGATGCGTCCAACCTCTTCAACAAAGGATACATCCTTTGTGGCAATACAACGGAACGAGTGACACCACTCGCTCCCGACGTCTGGGCCCTGCCAATCAGGTCGCCTTGGCAGCCGCACTTGGCGACTTGTACAAAGGAGAAAAAGAAGATTTTGTTCAGTTGCAGATTAAGGAGGGCTACTCGAGTTACAACCCTATTGAATGGGTAAGCCCTTCGACCCTGCGTCTTGAGTTCGGGCATTTATTCGCCCTTTTTGACTAACGCTTTTAATCTGCGCAAACAGGAATGGCAGAGCTTTGCCGAGACAATCAACTGTCCGGCCCCCCAACCAGAGAACTACTCCCACGACGATGATCCAGGATTCCATGACGATCCGGAGCTATTACTGGCATATGAAGACGGGGTCTTTTACCAGGAGAGCCTTGATCGATCCAAGCTGGCCATCGTAGCTGATCACCCCGGATCACTCCCCTCCTCCACTGCGGGCGAGAAGAAAAATTATACCCGCAAAAGGCAGACGTCCTCCGTCGACCCAAACATACCGGCTCCCACTCCCAAGCGCCGTCGGTCCTCGCAACGAACGTCGGCTACAGCAGCAATGCCCGAGCCGGGCGCCAACAGGAGTCCCTCATGCGAGCCGGTCGTGGAGACGGCGCCGAACACTCGATCAACCAAAAGGTACTTTGTTCGGTCGCTTAATCTATTATTGTTATGATCGGTAGGATCTTACAGAAGATCTTATGTCGAATTACTCGACTTACTTAGGAAGCGAGTACAACCCTCCTCTGCTGAAGACATTGCCGGGACGCCCGGCAACACACATGAATCAAGATCTTTTGCTCATGCCGAACCCGCTGCGGAGGCCCCCATGGTCAATCCGACCCCCGAAGACTCTGGGGATGAGGTATCAGTCACCAAATCCGAAGCAGAGAACACGATGAAACATCGGCGGCGGTGAGGAATCCTGCGCGACCCGGTGGTCTCCGAACAGGAGTTCAATGCTCTATGCTCGGCGGACGCACACCTTGGAGCTGCCCGAGCTGGGTTCAGCGAAGCTGTGAAACTGATATCGTCTGGCCTGAAGGTAAGTGATTAAAAATCCGGACATAAATGTAAACCCAGTAGCCCCCGAGCCTTGATTTGGTCAGGACGACCGAATTAAGGATCCGCACATTGCTTGCATGGATGATGCAGGCCTCAAGGCAGCAGAACGAGCAATTGGCCAATGAATTGGCAGCGAGCCGAACACAGGTGGAAACCGTGAAGGCCGAGCTTGAACAAGTGAAGAAGTTTACCCGGGAGGCGCATGGTGAGTATAACTATTCTGGTGATCTTAGCGTATAATCCCATGCTGACGCGATGGTACTTTTAGCAGCTGAATCAATAGGGCAATTGCAAAAAGATTTGGTTGCAGCCCGAGAATCCCAGAGGTACACCGAATCCCAGTATGAGGCTGGCTGCCTTTCGCTGCAGCGAAACCTGGAGGAGAAGAAACGCCTCCAGGTGGAAAATAAATAGCAGGCCGAAGATATTGAGAGTTTAAAGACTCAATTGGCCCATGCCCAAGAAGAGAACCAGAAACTACAGAGGGGCATGTTCGGTAAGTTTTAATTATAACGTCGAAAGGTATCTCCCCTTCATAAGGTGTAACGGACATGCCTTGTCTCATGTATAGGTCTCCTAACCGGGCAGCCTGAAGAAGAGATCAGCTCCTTCCGGGGGAACCTCCTGAAGGAACTATCCATCGTGCATGAGCGGGCTCGGAAGGCTATGAGGGGCGTAATAAAAGCGCTATGGCCTGCCGAGCAGCCTCCGGAAAGGATGGCCGAATTAACCGATCGGTTCAAAGAATCCCGGAGTCGGTTCGAGCTATGGAAAACATCGGCTTGCCGGGAGGGAGCGCGAGAAGCGTGGGCAATGATCAAGACCCGTTATACCGGTCTTAACCCCGAGCATATGGCTCGGGTTGGGCCGGTAGGACCTGATGGGCAAGAAGTGCCACTTCACTTGGTGTACGACCAAGTGATGCCTGTGGCTCGTCTCTCGCATGAAGATTGCACCCTGGATGCCATAATAGACAATCTTGACCAACAGCCAGATGTGTGTTTCTATGTATCTATGTACTTTAAATCAAAAGGTTGCTCCATCTGTGTTGTAAACTTTTTCTTAACCGGCCATTGGCTTCGACCTCCCGTGCAGAGAGCTTGGGAGTGTTCCGTATAAAATATCCCTTGATTAAGAGGGAATTCTTTCGAGGAACCAGGCAATCCGGCCATTTGGTATGAACAAACAGAAGGCGCACAGGGAGACATGTTATATTACTGCTTAGCTTAAGAAACATCTTCCAAAGAAAATAGTACCTCTATCGGTGCCTTCCTTTAGGTTGCTACGTAAATCGTAGATAATAAGGCCGCATACTACTAGTATGCGACTAATGGCTTTATCGAGAAAACCGCGTGATGGTAATAACAACCATAATTTTATTTGCTGCTTCCGTCATAGCCGACCAATTTTCTGCTAAAGATAGCTAGCTTTTGGCTTCACCCGTCTGAGGTACGTATCCGGATGACCCGGCCATAACAATCGCAGAGGTGCTCCCTTTACTCTCTAGCCGAACGATCGGGAACGTAGAGGGTAAACAAAGGAGCGAGGCAACCCAGCTTGGCAAAAATCTTAGTTCTAATTGATGGATATGATGGCTTTACAATCGACAAAGGAAACATTCATGCATAATAAATTTCAACAGATGCTTAAAAGAAAAACTCATCGGCTTCGGGAAGAAGCCCCCAGGTGTTATATTCGGATTTTACATTTGACGATGTATGCCGAATATCTAAACACTAGCTCGGTTTAGCCGAACACAAACTTGGGGAGAGAAAGGTCCTGGCCTGCCAAGAATTAAGGTGGACGGGAGGGAAAATGAAAATAAGAGAGAAAAACGAAAAGGGGAGGGTAAAGAGAATGACGACACTAGTCTAGCCGTAGAAGCGCCGAAGACGAGCTGCGTTCCATGGGTTTGGTTCGTGGCGGTTGTCTGCCGGGCTTCGAAGATGATAAGCCCCCCCTGCGAGGACTTCATCGATTATGAAGGGGCCCTCCCATTTGGGATTGAGCTTATGCTTCTGCTTCTCGGGGAGCCATAAGACGAGTTCACCCACGTTATATGCTTTCGCCCTGACCTCCCTACTCTGGTAACGCCAGGCCTGCTGTTGATAAAAAGTAGAGCGAGCCCGAGCTACGTCGTGCTCTCCTTCCAAGGCGTCCAAGTCATCCTGCCGATCTAGCTCGGCCTCCTTTTCTTCGTACATGCGCACCCTTGGGGCATCGTGAATAATATCACAAGGAAGGACCGCTTCTGCCCCGTAGACCATGAAGAACGGTGTGTATCCCATTGATCGATTCGGGGTGGTACGCAGGCCCCACAGAATGGAATCAAGTTCCTCCACCCAATGGCAGTCGGACTCATGAAGAGATCGGACCAAACGTGGCTTAATACCACTCATAATGAGGCCGTTGGCTCGTTCGACCTGCCCATTGGTCTGTGGGTGATACACCGATGCGTAATCAAGCTTAATGCCCATTTTTGCACACCAGTCTTTTACTTCCTGGGCGGTGAAGTTGGATCCATTGTCCATTATTATACTATGCGGGACACCGTAATGGTGTACCATGCCAGATATAAAGTCGATTACTGGTCCGGACTTGGCTGATTTGACAGGTTTTGCTTCGATCCATTTGGTGAACTTGTCCACCATGACCAGTAGGTATTTATTTTTCTTGGTCCCCCCTTTAAGTGGTTCGACCCTGTCCAGCCCCCAGACCGCAAAAGGCCAAGTGATCGGGATAGTCCGAAGAGCCGTTGGGGGCATGTGACTTTGATTTGCAAAAAGTTGGCATCCTACGCAATATTGGACCAGCGACTGGGCATCCGCTCGAGCGGTGGGCCAGAAGAATCCAGCCCGGAAGGCCTTGCTTACTAAGGCCCTTGTGGCGGCGTGATGGCCGCCCATTCCTGCGTGGATTTCAGCCAAAAGCTGCTTTCCTTCTTCCTTAGATATGCACCGTTGGAGTACCCCGGTGGTGCTTTTCTTGTATACCTCACCCTCGTGGACTTTATAGGCCTTGGATCGCCGAATTATGCGTCTCGCCTCTGTCTGGTCATCGGGGAGCTCTCGGCAAAGAAGGTAGGCGAGGAAGGGCTCGGTCCATGGCGCGATTATTGCCATGACCTCATGAGCCGAAGGCGTTTCGTCCATTATAGAGCCGCCGATGATTTGATCGTCTGGTTCGTTTGTAGGGTGGACAACCTCTTCCGCGCTGATGGATCCGGCGCCCTTATCGTCGTCCTGCCAGACCACCGGTGGCTTGAAGAGCCATTCAAGAAAGGTGTTTTTTGGGACGGGGTCGCGTTTGGCACCCATGCGGGCCAACATATCAGCGGCCTGGTTGTTGTCTCTAGCGACATGGTGGAATTCTAGCCCCTCGAACCGTGTGGATATTTTAAGGACAACGTTTCTATATGCCGCCATCTTCGAGTTTTTGGCATCGAACTCGCCGTTGATTTGGGAGATGGCCAAGTTAGAGTCTCCCCGTACTTCCAGCCGCTGTATACCCATGGAGGCTGCCATCCGAAGACCATGCAAAAGTGCTTCGTACTCAGCAGCATTGTTGGAATCGGCATACATGATTTGCAGCATGTATCGGATGTTGTCGCTTGTGGGGGATGTGAGGATAACTCCAGCCCTCAGTCCGGCCAGTGTCTTGGATCCGTCGAAGTACATCGTCCAATGGGAGTACATACTATATTCCCTGGGGAGCTCGGCCTCCATCCATTCGACTAGGAAATCTGCCAACACCTGAGATTTAATAGCTCGTCGTGGCTTATAGGCGATTTCGAAAGGAAGGAGTTCGATGGCCCATTTGGCTATGCGGCCGGTGGCGTCCCTGTTATTGATTATATCATTCAGGGGTACTTCGGAGGCCACCGTGACCGAACACTCTTGAAAGTAGTGTCTTAGTTTTCGCGATGCCATGAATACCGTATAGGCTATCTTCTGGTAATGCGGGTATCTGGACTTGCATTGCGTTAGCACTTCTGACACATAATAGACCGGTTTTTGTATCCGGAATTTGTGACCCTCCTCCTCTCGTTTGACGACGAGCACTGCGCTAACCACTTGGTTGGTGGCCGATATGTATAATAACATTGGTTCACCGACGCCTGGTGCTGTGAGTATGGGGTTGCTTGCCAGCAGTGTTTTAATTTCCTCTTACGCGACAGCTGCTTCATCGGTCCATACGAAATTGTTGGTCCGTTTCAGCAACCTGTAGAGTGGTAGAGCCTTTTCACCGAGACGGGAGATAAAGCGACTTAACGCCGCCACACAACCCGCTAGTTTTTGGACATGCTTGAGCTCTGTGGGAATTGCAAGTTCCGATAAGGCGTGGATCTTAGCCGGATTCGCTTCTATTCCTCCGTGGGAAACAATGAATCCGAGCAGTTTACCAGCAGGGACTCCGAAGACACATTTCTCCGGATTGAGTCGTATATCCTACTCGCGTAAGCTGGCAAAGGTTTGCCTTAGGTCGTTGATCAGCTGGCTGACGTGTTTGGTTTTAATGACCACATCGTCCACATATGCTTCGACTGTTTTGCCAACCTGTTTTTCGAGGCAGGTCTGGATCATACGCTGGTATGTAGCTCCAGCGTTCTTTAGCCCAAAGGGCATTGTGTTGAAATAGAATGGCCCGTATGGGGTGATGAATGCGGTTGCAGCTTGATCGGATTCCTTCATTTTGATCTAATGGTATCCGGAATAAGCGTCAAGGAAACACAGCGAATCGTGTCCGGCTATGGCGTCAATAATCTGGTCTATGCGTGGTAGGGGGAAAGGGTCCTTGGGGTAGGCCTTGTTAAGGTCTTTAAAGTCAACGCACAGCCGCCAGGATTTATCTTTCTTCGGTACCATTACCAGGTTTGCCAGCCATTCGGGGTGTTTGATCTCCCGTATGAATCTGGCCTCTAGAAACTTGGCTAATTCTTCACCCGTAGCTTGACGTTTGGGCTCGGAAAAGCGGCGCAGGGTCTGTTTAACGGGCTTAAAGCCTGGGATTATATTCAGACTGTGTTCTGCCAGCCGGCGTGGGATTCCTGGCATATCATAGGGATGCCAGGCGAAGATGTCCCAATTTTCTTGTAAAAAAGCTCGCAGCGCCTCGTCCACCGTGGGGTCCAGCTGAGCTCCGATGGACGCTGTTTTATTAGGGTCCGTCGGGTGTACCTGGAATTTAATGATTTCCTTTGCAGGCTTAAAGGAAGTGGGTTTGGGCCTTTTACTAAGGATCACATCGTCCTTGTCCACTGTTGATCGGAGTGCGGTCAATTCCTCTGCAGCAAGGGTCTCGGCTAGCGCCTCGAGGGCGAGCGCTGCCGTTTTGTTTTCGGCTCGAAGGGCTATGCTCGGATCACTGGCGATTGTGATTACCCCGCCTGGGCCTGGCATCTTGAGCTTCATATACCCGTAATGGGGTATAGCCTAGAACTTTGTGAAGGCGTCGTGCCCTAACAGCGCGTGGTAGCCACTAGGGAAGGGCACGATATGGAAGAGAAGCTCTTCGGATCGGTAGTTGTCGGGTGTGCCGAATACCACGTCAAGGGTGACACGTCCCGAACAATGCGCCTCTTTCCCAGGGATGATCCCCCGGACGGTTGTGTTGCTATGCTCGATGCGAGATCGATCGAACTGCATTTTTTCCAGGGTATCTTCGTAGATGAGGTTTAAGCCACTGCCACCGTCCATTAGCACCTTCTGTAGCCTAAAACCATCGACGATAGGGTTTAGGACCAGTGCGGCCGGTGTGTGACTGGGACGGATGGTTGGTTGGTCAGTATCTCCGAAGGTGATTGGTGTGTCTGCCCATGGGCTTGCTGCCGCCACCTGGTAGACCTGTTCGAGTTCTCTAAGAGCTCTCTTTCTCATGTTCCTAGAGGGGAACGTTTCGCAGATCGTCAGGACTTCCGCATTGTAATCTCGTGGCATTGGGTGGCGCCTGTTCGGCGGTTGGTCCTGGAGAATGACTTCTCCACTTTTGGCGATCTGCCTGACGACCCAGCAAGCTCTAAGGCTGTGAGTCGGATTTGTGTTCAGCAATACAGAATGTATAGGGCATGGTTTGTCCAACAGTCCGTCAAGGACGGTTCTGGCCCACGTAGGGGGTCTATTTCTCTTTTCGGCGGGTTCGTGTTCGGCTAGCCGCTTCGGGGGTATCCTCTTTTTCCGATCTCCTATAGAGTGTTCGGTAAGGTCTGGTTCCGCGAGTAGCCGTTTGGCTTGCCAAGTGCTCTCCATGGCACAGTATTTTTGTACCAGGTCCGATAACTCGGTGAAGCTGCGAACGTGCCACCGGGATAGGGCATTGAGGATCCCTTCATCATGACAATTGCGACTGAATGTTGCGATTATCTCCTGGTCACTAGATCCTAGTACCCTGTCTCTAACGAGAAGCCTGGCCCAAAAGTGGTGAACCGACTCCCCGGGTAAGTGTTTGACGTTCCGTGGGCCCAAAGACTTGGACTATCCTGCGATGCATGAGTGCTCGACTTGGGTGGCGGGTCGGAATTTTTTTGGCTCCGCGCCGCGATGTGAGTCCGGAACAATGGGGTTCGGCGTAGGGCTCGGGTCGCGCGCGAGATCGGGAATCGATCCCGAGCTATCCTTGGAGCGGACTTCTGAGTCTGGGTTATCCGAGGGATCTAGATGATCGGAGACCGGGATATAAACTGTTTTTAGTTTCGGTTGTTGGGAGGACGAGCCTTCGGCCGGGCACTCGACGGTGGCTACCAAGTGGGTGACCGAGGGAGAGCGAATCTCCCTGTCATCGGTTTTAAGCCCGATCCGGTCATAGGCCGGGGTGTGGTGGCGGTCGCCCAGGCCGAAGGTTCGAATCCGATCCAGTAGCTCGTCCAAGGACGAGATGTCGGCTGTGTATGCGTTGCCGAGGCGCACAGGACCGACCTGTGGCGCCGAGGTCCCAGGATCGTTCGAAGGCGAATCCGGGTTATGTTCGGTCGCGACGGATCCGGGCGTATCAACGGGGTTGGGCGTGCTAGACGGCCTGAGGGGGGAGGCCACCTTGGAGGCGATGCCCGATGCCTCCGACGTCAAAGCGTCGGATTCCACGGGCTCCTCCATGGGGGTTGAGGGCCTCACCCAAAAGAGTTCTTCCAGGGAATCAGCGGCGAACACTAGGTTCCCGAACCTGATTTCCTGACCGGGGAAGAAACTTCCGATCTGGCCGAGAAGGCCAGTTGGATCAGCACGCAGCAGGGCGCTGCCGCCTGCGGGGGTCTGTGCCGGGAGAGTGGCATCCTGGTCATAGACCCCACGGCATATGCGAAGACGAGCCATCGATTCTTTTGGTGATCACAGCAGAACTCTCAATGAAAGCACCAATGTCGGTGTCAAAACCGGCGGATCTTGGGTAGGCGGTCCCGAGCTGTGAGACTAGGATCGATGGTAACAAAGGGACGAAGGAGACGATGTTTACCTAGGTTTGGGCCCTCCTATGGAGGTAAAACCCTACGTCCTGCTTGATTATATTGATGATATGAAGGTTACAGAGTTGATCTACCTAGAGATCGACTAGCTAAAACCCTAGATGAGTTTCTTTGTGGTATGATCTAAAACCCTCTGGCTTATATAGACACCAGGGGTCATCAGGGTTACATATGGTCGGTTGCCCACCAGAGGGAAAAAACATGCCTAAACTACCATCTTCAACTTGACGGACACGCCACGGTTCCCGAGGTCTCCTCCTTGGTGACAAGGCCTTCGATTAATCTCATCCTCAGCGGGCGGCCCATTAGTCCGACCTATGAGAAATAGGTCGGCATTCCGAGGACCCCTTAATCCCGGACTCCCTCAACAGGGATCTCTGGTACGGCGCGTAGACGGATCCGGCGAGGCTCAGGGGCGGCGAGACCCTCCCGGCGGTGGCCATCTTCCTGGCGGGGCAAGGCGACCTCGGGCGCGAGGGTCTCCAGATCGGGATAAGCTCCCGCGGGCCCGGTGCGAGAGGAGGGGCTTGCGGCGGCTGGAGGAGTGGGGGAGGCTGGCGGCGGCGTGGATTTCGAGTGGGGAGGAGAAGGCCATATTTGGAAGGGCTTAGCCTTCCTTATATAGGCACGATTAGGGTTTGAGTGGTTTGGGGAGGTTTTGGGCATACGATCGTGATCGTATGGACGGATCGGAGGGCAAGGTTTGGTGGGTTGTGGGCTATGTGGAGGGGTTTTGGGCTGAGAGAGAGAGAGAGATTGATGTGGCCCGGCAACGGAGTTTATAAGACCGAAAAAACGTCTGACGAATAAACCGATGATGGTGCCGTTACGGTCGACCGTCCGGGTATCAAATGACCTCCGATTGCGATGAAATTTGGTAGGCGGTCTACCTACAACATAATAAGACCGCATGCCAACTTTCGACCCAATCCGAGAATATTTTTTGTGCACTTTAAAAACTATATTTTTTGATGCCGCGGGCGCGTGCGTGTGTGGTTGGCCTCGAAACGGTCAACGGGGAGAACCGGAAACTACTAGTGGATGCAAGTTTTGAAAACATGACGGCAACGGAGTGCCGATGCAATGCAGATGATGCGAATGATGCGATGATGAATGTGACAGACAAACGAATCACACGACGACAACGGAATAAAACAGGAATCTTCTGGAGCGTCGGTTCCGGGCTGTTACAACTCTCCTCCACTTACAAGAGATCTCGACCCGAGATATTAGAATGAGAAGGGGAAGAGAAAGAGAAAAGGAAGAGGTAAAACTTAGTTGCTTCTTTGACAAACGAGTGAAACCATAGAAACATGAAGATTGGAAAGAGATGAAGAATGACATGAGGAACAAGCAAGAATTCAAAAGAAATTTGGGCATCACTTCGGTAGAAAAGAGAAGACAACTTGATAAGATGGAAAGATCTTGAAAAGAGGCACAACACTCCGGTTAAATGAGATAAGCAAGGGAAGAACATTTTTATAAAATGAGATGATGGGATGAATAGAGCAACATCACAATGCCTCTGGAACAAACGAATGAAGCTAGATCATTGGATAGAAGAGAATGGAGAAGAAAATGACAATTCCTAACACGCTTGAATTTGAAAAGCATCTTTACAAGAAAAGACTGAACGGACTTGTTGGAACATCAACAGCGAAAAGAATAGGCTAGTTGTGGGCTTATGGAAAACATCTCAAAATTATGAGGTGACCACCGGCCACAGTAGAAACAATTGATTGCTTGGGAGCAACAAGACATGCAAACTTCTTACACCAAGAGGAGGAGAAATCTTGGATCATGATAAGCACCACGATAGCAAGAATCCTTAGGAAACATTTTAGGTGACAACGAATCCAAGATAACTCCAAGAAAGACAAATGGGTTTACATATCCCATTCTTGACAAATTCTCTTCAAAACTCCTCATGAGTCAAGAATGGTTATAACACCATATCAATAGATAAGGGAGAAAGAATTGCAATTTGAAATGCAAGATAAGAATACTTGAGGTACTACCACAAGAATCTTGAAGAACACTTCGAGAAATGAAAGAAATCCTTGACAAACCACCATGAAGAGCCTCCGTATAAAAAAGAATGATGAAACGAAATGAAGGTTGAAAAGAATAGACTATGACGTTGCAAAGATTTATATGAAGCTTCGCGATGAGATACTTGAGACAACTTGGAACTCCGGAAACGAAACGAAGAGCACTTGGGATAAGGAATTGATATCATGACCAACCTCCAGAAGAAGGATTGAAATCACCTTGATAAACAAGAATAAGAATTATGTTATGCTTATCCTTCATCAAGTTACATTGATGACAAGCAACGGATTGCATACTACTTATTCTTCTGAAAATATTGAAGAGAGATATAGCACGAACTTGAAGAAGTCTTGAATGAACCACCAGTGAGAATTGAAACGAATGGGAATACATGAGAATGAAGAGATCAAGATTTACCTAATAGAAACTTGAACAAGGCACCGGAATAATTGAGATACGAATGAAGAGACAACAATTGAGAAGAATTGGAGAATGAAGCTGAAAGCTAAGAACGAAGAAATCTTCTGAAATGATGGCCTTCGGAGAATCGAGGAATGAAAACAACTCTGAAAAGCTCCAGATAGATATGGAGGAATTACCCATGATCGAAAACAATTGGAGAGGAAGACAACAAGCTAGAAACACAACATTTCATGAGAACAGATAAAGAGGCAAGAGGCACTCTCATTCGGTCTTCAATACTAAGAATGATGATGAGAAACAGTACCAAGAATTACTTGAGGCACTCCGGAACAACGAGGAATAGAAGGTTGAGCCGATGATGAAAATGATTTAGATGCGATCTTTGAGAAGGAATATGACTGATGAAATTCATTCTTACGTCATATTTGAAAAGAACTTGAGGACATCTCCGGGAAGATTAAAAGAGCCAGGTAAGATCCTGGGAAAGAACCTGTGGGTTATGGACCCACTCAAAGAGAACACCATTGAAATGATTGCTTAGAAAGAGAGATTGAACCGGTACAATGAAAACTTGATGAGGTGAGAACCTTGAAATAATTGAAAGGATTTGGACGGAAACACGAGTCTTCTAAGATATCTTCAGCACTCCAGAAAAATAAAATAAAAAAGAGGCTTGGCTAAGAATTTCCAACATGGGGAATTATTAAACGAATGATAAGGATATGATGAACACCGAGAGGTTGAATTTAATGCACCGGGAAAGAAAACAAAACGAAGAACTACTAACTAAAACTCCTAAGAATCTTCACATGAATCACCGGATACAATACAAAAGAAAAAATAGTGGAAGCATCAGCGAAGAAAGGCAATTGGATGACAATTAACTCATTGAAGAAAAAAAAAAGAAGTAGAAGAAAAAAAGGGTGGGAGGGTGGGAAAAAACAAAGACAACTTGAGTCAGATGAGACGAACTCCGGAAAGGAATATGAGGATTGATCTTGCAAATATTGAAATAGGATTGACTTATCCTGAAGAGAAGCACTCCGGTTGAAAAGAATTGACATGACAATCCCGGTTGATCAAAAGGATTAGCATTCCCATAGAAATATGAGAACACCACTTAGGAAAGATATGAGATCAACATTTGACATCGAAGCAACTCGAATTACCATACCCCAACAAAACAAAGGGTGAGGCTTGCAAATTAAGCCGGAAACAAATACATAACAGAGATTCCGTCCGATATTTTCATGGTAAGGCTCGCACGGGCTCGATCGTACATCGGATTGTCATATTGAAATGACTCTCGAATATGCTCCCTAGGCGTAGCGAACTACAAGGCTTGACGAAGCATACCGAGACTGTCCTCTGTAAAAAAGACCGTGAACAAGTGAACCACTAGATGTCAAACCCCAACCTCACATCATGCACCTGCTGGAAGATAATCCTAGGTAACTACTTGAATTCCCACCGAAGAAATTCCGAAATCTTTGGTTATGCAATCGTGTCCACGGATACACGGAATTTTTATCCATCACTCAACTCCTAGCAATAACACTACTCTCCAGTGTATCACATCCCTCAACACACAAACGAAGGTCTCGGAAACTCATCTACCTCAGACCCTCGTAATCACAACGATACTAAAGATGGCAGTACATGTGATTCCGCTCCCCAGTACTGGGTGCCGCCACACTCTTCGCACCACAAATAGTATTGAAGCAATTTCGAACATCTACGTCCTGAGATACTAAGGAAACTGAACGATACCGATGTGTCAAGAACCCCTTGGAGCTCAACTCCCCGGGTCCAATCCATACGTACGGGAGGCACCAAGAACAGAGTTCCGGTCACATCGACATAATAGAGGTTCCAAAATACCCGCGTGATCCTAAAAAAAATTGAGTGAGAAGAGGGTAGAATTAAAATTCCTACGTCAGGATTCCTCACGAGAGCATAGAAGAGGAGTAAAAAGAGTCCTACTCTCCGATATATAACTAGACTCAAAATAGCTTTTTACTAGACTCGACTTGGCCAAAGTTCGATCAATCAAGGGGGCTCCTAGGTCGGTACAGGCTCTGATACCAACTTGTAACGCCCAAGATACGATCCTATCCTTATTTTAGCTTGAGGGCCTCGACAGGGATAGAAGCGCATCTCGTCGTTTCGCAAGAATGGATATCATTACAAGTACATGTAAAGAAGAGATGAGTATATGGAATTGGCTTACGCTCGCCACAAGCTAAATCAACATCACATCAATACAACAACATATACAAGCATCATACAGAAGAGCAGGGTCCGACTACGGACGAAATCAAACGATAAAATGACATCCATCCTTGCTATCCCAGGCTACCGGCCTGGAACCCATCCTAGATCGATGAAGAAGAAGAAGAACTCCAAATCAAACAAGCATCGCGCTCACATCAAATCATCGCATTACCTGTACCTGCAATTGTTGTTGTAGTAATCTGTGAGCCACGGGGACTCAGCAATCGCATTTCCAAGGGTATCAAGACTATTAAAGCTTAATGGGTGAGGTATGGTTAAGTGGTGAGGCTGCAGCAAGCACTAAGCATTTATTTGAGTGGCTAACTTACGAGTACAAGAATAAAGGGGGATGATCATCGCATAAACGGACATGAACTAGTAATGATCTCTAAGAGATCCTGAACACCTACTTACGAACAAACATAACCCCACCGTATTCTCTCTCGGTTCCGAAATCACGAGAAGAGACAGTCACGGTTACGCACACGGTTGGTGTATTTTATTTGAGTTTACTTCAAGTTTGCTATGACCGGGTGTTAAACAAAGTTTCCAAGTTGCCATGTAACCGTGGGCACGGCTTTCCGAAAGATTTAACCCTGCAGGGGTGCTCCAACTCATCCATCACAAACTAACCACACTCCGCGGGAATAACCTCGACCACGAATCCCGTGATTTCATAGGCAATTCCATTGGAAAACCCCAACCTCGAGATAGCCCGAATTATTCTCGGAATTCCTCGCACAAGACATTCGAGAAAGGTAAAACAAATCCAGCAAGGCCTCCCGGTGAGCCAGATCCGCATCTAGGGCCGTGCGCTCTCTATCTACGGGCATCATCCGTCTATGCAAAGTGGACAGTAGCCTGAAAATGCCTCGAGTTGCCCCGAGGTGGCACCGTCGACTGCTAGGTAGGTGAACCAACACTCATGAGGAGCACTGGCCCGGGTTGTTGATTAAATATCCGCGGGTGCCGGCGGGTCCCTATGCAATTTTATTAGTTATTAGGCAAATGGTAAAACCAATGTTGGGCCTTGCCAGACGAGTTTTATCCCAAAACGAAAATCAAGGGGGTCCCCATAACAACCCCGAGCATGTTAGGAGCGCAAAATATGGAACATAACACCGGTACTCGGAACTAGTGCGGCAAAAGTGGAACAAAACACCGGGCAAAAGGCCAAGCCTTCCACCTTTTTACCAAGTATATATGTGCATTAAATTAAATAGCAATAATATTGTGATATAACAAAAGGATATCCATGTTGACACATGGAAAGAGCTTGCACCTGCAACTAGCAATGCTATAAGAAGGGCTGAGCAAGTGGTAACATAGCCAAACAGTGGTTTGCTGGGATGTGCAGGGTTAGAGGCTTATCATGGCATTTGGGAGGCTTGACATACAAGTGGTAGGTAGCGAGACAGCGATAGAAATGAGACAACTAGCATGGCAATGATAGTAATGGTATCCAAGGAAATGATCATCTTGCCTGAGATCCCGCTTGGAAGAAGAACGAATCCATGAAGAAGACGAGCCAACGTAGTCGAACGAATCCTCACACTCCGAACGCTTTCGGAACTCTATCGAGAAGAAGCAAATCGGAAACAACAATCAACACACGAGAACACCACAACAAATGCATGACATGATGCGCAACCAAATATGATGCATGTCCGGTTTAACTAGGCATGGCATGGCAAGCACAACAAACAACTACTACACATTAAGTGAAGTTCAATATGCAACGAGTTGCATATTGACAAAACTCCACGTTCAAATATTTAGTTCACTCTCGTTAGGTACTCATCAATATTAAATGTTGTTTAACATGGGTGGTCATGGCATAAGGTGAAGATGGAATTAGAGCAATTTTAAATGGAGAAGGAGAACACACCTACAACAAAATAATAAATCTCCATGTTACGAGAAATGCGGTTAATGTTGTTTAACTAACCAATCATTTTAAATGTTGTTTATCATGGCAAGAGGTGAAGCATGAACAACCACATCATCTAGGCATTTTAAATGAGGCCGGAAGCAACATATAACATTTCCGAAACGACCCCATATGCATATTTTGATATTGGTCCAGATCTGTCCTAAGCATATTTTATATTTGTTAAACAGCAAAATAAAGTGTGCCATGAGATTCTCCACGTTTTTCTAGTCAAGTTTCATATGTGGAACATTTTTATCGGAGCTACGGTTAATTAGTTATGAAATAAACCGGTTTAGCATGGCATTAATGTAAATTACGTGAAAACAGCAACTTAAACTTTTTAAACATGCATGAAAATTGGATATTATGAAACTACACAAAATTCTAAGCATTTTACATATATTACATGTTTTAATCCGATGCATGGTTTGAAAGTTATTAAATGTATGAACTAGGGGGTTTTTCTGTAAAAACAGTAATCCCTGAATAATTACTAAACTCGCACGACAGAAAAAAAACAATCACGGGCCGAATCTAGATGAACTGGGCCAACGTGGGTGGGCGCAATATACAAAATAGCGCCCGCAGGCGGGAGATAGCAGGGGCGGTTGGGCTGGGGCTTCTCACCAGAGCGGGCCGAAGCCCGGGCAATGCAACGGCTCGGCTGGTGCGGCCTGGAGCAGAGGAGCCGAGGTTGGGCCTCACGATGGCGCGGCCCACAAGGCCGGATCGGGCAGGAGGCCGAGTCAACGCAAGTGCGCGTGAGTGCGGTCGAGGGGGCTTGCGGGCGCTCCTGGCGTTCGTCCTCTCCTCGATGAACAGGGGCAGATGAGGCAGGGGATCGCGGGCGCGGGGATCTCTGGTACGGCGCGTAGATGGATCCGACGAGGCTCAGGGGTGGCGAGACCCTCCCGGCGGCGGCCATCTTCCTGTTGGGGCGAGGCGACCTCGGGCGCGAGGGTCTCTGGATTCTGTTACCTCTATTCTTAATATCGGAAATTCCGAGATTTCGGATCGGCGTCACCGAGTTTTGGAAACTGACCGTTGGCCACCTAATCGGTACCACCGAGATTTCTGTATCGGTCTCACCGAGATTCAAAATTTGCTACCTTTGGAGCAACTCGGTACCACCGAGTTTTACACTTTGGTGTCACCGAGTTGGTCACTTTAGGTGTAACGGTTGGATTTTTGGGGATGCCTATATATACCCCTTCACCACCACCCACTCGAAAGAGAAGCACTCAGAAATATTCCATACTTGCCCCATCCAATTTTCTGAGAGAGAGCCACCTACTCATGTGTTGAGATCAAGCCATTCCACTCCATCCATATGAATCTTGATCTCTAGCCTCCCCAAGTTGCTTTCCACCAAATCAATCTCTTCCACCAAAGCCAAATCTGTGAGAGAGTGATTGTGTGTTGAGGTGTCTATCATCTTGAAGCACAAGAGCAAGGAGTTCATTGACATTGCCGAGCCTATTACCTTTTGGAGGGTGGTGCCTCCTAGATTGGTTAGGTGTCGCTTGGGAGCCTCCTACTTCGTGTTGTGAAGTTGAACCAATAAGTTTGTACGGGCAAGGAGATCGCCTACTTCGTGAAGATCTACCCATAGTGAGGCTAGTCCTTCGTGGACGGAAGCCGTTATGGAATAGTCAAGGTTGCTACTTCGTGGACCCTTATGGGTGGAGCCCTCCGTGGATTCTCGTGACCGTTACCCTTCCTGGGTTGAAGACTCCATAAACGTGGACGTACGATAGCACCACCTATCAGAACCACGGGAAAAATCTTTGTGTCCCTCATGCGTTTGATCTCCCTATCTCAACTCCTTCATTCCATGTGCAATGTCTTTACTTTCCGCTGTCATACTTGTTGACATGCATATGTAGGGTGTACTTGAATTGCTATTAGTGCTAAAAATCTGCCAACCAATTAATTTGGGAAAAGGTTAGGTTTTAAATTTGCAAGTAGTCTATTCACCCCCCCCCCCTCTAGACACAGACTTCTAGTGATCCTACACGGCTCCAAACCATCCCCCTCTCGTGGCCCTTCGCGGTCTGGGGGCTGGACATCCTCGGGCCCTTCCCTCGGGCGGCCGGCGGCTATCGCTCGCTCCACGTCGCCATCGACAAGTTCACCAAGTGGGCGGAGGTGGAGCCTGTCGGGGCCATACTGGCAGGGTCCGCGGTCGAGTTCATCAAGGGTTTTGTGTGTTGTTTCGGCGTCCCCAACCGCATCATCACGGAGAACGACTCACAGTTCACCAGCGGCCTCTTCAAGACCTACTGCGCCTCCATTGTCACGTAGATCTGCTTCGCTTCCATGTCACACCCTCGAAGCAACGGCTAGGTCGAGCGGGCCAACGCAGAGGTCCTCAAGACCAGGAGCTTCAAGAAGCAGCTCACGGCCTGCAGCAAGGGCTGGCTGGACGAGCTCCCATCGGTGCTATGGTCGATCCGCACCACGACGACCAAGCCCACCGACGAGACACCTTTCTTCCTCGTCTACGGGGCAGAAGCGGTCCTCCCAGCCGACGTCAAGCACCGGTCCCCGCGGGTTTTGGCCTTCGACGAATCTCGTTAGGACGGCCTGCGGGAGGATGACCTGCTTTTCCTCGAACGGGCCCGTCGCCAGGCTTCCCTTCGCGCGGCAAGGTACCAGCAGGCATTGCGTCGCTATCACAGCCGCAACATATGCCCCAGCACCCTCGAGGCAGGCGAAATGGTACTGTGTCGAATCCTCTCCAGAGAGGGACTCCACAAACTCTCACACATGTGGGAGGGACCCTTCAGGGTCATGCACATCTCCAGGCCCGGCGCGGCACAACTCGAAACGACAGAGGGTGTTCCGGTACAAAACACATGGAACATCCAACATCTCCGCAAGTTCTATCCGTGACCCCACGGATATGAGCAAAATGGTGTTGTACACACTCTGGAGCTCTCTTTACCAGCGCTGCCTTCGGCACGCGGGAGCTCCCTCGCACTCTTGTGGAAGCCCCATGCTCCGCGCTGGCGGACGCTCCTACCCACTCTCGTGGAAGCCCCATGCTCAGCGCTGGCTGCCTACTTACCCAAGGGGCCCTCGGCCATCAAATCCTCAAGCTGACCTATTTCGAACACGACAGCATGTATCTTTCTGTTATGTAATGAACCTGCTTCATGCATCAGTAAAGCTTACTTCCTTCAGAATTTTGTGTGCTTGCAGCTGAGCATGCCTCAGAAGGGGTGCGCGCCCGTGGCCTTCCTCGTGTCTGTCACGCGAGTGAGGGCTGGGCACGGTGCCTGTGCTCGGGTCAGTCCCAGCAGAACTGGAAAACCCAAGCGACTGAGCTCTGGATCGCGGGCCCGCTCCCGTGCACGTCACCTCACCAGGTCCTAGGTGCTCTTGTCTCCTTGCGTGACACCCATAGGCGGCCTCGCGAGCGCGCCCTGCTGCATTACCGGTGAAAGCTTGGCAATTTCCTTGGTGCAGGATACCGAAGGCCTCAGGAGCCTTCCCCCCCTCGGGAGGCCTCGCGAGCGGCTGCCTGCGGGCAGAAGGTTTCGCGAGGGGCCACTCCTCATCACTACTAGAAAAAAGCACATTAGTGGCGCACCACATATGGGTATTAATGGCGCACCATAGGTGCGCCACTATTACCACGCCACTAGTAATGGTTAGTAATGGCGCACCTCTGGTGCGCCATTACTAATCCAAATAACAGTGGCGCACCACCTGGTGCGCCATTGATATCCCCTCGGGTGTGCCACTGGTAATGTATTAGGGGTGCCCTACTGGTGCGCCACTGCTAACCATATGGGTGCGCCACTGGTAATGTAGCAGGGTGCGCCACTAATGTGCAAGATGGTGCGCCACTACTATTAATTCAAGGAATTATTATTTTTTTGCTTTTCTGGTATTTGCACAGGTTATAAAATAGAATACAGCACGTAATATACGGTTTGCAATACAGTATAAACTACCATTAGTGAAGTATAAACAGGACATAATACAATTCATCACATTAGTCTCCGAATTCGAAATAGCGAACAAAGTTCAGATATTAGACAAGTTTAGGTCTTGAGACCGAGTAGCGAGTTTGTCGTCACATTACAAAGTCGATCATCTAAACTACCATCACATAGAAGAGGCGGTCACGATGAGCATCATCGCGATGAAACTGGTCTTCATCACGATGAGCATCAACGGAGGACACTTCAGTAAATTCCTCCTTGACGGTGCCGAGCACGTTCGGGCGCCGGTCCTTCCGTTGCCTCTTCGGTTGGCTGCCATCTGTGCGTTCGCTGCCATCATCAGTGGTATCATCAGCAACATCAATTATGAAGACATCCATAAAAGGGTATGAACAGCAGCAGCAGCAGGATATGAACAGCAGTAGCAACACTACTAGCAGTAGCAGCAACAATAGGATATGAACAACAGCAGCAGGATAACTTAATGAATTCATTTTGGTTGCTATCTGCTCCAATGAAATATTGGCAAAGATTTTCTTTCGCATATATAACCATCATCAATGTAAGCACAACCATCTTTTTAGCGCTACATAGATGCATTTTATTTTCATCAGAATTGAGTATATAGGATAAAGAATATCACTACTTGTGTATGGATGGTTAACTATAAGTACATGTTGTTCAAGTTTGCACTGGTTGTTAGAATGAAAGATTGGCCACAAAAGGAGCTGATGCATATAGTACTTATAGTGGCTCCCTTACTAAAATTCAGAACAACTCTTGGCTTCAATGCTGGATAAGGTAAACGTAGTAACTTGTAAGAGGCTAAGAGCATGAGAATACTCAGTTAGATTCGAACATTCACCTCCAAAGGAGGAAGCCACTAGAGTCAATAAAGTGAGTATTCATCTACCGAATAGTCAATTGGTGACAACAAACTACCAGGGAAATTCCTATACAAATATAGCAGGGCAGAACATCACCCAGCACCACACAAGTGCCAAGGTTAACATATCATCATCAAAATAAAATAAGCTGCTGCTTCCCATGGAAATGAGCATAGCAAACAAATTATTAACAGCACACTTTGAATTCAGTTTACACTAACTTGTACTCCAGCAACTTCAGTTTTTTGAATAGCAACAATTATACTCCATGAGTATCTTGGAGTAGCAACAAACTCTGAATTTAAATTCAGTTTACACTAAATTCAGTTTATACTAACTTGTACTCCAGCAACTTTAGTTTAAATTATTACTCAAGCTTCAAAGATTCAGAGGATTTTCTGTTGTGACCAAGTCTGAATTTTCTGAATTTTGTATTCCGTCTATATATGTTGTGGGAGAGGGAAAGAATGGAAAGGAGAGAGCCTAGAGCACATCATCTACTCCAACTAGCAGCAGTTTACTAAGAGTAACTGACACGCCTCCAAGATCCAGTAGCAGTAAACAAACATATAAATTCATTCTCAGTTTATAAACTGGATTTTTTTCTGTCAGTTTATACTGTTAATTAGTAATAAAAACAGATCATTATAGTTCTCTAGAAGTCATGCTCTTGTTCATGGCCTGAATGAATAATCTAGTAGTTCCTCTTCCTCATGGTGGACTGAGGTCTCCTCATATCTGTGTACTTTCTAAAACATATTCAAAAGCTCAATTGAAGGAAGCCTGCTGAACATGTTCAAAACAAAAAATTACAAAAAGCTGGACCGTTGAAAATGTTGTATATGCCCACAAGGAATTAATACATTTTGTATTCAGCCCAAGTCTGGACTCTAATATGTCATACTCTAATATTTCAAAACAAAAAATATTACAGAAAGATGGACCATTAAAAATCCCCTCGAGTCTGAAATCTAATATTTCATACTCACTTGGCACTCCCAGATCCCTATTATGAACTCTCTGTATTTATCTCAAAATATAAGGAAGCAGGGTGCAGTCTTAGGTTCTAACTTGACATCAGCTGCCAATAATATGCAAGATTGAACAACCTTGAAGCAGAGTATATGAATGATTCAAATTACTCATAGCATAATTTGAACAATGAAAGTAAGATTAATATGAGAAGAAAGTGGCAGGTCATTATCATTCATCATAAACACAAACACTGCAATCTACTACAGAATTTACAGAACTTGTTCATAGATTCTTAATTCATATCAGGCAATGTTTTCCAGAGCCAAATAGGCATGCATCTTTCTAAATCAAATAGGAATGCTAAACAGAGCCGTGCATCTCATTTTAGTGGCTCCTGTACTACTACATCAACACTTAGGTGAATCATCATTTGCTTTGCAAAAGAAAAGAGACAGGACTGAATTGAGGTTTCGAAGGAAGAAATAGACTGAAAAACTGCTACCTTTAATGGAGACGAGGAGGCGGGGCTTGGGGTCATCGGAGCAGCCAGGCCGCCACGCGGGAGGGGGGACATGGACACCAGCCGGTGCAGTAGGGTGGCGGAGAGCCGTCAAGGTCACCTCAGTGCCAGATCGACTCAGACGACGACGCACAGGAGCTGCTCCTGGCCGGCGCACGCGGGAATCCCCGGTGGCACAGACGGGCAGCACCGGCGCCTGAGGCTCACGCGGGAGCAGTGGGGACGGAGGGTAGCACCTGGTGGCAGGGCGACTGGTGGGACGGCGGCACCGGCGCAGGAGCAGATGCGGCGGCGCCGTCCCCACCTGCTACTGGTGCTGCTAGGGTTTTGCGGTGCCTGCTGGATCCCTCGGCGCACCGGCTGCGAGCGCGGGAGGACGGCGAAGAGAGGCTGGGGCGGGCGGCGGGAGGTGACGGCCCTGTCATCCACGGGTAGGGCCGGGATCCGGCGGTGGCCGCCTGTACCTGGCCGCGGCTGGATGGGGGATCCAGATGCGGCACATCTCGCAGGTCCGCCGCTGGCTAGATGCTTGGGGGAGAGGGGGGCGCGACGGGGGGATCTGGCTGGGCGTGGCAGAGGGTGGGGCGGGGGCGGGCCGGCGGCTCTGTGGGTTGGACGGGGCCGGCGGCGGCGGTGCACTGTGGAAGAAGGTGGGGGAGATGGGGCGAAGAAGGTGGGGGCGCGGGGGCTGGGTGGGTGGTTAGCTGTCCGCGCGGTGCGGTGCCGGTACTGGGGTGGCGCACCTAGGTGTGGTGCGCCATTACTAAGTCTGGGCAGATTTAGTAATGGCGCACCACATCTAGGTGCGCCACTATGCCCAGACTTAGCAATGGCGCACCACACCTAGGTGCGCCACTGCTATCTAAAATAGTAGTGGCGCACCTGGATGTGGTGTGCCATTGGTAAGCATGGGGAGGGGGGTGGACTCAGAAAAAAATAGCAATGGCGCACCGTGTGTGTGGTGCGCCATTAGTAATATAGAGATTAGTGGCGCACCCATGTGTGGTGCGCCACTGCTATTTAGCAGTGGAGCACCACACACATAGTGCGCCACTAATGTCTATATTAGCTATAGCCCTTTTTCTAGTAGTGCGTGAGTCGCTCCCTGCGTAGGAGTCGCTCCAAACCGCACACCTCGAAGTAGCTAAGTCTAAAGCACCCCTCATGTTTTTTCCCTCTCGTTCCCCTCTCGAGGCATCCCGATTTCCCTGGCGCGAGTCGCCTGCACGTCAAGGGGGGGGGCCCTGAGCATCGCGCCTTAAGGACTCCTACCAGCCCCAAGAGCCCTACACCCTCTGGCCTTGCTAAGCGCACGCTCTAGGCATAGCAGCGACGGTTGTAGCCTGCCTTGGGGGCTGGGTCCCGGCGACATAGGGCCCAAAGACAATGCAAAGGGCGAAGAAAGGCCTCGGGAGAAAAACGGAACCGCGTAAAAGCATCAAGTACTTAAAATATAATGGTGCCATACAAGATATTTTTTACGCCCCACCGGGCTACATCGATTGCGCAGGGGCAAAGGGATGGAATCATTCTCCATCAGGGGTCCGCCCCTGAAAGTGCGTTATATCGACTAGAGGGGGGTGAATAGGCAATTTTTACAAATTCGTCACTGAGGAATTACTAGATGAGGAATTTGCTAAGTGACGAAATACTATCAGCGGAATAAGTAGTCAAGTGCATGCGAAACATAGCAGTAGCATAGTCATCATGATGAAATGAAACATACACAGACCATAAGTAGCGTGAACATGATAAGCAGGCAATAGACAAAGTGACTGAAGAATTTGAGATCAGGAAATTGAGAAAGTCTTCAGTCAAATTCTTCAAGCAGTAACGATCAGTTTCATCAACGAGTACTTTGAGGAATTGAAAGGGATGAGGAAATAGAACTAGGAGCTCGGTGAAGACAATGATTTGATGACCCAGTTCCAACTGTTGTGACAGTCGTATGTCTGGTTCGGAGCGGCTTGGTATTTAAACCAAAGGACACAGTCCTTACCGTATTCTCCTTGAGCTAAGGTCACACAGACCTCGCCCAACACTCGTGGTAAGTCTTCAGGGTAGACTTCCAAACCCTCACAAACTCGGTCACCCGGCGATCCACAATTTCCTCTTGGATGCTCTAGACCATGACGCCTAACCGTCTGGAAGATGCACAGTCTTCAAAGGTAAAAAGCGTCGGTTCCACACAGGAACAATCTCTTCAGTGATGCACAAACACTTTGGGTTTTGGTGGTTTGGGTCTTGGGTTTTCCTCACTGATGATTTTCTCTCAAAGTCCTCAGAGGATGGGTTGCTCTCAAATGACACTTGTCAAACTTTCTCTGAGCAGCCAACCGGCTAGTGGTTGTGGGGGGCGGCTATTTATAGCCAGGGTGCAACCCGACATGATATGACATAAATGCCCCCAATGATATGACCGTTATGTTGATAAGATATCTGGACAGCTGGCGCAAGGCACAGCAACTGTCGGAGATTTGAATTCTCAAATTTCTCAGGGCTATCATATTCCTCACGGTAGGTAATTCGCACTGGCGAAAACCTAACTCCTCAGTCAGAACAAATTCCTTAGAGACAGAAGAACTTAGTCTCTATCACTGAAGAAGTTGACTGAACTGCAAGAGATTTCCAAAGGCTTCACTCGAAGGTTTTGGGTATGTGTAGGCTTTGAGATGAGCACCACTTGGAAATTTTTCCTTAGTATTACCTCGACCTCCTTAAACAGTACGGTGTTTCCTATGACTCAAAGAAAGGAAATGAAACTATGAAAACAAAAGTCTTCACTCTTCATAGTCCTTGTATCAATATCTTCAAGGTCACACCAAATTCTTCATTTTCAAAGTCTTCAAGAAAGCATCAAAGTCTTTAGTTGGAGACATTCATTTTTAGAGGTCAACATTCTTCATATATATCAAACTCCTCAACGACTTATAGAGACTGTGTACACTCACACACATATTACTCCCTTAACCTATAAGTCTTTAATACACCAAAATCACTAAGGGGCACTAGATGCACTTACAGCCCTAGGCGCCATCCGCGCCTAGTCGGAATCCTCGTCTTCGCTCTTGACGCTCCGGGGGCTCCCATCACTTTCGCTCCCGCTGGATGAGTCGGAGCCGCTTCCGCTCTCGCTCTCCGTGCAGCACTCCATGCGGCCGCTAGCGACCCCGAAGAATTTCACGAAGAGGGTTGCATCTCCGTCGTACCTGAACTGCAGGACCTGCCCACGCTTCAGGTCGTGGGAGCGGGCGAACGACTTCCGCCCCCGGGCCAGGAACATGAACCCCTGGAGGGAAACTTCACCGCGACCCAGGAGGGACCATTGCAGCAGCCGTCCGCCTGCAGCCACAGGCCCAAGGGCCTGCCGTCCTCCATCGCCCTCGCAAAGGAGTCCGGAAGCCGGAGCCAGCTACGAGGCCGGCGGTGCAGCCCCACGATGAACTCGTGCGCGACCTCCGCTGTGTGGGCGTCCGTCGTGTGGGCATCCGCTAGGGGAGAGGGGGAGCGTGCTCCGTTGCGCCCCCCACAGCCTCGAGTCATGGGCGTTCCACGGTTGCTGGGGCCGACCTCCGCCGCGGTGGCTGTAGAGCGCGTCTGGCCCCCGGGGGGAACCCTCGTCATCGTGGCCGGAGCGCGGCCCCGACCTCATCTTCCCGCCGGCGCTGGCTTCGGCGGCTCCACCTCCTCCACCGCTCTCTTACCTTTCTCGGCTGTAGGGAGCCTCCTCTTGGGAGCCATGGCCGCGACGACTGCCGACAGAGATTGGGAGGTTGGAGAAGGGGGAGGCCAAGGAGTTGGTCGCGAAAAAGGTGGGCAATGGAGTGTCTGCGCCCCGCGCGGGCCGGTTTTATAGCCGAGGCGGCAGTTATCGGGCCGTCGTAGGAAGTGGAGGCTCCGCGCCCGCACAAGCCACCACGTGTCGCCTCTGGGCCCAGCAGTTCGATGGGCCCCACGCAGTTTCGTCCCTAACGGGCGGAACGTGCACGCCGTGGGCCCCGGGGCTACTGTCTGTCTAGTGGGAACCAGGGTACCACGGCCCATCTGCCTCCGGCGCAGGAGGCGACAGTCGGGCCGGCCAGTAGCGGATGGCTCGGCCTCGGCCGCCCTGGTGGAAACTGCCTCGCGAGGCCCCTCACCGCCAGGATAGGCCTAGCCTGGGCCACCAAGCACCAGATCGCCTCGCAAGGCTCCCCCCGCGAGGCCTCTCCGCAAGGCTTGACGTACGACACCAACCGCGGGGCTCCGCACCCATCGCGTGGGTGATGCACCTGCGCAGGGGAGGACGACAAAGGCCGTGACAACAGGCGCGGAGGGAGGATTTCCTCTTTGATGATTAATGTGCAACGCCCGCTGCCTCCCCCAAAGCAGGTTCACAAAGCTTGCCATTCCGGTGAAAGAGGATCAGGATGGATCGACGCGTCAGGACGGAGGTCATCGCTGAGCCCATAAGCGCATCATGAAGACTATTTTATGAGACGAAGACCGCCTTTAGTCAGGATAAGCCTGGGCTCCTGTCCCCCTTTGAATTGCCGCCCTGTGTCCCCGCACATTTTTTGGGAAGAGGACCAAGGCACTACAAAAGGGGCAGGGCCGCTTCCATGTAAGGGGATCGAGCCATTTCTCCCCCACGCCTCGTGTACTCGAGCCACAAGCTCACCATTACAGAGCAATCCAACACAGGCAGGAAAAGGGTATTATACCGCACGGTGGCCCAAACCTAGGTAGCTCGCGCGTCCCCGTCATTTTCAGTGAGAGGGAGCGAGCCCGTCATCAATCTTGCCGTGTTTGCCGTCATGTTGCAGGTTGCCAAGCCAAGCCCCCTAGTGTTCGAACCCTAGTTCTTGAAGGAGTTCTTGGACGCAGATCCCGGACTCCGACACTTTTTCTACCACACAATGATCAGCACTTCAACAAAGCCCAACCCCTCGGAGGCTGCACATACAACACTTAATTTAACACAGCTGCCTTTTGTTACGGCACTAACCGAGTGTTATCAATCCAAAGAGTACGCTCCAAACCCTATGAGAGAATTGAATGCCCCCAAATGGTACAAAATCTCGCAACCAATATCTATAAAACTCCGGCCTGAGTAAATCCACCCGTTTTGCACAAATCCATTCTGAGGAGCATCGACTACAACAGTACAACATGCATCCAACAGTAGCCATTCAGAGTGGCATTTTGTGCTATTATGAATAGATCAACTGCTCATTGATTCCATAGAAAGCTGAACAAGTCTTAGTAGTTCACTGACATTGTTAAAGTTCAAGTCCAAGACTGTTCTTACTGAACCAAGATCATGATCCACACCTTTCCCACCTTCCAGATTGCCAGCAGGAGAAGCAATTGCAGTCTGTGATTTCTGAGTTGCATCGAACGCACAATTGACATCATTTGTCTAAGACATAACACCAAACAAACATTAGATTCCAAGTATTATCATTAATTGGAAATGCACTGAAGTGGTATGCTAACGTAATTTTTTTTACCATATATACAATTAACCTTCCAAGCATATCAGGTTGCTGGGGTTAGTTTCATATTTAAAGTGGAAGCATATTGGATTAGCAACGTTTGGACTCTAAAGGAGCAAGCAGCAAAGTTAGGACCAGTATTTGGAAATCCTGGCCCGACCAGTGACTTCAAAACCCCTAAAAATGGAAAGTTTGACCTTAGTTTTGGCTGGTTTTCAACCGAGTTGATCATGAAACTTGGTTCCCAAACAAAAAAATTTCTTCCACATTTTGCTGGTTGCCGAGCTATGAAAAACAGATAGAAAACTAGAGCCGGTCATGGAGTGATTGTTCCACCTTCCAAAACAGTTTTGTAGTCCTTTCCAGTAACATATTTGTGTGTATAGTTCCATTGTTTCAGTCATCATTTCAATTCTTGTACCTCAAGACCAAATTTCCTATCCGACAAATATTATTGTTATGCTACGCTTGGTGCTTGGGTAAGCATAAGGAACTCAAATGATGGCCTCGGATTCTAGAGAGCTGACCGACCAAACCTCATCCCCAACAAAATCCCAACAGAATATTACAGAATTATATAGCAGTCGACCCCACATGTGGTACATAAGCCATGATATTATACAGCAAAATGAATTGCTAGTAATGAGGCACCCATAAATTGCAAATACAAAACATCCATAAGTATACCTCAAGGACAACATTATGAACTCAAACCTATGTATTCTCTCCTTTCAGGTTTACAAGGCCCACACATGTTGTATGAAAAACTTTTACCATTAAGTTGGTCAACCAAACATTAGTTATATGCACAAACGTATGCCATTTTATTCACATTGAAAATAAGTTTCCACCGTCATAATTTCTGTCGCATATAACTCATATTCTGTTGATCAAAATAATGGTCATTTAAAAAAATACGTGCGAGCCTTATAAACCCAAACGTAGGGAGTATGCTTGAAAACTCTAAGATAAAATTGCAATATCTTATTGCAGCGACAACCCAATGGGACATTCAGAAAAGAAGCCACTTGAGGTGAATTTCTGTCCTTGGTAGAAGGAACCTTTGACACTCCATGGCTATTTCAGTTATCAATATCTGAGGCAGATGACGATGGTGATTCACCTATTTAACACTCATAATTAAGAGCTAATATAAGCACAGCGTTCAGTTGTCCAATAGAAATGTACAATACAATGCAAGAAGAAGATCAAGAACGTGACAGAAAAAAACAGAATGTGTGGTTCCACTAAATGCCGGCAGTGCAAAAAAGATGAAGATTACGAAGTAAAAAACACAGTGCTTTGGTGTTCCTAATTAGTTTCCACTGTCAAACATAGTTAACCGCATGTGCTGGATACAGGAGGTTGCCGTGGTGTATTCTCTAGGTAGTTTGGTTGTTAGGTAGAATATCTCTTATCTCATGTATTCTATCTCTATCTCTACTTAACTTCCTCTCCAAGATGTAATCTCCTGTAACAACTTTGTGTATGCTGCTATCAGGGAGGTGCGCCCCTGTTCTATAAACACGTACGGCGTCCCCTCGAGTAGAGGTACGACGCTTTCCGCCATCGCACATGGTAATCAGAGCCATTCTCTTCCACATCGTCTAGATCCAAAACTCCACCAGTGCAATCATGTCGTCCTCCTCCGGCGCTTCCCAAGTTGGTCTCAATGGCCAGGTTACGGAGAAGCTATCCCGCACCAACTACATCCTCTGGCGCGCCCAGATCACGCCACAGCTAAGAGGTGCGGGCGTCTTCGGCTACGTCGACGGCAGCATGCCGGAGCCGGCTAGGGCCCTCTCCACCAAGGACAAGGATGGGAAGGAGTCCGCTGAGCCGAATCCTCTCTACCCCATCTGGGTACGGGAGGACCAGCAGGTGCTTGGGTACCTGCTGAACAATCTCACCAAGGAGGTGCTTGTGCAGGTGACCGCGATCACCACGGCGCACGAGCTCTGGGCGGCGCTGTCGGGCATGTTTTCCTCGCAGTCGCTTAGCCGCGTCAACAACATCAGAACCTCTCTGGTGAACGCCCAGAAGGGCAACAAGACCGTCGCCACCTACTTCGCCGAGATGCGCGGCTTCGCCGATGAGCTAGCTGCCGCCGGGAAGCCACTGCAGGATGATGAGCTCATCTCCTACATCCTCCACGGTCTCAACATGGACTACCAACCCCTCGTCTCCGCCCTCGACGCACGCATCACTCCGGTATCCCTTGATGAGCTTTTCTCTATGTTAAGCAATTTTGACCAAAGGGTGGCGCACTACCAGGGATCGGGTGGTTTCAAATCCTCTGCAAACGTCGCAGCGCGTGGGCGCGGCGGCTACTCGCGTCACCGCGGTCCTCCTCGTTCCGAGGGCAAGCAAGGGAGTGGCGGCAGCAACGGTGGTTCCAATTCCCGCGGCGGGCGCCCCATCTCCACCAACAACCGGGGTCGCCGCGGCGGGTCCGGCAAGTCTCGCCCTGACGTTGTACGATGCCAGATCTGCGGCAAACCAGGTCATACAGCAAAGGACTGCTGGTACTGGTTCGATGAAGATGAAGCCTCCTCTGAAGATGATGAGAAGGTCGCTGCTGGTGCTAACGGCTCGTATGGTGTCGATACCAACTGGTATCTTGACAGCGGCGCCACAAATCATCTCACTGGAGAGCTAGAGAAGGTGACCCTCAGGGAAAAGTATCATGGCAAGGACCAGATTCATACCGCTAGCGGTGCAGGTATGAGGATACGTCACATTGATCAGTCAGTTGTTACTACCCCACATCGTAAAATTCATCTTAGAAAAATTTTGCATGTCCCTAGTGCCAACAAAAATCTTCTATCCGTTCATAGAATTACTCTTGACAATCATGTCTACATTGAGTTTCATCATTTTTTCTTTGTGATTAAGGATCTGGCCACGAAGAAAACTCTCTATCGAGGTAGATGTGTTCGAGGCCTTTACCCGTTGATTCCGGAGCTTAGAAGATTCAATAAACAAGCCTGTGGTGCTATCAAGCTTTTGTCCACACGATGGCACGATCGTTTAGGACATGCTTCATTTTCTTTAGTTGAACGTTTGCTTAAAAAGAATAAGCTCCCGTTTGTTGGTGAGCGCAATGTTGAAACTGTTTGTGATTCTTGTCAAAGAGCAAAAAGTCATCAATTACCATATCCCATGCTCACCAACAAAACGGCTCTGCTGAACGCAAGCATAGGCATATTGTTGAAGTTGGCCTTGCCTTATTAGCTGGTGCCTCCATGCCTCTAAAATTTTGGGATGAAGCTTTCCTTACTGCCGTGCACATTATAAACATGCTCCCTAGTCGTGTAATCAACAATGACACTCCCATCGAAAGACTCCTCCACACAAAACCAGACTACACCTCTCTCCATGTCTTTGGTTGCGCCTGTTGGCCAAATCTTCGTCCCTATAATAAACGAAAACTCATGTTTCGCTCCACACAATGTGTGTTCCTTGGGTATAGTGCTCAGCATAAGGGTGTAAAATGTCTTGATGTTTCCACTGGTCGTGTCTACATCTCTCGTGATGTCGTATTTGATGAGACAAAATTTCTCTTCGCTGATCTCCATCCCAACGCCGGTGCTATGATTCGCAAAGAAATCCTCCTCTTATCACCTCATCTTCTTGGTCATGATCAAGGGGGTACTAATAACTGCAATGATCATATTTCGACTAACCCTCCTAACCATATGCATGAGCCTTGTGATGACACAGGAAAACACAGTGAAGCAAACGAAGAAAACCGATCGGAAAATGGTGAAGAAATCTGTCCAACAGCGCCGCCGTATCACATGTGTCGCGGCGAAGGGGGCATATCCTCCTCGGGATCCGCTCTGGAGCAGAGCAGGCGATCCGCCGCGGGATCCGTCCAGCCAGATTCGGCGGAATCAGCCGCTGCTGCGCCAGGCGTGAAAGGCGCACCTGCACGCGCCTCGGTATCGGGCACGCGGCAGTTCGCAACTGGCACAGACGGCGCGCGCTTCGCCCCCCAACCGATGGTCTACAAGCGGCGCGACGCGGTTCGCGCGACAGGCGCGGGACCAGGCGCTAGCCCCAGCAGCCCCACGACGCCCGGTCGGTCGGGATCTTCTGCGCCGTGTGCGTCCCCGCGAACATCCTCGAAGCAGCAGCCGACCGCCACAGAAGATCCGCGCCTCATCCATCCAACGCCAGATTCTGCTACGACTGCTGCTGGCGCAGGCGAATCCTCCTCGGGATCGGGAGCAAATCTGTCTCCTGGCCAGCCCGCAGGATCTTCTGTGCCGCAAGCTGATCCAGCTTCTCTACCACGGCGTACAAGACTACAACAAGGGGTAATTGCACCTGTTAATTATAAACACATAACCAAATATGGTATGGTTTGTTCTACAGGTGAACCAGGTGAGCCTCATACACTTGAGGAAGCCCTTGGTGATGAAAAATGGAGGAAGGCAATGCATGAAGAGTATGTGGCACTGCAGAAAAATAAGACATGGCATTTGGTTCCTCCACAGCAAGGTAAAAATCTTATTGACTGCAAGTGGGTCTTTAGGATCAAAAGAAAATCTGATGGAACAATTGATCGCTACAAGGCCAGACTAGTTGCAAAAGGCTTCAAACAACGATATGGTATAGACTATGAGGACACCTTTAGTCCAGTTGTAAAAGCTGCCACCATCCGTCTTGTTTTGTCCATTGCTGTTTCCAGGGGATGGAGTCTTCGACAACTAGACGTGCAGAACGTGTTTCTTCATGGTGTTCTGGAAGAGGAAGTATACATGAAACAACCTCCTGGGTTTGAAAACAAACATGCACTCTCTCATGTATGCAGGCTTGATAAAGCACTGTATGGATTGAAGCAAGCTCCAAGGGCATGGTACTCCAGGCTTAGCAGGAAAATGCAAACACTTGGCTTTGTTCCTTCAAAATCTGACACTTCATTGTTCATTTACAATAAGTCCAACATATCCATATTTGTTCTTATATATGTTGATGATATTATTGTTACAAGTTCCTCTGATGAAGCAATAGCAGGACTTTTGAAGGATTTAAGTGTTGAGTTTGCTCTTAAGGATCTTGGAGATTTGCATTATTTCTTAGGGATTGAAGTAAAAAGGGACAAGGATGGACTTCATCTCTCCCAAGAAAAGTATGCAACTGACTTGGTAAGAAAGGCTGATTTGCAAGGTTGTAAACCTACATCTACTCCTTTGTCTAGTACAGAGAAGTTGTCTCTCACAGAAGGAACACTCTTAAGTCCAGAGAACAGCACAAAATACAGAAGTCTAGTAGGTGCACTTCAGTATCTGACACTTACATGACCTGATATTTCATTTGCTGTCAACAAAGTGTGTCAATTCCTTCATGCACCCACCACGGTTCATTTGACTACTGCCAAACGTATAGTTAGATATGTGAAGAATACTTTGAGCATTGGTCTTAACTTTAGCAGGTCATCTTCCACTCTTGTTAGTGCCTTTTCTGACTCAGATTGGGCAGGATGTTTGGATGATAGATGCTCAACTGGTGGCTTTGCAGTATTTTTTGGACCCAATCTTATATCATGGTGTGCCAGAAAACAAGCCACAGTTTCCAGGTCCAGTACAGAGGCAGAGTACAAGGCACTGGCCAATGCCACAGCAGAGATCATATGGGTACAATCTATTCTTAAGGAACTTGGTGTGAAAAGTACTCAAGCTCCTTGTCTGTGGTGTGACAATTTGGGAGCCACTTATCTCTCAGCAAATCCAGTCTTTCATGCAAGAACAAAACACATTGAAATAGATTTTCATTTTGTCAGAGAAAGAGTTGCTAATAAACTCTTGGACATTTGATTCATACACTCCAAGGATCAAGTTGCAGATGGCTTTACAAAAGCCTTGCCCACACGAAGCTTTGAAGATTTCAAGCATAATCTCAACTTGATGAAGTTGTGATTAAGGGAGGGTGTCAAACATAGTTAACCGCATGTGCTGGATACAGGAGGTTGCCGTGGTGTATTCTCTAGGTAGTTTGGTTGTTAGGTAGAATATCTCTTATCTCATGTATTCTATCTCTATCTCTACTTAACTTCCTCTCCAAGATGTAATCTCCTGTAACAACTTTGTGTATGCGCTATCAGGGAGGTGCGCCCCTGTTCTATAAACACGTACGGCGTCCCTCGAGTAGAGGTACAACGCTTTCCGCCATCGCACATCCACAGTATCATATTTAGTGCATACAGCATGACTGACTACAGTGACTAGATAGACATATCAGAAGTAAAAGATTTTATCAAATAAATGAGTGTTGAATGACGAAATTAGCAAAAATAAAAAATTATATCAATCCAATATGATCCATACATCAAGGTTCTAAGCTCTCCAGACCAATATACTGCTAGGATATGCTATCATAGATGCATAGTTGCTCTGCTGTGTAAATTTGACTAACTTTTACGACCTGCATAGCCGCAATAAGCATTTTTTTCTCTGAACTTCAATAATAATTCTACCCATACTTAGCAATTTAAACATGAATTGGTAACATTCCAAATTTCATTGATGAAATCAGCACAATGCTGCACAAAAGACAATAGATGAAGCCTCCCAGAAAATCCAGTAGGTTCCCATAAGGTTTAACCATTTCGAAATGCAGTTTACAAGCTAGAACAGACAATGTTCCTAGGATTAAATTCCATAGTTTAGGACACAAGTACCTGTGGCTATCTGTACAACTGCCTGCAATTCCTGTCGATCCCTGCTTGCACTAGGGTGTTTGTAATATGCCGCCTTAAGGTAAGCGACTTCTACACATTTATATGCTAAAGCAGCAGCAGCCATTTCCTTGCACCGTTCATAGGCACGAGCACAAAAGCTGGACAGTCAAATAAAAGAAAAATCCATTTTAGCAGATAATACACTCTAAAGGTGTCAATGAAGCACGACTTAAAGGAAGTGGGCTGAAGGGGTGCACAGTGGTCTCTATAGTGAGGATACCATTAAACACATATGTTTGTAAAATATACGACTCTTTGATCAATGCCGCATTACATTTATTTTAGTACTGTAGCAATGAGAGTACCTCTCCAATCTCCGAAATGATAAGGTTCCAGATTTGAGGTTTTTTAACATGGTCCCTCTTACCTCCTCTTTTCACATGAGAGGTAAGAGTATATAATAGATCCGAGCCGTTCATTACATTAAATAGTGGTCTGATTAACACTTAGCTTCTTACCTCCCATGTGAAAAGAAGGGGTAATAGGGACCATGTTAAAATTGCTCTCCAGATTTATTGACGTGGCTACTTTGGTTTATAATTTGAAGTCAACACATGAGATTTATAAAAACATGCATTTTTAAATTTGGAACACCGATTCAATATGAAAAAAAACAAATAAGGATAAATAGTATCACAGGTGCAATAACTTAGAAGGTGGATGCAACTAGATTAAATGACTTCACAATTCTCAATCATCACAACATTTGTTTGAGTTGTGCAATGCAAGGTGGGGATGCAACTCAAAAAAATATCACAAATATTTGATACAAATTAAATCTCAGGTGGGTCAAGAATTAAGTAAAGAATACTTCTCAGTTTTACTCAAAGGAGTTACACTCATATGTATCTCGCAACCACAATATACACATTAAACCACTTGGTAAAAGATACATATTAAAGAGGCAAGTTTACAGCTAGCTTACTCGCAGAGGTTTGCAGTTTCAGAGTACATCTTCATTGACTGAGCTGCATCAGCTGGTCTCGAACTATCGATACTAGGAGTTTCCAAAAGAGACGCAACATGCAGAAACTTCAAAGCCGCTTCAAAGTAGAGGCCTGTACTTTCAAGTTCTTGTCCCTTATTCTGCAGGTAGATTGTGGTCAGAAACATATAAAAGAAGTTGATAAAATGGGTAAATCATGCTCAGAAAACACTTAAAACGAAATGGGAATCAACAACCTTCAGATGATTCGCCATATGCTTTAAGTCTCGAGCTTCCTTAAGAGCAAAGATCTTCATCGCTAATGTGCTAGATAGAATCCCCCCCTCCCCTCCTCCTCGCGTCGCTCCCGCGGCGACCGTGGGGGAAACCCAGCGCCGCCGGCCCCGCGCCCCCCCTCCCTCCTCTCCTCCTCGCCGCCTCCGGGCAAAGCCCGGCTGGCGTCGGCGGCGGCGGGTCCTCTTCTCCCCTCTGCGGGCAGGATCGGCGCGGGCGGTCCTCTCTGCGGGTGGCGGCGCGCTGGTGGCGGGGCGCGACGGCGCAGGCTCGAGGCGACGACGGCGGGCTCCCGTGCGTGCTCCACGGCTGCCGCTGCCCTGGGATCTGCGTGGATGGCCGCCTGGGGCGTGCCCGTGGTGGCCGCGGCCTTGATCTAGCGAGGCCAGATCTGGTCGCCGGCGACCCGGGTGGCGCGGGGCTGCCCCCAGTGTTGTGGCTGGCCCGGGCTGGGGCATCGCTCGGTTGGCGTCTGCTGCCTCCGGCTGGATCCCTGTTGCTCCTGGTTCGTCTTCGCGGTGGGGCAGCTCATGGTGGTGGCGCTGGTTGTGGGTGTGGTCGCGGCACGGCGATTGGACTCGGCGGCGGGGCACGGGGGTGGAGGTGGCCTCCCTTCTCCTAGGTCCATGCCGGCGACGCTCTTGCGTCGGGGTAGGTTTTGACCTAGGGTTTGAGCTCGGGCGGGCCGGATTTGGGCCCGAGGCAGATCGGAGCGCCAGCTCCGGGTAGGCGAGGTCAGGTGCGGCCCGGGAGGTGCTCGTGGGAGGCGATGGGGCGGCTCGGTTGCTTCGGTTGGGCAGCGGTGCGATCCGGGTTGTCGACGTTTGGCGGGCGACGCGGATCTGGTTTGTGGTGGTGGACGATGTCCGGTGGTGCTCAGCTACGAGGGGTTGACTTGGTCCGCGTTGGATGCCTTCGCATTGTGCCCTTCTTGCTTGGTGTTTGCTGTGGCGTCGGTCCGAGGATTGCTCTCCGGGCGCTGTTGTGTCGTCGTTCGGATCGACACCAATGACCATGGACATGGCGGCGCTCGAGCGTGCTCGATGGTGGCCGTCGGTAGTCACTGGGTTGTGTCCCCCTCGGTCCACCGGGACCGGCTAGGGACACGGGCGTGGGCGCCTCCTACTGTGGAGGTGCCGACCCAAACCCGGTGGCTGATGCCGGGCTGGGAGTGAAAGGTGGTCCCTTTCACTCTTACTACCGTGGTTGGGTGTTGAGACGTGGATGGTCGGCGGTGCCCCGGAGCATGGATGCCGGGACGGCGGTCCCGGACGGCGGGCTCCACGATTGGATTTTCGGCAGGCATCGTGGTTGCGGTGGTGGCTTCGTCTTCTGGTCGTATGGGCGACTAGGGATGTAGTGACGGGAGGCTTAGGCCTGCTCTCGCAGTGCCCAGATCTGGTGTGGACAAGTTGGCCCTCGTTGGGTTGGTGGCCAGGACTCCTCTTGGTGGTGCAGGCGAGTGTCTGAGTGAAAGCTTTGCGCTTCTGGCGCCGACGTCGGCGACGCCCGTGGGTGCCGCATGCATCTTGAAGACGGCGTTGTGGTTCACGTATCTGTGCCAGGGCTCACGGTGAAAACCATTGTCTGTTCTCAGACTCGGCAGCGGCGACGCTTCGCGCCGTCACCCTCTTGGGGGCGTTGTCATTGAGCTCAGGGGTCCTTGTTCGGTTCTCAGCGAGGTGTTAGGCTTGTTCTAGTTTCTTGTTTTATCTTTTGATCTGCTTTGTAAGGGGTCCTCCCCACCATATTGTATCGTTCGGCCGTGAACTTTGGGTCAGTGCTTTATCTATAAAGCAGGGCGAAAGCCTGTTTCGAGATCCTTAAGAGCAAACACAACCATACCATTATCCTTCCTAATTGGACTTGCAATGCCTGAATTATTGGAAATTGCTTGCCTCATAATGCCATGTTGATAGCCAATTTCAACATTGGATCCCCTCAAATGTGCTTTCATTTTGGAAGCATCAGATTTTACTGGAGTGGAGTGGACCTCTGATTTGTCTTCTTTCAGATGCATATGGGCAACTTGAGCAACAATGGAATTCCTCATCTTTTGATTATCAATACTATGCTGTGATTTCTCTTTTCCAATTAACTCCTGTGACTGCTTTTTTCCACAACTCACTGCACTTGAATCAGCATTCAGTGATCCACCTTTTCCAGTCATTCTACCATGAGAAAGCTTTGCGCTATTAAAGTTTCCCAATGGTGATGAAGAGACTGAATCAACTGGAGAGCCTTTTGCTTCTTGAGAGTTTTTGTTTCTCTGAGAGCTCGAGATCTTTGAAGAACTTGAAGTAGCAACAGTAGATGTCTGGAGATAGGCCGCATCCGGCTTTCTATTGGGTTCAGCCGATTCCAAAGCCTGCCTGGGAGGTAAATTTTCCCAAAGTTCTGATGGAACTTCTTTTCCAGTAACATATTTGTTATCGGCAACTAGCTCATTGTTTAGACACCCATCAGCAGAAGACAACATTGTATCTGCATCCCACACTTTTACAGATCTAGTATCCACCTTGGACATAAGTTCTTCGCACTTCATTATCTTTGGCTTCCTTTCCTTCGAGTTCTCATTCTTTTCTCCTTTGCTTACGTGGTCCACTGAATATTTCTGAATCTTCTCACGTTCTTTCACTATCTTTTTCTTGCCAGACAAATCTAATCTTTCCATGTCTTCATGATGTTGTTTATTCTCCTTACCAAAGGCTGCATCCTCATCATCAATCTTCTTAGTTTTTTCCAATAAATCATACTTTGAAGAAACTTTTCCTTTGTGTAAAGAAATGTCACCTTGTTCACATGAACTCGCTATGGTTTTTCCTTTGCAGGGAAAGTCTTGGTTTCGTCAGGAACTTTCCCATCAGTTAAATCACATCCATGATTCCAATCTCTGTCAAAATGATGCTGATCCACTTTTTTAGTTTTCTTAGATGTTTTGTGTTCATCTTGATCAATCCCATGTTTCTTAGACTTTTCCACAAGATCTTCTGTATTTACTTTGTGAAGTAATATGTCAGCGAGAAATGCAAATAACTAAAGACAGCATATAATGAAAATGCATCATAAGATAGTGCATATCATACAGAGCGCCAGTAACAAATATGAAAGAGAGAAGAACCTCCATCTGAGTAGCTATTGTGCTTAAGCGTCTGCCTTTCCACAACATAGTCAGCTGATTTGCTCACTGAGCCTAGTCCATTTTTGCTCGCAGAATCCCCCTCAAAGCGATAATGCTCACCATCAACGCTTCTTTTATTTTTGGAAGGGGTTAGTTGGTTGCTCATTAGAGGAATTGATGATGATGTGTGGTAAGAACTCTCAACTAGATCGTTTCCACCTTTCAGAGTACTTTTCCTTTTTCTACTCTGCTCAAACTGTCCACTTATATTGTAGGTGCTGGACGCTGCTATACCTGCAGCTGCGGTGCGAAGACCACCAGTGGCAGGGACTTGAGTGGAATACAGTGCGTTCAGAGCATATGTTGTTTCATCCTCACCAATGTCACACCTATTCAGCCCAGGTCTGCAAACAATTTGAATTACACTTTTAGCGAGGGAAAACACCGCTCTCAGAACCATTTATAAAAAGTTATTGCATAACCTGATTTCAATACCAAGGTAATCATAAGCGGCATCTAATAATTGAGTTATTTCATTAGAAATGGTGTTAATGTGGACGGAGAAAATATCCGTGTCAGATCCAACTGGAACAATTGATCAAGTTGAGCATGCAGACCAAGTATTAAGATAAGTCGTCACAGGTAAGATGCTAGCTATCATGTATAGATACCAATGCATGCATGTAAAGGGTTAGCGGTATCGTCAAACACGAGGCATAAATAAGCATGCAAGCATTTCTTAGGCTTATGCACAAACTTGAACTTACAGCCAGTTAAGCATGCTACATTTCCATTTCTTTGGGAGCATAGAAGGGATCATCCCATATGATAGGAGACGCCATTTTTGGCACATGTCACAGCATACCCAATGATCCTTTATCACAACAGGTGCAGAAAGAGGACCCCCGTTTCTAGCTGTTATCAAGCTGGTTGAAGGAACATGCAACTCTTGTTCTTTCGAAGCTGGAAATTTTCTGTGTTCTATACTGGCTGGGATCTCTTCCTTTGCTGCCACAGACACATCAGATTCCTTCTTATTGTCACTCGTATTCTCTTTTTCTCGCAACTCGCAACGGGCACTTCTGTTTTCCAACATATGCCTTTCCTTGTCTACTTGAGATCTGATAGGCAGGTTTTCACCAAGATCTTTATGCAAATTTGATTTCGTTTTGTTTTCAAAATGATTAGATTTTAATTGAGAGTCATTCTTCCTATCTTTAACTGCTGCAGAAAAATGGGTACAATTGTTATCTTCCATCAAATCAGATGATGCTGCAGAACTGATTTTGTGTTCATTTGGCATTCTCTTGACCTCAGTTTGGTAATTATCTCCACCAAGTTTGTCACTAGCAATTTTTTCTTTACCAGGGGCCTTCTTCAAATCATCACATGGTACCTCCCAATCCTTCTTGTCCTCATTACCTTCAAAATTAACTATGTCTACCTCAAATTCTCCATCTGGTTTTACTTTGGTCTCTTCCTTCCTATAAAATGGAGAGTGTTGGTGACTAGTAATATCCCTCTCTTCTAAACACACGTCCACTTTGTTACCTTTAAATCTTACTTTGCCCTTCACCCGGTAACCAGTTCCTGATTTCTCAAAACCACCATTTTTTGTATGCTTTATTGCCACTTCTTTGGTGGCTTCAGTTTTATCTGTTGCCAGCTCATCGCCACCCATTTGTTCATTCAGTTGAACATCTTTTTGTTCATATACCCTGGATACACATGCGTTTCTTGCTGATTCTTCTAAAAATTGAGTCACTGTTTTTAACTCCGTGGTTGGGATACCAGAAAAGCAGGGTATGCTGGGTGTGTCTGATATAATCTCTTGACAGGCAGTCTCCTCGCTCATGATTTTGTTAGTATCATCTATAATAGTTCCAGTATTTGTATTTATAGACTTCTTTTTCTTACTTCCTAACTTTTTTTCCTTAGATATCTGGTCTCTGAGACGTCCAACATGTAGAGCAGGCTCTGAATGGCCTCCATATGTACCAGGTACATTTTCCACATCCGAATGTTTTCCGCATTTCTCTGACAATGGAGCAACCTTATTTGTTAACTGCAGAATGTTACAATGCAGAGGTGATAGCAAGAACCCTCCAGGAACTGAAAAGCATATCATGGTCTGATTGATCATGCAGAGAGAAAAGTAAACACTTAGTTGCTTTTTTGAGGAATTGGCAGATCACTGCCTATATATTGAGCAGGAGAAGAGTTAAACAGATAGTTCTTACATCACAGAGTTACAGAGTGCTAGTAGAGCTTATACAGCAATTTACCTGGAGAATTGTACGAGGAGATTCATCTGGCATATTGCTAAACTCAGGAGAGAGCCCCTCAAGACCATCAGGACTTTCCCCCTCAGACGATGAGGATGAAATATCAAGGCCTAGACAACTGTATATAGATGCCTTTTTTTTTCACCAAAGCATTACTGGAACCAACTCTGATTCGAACTTTGAGTGTCTTGTGATCAGTACCATTAAATGAACTGTCCAAAGAATCATAATCCAGAGCAGAGTCTTTCTCACGATTTGTGCTTGGGATCTTTTCCTTTTTACAGAAATCACCAGATGAAGGTGCAGTGGTACCATTATTTTGGGAAATAGATTCGACTGCTACAGTTGAAGGGTTTTGACCCAAGCTCTGCATTAGTAATAATCACACTATAAGCACTGCTCAAATGTATTGCATATACTGGTGAACAAGAGCACAACGGAAATGAATAAAGCACCTCAGCAGGCTGTTGGTGAAGTGTGTCAAATGCTGTGGGATCGTCTAGGCTAGATCATTAAGGGTAGATGGGATGAGGAGTACGAGATACCTTCTCCTTGGCTCCTTCTCCTTGGCTCGAGGAGCTCCCGGTGCCGGCCATGGTGACGGTGGCCGGTGATGGCAGATAGTAGTGGCGGTGACAGTGCTTCCCGTCAGCACTGCACTAACCCTAGATCGATAGGGGATGTAGGTGGGGTGTACGGCGTCGCGATGAACCTCCTGTTGCGAGCCGCCGGCCCCCACCTCTTTATATAGTGCAGGTGACAGGGGCCCGTCAACCATAGTGGGTTGAGCGCCCCTGATCAGGGCGCGGATCTAAGGGCCCGGTGGGCCGTTGGACCCACACGGTGGAGATCATCCTAACATTCCCCCCCTTGATCTCAACTTTTACTTTTGACCTTATACTTTTACTTTACTCGTTTCATAACAGATCAATACATAGGACATGTTTCATCGTCACAGCTCAATTGCCGATAGAATCAGACAGCCACAACGTACCTCTCTGTTTTGAAACAAATTCTTTAACCTTGGGCCCTTTATTGTCCGGAAATCTTAGACTATACCATAAAACCCATGTCGACTGTGTGTTCTCCGAACACACTGGGCGGTAAGCCTTTAATAAGCAGATCTGCAAACACTTGTCTGTTGCTTTTATGCTTCAAGCATTTCTACATAATTCCAGACTTTCTCCTTTACAACGCATAACTCTGTGTCAGTGTGTTTGGCATCAACACTTGACTCGTTGTCATAGGAGCGAAGAACTTAAAATGGTTATCGCTGTTGTCAACCATTATCAACTCCGGGTACAGGTCTCCTTAACCATTTTGCCTGTCCCTCAGCCTCATATCAAGCTATAACATATCTTTGCATCACATTGATGATAATTGTTTCATTCTTTGGAGCTTTTCCACACAAAAACTCCAAGTGTGAAAGTTAGCAACAATTGTGGATTTCGCTATACATTTCACAAGTCTTGTCTTTGTACTCACAATCTTTTTAGAGCACTTATTTCTTTCAGCATGAGGCCGATATCTTTGACTCCATTCCAGTGATCTATATATGGACTGGACATTGCCAAAACAACCCAGATACGTGAACTATGTCAGGGTAATATATTGAGCTTCTAACAGCTGAAGCATATGGTACCATATCCGTTTTCAATCTTTTCTTATCAACTTTTGGAACACCATAGTTTCCAGTTCCATTACCCTTGACTATAAGAACATGCGTAGGTTTTCTCGCATGCATACTTTAGAGACCTTTCTTAGCATGTCCATGCGACATTCCTAATACTCCCTTTTATTCTTTTCTTGGTGAATCTCGATACTTATAACGAGAGACATTCTACCGAGAACATTCTTTTGAACTTTGAGGACAAGAACTTCTTTTCTCCTCCTGCAGTAGATTGACATCACCACTAGCAAGTAGGACGTCATCCACATGCACAGGAATTAGGAAATGAATTTCCCATTCTATAACTTTGCATGAATACAATTGTCCTCTCATTTTCTTTAACCCAAAATAACATCTGATTCTTTTAACTTTAAATGCCACTGTCTAGAGACTTGCTCTAGTCCATAAAAGACTTCTTGAAGCAGTATCCCTTGTGTTCTTTACTTTCATCTGATGTAACTCAGATCATGATGTCGATCATGATGTGCCACTAACACTCATTGTAATCTATTCATTCTCTTTGCACAAAATCTTTCGATTTAAGTCACGCTTTACACCTTTACATATTTCCTTTGGAGTCACATTGGCCTTGTAGACCCTTTAAAGCCTACTGTTTTGGCTCCAAGTCGCGCTTTACACCTTTACATATTTCCTTTGGAGTCACATTGGCCTTGTAGACCCTTTAAAGCCTACTGTTTTGGCTCCATTGGAAATTACTTATGAGTCCCAAACATCTTCGGGATTCACCAATTTTATTTCATCTCACATAGTCTCTTATCATTTAGACAAACAGACACTTCTCAAAGCTCGATTGAGCGCTTTAAATGAGGTGGAATCAACCTCCATTTGAATTTCACTAACATAGACTTTATAGTAATCAGAAGTATCTGATTTTCTCATTCCTTGAGACCATCAGTGTCTCAGGTACTGGCACTTCTTTCATATGGGGCTGTTGTTGCTCTGTCATTGCCAAGAGGCAATAGGTTTTACAGGGACCTGTATCACAAGATCCATGTTTACTCATTCATCCTTTATAGGTCATACAACATGCTCCCCCAGATTACTCCATCTTCACTAAAAATGGCGTATCTTTAAACTTTATTATTTGGGATTATTCTGTTAAAACTTTCTTCTTTATGGCACTTTAAGCACCATTTTAGTATTCCTTAGTCTGCTTTCGGAACTGTAAAAGATCCAGAAATACAGCTATTTCTTTTCTTTAGGGGTATTATTATGACCGTCGTACTCCCCCAGACGATCACATTCTACATTAATGGATCACTTTAGATGCATAATGTGCATCACATTATCTAAAGTATAGGGGAGTTTCATCATTCTTAATTTATTTCATATTTCTTTCTCCCCCTCGAAATGTGGCAAGAACTTTTCTGCCACAATTTCAAAAACCATTCATAACTCTTGTGAATTGAGGAAACTTCGATTATCTATTTCATTCATCTGATTACTTCATGCGAATTGAAGTTATCTGTTAACTGCTATGGGAGTACTTTTTCCTCATTCCATTTCAGAAACTCAACAGAGTTCTTTATCATTAGTACATTTGCAAGTCACACCTGCATATCATTCTTATGTTTAGGTTCGTCTGTAACTTTTATTCTCTTTGGATTTATTGAGTGCTTAATGACCGTTACACATAAGGTGTACGGTCGATACTAGGAAAGCATAATAGCTACTCCATACTTTTCTCCCAGAGTGGGACACATTAAACGCACATGAGTCATCATATCTTTATCCTGTCATACAGGATAAGTCCTTTGCCAAAATTTCTCCCGCCATACAGGATTTTTGACATAATACTATGTCAACTTTACCCAGTTACGCATGTATTTTCCCAGACTTTTCCCGCCATGCGGGTTTTATCATAATCATCTTTTCCCGCTATGCGGGTAATTCCCTGTAAGGGACATAAATGCCAGAATTGGCTCTTTTGACTGCATATTCAATCATCAAATTCAGAAATAAATCCGAATGCTCTTTGACACACATGCTTGATCCGACGTTGGTCAAAATTAAACACACATGTTGCTTGTTTCATCTCAAATCATGTTGACTGAAAAATCTTCTTCATAGAGAGTACATGAGAGACATTCGTCAACCAAAACTCTCAATGATCTATCTCTTTTCTTTTGAAGCCATTCTTTAGAGAGAACATACTCCCTCACGTTATGACCTTTCTTGGTCATCTTTCGGGTCACAAGTACCCAGCCATTCGCTTTCACGAATGAAAGCATGGAAAACTTTTAGTTTGAGAAAACTTAGCCAATAATCAACAATAATGAGCATAAAAAATAACCCTACGTTGGTCTGGTTAAGAAATATGCACATTAAACTTTTTAAAACTTTCTTTTTATATTCTAAATCATCGTTGTGGCAGAATTAGAATAAAACATCATCCTTGTACATTAATTCCATATCACCGTTGGGCAGAAATGGAAATAATGCATATAACTCATAAACAATGTGATGATAGTATTTCTATTGAACAACTTTGCTAAGAAATAATCATCATCGTCAACTTTATTGCAGCAGGAACAAGAAATATACATTTCTCTAGCTCAAGAGCATTTCTTGATCTTTATCTGTTCTCTGAAAATTGATCACTTTGATACAAAATTTATCAGAGATTTAAGCTTTGAACATAAGACTCATAGAATTATAGTACTGTTATCATCAACGTTGGTCAGAATATAACAATACCATATTTTAACTTTAAAACAAATATCTTTCTTTTGTCATAGCGGAAACTAGATGAATCTGATTTCACCCACAGGGGAAAACATTGCTAAGAACAGTTCCTCCAATTAAATTTACCAATGTCAAATGTTGTGGGATCGTCTAGGCTAGATCATTAAGGGTAGATGGGATGAGGAGTACGAGATACCTTCTCCTTGGCTCCTTCTCCTTGGCTCGAGGAGCTCCCGGTGCCGGCCATGGTGACGGTGGCCGGTGATGGCAGAGAGTAGTGGCGGTGAAAGTGCTTCCCGTCAGCACTGCACTAACCCTAGATCGATAGGGGATGTAGGTGGGGTGTACGGCGTCGCGACAAACCTCCTGTTGCGAGCCGCCGGCCCCCACCTCTTTATATAGTGTAGGTGACAGGGGCCCGTCAACCATAGTGGGTTGAGCGCCCCTGATCAGGGCGCGGATCTAAGGGCCCGGTGGGCCGTTGGACCCACACGGTGGAGATCATCCTAACAAAGTGATGTTGTGGCGCTAATGTTTGCCACCATAGGTGAGCGTCTTCTGCCTTGAGGCAAAGGAGTAGGAGAACGCTGGTATGTGGGCAAAAAAGAACCATAACCACCAAATTTGGGCCCTGCCACAGATTGTGCCCTGCTCAGTATCTCCCTGACACACATCCAGAGAAAGCAAGCAACATCAAGTGTTTACCTAGGTTCTCTGCAGAAACTCCTCCTTGAAAATCTTTCTGAAAGTGTCCTAGAACATGCTGAAGCTTTTCATCCTGAAAGTGGGCATGTGAGAAAGGAATGAGTATTTTTTTTGAAAGACCCAGCATGTTGCAGGCGTTTCATTGATTTAGGAGAAGAAAGCGGGAAACAATGTTGATCAAGTGATCAGGTGGTTGAGAAGTTGGGAAGAAAACAGAAAAGTACACTGCCCTCGGGCTCTAGCCTGAACTAATCTCTCCCGACGTTTGCCCCAAAGGGGTGCTCAAAACATTTTTGCCCGCCTGCCTGCCACAGCTCGATGTTCATTCTGATTTTGCTGATGACGCCCTCCGTGCTTGCTTCTTTTCCTCTGAAAGTGCAACCCGCTTCTCTCTTGCCAGATTTTCCAACAGACAAGGATGAGTATTGACTTGATTCCTCTCCTTTCCCTCCCCGGCTGAGCCAGCAGCGCAATTTTCCTGAACATCTCGGAGCTTGAGGCTCAGTCAGTCTAGGCCTCCAGAGCTAAAGCTGCGCATCCACTCCAGCGCGCCACCCCGGACCAGATCCTCATGGAGAAGGGGCATATCCAGCAGGGGTGGGCCGACGACTCCAGGCTCCGAAAGCAACACAGACAGAAGTAGCCGTTCGACCACCCCCTACGTTGCAGACGATCGTTGCACCAGAGTCGATCATGGTGTAGGAGCCAGAAGAAAAATTTCATCTTTGCCGGCGCCCATGGCTTCCAAATGTGTGATCTGAAGCCTGCGACGGTTGCTGTCGGAAATTGCCGTAAGTATGCCGCGCTGGCGGAGTACTCCCCATTTGCAGTCCCGGACCACCGTATCATGTCCTGCACCCAGCGTTGATATGTGCCCTTGGTCCTGCATTTTGCGCCATAGGTCGAGGAAGTCGAGGAAGATGCCACCGGTGTCGCCGTGGCTCAGGTCCTTCACCCATGTGTCGCCGGTCATAGCGGCCACCACCGTTATGCCCTTTCGCCTGGAGTGAGAGAAAAGCGCCGGGTAGACGTATCGTAGTGCCCGGTCTCCTAGCCAGGTGCATTGCCAGAAGCTTGCCTTCGCCCCGATGATTGTCACCTTTGTTGATTCTACGAAAAGCACGCGGTCGCCCTCGTCGCAGGACGGGGGAGTGCCCACCCATGGGCGGCTATATTGGTGCCATGCCAGGCGGAGGGCGTGGCTGAACTTGGACAAGTTCAGGATGCCGGGCCCACCGTGCTGGAGCGGAGAGCAGACCCGGTCCCATTTGATTTTGTAGTGTCCTCCCGCAAGCTCTTGATCCCCTGCCCAGAGGAAGCGCCGCCTCGCTTTGTCGATTTCCTTGAGAAGCTTCACCGGCGCTTAGAGGACAATCAGGGCGAAAGTGGGCATCGTGGTGAGGACACACCGCACCAGTACCCGGCGCCCCGCCGTGGAGAGTAGCCGCCCTTTCCATCCAGCGAGCCGGGCGCAAATTCTGTCTAAAACGAACTGCAGGTGAACTGCCCGCAATCTGGCGAGGGTGATCGGCAGGCCTAAGTATCTGATCGGGGAATTCACCCATTGACCGCCGAAGTTTTGTAGCACGTCGTCTAAATCTATGTCATCGCAGCGGATCGGGGCCACTGAAGACTTGGCTGTGTTTATCTTGAGGCCGCTTGCGTAGCCGAATTGCTGCAGAATGCCCATGATCGTGTCCACCTCCTGTTTGACAGGATTGGCAAACAGGATGGCGTCGTCGGTGTAGAGACTCGCACGCATTTTTAAACTACTCGCCAGGAGTGGCGCAAGGATGCCCTTGGCCGTGGCTGCCTCTAGGAGACGGTGGAGCGGGTCGTTGGCTAAGATGAACAGGAGCGGCGAGAGGGGGTCGCCCTGCCGAGGACCCCTTGCAGGGGCGGAGCTTCCTTAGGGTCAAACTGGGCCTTGGCCCACCCAGGATTTGTGCTCTTTTAGTTTAACTATGCATCGGAAGCCAGTCCAGCCCACCACCTGCAGTACTGAGCAGCAATTTTAGACGATCAATCCAAGCTTGATTGCTCCATCCTCACGGGAACTCATGACATGTATGTAGCAGCACTAGATTCAATGAGCACTGCTGGCTGCTGAGCCACATATTGCCAGGCCCCTTCTTTTCTGTCTCCTAGAATGCACAATTATCAATCAATGCCAATTTCCCTCTAAGGTGCAGCTATATATAACAATTTGAATAGTCTGAAATTCAACCAGTTGATGAACAAAACTGATAGTATGGTTGAGAATTTTGAAACTTTTGGTACTCTCTTTTGGGCTGGCCCGCCCAGTATTTTCTTCGAAGCTCCACCACTGCCCCTCTGGTGGACGATCTGCCTGCCTGGCACACCATTTAAAACACATTGCGATGATGAGGACGAGAGGAGCGCGGCAATCCAGTTGCGCCAACGATCGCTAAACCCAAGCCACTGAAGAAGCTCTAACACATATTCCTAGGAGACCGAGTCAAAAGCCCTAGCGATGTCTAGTTTCATGAGCAGCGCCTGCTTCCTATTTCTATGAAGCGTTCTAACACCGTTTTGCACATACAGGAAAGAGAAAAATTCATTATAGGTCCTCAAACTACAGAATTTGCGCACGGAGAAAGAGGTGTTTGAGGCCATATCGCAAATGAAGAATAATAAGGCACCAGGTCCGGATGGGTTTTCGGCTGAGTTCTATAAGAGATGTTGGCACATCATTAAAGGTGACTTACTTCCGATGTTTCAGGACTTGTTTAATGGCCACTTGCAGCTTTTTCACCTAAACTTTGGGACAATTACGTTGTTGCCAAAAAAGGAGGGGGCAGTGCGCATTGAACAATTCCGACCTATTTGCCTTCTTAATGCGAGCTTCAAATTTTTTACAAAGGTAGGGACGAATAGATTGATGCAGATTGCACATGTTGTGGTGCAGCCTAGTCAGACGGCTTTCATGCCGGGCAGAAACATACTAGAGGGTGTGGTTGTCCTTCATGAAACCCTACATGAAATTCATTCGAAGAAACTAGATGGGGTTATCTTCAAGGTGGATTTCGAGAAAGCCTATGATAAGGTCAAATGGCCATTCCTACAACAAGCATTACGTATGAAGGGATTTGACGAAATATGGAGGAGACACGTCGAATCCTTTGTACAAAAAGGAAGCATTGGAATTAAAGTCAATGATGATATTGGTCATTACTTCCAAACGCACAAAGGCCTTCGGCAGGGAGACCCAATGTCCCCCATCCTATTTAATGTAGTTGCGGACATGTTGGCAATTCTAATAGGAAAGGCTAAAGAGGAAGGCCAGGTAGGTGGACTAGTACCACATCTAGTGGATGGTGGGGTGTCTATTCTACAATATGCCGATGATACTATTCTGTTTATGGAACACGATATAACAAAAGCCAGAAACATGAAACTTATACTTTTCATATTCGAACAGTTGTCGGGCTTGAAAATTAATTTTCACAAGAGTGAATTGTTCTGTTTTGGGAGAGCCAAAGATGAACAAGATGTCTATAAACAACTGTTCGGCTGTGAATTGGGAAGCCTACCGTTCAGTTATCTAGGTGTACCCATTCACCATCGTAAGCTATCAAACAAAGAGTGGAAGTGTATTGAGGATCGTTTTGAGAAAAAACTAAGCTGCTGGAAGGGTAAGCTTTTGTCTTATGGAGAACGGCTAATTTTGATTAACTCGGTTCTTACGAGTATGCCTATGTTCCTTCTGTCCTTCTTTGAGGTACCGGTAGGGGTACACAAAAGGTTGGACTTTTATCGATCCTGCTTCTTTTGGCAGAGTGATGAAGTTAAGAAGAAATACAGACTTACAAGATGGGACATTATATGTAGACCCAAGTGTTAGGAATATGCAACTTGTATTCCCTGAGGGCCAATGGCCAATATATATACATGTACAGGTGGTAAATATGCAGGAAACCCCTCATACAATGGGGAAAATATACAGGCTAGAATATAACTCTAACACCCCCCCTCAAACTCATGGTGGATAAACAACACCGAGTTTGGAGAGATAGAAGCCATGATGTGCTCTAGTCTGGGCCTTCGTAAAGAAATCCGCCAACTGTAACTCGGAAGGCACATACTGAAGAGCAATAACCTGATCTGCACTCCAGCGCGCACATAGAAACATCAACACCAATATGCTTGGTCAACTCATGCTTCACAGGATCGCGCGCAATTCTAATATCAGCTGTACTGTCGGACAATAGCAAAGTAGGTGTAGTGACAGAAACACCAAAGTCCTGAAGTAACCACCGTAACCAAGTCACCTCTGCCGTCAACAGAGCCATAGCTTGCAACTCAGCCTCTGCACTCGAACGGGAAACTGCGGTCTGCTTCTTCGTCTTCCAGGCAATGAGAGAACCACCAAGAAAAACACAGTAAGCAGAAAGTGAACGGTGATTCGAGGGATCACTAGCCCACGTAGCATCTGAATAGGCCTGGAGTTGTAATGAACCAGAGCGAGGAAAGAACTGGCGATGAGAGATCGTGCCCCGAAGATATCGGAGAACACGAAGTAGGTGACTATAGTGAACTGAAGTGGGGGCGGAGACAAACTGACTCAGAATATGGACCGGATAGGAGATATCCGGACAAGTGACAGCCAGATAGAGAAGACTCCCAACAAGATGACGATAACACGTCGGATCAGGCAAGGGGTCACCATCAGTATCACTGAGGTGAACATTGAGCTCCATGAGAGTCTCAACAGTGCGCTCATCAGTAAGAGCAGCACGAGCAAGAAGATCCTGAATATACTTTTCCTGGGAAATATAAAAGCCATCAGAGGTAGAAGAGACCTCAATCCCAAGAAAGTAGCGAAGAGGGCCAAGATCAGACATAAGAAACTGCTCACTAAGACGAGCCTTCACAAAGGCAATATACTCGGGGTCGTCGCCAGTGATAATCATGTCATCAACGTATAGAAGAAGAAGAGTCCGACCATGAGCAGAAAGGTGGATAAACAACGCCTGATCATGAACACTCGTTGAAAAACCAGCGGCAGTCACTACAGAGGCAAAACGCTCAAACCAAGCGCGAGGGGCTTTCTTAAGGCCATAGAGAGAGCGACGAAGACGACATACCATGCCATCAGGAACAAAATACCCAGGTGGGGGATGCATGTAAACCTCCTCACGCAGCTCACCATTAAGAAAGGCATTCTTAACATCAAGCTGAGACACAGACCAATGGCGAACAGATGCCACGGTAAGAAGTGTGCGAACAGTGGTCATATGGGCCACAAGAGCAAAAGTCTCATCATAATCACGACCATGCTCCTCCTAAAAGCCACGAGCCACAAGACGAGCTTTGTAACGCTCAAGAGAACCATCAGAGCGAGTCTTAACCTTGTAGACCCACTTACAAGTGATGGGACGAACATCAGGAGGAAGAGAAACAAGATCCCACGTGTCGGTGCGCTCAAGAGCTGCAAGCTCCTCGGCCATCGCAAACTGCCATTCGGGATGAACAACAGCTTGACGATAAGACGTCGGCTCAATAACAGCAGCACCAGCGGTTGGAAAACCAAGGCGATCAACGGGCGGAAGCGGACGAGGACGCAATCCATAACTAGGTTGCGACGAGGAAGATGGCACATCGGAAGACGCATCCACAACACGTGGACGACGAGTATAATACTGAGGAAAAGACGAAAGAGTACGAGGAGGGATCTCTGGAATAGGCGAAGGTGACGGAGAAGACACCGGGGATGAAGGTGCAGAATCATGTGACAAGTGGGGTGAGGAAACCATGGGAGATGATGGCGTCGAATCTGCAACAGTTGGAGAAGCAGGGGCAGTATGACGAACGGGCAAGGGCTCCATGGGAGTGATAGGTGTGTCTGGGAAAGTGAGGAAAGATATATCCTCCACTACAAAAGTCGAGGAAGATGGACACGGGTAGAAGGGACGAGACTCATAAAAAGTCACATCCCGAGAAATACGCATCCGACGACCGACAGGATCCCAACAACGATAGCCCTTATGATCATCGCTATAACCTAAGAAGAGACACTCAACTGACTGAGCGGATAGTTTGGTGCGTTCACGAGGGACAAGAAGAACATAGCAAACACAACCAAACAAACGAAGCGCCGAGTAATCAGGAGAACGATCAAAGAGACGCTCGAAAGGAATGCCACCCTGCAAAGCAGTGGACGGCTGAAGGTTGATGAGATAGGTGGAAGTGGAGACAGCCTCAGCCCAAAAATGAGGCGGAAGAGAGGCGGCAATCATCATCGCACGAGCCGTCTAAAGAAGGTGACGATGCTTGCGCTCAGCCACACCATTCTGAGAATGAGCACCAGGACAAGAGAACTGAGCAAGAGTACCCTGCTCAGCAAGAAATCCACGCAACATCTTGGAGATATACTCTCCAGCAGAGTCAGCACGGAACACACGAATAGGCGTAGAGAACTGAGTGTGAACCATGGAAGCAAAACGCTTATAGATAGATAAGGCCTCACTTCGAGAAGACATGAAATATATCCATGTATGTCGAGAGAAATCATCTATAAAGATAATATAGTAGCGATGGCCTCCCTTCGAGGCAAAGGGAGCTGGACCCCAGACATCAGAGTGAACAAGGTCAAAAGGACGCTGAGACACAGTCTCGCTATGAGGATAAGGTAGCTGAACCTGTTTACCAAGCCGACAACCCTGACAGTCTAAAGACATATCGCCGGAGACGGATCCAAGAAGACCACGTCGAACTAAGGATGAGAGACGAGAGCCACACAAGTGACCAAGGCAATGATGCCACTGCTGAAAAGAACTGGTTGACAAGGCAACAGAGGTGGAGAGACTGGTGGCGGTGGCAGCGGATGGAAGGTGAAGCCAGCCAAGTTCCCAGAGACCCTGAGAGTCACGGTGCTGGGGGCCAGCACCAAGAAGAGCACCAGTGTGACGGTCTAGAATGGAACATGAGTCAAAGTCAAGAATGACCCTGCAACCAGAGTCAACAATCTAACCACCAGAAATGAGCTGCATGGTAAGCCGAGGAACATGAGCAACATCGGGAACATGAAAGGATGAAGTGCTAAGAGTGCCTCGGCCAGTAACCGGGAGAGAGGTACCATCAGCAGTAAGAACATGAACGGGAGAATCGAGTGGTCGAGTAGATGATAGAGTGGATGAATCATGAGTCATATGAAAAGATGCTCCAGTATCAAGAGTCCATGGAGATGTACCTGCTTGTGTAGAAGGTGGTCTCACAATGCCAGAAGAGTCCGTCGCAGAACCAGCGGAACCTGTCGATGAAGAACTAGAAGATGGAGCTAGCAGGCATCGAAAACGCACAATCTCCTGCTCAGTCAGGGGCGCAACTGAAGATGTCGATGTAGATGCACCCGACAATAGAGAGTCAGAGGCAAGCAGCAGGGCGCGAAGTCGAGCAATCTCCTCCTCGATGAAGTACAGATCGGAAGTAGGCGACGTAGTGGCATCGGGAGAGAAGCCAATGGCCAATGGCCAATATATATACATGTACAGGTGGTAAATATGCAGGAAACCCCTCATACAATGGGGAAAATATACAGGCTAGAATATAACTCTAACACCAAGGACCAGGGAGGTCTGGGGATTGAGAATTTAGAGGTAAAGAACAGATGTCTGCTCAGTAAGTGGCTGTTCAGACTATCTGTGGACACAGAAGGTATGTGGGTACAAATTTTGCGAAATAAGTACTTACAATCTAAAACCTTGGCCCAGGTCACAGTCAGACCCAATGATTCACCATTCTGGAAAGGTTTGATGAAAATGAAAGCAGTCTTTTTCCATAGAACTAAATTTATCATTGGAATGGTGAGTACACGAGATTCTGGGAGGATACGTGGTTGGGGGAGACGCCTCTAGCCATAAAATATCCATCTCTCTATAATATTGTGCAATGTAAGGAGGCGTACATTGCCACAATATTACAGTCAAATCCTCTAAATATTCAATTTCGACGAGCTTTGATAGGTCATCGATGGGAGACTTGGTTACACTTAGTCAGAAGACTCATGGATGTTCAGTTATCGGATGAGTCTGATAGGCTTCATTGGAAGCTAACAACTAATGGCATCTTTTCAGTGAGATCGATGTATTTGAACCTTATTGACACAACAACAATCTCCAAGTCGATTCATATTTGGAAGGTCAAAGTACCCTTAAGAATCAAAGTCTTCACGTGGTTTGTTTACAAGAAGGTGATTCTCACTAAGGATAATTTGGCAAAGCGTAATTGGGAGGGAAGTACACGATGTAGCTTTTGTGATCATGAGGAAACCATCAAACACCTTTTTCTCCAATGTCCGCTAGATTTTTTTTATGGCAAATAGTTCGTATAGCCTTTAATATCATACCTCCAGATAGCATTGACACGTTGTTTGGTACGTGGCTAAATGGAGTCGACATAATTACTGCCAGACATATTCGTATAGGAGTATGTGCACTTCTTTGGGCTATATGGAACTGCAGGAATGACATGGTTTTTAACAGACAAACACGTGTAATTTTTTTGCAGGTACTGCACATGGCATCGACGTTGATCCGTACATGGTTGTTACTCACTCCTGCAGAAACCAGGGATCCTTTGGTTACTGGGTCTACACGGTGGGAGACGGTAGCTCGGGATATCTACAACCGGTTTGGATTGCGGTCCAGTAATAGGATAGATGGTTAGGCATCTAGGCCTATTTTAGCCGGTTGTGGCATCCTTTTTTATGAATTATTTTGCTACTCCTTCAGAGCTTGTTCGGAACCGCAGATTATTTGATTGCTTTCATTAATAAAGGGGCTGCATGCATCGTATTGATGCAGAGGCCGGAGGTAATCCTCCTTTTCTAAAAAAAAGATCCTCAAACTTGTCGCGGTGGTCACTTTAGTCCACGTAGATAGAAATACCCGAAATACGGTTACAAAACTTGTCGTGGGGGTTCACATACGGTCCATTATACGATTTTGTCTACGTACATGCTGATTTGGCAGTTGACTGACCTGTCCACACGTGCGTTGACTGCCAAGCCATCTCCAGCCGGTCAGACCGCTTGAATACGTGTGGAACTAGGGGGTTTTGCAAAATTGCCTAAAATAACACCCAGCCCCGCGCCTGGTCGGACCGCGCGCAGTCAACCCGACTGAACTGGGATCTGCCCAGGAAGACTTTGGGAGCGAGCACGCACGCGCTCGCCTATCGATGCACGCGAGTAGTAGTACGAGCCATGCAAGCCCAAAGGCCATGCACGAGACGTGAACGCAACACGTAAATGGAGAGGGCGCATGGCGTCGCGGTAGTACTCCAGCACGTACGTCCGGCACGCCATGTGCTCTCTCCGTTTACGTGTCGTGTTCACATCCCATGCATGGCCTTTGGGCTTGCATGGCTCGTACTACTACTCGCGTGCTTCGATAGGCGAGAGCGTGCATGCTCACGCCCAAAGTGTTCCCGGGCAGATCCCGGTTCAGTCGGGTTGACTCCACGCGGTCCGACCAGGCACGGGGCTGAGTGTTATTTTAGGCAATTTGGCAAAAGTCCCTCTGGTTCCACACATATTCAAGCGGTCCGACCGGCTGGAGATGACTTGGCAGTAAATGCACGCGTGGACAGGTCAGTCAACTGTCAAATCAGTGTGTACATAGATAAAACCGTATAATGGAACGTATGTGAACCCCCACGACAAGTTTTGTGACCGTATTTCGGGTATTTCTAACTACGTGGACTAAAATGACCACCGTGACAGGTTTGAGGACCTACAGTGAATTTTTCTCTACAGGAAACTATCGTGGATGCATTTCTTCAGTGAGAAAGGAATGAGTACCAGTTGACATTCAAGGAAACAAACCAAATATTGTAATGTAGCAGCATTCCTGGCTCAAAGGTGACACTTTTAGCAAGAAAGATGGTAAAACCGTCAAGGTTTCCCCATCCCAATAGACGGAGTAAACCAACTAGTCATGTTTCAACACTTGATTTATGTACTACCACTAGACCAACAGACGGTACATGGAGCAACCGCCAAATCCGGTACACCCCCCAATTTTGAGTTCCCGCGAAATCGAACTGATCAAGCCGCTCCATCGCACTAAAATTAGCACCTTCCACGCCGAATCAACACGATGGCAGCGGCATTCCACGAGAGAGAGAGAGAGAGAGAGAGAGAGAGAGACTAACGATGTAGGATAGCGCAACGTCGGGGTCGAGGAAGGCATCTTGGTCACAGCAGGCCTCCCCCTCCTCCAGCTCGACGTCATCCGCCATGCCCCAGGGTTCTCTCCTCGCGTGGCGGGGCCGGGGCCGGGAAGCTCAAACTCCGCTCCTCTCCTGTCCCACCGTCAACTTTCCTCTTCTTTTTCACCCCCTCCTTTTTCACCACGCCTCTTCTAGGTTGGGTTGGGTTGGTTGGTGCTGCCTGTACTGCCACCTTTGCTGCGTGGGGCTTGGGTTGCCTCGCGTGTAGTCTGTCGCTTTGGGAGGGAATTATTCTTCTGAGTGGGATTGGGGGTGATTGTGATTGGGGCAAGGAAGACAGAGGCGGCGTTTCCAGGGACTCACACCAATCATGTGTACCGTCACGGCTATATATCTCGGGAGCTACTCTATTATATTGAACGTGTTTACTAGTATACATTAGTCCCAATCGCATCCGTTGGATGTAATTTTGGTCTGTTTGGTTACTAGAGTTGCAACGGACTCTTGACTTGCAAAGCACCTCAGAGCCTGGCTTGGAAGGATCGTATGTATTTTCACAATCATGACAGAGCGATGTAACTCGAGGCATGTGGGCATAGGCGTTGCATGCACGAGGCCACACAAAGCGTCATCGTAACTTATCTTTCTCTCATTGCTCACTCTCCACTCTCACACCGACGATGGCGGACACTAGATCTGGACGATGAGCTGCGGAGCAAAGATCTAGAGAGCGAGCACCGGCGTCGATCACCGGCTTAGAGAGTGAGCACCGGCATCAATCACCGGCTTCATCAACATATCGACAAGTGTTCTTCAATGGTAGTAAGCACTCAATCCCCGATGACTCCAATTATGCATCGAATCTACCTCTCGGTTTCGATTTGGGACTCGATTAAGCATATCTGTTTATGGGTTTGAACGATGCGAATCTTATTGAGTAGAATTTTCGTAGGAGGGTGTTAAATCGAGCTTACATCCATTCAAATCCATCTCCTCCTGGTTTAGGCATCGGATCCACCTCACTTTCATATGTGTATTGCACTAGGGGGAGGGGGGTTAAATCGAACCTACCTCTTGTTCATGCGTGTATTGCACTAGGGGTGGGGTTAAATTGATCTTACCTCCTATTTCATATGTTCATATGTGTATTGCACTGTGGCAGAGGGTTTAATCGAGCTTACCCTCTTTTCATATGTCCAGATGTGTATTGCACTAGAGGGGTGGGGGGGGGTAAATCGGGCTTACCTCATGTTCATATGTGTATTGCACTAGGGGGGGGGGGTAAATCGAGCTTACCTCATGTTCATATGTGTATTGCACCGGAGGGAGGGGTTAAAATCGAGCTTACACTGGTGCAGCGATGTGCTATACAAATGGTTTTAACCCCTTTCCGCTACGTAGTTCTAAACCGTCGCCTTGCATGTGTGGGCGATAGGGGGGGCCATCCCACACGACAGGGAAAACCCGTCGGCGATAGTGACCAACGAACACAAACGATCTGCAAATATAATCGTGAGCGGTGCAGGAACATATCGCACACATAATGTTTTGGGCGTACGTGTGGGATTTGGGATCAATAACACACGTCCAAGACGAGTCAAACGCGTCTAATTGCTCATGGAAAACAAACGGAGTTTGACCTTTTACCGTTTGCGAAACGTTACCCAATCCACACGGGCCATTGCATAAACTATGTGTGATATGTTCATCATCGCACACGAGATTTTACTGGAAACCGTCTGCCATGCATGACATCATTGGACACGTTTCCCAAGAAAAGTACGCGTGGTATCGTCTTTGCATCGGGCACGGTTTCCTGTTGGCTTACGTGTGAGATACGGTGCTATCGCAAACGATTGAGGAGCTCCTACGCACACGTACGAGTGCTGCAAACCGTTTGCGATTTCTTATGTATCACCAACGTTTTAGATTATATCTCGTGTGCTTTTCCTGTGGATCACAGGCGGTTGCGCTATGAGTTGCGTGTGCTTTCCATTCTGGACCGCACACGCTTAGTTGCTTGAACCGTGTGCGCTGAAATTGCCAGGTTATTGTAAAATATCGCATTTAATTTACCCCGCAAATAGCAAATTCGCCACAATATGCAATCGACAAATAGTGTCCACATGAAGAACATTCATCATAATTCGCCACAATATGCAATTCAACAAATAATGTCCATAAGCAGAGGATTCATCATAATTCATGACAATATGCAATTGAGAAAATGCTAGCTAAATTCCACAGCTGTTAAACCGACATATGCAGTAGATAATCATAGTGTACAAAATACGAAGACATGATCACATGGAAAATAATGCATCCATGTGTATATGTTTAGCTGATAACACTATATGAATGCGTACTTATTATTAGGGGATATGAACCTAGAAATCTTTGACGCCATCATCGGGCTTGATATGATGTTTCACAAAGAAGGTGCTGATAAATTTCCTAACAGACATCAATTCATCTGCAGTGAGCAGTGAAGAGGTCATCGGTCCAAAGATCAGCTGCAGGACTTTTAGATCAGAATGTGACATGCGTGTGGAGTAGAAGATAGTAATTAAGAAGCAGACTTACTTGTTTTATCCTGTCAGCATCGACACCGCATTCAACAGGTCTGCATAGGTTCATCATGTGTGCACAAACGTAGTATCCACATAGGCTGGTACCTTGTTGTTGCTGAGGACACTGAAATTTTTTGTACAGTATTAGTCATGTATTTTCCCTGTTAGGAACAACCTAACCGGTGTAAGTTGTTTCTTCTTTTTTCTATGGAAAGAAATAGAAAGAGGTTTACTTAGAAACTTTAACATTTGACTAGCATTTTCTGAAAATAACGGATTTCGTTGTCTTACCGGAGAAACGATCACGTGCTGCAGAGGTAGTTGGCGGTCGAACCAATTCCCTCCTAAAGTTATGTTCATTGACAATACACTGCAAATGAAGATGAATTTTCACACACTCAATTCTGGAACCAGATATGAACACAACGCATTAACATCAAATAATTCAATACCTATCCATGAAATCCTGAAGATGACTCAGATCCTGAGGCACATTTGACTCTCTGAGAGAATCCATGTAGTAAATTGTGTTGCGTTTTGGAACAATGACCACCAAGATCCAGTGACCTCTACAGTTTAAGAAAACCATGAACGTACGAACTATGTCTAAAACTAAAAGACGATCAATGTATGCGTGGTTGTATATTTAACTTACCATTCATGATATGGCCACATGAAGAATCCTATCTGTAAGTTGAACAAGATCTTGGTGACATAATCAATGGAAGCCTTGCGTGAGCCATTATCTCGTAACAAAACGCCGTTTGCTAAATCAGGATCTATGAAATATGCATGCACCCTTGATGTTCTCTGCGTCATCAATCCCCTGAGAGGAATACAATACAATTAGCTTTTTTGTCATTTATAGCCTTGTATGGAGAAGTTGATCAGAGTTTGTGAAGTACTTACAACATCAAGCATTTGACAAGAGTGGCAGCAAGCTCATCGAAGTTGAAGAAGAGATGAAAGTCCTCGAATTCCACACTGATGGTACCTACAACGTGAGAGAAATGCCAGCTGTCATAGTGCACTTGCAGAATGTTAGTATCTTCTCCTTCCAACATTCTGTCCATGCAATATTTATGTAACTTGCAAGCACTGGAACTGCACTCCTCCCAGAAATCGCCAACAAGGAATGGCTGGCCATGCTTGTAGTTGCGTTTCTCAAATGTGTCTACTTCCTTACTAGAAAGTTGCTTTTCAAGGTCTGCTTCAGACATGTGGTCAGAACCGGGATTACCCAGCCCTTCGAAAACCTTGTTGTTAATTTGGGTATGGCCGATGATTCTTTGTAGAAGGAGGCTCTTGGTCCCATCCCTCCTCGCTTTTGGGAGGCCCAACTTACTGTGTGCAACCATGGCCGCTTCTGTCTTCTTAGCTAAAGCACTTCTTGTTTGACGTCTGGTTTCATCAACAACATGCTGCTGAGAAGCTTGTGAAGGTACGATGGACTGCTGAACAGATGATGCCATTGTGACGGACTGCTGAGCTGTAGTGCCAGAGTCGACGGACAGCTGACCAGCCGTTGAAGCTATTCCGGGCTTCTGAGTAGCTGGTGCCAACATGTCAGTGTGTTGATGCGGCTGTGATAACGTATTGGTTTGCTGAGCAGGCAGTGCCGACACATCGGTATGCTTATCAGGCGGCTGTGAACCGCTGGACCGATGAGCAGGTGGTTCCTGACTTTCGGAGTGCTTAGCAGGTGGTCCCAGACTTTTGGACTGCTTAGCAGGCGGTTCCAGACTTTCAGACTCCTTAGCACGCGGTTCGGTCGGGTTTGTCTGCTGTGCATGCAGTGCCGATGTGTTTGCACTTTGTGCTTCAGTGGCCGGCATCTGAACCGATGATACGTCTTCAGCAGTTGTAGGCCTTGCCACAGGCTGCTCAGGAGTGAACGATGACCTGGCCTCTATGACAGGAAGTCGGTCGGGCTGATCACAGGTTAATGCCTAGGGCATCGGATTCCCAAGAGTATGTTCATTGGGGGAATCACACAAGATCTGCTGTGGCGAGAGGAGAGTCACCGGTTCAAGGTCCTTGGTAGCCTATCACGGCTATCTATGATGTGGTGCCCCAGCGGAATGAAGTGCTCAGGATCAAGCTCATAGTTCGCCATTGGAGGGGGGCGATGGAGCGGAGGAGGCGAGGAGGTAGGGTTTTCTAGGGGGTTTTCTGGCAGCGATGGGGAAAGAACAGGCGCATCGAGCACGGCTTGAACTGTTGAGGTGACCGGACATTCAAAACCATTAACCAAGGCATGGCTTCCCACAATGGCAGCAGCAGGTAAAAAATCCCTATTTTGTTGCTGAAGAATTGGCCGCCATACCAATCCATTGCGACGCGCGAAATCATTATAGTCCCGTTTATGGTGACCTGACCGGGAGCAAGATAGACAGTCGATACGACTTCTACAGGAGGCCGACAGGTGGCCCTGCCAGGAGCATATAGAGCAAGTCATGACTTGGTCCACCATGTCATCGACCATGGCTTGGAAGGAATCCTCAGCCTCCCATGTCAAGGGGATATCCCACTGCCCCATATTGCAATTGGGTTCTGTTGGCACAGGAGGGGGAGGCCGGCCCACAACAGAAGAAGTTGGGCCATCACGACCCAAATGAGTATTTTGAAAGACCGGTGTAGCCGCCTCCGTGGAATCAGCGATCTGATCAACCAAACCAATGGGACTTTCCAAAGCAGAGCTGGAAACCCTAACTGAGGACGAAGTACCTTCCGACGCAACCCCCGAAGTGGGAAGAACAGAACCAAAGATGATGGGTGGCCTAGCCACCGTCCAATTCAACTGCGGAGCCACTTGGGGGCTAACTAGAACACGCTCATGAGTAGAGAACTGATAGCCAGCATCCTGAGAGAGAATGTCAATTTCATCCTGAGAGGTTGGATAACGATAGCCCCTGCACGCTGGATAGTTATGCATAGTTGCAAAAGAAAGCTTCTTTTTTACAGAACTAGGGTGTTTGAAGGAAGATTTAACTGGGGGTTTATGCATAGCCAGCATTCCCAGAGCCGAACGGCGTTTGGATGGACTGATTAAAATCCATTCAGCATCACATTCCTTCCTCCAAATTTTGAGCTCCCTGATCCAATTTGGACCCCCATTGCCCCAGAGATGAAAATAACATTTGAACTCCGAACATGCAAAAGATCTGAGAGCAACTACAACAAAGCCAACCTGTTTGGAAGAAAAATTGAACGTGAAAACCTTATCATTAATCTGAGAGACAAAACAATCAATAGCAGAGCCACCAATGGCCACCTCCAAAGCCATGGCCACTAAATCTTCAGTCAGCAGAAAGCAATGGCGGCTAAATGAGACCACCAGAGTGAAAGATCCCATCCCCTTAATAGATCGATAAATATCCTTAGCGAATCGGATGCCCTTGGAGAAATCCAAGCCAAGGGTAGATCATCCATGAGAAACATGTGAGATGGCTATTGCCTTGATATACAGAGAACACCGGAGAAGATGAGTGGAGAGGGATCACAGATTGGTGGTCAGATTAGGAGATCGCCGGAGAGGGTGGGGAGGTGGTGGGAGTGCCGCCATCGAGGGTTATTGGCACAAGTTACGATGATCGCTCCTTGGAAACCGTAGCATAGGATCATAGTTCCAAAGGGAGAAGTGGCAAATTGAACTCCAATCGACGGTGTCTTAAACGCCTCTCCTCCAACTTTTATCCCACGGTACTCAATCATCATTATACGCCAGGTTTGATTTTCTGGCGCATTTATGGGCTCGGTTGTTATTTTTTTCAGCATGTTTTTATCATTTACGGGGCATTTAGTGCATATAAATCAAATCCCAGCTTTAACAACGTGTGTTGACGAGAGGTATAAGGACAGAAGTTCGATCCGGGTAAATCCTACGGTGCACACGTACGATCCGTGTGGTTTGGGTTTTGGCCAATCAGAACACGCCACTCACTTTGCGCGCATTAGGTGTCATCGTCCACGGTTTAGAAAGCACACGGTTTTAGTGAACCAACCGTGTGCAATTGGTAAAGCAAATTAAACTGCACATGTTCAGTTCATACATACCGGAGTGAGATCAACTGAGCGTTCTAGCTATAGGGTAAATTATCATTAATATTTCAGATTCATTGCGACGGTTGACAAATTAATCTAGATCAACATAAGGCTGGGCATACCTCACAATACAGTACATGGGAAAACTTCTAATAGAACAAACTCAGTACACATCGCTCACGATTCAGTAGTGTAGACATAATGATTAGTTATTTGAATCAATTACCATGTACATGGGGTGATCGCGATCATTAGGTTGACCCCTAATGAACTTAGGATTTCTGATGATTTTACGCATCTCCTCTTTTATGTTGCATGGCCCCTCAAGTGGCAACTCATCATATTGATTGTACTCCTCCTCATCACCAACATTCTCGACGCCTATTACCCTCCTCTTCCCATACATCACTACATGGCAGTGCGTATGCAAGAGGTGTGGCACAAAGAAAATCTGGGTAGCATCACTGGCAAGAATAAATGGGTCCTTGTGATATGCCATAACTCTGCGGTCAACATATATCTTCCTGCTATAAGCATCAACCTTTACGCTACTAAGAGGGACCCATCTGCACTTGAATAATGCCACCTTCATTCGCACATAGTTAAGCTACCAAATCTCTTGGATGGTTTCGTAGTACACCTATTTATCATCCCCCTCTACAGTTAGGCATTCTATTTGAACAGGGCTGTTCTGATACGAGGTCTTAGCATCATGTTCCTCAGTGTAGAACGTGTTGCCATTTATGTCATACGCTTGGTACTTCGTAATTGTCGTTGATGGCTTTTGTGCCAACCACGTTGCAAGGTCTTCATCGGATCCGCTTGTCAAACGACCCTTCAACCATCTTACATAGTCCTTATTGTGTGCATTTGTCACGACAGCTGGTGACAACACATTTGGTAAGTTGCTTCGTCGTATCTCATCCATGTGTTCTTCAGCATAAGCGTTGAGTATCGGGCTGTTAAGAAGTACCGTCAAATGGGCTTGATCGGCCATTTCTCTAGGTGCACAAAACTGCATGCCAGCAAGGACCGGCTTACCAGCCAGCCTTCCCTCATGGCGAGAGAGGGGCACACCTATAGGTCTAAGTTTCACGTATTCGGTGCAAAACTCAACCACCTCCTCCGCGGTATAACCTTGTAGTATGCTTGCCTCTAGATGACATCGGTTCCGACAATAGCGCTTCAATATTCCCATGTACCACTCGAAGGGATACATGTTGCGAAGAAACACAGGACCACAATACTTTGTTCATCCACGAGGTGCACGGTGAGATGTACCATGACATCAAAGAATGATGGTGGGAAGAACATCTCTAAGTTTGACAATATTCTTGCAATATCAGCTTGCATATTATCCAGCTCTTCAATATCTACCACCTTCTGTCATAGTTTGTTGAAAAAATCACAAAGATCAATCAATGTGTTTCTTATGTCTTTGTCCATCATATTCCTTATGGCCACCGGGAGGATTTGTTTCAACATTACGTGGCAATCATGTGACTTCATGTGAGACAACTTCTTTCTAGCCAAGCTATCATCCACGAGACTTCTGATGTTTGCATAGTAGGAAGAGGGTGTCTTAATTGACAACAAAAATTGGAAGAACTCTTTTGCTTCTACTGCAGTGAAATTGTAACTCTGGTGTTGCTGGAACAATTTGTCATCATCTTCTGCTTCATTCATGCGTTGTGATTGATCACAAAGCATATCGAGTCGTACAACGTCACCATCCTTTCTTTTGCCTTTAATCTTGAGCAGAGTACCAAGGATGCTTTCACATACATTCTTCTCTACGTGCATGACATCAATGCAGTGACGTACACTTAGGAACTCCCAGTAAGGTAATTCCTAGAACACTAATTTCTTCTTAAACACTTGATCCTTGGGTGTTATTTTTGATGTCAAACCGGATGCCTTGCCAAGCACAACTTCAATTTTTTTAACCATGCTGTGGACTACTTTCCCATCATAGGGTCTTGGGACTGTTCCTTTTTCTACCGTACCATCAAATTCAGCTGTCATTTTTCGGTAAGGGTGACTTTTCCTTAAGAACCTTCGATGATGCAAATACATGGTTTTGCACGAGTTGGAAAGAAATCTACTTGCTGTCCTATCCATGCATGTGACACATCCTACTGGTCCCCTTGTTTTCTGCCCCGAACTGTTGCCTAATGCCGGCATATCTTGAATGGTGTGCAGCAGTAACGCATGTAGCCGAAAAAACTCCTTTGCATAGGCATCATAACAGTTCACACCAGGCAACCCCAATGTCTGCAGCTCTTCTACCAGTAACTGAAAGTAAATGTCGATATCATTTCCAGGTTGCTTTAGGCCTTGGATAATCATCGACTTCATGATGTATTTTTTCTTCATACACAACCAAGGAGGAAGGTTATATATGCACAGAAGCACCGGCCAAGTGTTGTGTTTGGTGTTCATATCGCCAAATGGATTAAATCCATCAGTACACTCCCCTAGCCATATATTTCTAGGATCCTTTGCAAATTCTTTAAACCTGTCTGCGATTTGTTCCCACTGAGCCCCATCTTTCGGGTGCCTCGTATATTTATACGCAGTTCGCTCATCATGATGCCACCGCAACCTCTTTGCCTCTCTAGGGTTTGCAAACAAATGCTTCAACCTTGGAATTATAGGCAAGTACCAAACAACCTTGAACGGGATTCCTGTCTCGATCTCTTCGTCCATTTTGTACTTGTCCTTTGCTCTCCTGCGCTTGTATCGTGCGTGCTTGCATATGCGACATGAACGCAAATCTTTGTAGTCACCGCGGTACAACATACAGTCATTCACACAAGCGTGTATCTTCTGGAATTCATGTTCGAATGGACAAACAACTTTCTTCGCTTCGTTTATGCTTTTGGGGAGCACATTATCTTCTGGAAGAATGTCTTTGAAAAGAGTCAACAATTGTGTGAAGGCCTTGTTTCATAGACCGCTTTCTGCTTTAAATCTGAGAAGCGTCAGTGTGACACTCAACTTGGAATATCTCTTTTTGCAACCTGGATACAAATCTTTCTTGGAGGCCGCATCAATGCTTGGCAGTTCCTTGTACCCGACTATTTCTTTATCTGGGCCCTAGAAATCTGCAATCAGAGCAGCAAAATCTGGCATATCATCAAGGTCGGTGATGTCTACATCACACTCTTGATTTTTCTTTGGTTTTTTTGGCATGCCAGTCTTCTGTTTGTAGCTTGACATCTCTGCCCCGAGGTTAAATTCAACACCCATGCGACTCTGATCGGGGTTTGGCACCTTGCCGACATGCACGTTATTACCTTCATCCATAATCGGTTCTTCACCGTGTTTAGTCCATATTGTGTATCCACCCATGAATCCCCTCTTGTATGAGTGTAACTCGACCAAATCAATTGCAATTGATACCGTATTGGTACAATCCTTGCATGGACAGATGACTTAATCTTCTTCGCCAATTCTCTTCTTTGTCCGTTCAGCTAAAACCATGAACTCCTCCATGCCAGCCCTATACCTTGAGGTTGTCCGATCCCTCATCCATTCAGATCGTTCCATCTGCACACGTTCCATCCTTAATGGATGGACAAAGATATGGGTGAATAAATCAAAATATTTTATTTTCAAAATTTATGAAGGGCGCTACATAATGTTATCCAGCCGACACTAATCAACCAGTCAATTTACACAAATCATTAGTAGTAGTGCCCTTATATGAATTTAATACCTTAATAAGGCAACTCAAGGAAAATAATACCTTAATTGATTAGCAGTGGCACAACGAGACAGCACGGTCAAGGAGGAGAGCTTAGCGGGGCACCTGCGTGAAGTCCGGGCTCCACTATCCCGTCTACGACCGCGAGGGACGTGCTCTAGTCACGCCGGCGCCGACCACGAGGATTGAGCTCCTCCTATATCTCCTGCCGCCGACCGGGGATTGACCTCCTATCACGCTGCCACCGCCGACCGACCGAGGATGGACTACCTATAACTCCGACATCGCCGACCGATCAGGGATTGACCTCCTATCCGGCAGCCGCTTCCTCGGTCGCCGCCGACATCTCTATTAGCATAACGTTTTTTGTGGGGTTTCCAGTTAGTGGCCATTTACCGCACCCATATGTACCGGGAAGCACATCACAAATGGTCATGTTACGGAAACAGTGTATCACCCACCATCTCACACGATTTGGTTTGGAAAACCGTGTGCCGTATACAACAGAATGGGATAAATAGTTCCCCGACCATTATCATCAGATCCCCATAGTTTCCATGTCTTCCCCAAATCCCTAAATAGCTTCGAAATCCCTAGCGCCCAAATTCCCTAACATGGCACTGACATTGGGGGAATGCGGACGAGTGGTGCTGATGGTTTCAGTGCGGCTGCACTGATTCTTACAGTCGCTCTTTGCAGCGCCATTGCCGGCGCCACCACGACGGCAGTCACCGCCGTGCACTTGCCTAAGGTCACCAGGAGGCCGGTGTTCTATGGGTCCGAATTGTCTTGTCAGATCCCAATCTTTCCTCATCTTTTTAGCATGTCCAAAGCAAGCAGCTCACTCAGTCTGTCCTGAATTGGACCCACCCCCCCACACATAGGAAAGCGATCAAATGCCGGATCCAGAGTATGACTCCAGCAGACTCCCGCAACATGAGTTCGATTCCGAGTTTTGCGCCACCGAGAAGTACCAAAAGCTGAGTTGTGTGCATGGGCACACTACCGCTCGACGTGTATGCACGGAGGGATTCAACATTGGCAGACGGTTTCTCGGTTGCCCCTTAGAGGTTAGTGATAAGTTCTTCCCTTAATTTCAGTTAATGCCCCCGTTGATTCTGATTATTTAACATTCGCAGGGATATGAGGCTTGTGCCTTTGTTAACTGGTTGGATGATGAATGGCATGGCAGGGCTCGGAGTGTTATCACCAAGCTTGCAGAAGATAACATAAAGCTGGAGAAGAAACTAACTAATATGGAGTGTACAATCACCACGATGAACAAGAAAGAACAATCACAAGTAGGAGATGAAAGCAAGAGACAAGAAGGAACTAGCATGTGTAGTTGTAGTTGCCACATTAGCCATCTTCTATGCGCTGTTTGCAATGATCATTTTGGGTTTCGTTTGATTATTAATGGCTACATCAATAAGCAGAGCTCATCTATATACATTGCTTACCAACTATCCTATGTTAAATGCTTACTATTTCACACCCGTTGTGTTTCAGATAAGCGTGTGGGTAGTTAAAGAAAGCATCTAGCGAACCGTGTGAACTCCTAAAATGTACACATGTGAAACATTTGGCATATTGAGAACTGCACAATAACGGGACTGATAACCCACAAGTATAGGGGATCGCAACAGTTTTCGAGGGTAGAGTATTCAACCCAAATTTATAGATTCGACACAAGGGGAGCCAAAGAATACTTGAGAGTATTAGCAGTTGAGTTGTTAATTCAACCACACCTGGAGATTAAATATCTGCAGCAAAGTGATTAGTAGCACAGTAATATGATAGTTTGATAGTAGTAGCAACAGTGACAGTAGAGGTAACAGTAGTAGCAATAGTTTTGTAGCAGTTGGAACAGTAGCAGCAGCAATATTAACTTAGCAAGAACAATAAGTGGAAAGCTCGTAGGCACTGGATCGGTGAACTCGTTGGATGATATTCGTCATGTAACAGTCATAACCTAGGGTGATACAGTACTAGCACCAGTTCATCAATGTAATGTAGGCATGTATTCCGTAAATAGTCATACATGCTTATGGAAAAGAACTTGCATGACATCTTTTGTCCTACCCTCCCGTGGCAGCGGGGTTCACAAGGAAACTAAGGGATATTAAGGCCTCCTTTTAATAGAGAACCGGAACAAAGCATTAACACATGGTGAATACATGAACTCCTCAAACTACGGTCATCACTGCGAAGAATCCCAAATATTGTCACTATGGGGTTGACGGATCATAACACGTAATAGGTGCATATGACTAGGCAAGATCGGATCAAGAACATAGATATAATGGTGATAACATAAACGGTTCAGATCTGAAATCATGGCACTCGGGCCCTAGTGACAAGCATTAGGCATAGCAAAGTCATAGCAACATCAATCTCAGAACATAATGGATACTAGGGATCAAGCCCTGACAAAACTAACTCGATTACATGATGAATCTCATCCAACTCCTCACCGACCAGTAAGCCTACGAAGGAATTACTCACTCCAGGTGGGGAGCATCATGGAATTGGCGATGGAGAATGGTTGGTGATGACGAAAATCGAAGATTCCCCTCTCCGGAGCCCCAAACGGGCTCCAGATCTGGCCTCCCGATGAAGAACATGAGGTGGCGGTGGCTCCGTATCGTAAAACGCGATGAAACTTTCTCCTTGATTTTTTTCTCCAAAAATAGGAATTTATAGTGGTGGAATTAGGGTCAGTGGGGCCACGAGGTGGGCACAACCCACCAGGGCACGCCTAGGGGGCCTGGCGCGCCCTGGTGGGTGCTGCTCACCCTGGCCCCCCTCTTCGGTGGATTTTGGCTCCAATAATTCTTATATATTCTGAAATAATTCTCCAAAAAGTTTCATTCCATTCCGAGAATTTTTTTTCTGCACAAAAACAACACCATGGTGGTTCTGCTGAAAACAGCGTCAGTTCGGGTTAGTTCCATTCAAATCATGCAAATTAGAGTCCAAAACAAGGGCAAAAGAGTGAGGAAAAGTAGATACATTGGAGACGTATCAACTCCCCCAAGCTTAAACCTTTGCTTGTCCTCAAGGAATTCAGTTGACAAACTGAAAGTGATAAGGAAAAACTTTTATGAACTCTTTTGTTCTTGTTTACATACATATGCTTAAGTAGCACCCAGGTTTTCAGCAAAGATTATGACTAACCATGTCAACAATAACTCTTAGAAATTATATTAACTCATAACAATAACATAAGCAACTAGCGAGCAATAATAAGATATCTCAAGCGCCAACACTTTGTCAAAACAATCATGATACAACATGACAATAGTGGTATCTCGCTTGCCCTTTCTGAGACCGCAAAACATAAATGCAGAGCACCTCCAAAGTTCAAGCAGCGACTAAATATTGTAATTCATGGTAGAAAAGATCCAGTCATTCTGCACCCAATATCAACTATACACAATGCATGAGGATGACAATAGTGCTCTCAGGTCTGGCGCTTATTTGAGAAGGTGATGACTCAACATAAAAGTAAATAGATAGTCCCTTCGCAGAGGGAAGCATGGATTTGCAGCAGTGCCAAAGCTGAAAGTTTAAAACAGAGATAGATATAATTTTGGGAGGTACACCGTTCCTGTCAACATCATGACCAAGAGTTATCGATATCTTCCATGCTAAACAAATTAGCGGCGGTTCCCAAGCGGTAAAAGTAAAGGTTTACTCCCCCTCCACCAACAATCACACTCCACGGCTAGCCGCATCCACGGGTATCGTCCAAACCAACAACATTCCTGGGGGAGTTTTGCTTAATTATTTTTGATTTTTTATTTCGGGACTGGGAATCCCTATTACCGCCCCTCTCGTGTAAGGACAAGTGAATAAACACTCATCATGAGAATAACCCGCTTAGCATGGAAGATACTGACCGCCCCCTGTCGCTCCATGAGCGGTCCAGGCACACAAAACAGATGTTCATTTGAATTTTTAGAGATGGCACATGCAAATTTACTTTGGAACGGCAGGGTAATACCGCATATAGGTAGATATAGTGGACTCATCTGGCATAACTTGGTTTAAGGGTTTTGATGCACAAGCAGTATTCCCGCTTAGTACAGGCGAAGGCTAGCAATTAGATTGAAAAGCGGCCAGCTAGAGAGCGAAAACGGTCATGAACCTACATTACATATAATCAACATTGAATACTAGCATGAGTAGGATATGGACACCATGAACATAAATATCATGAAGGCTATGTTGGTTTTGATTCAACTACATGTGTGAACATGTGCCAAGTCAAGCCACTTGAAACATTCAGAGGAGGATACCATATCATCATAACGCATCACGACCATTTTAATGCATGTTGACACCCAAGAGAAATCATTATCCACTCCTAGCTACCTAAGCATGGCATGAACAACTATAATCTCTAATGGTCATTGAAAGCATGTTTGATCATAATATGTTGAATCAAGGATACTAGGTTAAACATATTTACAAAAACAAAAACAAGTTGAGTTCATACCCGCTTTTCTCTGTCACAGTCAATTCATCAAATATCGTCATTCTTGCCTTTCACTTGCACGACCGAATGATAAGAGAATAATAGTAGTGCAAGAGTGCCGTGGACTAAGCTAGAATCTACAACATTTTATTCAAGAGGAGAAGACAAAGTAATATGGGCTCTTCGTTGGATAGACAATAATGCATATGAGAGCCACTCAACATTTTCATCATGGTCTTCTCTTTGGTACGACTCAAAAAAGAAAAGAATTTTAGAGAAACACACTGAAATATTTTTGGAGTTTTTGGTTTTTCTAGAACAAAGCAAATTAAAGAGGAAAAACAAAAACGAGAAAAACTATTTACACGGGAAGGCTCCCAACAAGTAAAAGAAGACGCGAGAAATCTTTTTGGGTTTTGTTTTGATGCAACATTTAAACTAAGCTAGAGAGAAAAACTAAAAATAAGTAGGAAATATTTTTGGATTTTCTCAAAGTTTTTCAAACACACAAGAAGAAAGCGAGAAAACAAATCTAGCATGGATATTACAATGAAAAAGTATGAACACCGACAACTGAATGAAATGTGTGAACATGAATGTAATGTCGGTGGAAATACGTACTCCCCCAAGCTTAGGCTTTTGGCCTAGCTTGGTAATCACCATCCGTATGAATAATAATCTGGGCGATGGCTCACCGACGCCCTCGGAGCAGACTCCGCGGCCCTCCTGGCAGCTTCAACCTCCGCATTGTACGCATGGGCTTCGCTCTCAAGGACATAATATCTTCCCCTGTTGTGAAAAATCAAAGAGAGCAGGAGCAGGCAATGCGACATGCACAACAGGTTTTTTATCAAATCTCAAGTTATAGGTGTTGTTAGTGGCTGTACCCGTAAGGAACTTATGACGCTTCATGGCATCAAAGTCTAAATACTGAGTAGGTAAGATGGGGTCATTAGGCCATGGTGAGACATTTAATCTTTCCGCTACACGGGAGGCATAGATTCCTCCATAAAAGTTACCATTAGCAGCATTGAGCTGCAGCCTCCGTGCAACAATTGCACCAAGATTATAAACTTATTCCCAGTTATGGCAGTATGTAAGAGACTCAAATCATGAGCACACAATGTGCTACAATCTTGTTTGCCTACGATACATTTACCGTCAAAGAGCGCAAAATATTGTATCGATGGGAAATGGATGCTGTTAATTCTCCCTTGTGTTATCCCCCTATCTTCACCAAAGCAAAGATTAACTAAGAATGACTCGTATTCAGATTTTGTTGGTTCGTCGAGGGAACCCCAATATGGAAGTTTGCATGCTTCACTGAACATTTCTAACGGCATGGTGAAGGAACAGTCATACAGGTTGAATGAAACTCTATACTCACGAGAAAAATATTTAAATTTCTTTGTGAAGGTTTTCGTGAGTTCAAGGTGTTGGGGGCACTTATCTGTGATGAAGGGAGCAAGCTCTATATTGTGGATAAATTGTTCAAATTCCTCCTTAATACCTGCACCTTCCATGAACTCATCGCACGGCCACAAGCATGATTTGGTGGCGGCATCTCGCATCGAGATTTCGCTTGGTTCAACATAAGACTGTCGAACCGAGCTTCCACTTGATGAGGCTTCCAAGGATCTGCTCCTCGAAGAACTCCTAAAGAATTGCATTTTTATTCCTATAAAAATTATGAAAAATTTTAGTCCACAAAAAATTTGTCAACAAAACTTTCTAAGATTGTTAGCAACTACTCCTAGGCATGCATAGAGGCCATATTGAGCATTCAAACTACTTAGAACTCTAAGAATTCAACATGCAAGCTCATCTACAACAGCACCAAGTGTAGTTAAATTACTCTAAAAATAACCCACTAAATCAAAAACTAATTGGAGCAATGGAGGAGTCATATACCAAGTAGCAATTCCTCCAAATAGTTTCAGAAACGGAGCTTCGAGCTAAGAGATCGAAATCCGCGGGTTTGAGGGCAAGAACACGGGAATGGTGGCTGTGGTGATTTTTTCTTGGAGGTAGGGGACGATGTGGGATAAAGAGATAAGTGAGGGGGCCCACGGGGGGGCCACAACCCACCAGGGCACGCCTGGGGGTGCTGGCGTGCCCTGGTGTCTTGTGGGCACCAGGTGCACCCCCTGTCGGAACCCCGATCCTAAGCCATATGAATCCAGCCTGTAACATGTCACACCACTTTGCGGCCTCACGCACGGTAACCCACGGCTGCCACCTTACCTTGGCCGGGACCGTTTGCGCCTTTTGGCTCACAGATATGAACATGTCGCTAGCATTCACACGTCAAAGAACCCGGGTCGACATGACTAGTTATAGACCCAAGTGGCACAACCATACAGGGACATGCATACGTAACCCAACAATGCAGGTGTCGGTCATCAGCGTGTGTAGACGAGTCATAGCAAGCTACAGGGACTCCATTATGCCGTGGGACATAAATGTCATCAACTGCGCGTAGACGAGTCATAGCAGGCTACATGGACTCCATTACACCGCGAGACATTTCCCCGAAGGGACAGACACAGCAGCAAGAAGGATACACGCCAGTTAATCAATGTGTCCGGAGCAGTAGCAAGCTACCAAGGCTCGGTGGAAGCACAAAGAGGCATTTCCCCGTAAAGCAGGCTACTAAAGGTATATAGCTAGGTGTCGAATCCCACACATACCAATGCATTTCAAACATACACGCAATATGCACGATATGTGTAGATACAACATGGCATCACAACAAAACTCTACAACATAACATTTATTTAGAAGGCTCCGAAGAGCCAACATAGTATAATGTTACAAGCAGGGTGGGTCACATGACCCAACATTCAGAGCATACAGACAACAAGCGGAAGTTACATGTCTGGGTACAGACATCTACTAAAAGCGGCTGGAAGAGCCTGAAAAGCTACAACGACCCTACCAAAGGAGCCAGACTCCTGTCTGGGTTACTAAGCTAATCTGTCGATGTCAACGTCAGAAGAAAGATAACTGAACAACGTCTATCTCTACAAAAATGTAAATAAGCAACAGTGAGTACGAAGGTACTCAGCAAGTCCTACATCAGAACTGTCTACATATGCATCATGTATCAATGAACGGGATTGTGGGGTTTACTGCAGAATACCAGCTTTGACCTTTGGCTAAACTAGACTACGACAAAGTAACCAATGTATCACTACCCTCTTGTCTCCCTACAAGAGAGCACACACGAGTCCACATATTCACCATATCAATACACCACTATGGATCCTCTCTCGTCTTCCTACGAGAAGCCATCCATAGCACTCACACTTATCTGGAGTATTTTAGAGTATCCATTAAGGTTGTCTATGAACAATGCAAGTCTCCAAGTAGTCCATATCCGCGGACGCGGCTATTCGAATAGATAAATTACCCTGCAGGGGTGTACTTCGTCACACATGCTTCCGCCACTTACCACCATGTGCACGTAAAAAGGCACCTCGGCAACCTTCAAGCGGAAGCCCAGCGAGGGCGTCGGCCACAGACGTTAACTTACAACGACTCTAGCCCAAGGCAGTCGCCTAACTGAGTTGGTCACCACAATCGAGAATCTGGCCGTGTTTCACGATTCAGACTCAGAAGTTGTGTACACGGCCCCAAGCCGGTCCCGGTTGGGCCGTTCATTCACTTCGCAGGCCCAGCCACATCCTATCAACGTTTCGAACTAGTGCGACTCCTGGGCAGAGAACAAGGTAGGTTAATAGGCCGAGAGAGCTTGAGTTACCGGAGCCCAATGTGCGGTAGTAGCTAGTCTTGGAACACAAACACAGAACTCAGTTCCTATGAGCGGTCTCAATGAGACAACCCACCATGTACTCCTACATGTCCTCTCATCGCTACCTTTACCAAAACAGGTTCAACACTTAACCCTCATCATCAGGACACATTCATTCCACTCCGGTTCATCACCCAGATGAAACAGACCTGACACAACTCTAAGCATAGCAAGCATAACAGGGTGATAGCACAACATGGCTCAAGCATCTACCAGGTATGCTAGGTTGCTTGGTTCAGCTATTTACTGTGACAATAACAGGCCATGCAAAGGAGTGTGTTCATCTACTGCAACACAAATAGCATTTGAATCACATTGTCCTAATGCATTGGAATGAGAGCAAGAGCGAGAGAGTGGGATTATATCGGAATGCTCAAGGGGGGTTGCTTGCCTGTTTATTGGAAGAACTCAGCTGTTCTTCGATGTCGTCGATAACTACGTCTCACAAGTCTATCGACAAGATCAAACAAGGTATAATTAAACACGGCAAATGCTTCACAATGATGCATGAGTATGACATGTCAATATGTTGATGGTTTGAGCTAATGCATCTAGCAACAGGTTAAATGAAGATGGTTTGAACCCAAGGTTCGAAATCAACTCCATATGTTAAGTGGCCTATTGTGTTTGGAACAAAATGTCCAAGTTTGCCTATTTAGCTTGCTCTAACATGCATGAAAATGGTACCATCAGATTCATTTTATTTTTCTGATAATTTTTCATATATAAATTATTTTAATCTGACTTACAGATTATTTTCTATGAATTTTTGAAGTTTATATCATTTTCTGGATTATTTCTATTACATAAATCATTTACTTCATCAGCATTGCATCATGATTGCATCAGCTGGTCAACTGGTCCGGGTCCAAGTCAAAACTGACGACCGGGGCCAACACGTCAGTGACACGGGGTTAATCCCCGGTCAAAACTGATGCTGACTGAGCTTTGACCTCCTATGGGGCCCGTTGTCAGTGGCTAAGGGCGGGGCGATTAGCGCTAAGCGGCCGGCCACGTTGGCACCGGCCGGAGGGAGGTCGCCAGAGACCATCCGGCGTGGCGGAGGCACGCCGGACAGCGCTACGGGCGGCGGTTTGGCGCGCTGAGTGGGCCGGGAGGTAGCCCGTGCTTGACCGCGTCGAGTGGGGCTAGCCAGGGGGCTCGGGGTCGCCGGAATTGAGGCCGGTGACGAGCTAGGCGGCTGTGGTCTCCGGCCATAGCGGCCCTACGGCCTGGAGGACGCAATCGGCTGTGGGACAAGGGGGAAAAGGGCTAGGTGCTCACGGGGATCTCGGTGCGCTGCTCAGGTGGGTCGGGGAGGTGCCGGCGGTGATGAATTCGATGGCAACGCCCGCCGGTCCCGAGGTTGAAGAAGACGATGGTCTCGGCGTTGCGGTGCTGCCGGCGACGCTTGGCTCCACGGAGAGGTCGAGGGGTTGCAGCGGAGCTCGGATGCGTGACGACGGTCAACGGGGAGGCACTAGCTACGCGGGAGGCGACGGTGAGCTCGAGTAGAGCTCGGCCATGGCGGGGGGGGGGGGGGGAGGGGGAGAGCAGAGGAGAGGAGCAGAGGAATGAGAGGGGAAGAAGAATCCAGATGGCGCGGGGGAGCTCATCCCCACTGTCGCGGTGGCAAGGGGCTGGCCAGGCAGGGAGGTGCGTGCCGGCAGGCGCAGCACCGTGCACACCTTCCCCTCTATCTACTGGCGAGAGGTGGAAGATGACTGGCACTTGGGCCAGATGAGCTCCAAGTGCTGGGCCAGGTAAGGTTTTGCTCTGTTTTTTTTAATTTCTTTCTGTTAATTATTTCTGACATTTGTGTTGGCTCCAACAAAAATAGGAAACCATTTTAGTAAATGCTAAAAATATATATGTGGACTAAATGGAATTATCCAATGCCACATAATAATTCTCAGAATTATTGGACATATATTTTCCATATAGAAAATATATATCTATTGCAATTAGGGTTTGAATTAATTCAAATGCCCACGACAAAATGTTTCTGTGATCCAAAAATATTGGTTGACATTTTAAGCTCAATCCAATATTTTATTAGAAAACCAGAGACATTTTCTTGGGTTTATTTGAAGCAATTTTTATATTGTTTATTTGACAAAAATTTGAATGGTGAGGCTCTATCAAATCCTCATTTCAATTTCATTTGAAATTTAAATGAATGCAGGAATGCATTAACAAACCAAGGAAAGCTAGGGCTGTGACAACTCACCCCCACTAAACAAGAATCTCGTCCCGAGATTCAGGAGTAGTCGGGAAGAGTGCAGGGTACTCAAGCCGAAGACGATCTTCGTGCTCCCAGGTTGCTTCATCCTCAGAATGGTGCGACCACTGATACTTGAGAAACTTGATGCTGCGACGTCGAGTGCTGCGCTCAGCTTCATCGAGAATACGAACAGGATATTCTCGATATGAGAGTTCATCTGGAAGATCAAGCGTTTCGTGGTCTACTTCACGGACAGGATCCTTGAAGCAACGCCTGAGTTGAGAAACATGGAACACATCATGAACTTTGGAAAGTTGCGGAGGTGGTTCCAATTGGTAGGCAACCTCTCCTTGTTTGGCGAGAATGCGAAAAGGACCAATGTAATGAGGAGCCAATTTGCCTTTGATACCGAAATGATGGGTACCCTTGAGAGGTGTAACCCGAAGGTAAGCCTTCTCGTCAACTTCATAACTTACATCTTTATGACAACGGTCATATTGACTCTTTTGACAAGATTGGGTTGTTTTCAGATTCTCACGAACGATGCAAACTTGCTCTTCTGCATCTTGGATCATATCCGATCCAAAGAATTGTCTTTCACCGGTTTCTGACTAGTTTAATGGCGTTCGACATCTTCGTCCATACAGAACTTCGAAAGGAGCTTTGCCCAGACTACACTGAAAGCTGTTGTTATAAGCAAACTCGACGAATGGAAGACTTTTCTCCCAGTTCATTCCGAATGAGATAACACAGGCTCTGAGCATATCTTCGAGAATTTGATTGACTCTTTTGACTTGACCAATTGACTGAGGGTGATAAGCGGTGCTAAAGGAGAGATGGGTTCCCATAGCATTCTGGAAACTTTCCCAAAATCGAGAAGTGAAAAGACTTCCACGATCTGAATTGATCTCTAGGGGAACACCATGAAGAGATACTATTCGGGAGATATATAGATCTGCTAACTGACTAGCAGTTATACTCTCTCGAACTGGGAGGAAATGAGCAACTTTCGAAAGGCGATCGATGACCACGAAGATGGCATCATTCCCTTTCTTAGTTTTTGGAAAGCCAGTGATGAAATCCATACCGACCTTGTCCCATTTCCACTTGGGAATAGCCAAGGGTTGAAGGGTGCCAGCAGGCCTTTGATGCTCTGCCTTAACGCGACGACAAACGTCACAGTTAGCAATGAATTGAGCGATTTCTCTATTCATCCGGGTCCACCAGAACCTTTGGCGTAGGTCCTGATACATTTTGGTACTACCGGGATGAATTGTGAGAGGAGATTCATGAGCTTCTTTAAGAATCAGCTCTCGGAGTTGTGGCTTCTTGGGAACCACCAAGCGGTCCTCAAAGAATACAACACCTTGATCATCTACCGAGAAGGAATGAGCAACTCCCTTGGCAATATTGCTCTTGATCCGGGAAATTCCCGTATCATGCTTCTGGGCAGCTATGATTTGATCCACAAGAGTCAGTTTCGCCACCAAGGAAGAAAGGAATCCTCGAGGAACAATGTGAAGATTTAACTTACGGAATTCCTCATGGAGAAGTGGTTGACTATGTAGCAACATGAGGTTGTTACAATAGGATTTACGACTTAGTGCATCAGCCATGACATTGGCTTTGCCTGGGGTGTAAGAAATTCCTAAGTCGTAGTCCGTAATCAACTCAATCCACCGTCTTTGCCTGAGATTCAAATCCGGTTGAGTGAATATATATTTGAGACTCTGGTGATCAGTGTATATTTCGCAACGATTACCCAGAAGGTAATGTCGCCAAGTGACAAGTGCATGGACTACAACGGCAAGTTCCAGATCGTGTGTTGGATAATTCTCCTCATGTGGACACAACTGTCAAGATGCGTAGGCAATCACATAACGATCTTGCATAAGGATGCAACCTAGACCTTGTCGCGAAGCATCATAGTTGATAACAAAGTCCTTTGTGAAATCCGGGGGTACAAGTACCGGGGCAGTAGTCAGTCGTCTTTTCAACTCCTGAAAACTTTCCTCGCACTTTGGAGTCCACTCGAAATTCTTATCTTTCTTGAGGAGTTCAGTTAGAGGTTTGGCAACTTTGGAGAAGTTCTCAACGAAGCGGCGACAGTAGCTCACTAAGCCAAGGAAACTCCTAACTTGCTTCACCGATTTAGGTTGAGTCCAATCAAGGACAGCTTGAACTCTCTCGGGATTGACAGCAATACCTTTCGCAGAGATTACGTGACCTAGATTGGTCACTTCGGGCAACCAGAATTCGCACTTGGAGAATTTGGCGTAAAGGTAGTGCTCTCGAAATTTCATCAATACCAGCCTAAGATGCTCAGCATGTTCTTCTTCGTTCTTCGAGTATATGAGGATATCATCGAGGTAAACCACGACAAATTTGTCCAGATACTCCATGAAGATCGAATTCATTAAGCGGGAGAAGGTGGCTGGGGCATTGGTTAGACCGAAGGACATGACGGTGTACTCATATTGGCCATAACGAGTGACAAAAGCCTTCTTTGGAATGTCCCCGTTCCTGATTTTGATTTGATGATAAGCTAATCTCAAATCCATCTTGAAAAAGACTGCGGATCCAGCGAGCTGATCATACAGATCGTTGATCCTGGGGAGCGGATATTTGTTCTTTATCGTGACCAGGTTAACTGGCCGATAATCGACAACCATCCGGTCCGTACCATCCTTCTTCTTGACGAAGAGGACAGGACAAGCCCACGGAGAAGAACTAGGACGTATGAATCCTTTATTCAAAGATTCATCGAGTTGGATTTTAAGCTCAGCTAATTCTTGAGGTGACATCTTATATGGTCTCCTAGCAATTGGAGCGGTTCCTGGAACAAGGTCTATGACAAACTCTACTTCTCTGTCAGGTGGAATACCTGGCAGTTCCTTTGGAAAGACATCCGGAAAGTCACGGACTACCAGGATGTTTTCAAGCTCTCGGAGAGGATTGTCATTGAGAGAACATATCCGGCCTTCTGGAATATGGGTTTGGACATTGACTATTTGGCCAGAAGGATGGGTAAGCTGAACAGACCTAGTGAAACAATCAATTTTGGCATGATGAGCTGTCATCCAGTCCATCCCCAAAATGATATTGATGTCCGAAGACTTAAGAGCTATCAGAGAAGCAAGGAACACCAAACCATCAACAATGATTTGATTTCCATGGCTCACTCTAGCAGTTTGCCATCTAGAACCTGGAGTTTGAACTTCCAAAGGAGTAGGCATAATATCAAAGGACATATCATGCGACAGGGCATACCTCTCAGAGATGAAAGAGTGGGATGCTCCAGAATCAAATAGAACTGAAGCTGGATGAGAGTTGACAAGAAGAGTCTTAAGCACAACGTCAGCATAATCTTGAGCTTCTTCTGCAGTTACATGATGCACACATTCACGAGTGTACACTACTGACCTGGCATTAAACTTCTTGATTGGGGGCTTGACACGACCGGCAACATTGCTTGAGGAGGATGGAACACTTGCTCGCAAAGGGCACTTCTTTGAATAGTGTCCAGGCTGGCTGCACTTGAAGCATGCTCCACGAATGGGCCGGGGATCTGGGTTGATCATCTGGTTCATAAGATTCTTCTGGGGAACACATGGCATCGACAGACGAGGCGCCACATAGGATGGCATCGGTGCATATCCTGGAGGGAGAGCGGTGTTCAGGATCCATATTCTACGCCTCTGAGATATAGAGACTGAGGATGACCCAAAATCACAGTTGCGCTTGCGAGATTCCTCATAGGTCATCCTACCAGTTTTTGCTTGGATGGCTTTGTTCACAAGAACCTGGAAGGTAGCGAACTCATGCAAATTGAGGTCACGATGTAGCTCTGGGTCGAGACCTTTCTTGAACCTTGCTTGCTTCTTGGCATCTGTGGATACTTCTTCGGGTGCATAACGTGCAAGGCGTCCAAACTCATAACCATAGGCATCCACATCCATCTTGCCTTGGGTCAGGTTGCAAAACTCCTCTTGTTTACGATCTATCAGGGCCTGGGGAATATGATGCTCACGAAAAGCCTCACAGAATTCCTTCCATGAAGTAGCTTCGCCTGCAGGTCGCATGGCCTCGAAGTTCTCCCACCATAGGCTAGCAGAACCTTCAAGGTGATATGCGACATAGGTAACCTTGTCTCCTTCAGCCACGTTTGCCAAACGTAGCTTGTTGTTGATACTCCGGAGCCAATCATCTGCATCCAGTGGCTCAATGGAATGATGGAAGGTGGGCGGTTGTAACTTGATGAAGTCTCTGATGGATACTAGCTCATTGCGACGATGGGCTGTATTCTGCTCGATGTGCTCTAGCAGATGGTTGGTGGCACGCTTGTTGGGAGGATCTTCTTCATCCCTACCATCTCCATGATTCTGACCACGTGTGACGCCCCCAATTTCGACCGTACGCTAATCAATCACGCAATGCGTACGACCAAGATTAGGGACTCACTAATTAATATCACAACACAACACTAGACACAAATTAAAGTCATACAGCTTCATATTAAAAGCCAGGGGCCTCGAGGGCTCGAATACAAAGCTCGACAAAGCACGAGTCAGCGACAGCAAATAATATCTGAGTACAGACATAAGTTAAACAAGTTTTGCCTTAAGAAGGCTAGCACAAACATAAGCAGCGGATCGAAAGAGGCGAGGCCTCCTGCCTGGGAACCTCCTAACTACTCCTAAGCGTCGGCACTCTCCACGTAGTAGTAGGCTCCAGCGGTGGTGTAGTAGTCATCTCCGGCATACTCCATCTCCTGGGCTCCATCGTCTGAACGCAGAATCGTATCGAGGGGGAAAGAGAAAGCAAAGCAGCGGTGAGTACTCATCCAAAGTACTCGCAAGACTGACATCAGAACTATACTAAGTATGCACCAGTATCAAGGAATGGGGTTATATCTGGACTGACTGCAGAAAGCAAGAATGAGGGGGAAGGCCTACTCCTATCGAAGACTAGCATCTTCAGCATCTTGCAGCATTAGAAGAGAGTAGACTGGTATCTCATATATAGTCATATTATTGTAGCAATTTTATTAAGTAACCACGCCCAGAGATTCTTCCTCGACTCCCTGCGAGGAAGCAATCCCGGAGCCAACATTCATTTCAATGTAAATCACAGTTTTAGTTATATCAGGTCAAGGTACAACTCCAAGTCGTCCTGTTACCGTGGACACATCTATTCGAATAGATCAATTCTTCCCTGCAGGGGTGCACCGCATTTCCAACATGCTTGATCACCTCTGGCCGGACACACTTTCCTGGGTAATGCCCGGCCTCGGGATTTCAACATGTCGTCGCCCCACCTAGGCTCAACAAAGAGGCCAGCCCGCCGGTCTAAATCCTAAGCACACAGGGGTCGTGGGCCCACTTGCCCTCTGCGCTCCTGCACAATGCGTGGGCGGCCGAGGTCAGCCCTAGCACACTCTAATCCAAGAGATGTACCGTCCAGGCCACTCGGGCGCGCGCCACTCCATTGCTGATGTCCGAAGAGCTTGGGCTGATACAACGACGCTGAGTACCCATAACTTCTCCCACGTGAAGGTTTGGTGCGCAATAAGGTCAACGACCAACTCAGATCAAATACCCAACCCATTAGCATTTTATTAATGCGGGGCAAGCGCGACCCATGAAGTGCGGTCCCGTCGCCCCGTCTCGAGGATGTGTGGCAAGGGCCTCTCCTGCCCGTCCACCCCTCATCATCATCAAACCGTGGGTACCCCTCAGGGCCGACCCATCACCAACATGTTTCTGTAACCAGGTCATAGTAACTGTGTGTATAAAACATCAAGACGGAACCTGAGGAATCACCGTCAAAGGGTCCCGCTCGATGAAACCGTCAAGGTGGACTTAGAGGAATCACCCTCGAGGGTCCCACACTTGAATGGTTGCATGACAGATTCATCGTCGGGAGTGGTGAAGGAGGAATCACCCTCGATAACCACGACCGACTAGCTACACTACAGAGTTAGCATCATGAGTACTTCGCGAGGTGTCACCCTCGGTACTCGATAGTAGCTCTGCAGATTCGTACAAATAAGGGGTGTGCGGTGATGTGAGGGGCCTAGCTCGTCGGTCGGTTGACGGAGTCTTCGAGTCATCGAGTCGTCGATGAAGAAGCAGGGGCAACTAGGACTAAGGGGGTCACAAGGGATTCACTGATCAACCTATACTAAACAGTTGATATGATTGCAGGTGTGGTAGCAGTTTATCAAAAGCAGGCTATGCATCAGAATAGGAGCTAACTAATACAGTAGCAAAATCTAATGCAAGAATGAGAGGGAAAGAAATGGGCGATATCGGAATGCTCAAGGGGGTGTTGCTTGCCTTGCTGCTCTGCGGCAAAGGCCTGATCGTCAGTGTCGTAGTCGTACCTAGCAGCAGCGTCAGTCTCAAACTCTACCGGTAAGAAGAGGGGGGAAGAACCAATAAATAAAACTCACAGATGCAACACGATGCATGACATGGCAATATGCAGAGCTAGGCATGCACTAACGCAGTATTACACGTCGCGGACGGGTCGGAAGAATATCTGACGATATTTTCCGGGTCTCGGGCTTCTACCGGACAGATGAAAACGATGGAAAAGTTCCATGTTCGCTATGCTAGGAGTACGTGACAGACTAACGGACTGCGTATTCGGATTCATGGGATTTTTCTGAGCAACTTTCATGTTCAAAACTTTTTCATCTGACTTACGGTTTATTTTATATTAATTTTTAAAGATTTAACAATATTCCGAGATTAAAATAGATTATTTAAATTCAATAATCAAAATTATGAAATCAGCATGATGTCATGCTGACAACAGCAGTCAACACTCCTGTTGACTGGTCAAACTGACTGCTGGGTCCCACCTGCCATAGACAGTGGACTAAACAGGGATTAAATAAAACTAAACAGGTTAATTAGATGGGTGGGCCCCATCTGTCAGTGTCTAATTAGCTTAAATTAATTAATTGGATTAATTAAACAGCTTAATTAACTAAAAGGGGCAGGGGCCCACATGTCATAGACACAGGGGGGTGGGGCCCCATATGTCAGTGGGCCATTGTGCCCTGTCAGCACAGTTGACCAGGTCAACTGGTCAACTGGGGCCAGGGGGCCCACGGGCAGTGACACTGGGGTTGGGCCCCAGGTGGCCACATCGGCGGACGGCGCCGGAGACGCGCTCCGGCGAGCCTGAGTGCGGTGGCGAGCTCCGGCGAGCTCGGAATCACGCTGTAGGGCACGGTTTTGAGGGCTGCCGGGCTCTCTGGAACGGCAGCTCCATGCCGCGTGCAATGGCGCGCATGGCCGGAGCTGGGGAGGCCGGGATGGACGGCGGCGACGACGGCGGTGGCGATGGTTTCGGGTGCGCTACGGGAAGGGGGCTACGGTGCGCGCGCGACCAAACAGAGTGGCCGGGGAGGCTCTACGTGATGCGACGAGCAAGTTGGGCAGCAGCGCGCGACCATTTGGTCGCCGGAATGACGCCGGCGACGTGCTCCGCGGCGGAGGGCTCGGGCGAGATGGGGGCGGCAGCTGCGGCCACGGAGAGAGAGCGGGTAGAGGAGGGATCGACGCGGCAGCTCACAATGGTCCTGTAGGTGTGCGGAAGTGAGCTCGGAGAAGCGCGGCGGTGGCGAATTCGACGGCGACGTCGCGGTGGCCGAAGGTGGAAGACGACGGTGTAGGGGACGATGCAGCGGCATTGAGCTCGGGCCCGTTGGCGTAGGCGAGGTGGACGAGCACCGTGGTGCCCTGGGACACGGAGAGGCGGCGAGAGAGGCACGGTGGCCGCGGCTAGGCCGGAGCCATGGCGGCGGTGGCGTTCGGATGCGGGCGAGGAAGGAGAGCGGCGGCGCGAGGTGGAAGGGGGGAAGGCGAGGGGGGAACTAGGGGGCTAGGGTTTGCCAGAGGGGGCGCGGGGGCGGTTATACCCATCGGGCCATCACCGGCGAGCTGGTCCGGCGGGGACGCGCCCGGTCGCGTGCGCGCCTCGGTCGCCACCTCCTGTAGCGAGGTTGGGGACGACCGAGGGGGGCGCTTGGCCGGCCTGGGCCTGCCACTGTGGCCTAAGGCACAGGGCAGGGGGGCCTTTTCTTTTTATTTCTTTTCTGTTTTCTTTTCTGTTTTTATTTTCAGTCTCATTTATTTTCTTGCAATGATTCTTTTCAGCAAAAATGTGTGACATGGTCCAATAAATATATTGCAATATTCTACATGGTCACATACACTTTGGGTATTTTTGGAAAATGTTTGATTTATCCAAATGATTTTAAGAGCACTTTAAAATGCAAAATGGTCCTGTTATTGAAGGTGGGGTCCACACCAGAGATTTGGTGATGTTGTTTTCCTTAACACCAATTGTTTGGTGATTTATCACAAGTGTGTAACATTTTATTCTTGCTATTTGCCAACTTATTTTATCACCATAAAATTCAATGCCCTTTTTAATGGAATTTGAAATGAGATATGAATTTTCAACTTGATCATATCTTGTTTAGCAAAATGATTAGGCACTGATCATGGTCATCACTGTGCTTAATTACAATGATCACTATAGCCAAAATCCAGGGTGTCACACCACGACTAGCAAATCTACGGGTTACTGGCGACATCCTGAAGGAAACAACCAAGGTTCAGAACAAGGAAGAACACCGGAACATATCTAATCCTAGAAGAACTCGGACAACATAATGGCTGTACGGGTATGAAATGTGAGGCAAACTGCACAAGATTTGGGCAACATAAGAACTCAACATCATGGTTTCAAGGCACACTGAGAACATAGCATCACTTCTCACAGCTCTAAATAGACATTACTTGACACAAACAACCATTCTATAAGTCTGCGGTCCAGTAACTCGTCATCCTAGCAGATAGGTAAGAAGCCTAGTCCTCAATCCCCGTAGAAAGGAAGAGGGTGACCCATAATAGAGTAACTTGAGGAAAGGAGTAAAAAGAGCCTTAAGTTCCCTTCCACAATCAATTCCCTTATATAACTAAAGCATTACAAAACTCAACATCGACCAGTTTTGCTTCATAAACCTACAGACAGTTCAGCTCTGATACCAACGCTGTCGGGACCCCGATCCTAAGCCATATGAATCCAGCCTGTAACATGTCACACCCCTTTGCAGCCTCACGCACGGTAACCCACGGCTGCCACCTTACCTTGGCCGGGACCGTTTGCGCCTTTTGACTCATGGATATGAACATGTCGCTAGCATTCACACTTCAAAGAACCTAGGTCGACATGACTAGTTATAGACCCAAGTGGCACAACCGTATAGGGACAGGCATACGTAAACCAACAATGCAGGTGTCGGTCATCAGCGTGTGTAGACGAGTCATAGCAAGCTACATGGACTCCATTACGCCGTGGGACATAAATGTCATCAACTGCGCGTAGACGAGTCATAGCAGGCTACATGGACTCCATTACACTGCGAGACATTTCCCCGAAGGGACAGACACAGCAGCAAAAAGGATACATGCCGGTCAATCAATGTGTCCGGAGCAGTAGCAAGCTACCAAGGCTCGGTGGAAGCACAAAGAGGCATTTCCCCGTAAAGCATGCTGCTAAAGGTATACAGCTAGGTGTCAAATCCCACACATACCAATGCATTTCAAACGTACACGCAATATGCATGATATGTGTAGATACAACATGGCATCACAACAAAACTCTACAACATAACATTTATTTAGAAGGCTCCGAAGAGCCAACATAGTATAATGTTACAAGCAGGGTGGGTCACATGACCCAACATTCAGAGCATACAAACAACAAGCGGAAGTTACATGTCTGGGTACAGACATCTGCTAAAAGCGGCTGGAAGAGCCTGAAAAGCTACAACAACCCTACCAAAGGAGCCAGACTCTTGTCTGGGTTACTAAGCTAATCTGTCGATGTCAACGTCAGAAGAAAGATAACTGAACAACGTCTATCTCTGCAAAAATGTAAATAAGCAACAGTGAGTATGAAGGTGCTCAGCAAGTCTTACATCAGAACTATCTACATATGCATCATGTATCAATGAACGGGATTGTGGGGCTTACTGCAGAATGCCAGCTTTGACCTTTGGCTAAACTAGACTACGACAAAGTAACCAATGTATTAGTACCCTCTCGTCTCCCTACGAGAGAGCACACACGAGTCCACATATTCACCATATCAATACACCACTATGGATCCCCTCTCGTCTTCCTATGAAAAGCCATCCATAACACTCACACTTATCTGGAGTATTTTAGAGTATCCGTTAAGGTTGTCTATGAACAATGCAAGTCTCCAAGTAGTCCATATCCGCGGATGCAACTATTCAAATAGATAAATTACTCTGCAGGGGTGTACTTCTTCACACATGCTCCCGCCACTTACCACCATGTGCACGTAAAAAGGCACCTCGGCAACCTTCAAGCGGAAGCCCAGCGAGGGAGTCGGCCACGGACGTTAACATACAACGACTCTAGCCTAAGGCAGTCACCTAACTGAGTTGGTCACCACAATGGAGAATTCGGCCGTGTTTCACGATTCGGACTCAGAAGTTGTGTACAGGGCCGCAAGCCAGTCCCGGTTGGGCCGTTCATTCACTTCACAGGCCCAGCCACATCCTATCAACGTTTCGAATTAGTGCGACTCCTGGGCAGAGAACAGGGTAGGTTAATAGGCCGAGAGAGCTCGAGTTACCCTAGCCCAATGTGTGGTAGTAGCTAGTCTTGGAACACAAACACAGAACTCAGTTCCTATGAGCGGTCTCAATGAGACAACCCACCATGTACTCCTACATGTCCTCTCATCGCTACCTTTACCAAAACAGGTTCAACACTTAACCCTCATCATCAAGACACATTCATTCCACTCCGGTTCATCATCCAGATGAAACAGACCTGACACAACTCTAAGCATAGCAAGCATAATAGGGTGATAGCACAACATGGCTCAAGCATCTACCAGGTATGCTAGGTTGCTTGGTTCAGCTATTTACTGTGACAATAACAGGTCATGCAAAGGAGTGGGTTCATCTACCGCAGCACAAATAGCATTTGAATCGCATTGTCCTAATGCATTGGAATGAGAGCAAGAGCGAGAGAGTGGGATTATATCGGAATTCTCAAGGGGGGTAGCTTGCCTGTTTATTGGAAGAACTCAGCTGTTCTTCGATGTCGTCGATAACTACGTCTCGCAAGTCTATCGACAAGATCAAACAAGGTATAATTAAACACGGCAAATGCTTCACAATGATGCATGAGTATGACATGTCAATATGTTGATGGTTTGAGCTAATGCATCTATCAACAGGTTAAATGAAGATGGTTTGAACCCAAGGTTCAAAATCAACTCCATATGTTAAGTGGCCTATTGTGTTTGGAACAAAATGTCCAAGTTTGCCTATTTAGCTTGCTCTAACTTGCATGAAAATGGTACCATCAGATTCATTGGATTTTTCTGATAATTTTTCATATATAAATTATTTTAATTTGACTTACAGATTATTTTCTATGAATTTTTGAAGTTTATATATCATTTTCTGGATTATTTCTATTACATAAATCATTTACTGCATCAGCATTGCATCATGATTGCGTCAGCAGGTCAACTGGCCCGGGTCCAGGTCAAAACTGACGACCGGGGCCCACATGTCAGTGACATGGGGTTAATCCCCGGTCAAAGCTAACTGAGCTTTGACCTCCTGTGGGGCCCATTGTCAGTGGCTAAGGGCGGGGCGATTAGCGCTAAGCGGCCGGCCACGTCGGCACCGGTCGGAGGGAGGTCGCCGGCGACCATCCGGCGCGGCGGAGGCACGCTGGACCGGGAGGTAGCCCGTGCTCGACCACGTCGAGTGGGGCTGGCCAGGGTGCTCGGGGTTGTCGGAATTGAGGCAAGCGACGAGCTAGGCGGTTGTGGTCTCCGGCCATAGCAGCCCTACGGCCTAGAGGAAGCAATCGGCGGTGGGACAAGGGGGAAAAGGGCTAGGTGCTCACGGGGATCTCGGTGCATTGCGCAGGTGGGTCGGGGAGGCGCCGGCGGCGATGAATTCGACGGCAATGCCCACCGGTCCCGTTGTTGAAGAAGACGATGGTCTCGGCGTTGCGCTGCTCCCAGCGACGCTTGGCTCCACGGAGAGGTCGAGGGGTTGCAGCGGAGCTCGGATGCGCGATGACGGTCAAGGGGGAGGCGCTAGCTACGCGGGAGGCGACGGTGAGCTCGAGCAGAACTCAGCCATGGCGGGGGGGGGGGGGAGAGCAGAGGAGAGAAGCAGAGGAATGAGAGGGGAAGAAGAATCTAGATGGCGCGGGGGAGCTCATTCCCGCTGTCGCGGTGGCAAGGTGCTGGCCAGGCAGGCAGGTGCGTGCTGGCAGGTGCGTGCTGGCAGGCGCAACACCGTGCACACCTTCCCCTCTGCCTACTGGTGAGAGGTGGAAGATGACTGGCACTTGGGCCAGATGGGCTCCAAGTGCGGGGCCAGGTAAGGTTTTGCTCAATTTTTTTTAATTTCTTTCTGTTAATTATTTCTGACATTTGTGTTGGCTCCAACAAAAATAGGAAACCATTTTAGTAAATGCTGAAAATATATATGTGGACTAAATGGAATTATCCAATGCCACATAATAATTCTCAGAATTATTGGACATATATTTTCCATATAGAAAATATATATCTATTGCAATTAGGGTTTGAATTAATTCAAATGCCCAGGATAAATTGTTTCTGTGATCCAAAAATATTGGTTGACATTTTAAGCTCAATCCAATATTTTATTAGGAAACTAGAGACATTTTCTTGGGTTTATTTGAAGCAATTTTTATGTTGCTTATTTGACAACAATTTGAATGGTGAGGCTTGATCAAATCCTCATTTCAATTTCATTTGAAATTTAAATGCATGCATGAATGCATTAACAAACCAAGGAAAGCTAGGGCTGTGACACCCCCCTCTGGTATTATTTGTACCAGAAATTCAGAAATATTCGGAAAAAATCGTGTTAAATTTTCAGGACATTCTGAGAACTTTATTTTTGGGTCATTTTTTATTGCACGGAGAAAACATAAAAGAGGGTAATCATGGCATTTTATTTTATTTGACTAACTAAAACAGAAAAGAAAAGGTGGGAGTAGAAAGTTGTGCTTACTAGATTCATCGACTTCATACCTCTCAAAAATGATTCATTAATAAGGTTGATCAAGTCTTATTAACATCCACTTCCGATTAGCATGAAACCGAAGAACTTTCGTAAAACACTAAGTTACGTCAATGGGGATGTGCATATCCCCAACAATAAGTATATCATATTTCTTTTTGGCAGTAGGTAGAGGTAATTGAAAACTTCCAATAGTGATGGTCGGAGATTCTTCAATAACATTTATACCATTCACTTAGAATTGTTTCTTCGGAAAGTGCACCGTATGCTCATTACCAATGATATGAAAAGTGACTTTGCTTTTATTGCAATCAATAACAGCCCCTGCAGGATTCAGAAAGTGTCTACCAAGGATAATTGACATGTTGTCGTCCTCGGGCATCTCAAGAATAAGAAAGTCCGTTAAGATAGTAACATTTGCAACAACAACGGGCACATCCTCACAAATACCGATAGGTATGGCATTTGATTTGTTAGCCATTTGCAATGATATCTCGGTAGGTGTGAGTTTATTCAAATCAAGTCTTTTATATAAGGAGAAAGGCATAACACTAACACCGGCTCCCAAATCACACAAAGCAGTTTTGACATATTTTCTTTTAATGGAGCAAGGTATAGTTGGTATTCCAGCATCTCCAAGTTTTTTAGGTACTCCATCCTTAAAAGAATAATTAGCAAGCACGGTGGAGATTTCAGCTTCAGGTATCTTTCTTTTATTTGTGATGATGTCTTTCATATACTTTGCATAAGGGGCCATCTTCAAAATATCGGTTAAACGGGTACGCAAAAAGACTGGCCTAATCATTTCAGCAAAGCGCTCAAATTCTTCATCATCCTTTTTCTTAGATGCCTCAGGTGGAAATGGCATGGGTTTCTGAACCCACGGCTCTCTTTCTTTACCATGTTTCCTAGCCACAAAGTCCCTTTTATCATAACGTTTATTTTTAGGTTGTGGGTTATCAAGATCAGCAGTAGGCTCTATTTCAACATCATTATCTGGTTCTTTATCGTTATTAGGTTGAGCATCTTCATGAACATCATCAAGATCAGCAGCAGGCTCTATTTCAACATCATTATCTAGTTCTATATCATTATTAGGTTGAGCATCTTCATGAACATCATCATTATCATTATCATTATCACTAGGTGAATGTTCATTACCAGACTGAGTTTCAGTATCAGAAATAGAGATATCATTATTATCAGGAGGTTTTTGTGTCTCAGACCCACTAGAGGTATGCAAAGTCCTATCATTTTTCTTTTTCTTTTTCTTCTGAGAAGGACTAGGTGCATCGGTATTAATTCTCTGAGAGTCTTGTTCAATTCTTTTAGGATGACCCTCGGGATAAAGTGGTTCTTGGGTCATTCTACCTCCTCTGGTTACTACTCTAGCAGCAAAATCATTCATATTACTATTCATTAAATCAAGCAATTCTTTTTGAGATTTAGCAACTTGTTCTAACTGAGTTTGAACCATAGAGGCATGCTTTCCTACACCTCTAACATCATTACTGATTCTAAATAGCAAGTCACTCAAGCGAGTAATCATATTAGGGTTATATTTCACTTGTTTCATAACATGAGCATTGACTAGGATGTTTATTGTGAGGGATTTCACTTTCATTAAACTTTAATAAATAATTTACCTCTACCACCTGTGGAGGTGCTGGTGTGTCAAGGCCATGTATTTCTTCAATAGGTGGCAAATTTTTAACATCCTCAGCTTTAATGCCTTTTTCCTTCATAGATTTCTTTGCCTCTTGCATATCTTCAGGACTGAGAAATAAGATACCCCTCTTCTTCGGAGTGGGTTTAGGTGGTGGTTCAGGAGGAGTCCAATCATCATAATTCTTCAATATGTTATTCAATAATTATTCAGCTTGTTCAACAGTTCGTTCCCTAAAAACACAACCAGCACAACTATCTAGGAAGTCCCTAGAAGCATCGGTTAGTCCATTATAAAAGATATCAAGTATTTCATTTTTCTTGAGAGGATGATCATGCAAAGCATTAAGCATTTGGAGAAGCCTCCCCCAAGCTTGTGGGAGACTCTCTTTTTCAATTTGCACAAAGTTAAATATTTCCTGTAAGGCAGCTTGTTTCTTATGAGCAGGAAAATATTTTTCAGAGAAGTAGTAAATCATATCCTGGGGAGTACGCACACAACCAGGAGCAAGAGTATTGTACCATGTCTTTGCATCACCCTTTAATGAGAACAGAAACAACTTAAGGATATAATAGTAGTGAATCTTCTCATCATGAGAAAAGAGGGTGGCTATATCATTCAGCTTCGTAAGGTGTGCCACTACAGTTTCAGTTTCATAGCCATGGAAAGGATCAGATTCAACCACTTAAATAACTCTGGGTCGATAGAGAACTCATAATCCTTATCAGTAACAAAGATAGGTGAAGTAGCAAACTTAGGATCACATTTCATTCTAGCATTCAAAGTGTTTTCCTTATACTTGCGTAGCAATTTCTTAAGATCGTTTCTATCCTTGCAAGAAACAATTTCTCTAGTTACCTCTTCGTCCATATCATAACCTTCAGGTATCTTAGGAATTTCAAACTTAGGAGAGCTAGGACTAATAGGTGTTTCATAGTCATCATCAGTTTCATAGGCTTCATAAGTTTCAGCAATCTCATCAGTTTCAGTAGTTTTATTCTCTTTAGCTCTAGCAATTTGTTCATCAAGAAATTCTCCTAGTGGCACATTATCATCAAGCATGGTACTAGCATCATCAATAACATAATTCATAGCAGAGGTAGCATCATCAATAACTTGCGACATATCAGGATTACTAGCAAGTGGTGGTGTTGCAAGCTTACTCAAAACAGAAGGTGAATCAAGTGCAGAGTGTGATGGCAATTTCTTACCTCCCCTCGTCCTAGAGGGAACGATCTTGGTCTTTGGATCCTTTAGATTCTTCATAGTGATAAATTGATATAAATCCCACGTGACTCGGCAAATATAGCTATGCTCCCCGGCAACGGCGCCAGAAAAAGGTCTTGATAACCCACAAGTATAGGGGATCACAACAGTTTTCGAGGGTAGAGTATTCAACCCAAATTTATAGATTCGACACAAGGGGAGCCAAAGACTACTTGAGAGTATTAGCAGTTGAGTTGTCAATTCAACCACACCCGGAGATTAAATATCTGCAGCAAAGTGATTAGTAGCACAGTAATATGATAGTTTGATAGCAGTAGCAACAGTAATAGTAGCGGTAACAGTAGTAGCAATAGTTTTGTAGCAGTTGGAACAGTAGCAGAAGCAATAGTAACTTAGCAAGAACAATAAGTGGAAAGCTTGTAGGCACTGGATCGGTGAACTTGTTGGATGATATTCGTCATGTAACAGTCATAACCTAGGGCGATATAGAACTAGCTCCAGTTCATCAATGTAATGTAGGCATGTATTCCGTAAATAGTCATACGTGCTTATGGAAAAGAACTTGCATGACATCTTTTTTCCTACCCTCCCGTGGCAGCGGGGTCCATAAGGAAACTAAGGGATATTAAGGCCGCCTTTTAATAGAGAACCGGAACAAAGCATTAACACATGGTGAATACATGAACTCCTCAAACTACGGTCATTATCCCAAATATTGTCACTATGGGGTTGACGGATCATAACACGTAATAGGTGCATATGACTAGGCAAGATCGGATCAAGAACATAGATATAATGGTGATAACATAAATGGTTCAGATCTAAAATCATGGCACTCGGGCCCTAGTGACAAGCATTAGGCATAGCGAAGTCATAGCAACATCAATCTCAGAACATAATGGATACTAGGGATCAAGCCCTAACAAAACTAACTCGATTACATGATGAATCTCATCCAACTCCTCACCGACCAGCAAGCCTACGAAGGAATTACTCACTACCGGTGGGGAGCATCATGGAATTGGCGATGGAGAAGGGTTGGTGATGACGAAGACCGAAGATTCCCCTCCCCGGAGCCCCAAACGGGCTCTAGATCTGGTCTCCCGATGAAAAACAGGAGGTGGCGGCGGCTCGGTATCGTAAAACGCGATGAAACTTTCTCCTTGATTTTTTTCTCCGAAAATAGGAATTTATAGTGGCGGAATTAGGGTCAGTGGGGCCACGAGGTGGACACAGCCCACCAGGGCGCGCCCAGGGGGGCTGGCGCGCCCTGGTGGGTGCTGCTCACCCTGGCCCCCTCTTCGGTGGATTTTGGCTCCAATAATTCTTATATATTCTGAAATAATTCTCCAAAAAGTTTCGTTCCATTCTGAGAACTTTTATTTCTGCACAAAAACAACACCATGGTAGTTCTGCTTAAAACAGCGTCAGTCTGGGTTAGTTCCATTCAAATCATGCAAATTAGAGTCCAAAACAAGGGCAAAAGAGTGAGGAAAAGTAGATACGTTGGAGATGTATCAGGGAATTTAGAGCGATGCGCCGGGTGCACACAATTGTGGTTGATTATATCGGAATTCTAACCGCCTGCCAAGGCGCCAATATAATCCGTCAATCCCCCGCTTCTATTGCCATTCCTCTTGTCTTCACACCACGCTTCAATTGCCACCATCTTCATCGTCCCAGCCGGCCACTCTACACTTCCACACACTCAGCAATCTCGCTTTCTCGCCGGTTGTTTAATTACGTAGCACAGCAATGTCGAGCGACAGCAAGGACGATAGTTCCGCTAGTCTGGGGTCAACCACACAATCATCGCGCTCATCTTCCATGAGTCTGACATCAAGCCCTGACCCGCATTTTATCTGGCTCATGGAAGGGCCGCCGCCGCCGGAGCCATCGGATGACAACCAGACGGGCGAGGAGCCGCCGAAGGACGAAGAAGACGACAACGATGAGGAGGAGGAGGAATGGTCGGACAAGGAGGAGAACGACGAGAAGCCACCGAAGGACGAAGAAGACGGCGACGATGATGATGAGGAGGAGGACGACGAGGACATCAACGACGATGGCGATGAAAATCCAACGGTCAGCGGCAAGAAGCGTCCACATCAAGACGATGTCGCGGGGCCATCTAACAACAACAAGAAGAAGTAAAACATACTGTACTCCTTAAATCTGTTGTCGTTTGCTCATATTTATTCCTTAACTCTATCTACACTCTCAAGCTCATCGCAAACGGTTCAAAATACAGATTCGTCGGTGATCATTCACAATATCGCACACATTTGGTTTCTTGAATTATGTGCCCTGACGAGCACACAATTCAGAACAACAAATCGTATGTGTTGTCAAGAATTATAGCACACAGTTCTGATTATCAAACTGTTTGCAACCTATCACACACATCTTGTTACGCTGAACTGTTTGTGTTCTTCCGTATCATCGCAAACAGTTCATCTGAGGGACCTGTATGCTGTACATCACACGCATCTATGTTTAATTAACCATTTGTGCCATTTCGCCTCATCACAAACAGTTCTTAAAAGTCAACTGTCTGCCGTAGATCGCACATGCAAATATTTTCTGAATCGTATTTGATGGGTCCTCCATCGCACACAGTTCATGTCATTGGCGACGGAGCTTGAACTATACCGTTTGCGATTCATGCATCGCACACAGTTTCGTCGAAGGGTCTCTGATTGTAGTGTCGCGTTAGCAGCATCCTGCAGTAGTGTTACCTCCTGTTCATATGTTCAAATGTGTATTTTCACAAGGGGGGGTTAAATCAAGCTTACCTCATGTTCGATGTAGATTGATTTGGCTGCTTTGGGGAACTCCTCCAAGGGCAAGGAAGTTGTCATCGACAACAAGGGCAAGGCGACGGTGGAACACGACAGCATCCCTAAGAGTGCAGAGAATTACGACCATTTCCATGAGGACGCCAACCCATGCCACTTCTTCAAGGTCATCCTTGCACCGAAGGAGGAGTGCCTGCCGATGACAGTTGAGTTCACCAAGCACTTGACCACTGTCCTAGAGGAATTCGTGCCAAGGACAAACACTAGGTGTTCATGGAGGGTGACGGTCTGGACGGTTAACGGGAGGCTCACCCTTGACAAGGGTTGGGCCCCCTTCGCTGTTGCTCAGCAAATTAGGATTGGGTACCTCATTCACCTTCAAGCTGGCTACTCCCATCACCCTAAAGGTGGTCATCTTCAACGACGACGACGTCGAGGTGTTGACCAAGTGCAAGAGGCACGAGGAGGCATTTGCCACAGATGCCTAGGAAGTTATCTCTGGTTCTTTAATAGCCGCGTAGGATGTTTAAGACTTTCCTTGTCACAATTGTTTATCATTTTATTACTTGTGAGTGTGTGTTAAAGACTCCGATTTATGGGTTTATGCTATGCCTGTTTATTTATGTTGTGTCTGTGAGCGTGCGCACTGGTAACCTCACCACTCCAACAAGAGGTTACCAGACCAATGTGTTGCATGTAACCAAACACCAAACACTCTGCATCTGCCAAGAATAGGCCTGCAGCCAAACACCATGTGCATGTTTCTGCTCAGCAAGGCTGTGGAGGATTGATGTAGGGTTGACACCCTATGTCCCCCAATCTTTACGGATTGGAGGTGGATTCGAGGAGAAACACGAAGAACATTAAAAACAGAGAAAAGTCAACTTTATAACCCTGAATTTACCACTCGGTTTAAGAATCCACCCTGAACAACAAAACCGGTTGAAACACACCTTAAACTATCAACCTAATTCAGGAATCCACCGTTGACTGAGTTTTGACCGTGTTGATCGGTGACTAGGCAGAGCCGTGTCAGATTTTGACCTCTTTTTTTTGACAGGAGCTTTCTCTACTCCCATGAGATGCTCCTCCCGTCCGTTCTTTTTCTTTATTTTCGAGAGTATGCAAATTGCGTACCTTAGCTTTATAAAAAGTAGAAGAAATATACAAGAGTTAGAGGCCGTTATCCTCACAATAGATGGAGCACATCACACACACACGCACACGCGCGCGCACGGACGCACGCGCGTGCGCATGCACGCACGCACGGACCCACATGCACATGTACACACGCGCGAGCGCGAGCGCTCAAACGCGCACACACCAATCCGGATACAAAATCAACTACTCACAAAATACATCAACTCCTCGACCCCCTTCTAGTATCCAGTTCCTGATACGTCCATTTTGCATCATGATTTCCTGCTGTTATTTTTTATGTTTTGTTGAATAATAATGCTTCATGGAGTGATTCTAATGCCTTTTCTCTCATAATATGCAAGGTTTACATGAAGAGGGAGAATACCGGCAGCTGGAATTCTGGACCTGAAAAAGCACATCAGAGATACCTATTCTTCACAACTCCAAAGAAGCTGAAATTTTACGGAGAATATTTTTGGAATATATGAAAAATACTGGAGCAAAGAACTACCGGAGGGGCCCACCCTGGTGGGCACAAGACACCAGGGCTCGCCAGGCCCCCCAGGCGCGCCCTGGTGGGTGGTGCCCTCCTCGGCCCACCTCCGGTGCCCATCTTCTGGTATATAGGGTCTTTTGACCTATAAAAAAATAAGGAGAGGACATTCGGGATGGAGCGCCGCCGTCTCGAGGTAGAACTTGGGCAGGAGCACTTTTGCCCTCCGGCGGAGCGATTCCGCTGGGGGGAACTTCCCTCCCGGAGGGGGAAATCTAAGCCATCGTCATCACCGACACCCCTCTCTTCTTTCGGAGGCCAATCTTCATCAACATCATCAACAACACCATCTCCTCTCAAACCCTACTTCATCTCTTATGTTCAATCTTTGTACCGGAACCTCAGATTGGTACCTGTGGGTGACTAGTAGTGTTGATTACATCTTGTAGTTGATTACTATATGGTTTATTTGGTGGAAGATTATATGTTCAGATCCATTATGCTATTCAATACGCCTCTGATCTTGAGCATGAGTATAATTTTTGAGTAGTTACCTTTGTTCTTGAGGTCACGGGAGAAGTCATGTTGCAAGTAATCATGTGAATTTGATATGTTTTCGATATTTTGAAGATATGTATGTTGTGATTCCCTTAGTGGTGTCATGTGAACGTCGACTACATGACACTTCACCGTCCTTGGGCCAAAGGGAATGCATTGTGGAGTAGTTATTAGATGATGGGTTGCTAGAGTGACAGAACCTTAAACCCTAGTTTATGCGCTACTTCGTAAGGGGCTGATTTGGATCCAAACGTTTAATGCTATGGTTAGATTTTATCTTAATACTTTTCTCGTAGTTGCGGATGCTTGCGAGGGGGTTAATCATAAGTGGAAGGTTGTTCAAGTAAGAACATCACCCAAGCACCGGTCCACCCACATATCAAATTATCAAAGTAGCCAACACGAATCAAACCAACTTGATAAAAGTGACTAGATGAAATTCCAGTGTACCCTCAAGAACACTTTGCCTATTACTAGAGATTGTTCTGGCCTGTCCTTTGCCACAAAAGTATTGGGCTACCTTGGTGCACTTTATTTACCGTTACCGTTACTTGCTCGTTACCAATTATCTTGCTATCAAACTATCTGTTACCTACAATTTCAGTGCTTGCAGAAATTACCTTGCTGAAAACCGCTTGTCATTTCCTTCTGCTCCTCGTTGGGTTCGACACTCTTACTTATCGAAATGACTACGATTGATCCCCTATACTTGTGGGTCATCAAGACTCTTTTCTGGCGCCGTTGCCGGGGAGTGAAGCGCTCTTGGTAAGTGGAAATCGATAAGGAAAAACTTATACTATGTGCTGAAATTTATTGTTACTTGTTACTATGGAAAACAATCCTTTGAGGGGTTTGTTCGGGGTATCTTCACCTCGACCGGAACCACAATTAGTTCCTCCTCAACCTACTACACCTACAAAAAATATTGGTTATGAAATCCCTTCAGGTATGGTAGAAGAACTGCTTGCTAAACCTTATGTAGGAGATGGAACTGAACATCCTGATATGCACCTCTTATATGTGAACGAAATTTGTTGATTATTTAAGCTTGCAGGTTTACCCGGAGATGAAGCTAAGAAGAAGCTTTTACCTTTATCTTTGAAGGGAAAAGCATTGACATGGTATAGGCTATGTGATGATACTGGATCATGGAACTGGAATCAATTGCAATTGGAATTCCATCAAAAGTTTTATCCCATGCATCTAGTTCATCGTGATCGGAATCATATATATAATTTTTGGCCTAGTGAAGGAGAAAGCATCGCTCTAGCTTGGGGGAGGCTTAAGTCAATGTTATATTCATGCCCCAATCATGATATCCCGAGAGAAGTTATTAGTCAGAATTTTTATGCTCGGCTTTCTCATAATGATCAATCCATGCTCGATACTTCTTGTACTGGTTTTTTTATGAAGAAGACCATCAAATTCAAATGGGATCTCTTGGAAAGAATTAAACACAACTCTGAAGATTGGGAACTCGACGAAGGTAATGAGTCAGGTATAAAGCTTAAGTTTGATTGTGTTAAATCTTTTATTAATACCGATGCTTTTCATAAGTTTAGCACTAAATATGGACTTGACTCTGAGATAGTAGCCTCTTTCCGTGAAGCATTTGCTACTCATGTTGATCTCCCTAAGGAGAAATTGTTTAAATATCATCCCCCTATTAAAGAATAAATTAAAGAACCGGTCATAGCTAAAGATGAAACCATCATTTACAATGTTGATCCAGTTGTGCCTACTGCTTATATTGAAAAACCAACTTTCCCTGTTAGGATAAAGGAACATGCTAAGGTATCAACTGTGGTTCACAATAGTAATATTAGAGCACCTAAGACCCCTTAGAAAATTAAAGTAGAACCTAGTGTTGCTATGGTTAAAGATCTCTTGGTAGAAAATATTGATGGGCAGGTTATCTACTTCTGTGATGAAGCTGGTAGAATTGCCAAACCTGATGAAAAAGATAAACATAGACCCGTAGTGGGCATGCCTGTTGTCTCGGTCAAAATAGGTATCATTGCTATCATGGTCTATGTGATTTGGGTGCTAGTGTGAGTGCTATCCCTTTTACCATATACCAAGAAATTATGAATGAAATAGCACATGCTGAAATAGAAGACATTGATGTTACTATTAAACTTGCTAATAGAGACACCATCACACCACTTGGGATTGTTAGAGATGTTGAAGTCTTGCGTGGGAAAGTAAAATACCCTGCTGATTTTCTAGTTCTTGGTTCCCCACAAGATGACTTTTGTCCAATTATATTTGGTAGACCTTTCTTGAACACCGTAAATGCTAAGATAGATTGCGAAAAAAAAACTGTCGGTGTTAGTTTTGGTGATGTGTCTCATGAGTTTAATTTTTCCAAGTTTAGTAGACAACCCCGTGATAGAACATTATCTAGTAAGGATGAAATAATTGGTCTTGCTTCTATTACCGTGCCTCCTACTGATCCATTAGAACAATATTTGCTTGATCATGAAAATGATATGCACTTGCGTGAAAGAAATGAAATAGATAAAATTTTCTTTGAACAACAACCTCTCCTGAAACACAATTTCCCTATCAAAACTCTTGGAGGTCCTCCTCCACCTAAAGGTGATCCTGTGTTTGAATTAAAGCAACTGCCTGATACTTTGAAGTACGCTTATCTTGATGAGAAAAATATATATCCTGTTATTATTAGTGCTAACCTTTCAGAACATGTAGAAGAAAAATTATTAAAGGTTCTTAGGAAGCACCGGGCTGCTATTGGATATACTCTTGATGATCTTAAGGGCATTTGTCCCACTCTATGTTAGCACAAGATTAATATGGAACCTGATGCTAAACCCATTGTTGATCACCAACGGCGATTGAATCCTAAGATGAAAGAAGTGGTAAGAACTAAAATATTAAAGCTTCTGGAAGCAGGTATAATCTATCCCATAGCTGATAGTAGATGGGTAAGTCATGTTCATTGTGTCCCTAAGAAAGGAGGTATTACCATTGTTCCTAATGATAAAAATGAACTCATTCCACAATGAATTGTCACTAGCTATAGAATGGTGGTTGATTTTGGAAAATTGAATAAAGCCACTAGAAAAGATCATTACCCTCTACCTTTCATTGATCAGATGCTAGAAAGATTATCTAAGCACACACACTTTCGTTTTCTGGACGGATATTCTGGTTTCTCTCAAATACCTGTATCACAATCTGATCAACAGAAAACGACCTATACTTGCCATTTTGGAACTTATGCTTATAGACGTATGCCTTTTGGTTTATGCAATGCACCTGCTATCTTTCAAAGATGTATGAAAACTATATTCTCTGATTTTTGTGAAAAATTGTGTAGGTTTTCATGGATGATTTTTTCGTTTACGGAACTTCTTTTGACGATTGCTTAAGCAACCTTGATCGAGTTTTGCAGAGATGTGAACAAACTAATCTTGTCTTGAATTGGGAGAAGTGCCACTTTATGGTTAATGAAGGTATTGTCTTGGGGCATAAAATATCTGAACGAGGTATTGAGGTGGATAAAGCTAAAGTTGATGCAATTGAGAAAATGCCATGTCCTAAAGGTATTAAAGGTATTCGAAGTTTCCTTCTTCATGCTGGTTTCTATAGGAGGTTCATTAAAGACTTCTCTAAAATTTGTAGGCCTCTTACTAATCTTTTGCAAAAAGATATCCCTTTGGTCTTTGATGATGATTATGTGGAAGCCTTTGAAACCCTCAAGAAAGCCTTAACCTCTGCACCTATCGTTCAACCACCTGATTGGAACTTGCCTTTTAAAATTATGTGTGATGCTAGTGATTATGCTGTTGGCGCTGTTCTAGGACAAAGAGTTGATAAGAAATTGAAAGTATCCATTATGCTAGTAAAACTCTAGACAGTGGCCAACGAAATTACGCTACCACTGAAAAATAATTTTTAGCAGTTATGTTTGCTTGTGATAAATTTAGATCCTACATTGTCGACTCCAAAGTTATTGTTCACACCGATCATGCTGCTATAAAATATCTTATGGAAAAGAAAGATGCTAAACCTAGACTCATTAGATGGGTTCTCTTGCTTCAAGAATTTGACTTACATATCGTTGATAGGAAGGGAGCTGAGAACCCCGTACCTGATAACTTCTCTAGGCTAGAAAATATTCTTGATGACCCACTACCTATTGATGATAGCCTTCCTAATGAACAGTTAGCTGCAATAAATGTTTCTCAATACACTCCTTGGTATGCTGATTATGCTAATTACATTGTTGCTAAATATATTCCACCTAGCTTCACATACCAACAAAAGAAAAAATTCTTCTATGATTTAAGACATTACTTTTGGGATGACCCACATCTTTATAAAGAAGGAGTAGATGGTATTATTAGACGTTGTGTACCTGACCATGAACAGGAACAAATCCTACGGAAATGTCATTCTGAAGCTTATGGAGGACATCATGCGGGAGATAGAACTGCTCACAAGGTATTGCAATCTTGTTTTTATTGGCCCATTCTCTTCAAGGATGCCCGTAAGTTTGTTTTGTCTTGTGATGAATGTCAAAGAATTGGTAATATCGTTAAGTGTTAGGAAATGCCTATGAATTTTTCACTTGTTGTTGAACCATTTGATATTTGGGGTTTTGATTATATGGGACCTTTTCCTTCCTCTAACGGGTACACTCATATTTTGGTTGCTGTTGATTATGCCACTAAGTGGGTAGAAGCTATTCCAACTAGTAGTGTTGATCACCACACCTCCATTAAAATGCTTAAAGAGGTTATCTTCCCGAGGTTTGGAGTCCCTAGATACTTAATGACTGATGGTGGTTCACACTTTATTCATGGTGCTTTCCATAAGATGCTTGCTAAATATGATGTTAACCATAGAATTGCATCACCCTATCATCCTCAATCTAGTGGTCAAGTTGAACTTAGCAATAGAGAAATAAAATTGATATTACAAAAAACTGTCAATAGGTCTCGAAAGAATTGGTCCAAGAAACTAGATGATGCACTTTGGGCCTATAGAACAACTTATAAAAATCCTATGGGTATGTCTCCGTACAAAATGGTATATGGTAAGGCTTGCCATTTGACTCTAGAGTTAGAACATAAAGCATTTTGGGCAATTAAAGAACTCAACTATGATTTCAAACTTGCCGGTGAGAAGAGGCTATTTGATATTAGCTCACTAGATGAATGGAGAACCCAAGCCTATGAAAATGACAAACTATTCAAAGAAAAAGTAAAAATATGGCATGACAAAAGAATCCAAAAGCGGGAATTCAAAATAGGAGACTATGTTCTTTTGTTCAACTCTCGTTTAAGATTTTTTGCAGGTAAGCTTCTCTCCAAATGGGAAGGACCTTATATTATCGAAGAGGTTTATCGTTTTGGAGCTATCAAGATTAATAATGTTGAAGGTACTAACCCGAAGGTGGTCAATGGACAAAGAATTAAACACTATATGTCAGGTACGCCTATTAATGTTGAAAGCAGTGTTATCCAAACTATGACACCGAAGTAACACATAAATGAAACCTTCCGGAACACTCCAGAATTCTGAAAAATAGGAGGTACGTGATACGGTAAGTAAACGGACTCCGAAAAATCCGCAATTTTTTTTATCAGTTTTGGAATATTAGAAAAAATTGGAAAATAAGAAATAAACCGGAAGGCAACCGAGGTGAGCACGATACACCAGGGCGTGCCAGCCCTGCCAGGCGCGCCCTGGTGGGTTGTGCCCACCTAGGACACCTTCCCGACTCCGTTTTCCTTCCATATGCTTGCTTTACAAGAATAAAAATTCTCTATATATACCCCCGACTGTTTTGACGACCGCATCGCTGAAAAATCCCCTGTTCTTGTTTCGTGCTGTTTTTCCTGGCATATCTGAAAATATGTCGTCTCAAGATTCAGAGGGGGGGAGCTATGTTGCTGACTATGTTGCAAACCCCAAGATCTATGGAGAAGTGGAGCATTGTGGATGGACCTCAGATGAGGAGGAAGACGCCGCCATGAAGGAAACAAAGGATGATAGCTCTGAGGAGGAGGATGACCCGCTACCTCAACCCGGGGACATGCATGTGGAATTCAAGAAGTCAAGCCTCCCTAGAGGATGCAAACCCGAGGTTCAATTTATTCCATCTCGTTTTCTAAAGGAGATCAAGGCGGCGTTATGCAAAAAGATATTAAAGCTCGAGTTGGAGAATGATGATCTAAGGGAGGAAAATTTTATGCTCAAATATAAGTTGAAGAAGAAGGCTACATCATCACCACCACCTACTTCATCACCACCACCAGAGTAGACTTGAGCACACGGGTATGGGCACTCCCCTTGGCTTGAGCCAAGCTTGGGGGAGGTGCCCCGGTATCGTATCACCATCACTTTTATTCATCTTTACCTATTCTAGTTTGATCTTTAGTTCCTTTTTGATTTAGTTGAATAAAAGTTCAGCATGATCTATTTTCGTGTGTTAGTTTCGTGGTCTATCTATCTATGTAATTGAGTGAGAGTTATATAATAAAGTCTAGTTTGAGTTTTTGCCTCTGTACTTTCTTGTTGCAATCAAAATAAAGGGAAAGAAAATAAATGAAAAGAATCATATGCTAATCTTATGGTAAGTAATGACATCACATAAGGAAAAGTATAAGTAGTAAAATTTATTGGAGATTGACAAACATAGCATTGGTCAATGATGCAATTCATGAAAGAATTAATAAGGGAAGAGAAGATTCACATGAAAATACACTATCTTGGACATCTTTTATGATTGTGAGCCCCCATTAAATATTATTTGTCAAAATGGTTGACGTTGGACAAGGAAGACAACATAATGATTTATGTTTGTTCATATCCACATAGAAGTTATATTGTCATAGATCCTTTAACATGTGGTGCTTGCTCAACATCTTTGCTAGCCAAAAATTCCGCACTAAGTAGAGATACTACTTGTGCATCCAAAAACCCAAAACCCGAATTCATTATTTGAGAGTCCACCATACCTACCTACGGATCGAGTAAGATCCTTCAAGTAAGTTGTCATCGGTGCAATAAGGCAATAAAAATTGCTTCTAAACGTGTTTTGATCAATTAGTGTAAGAGAAAATTGAGCGCTATACGAACTTATGATGGCAAAGTAATAAAAGCGACGGACTGCATAATAAAGGTTGCTATCATAGGGGGCAATATAGCGTGACGTTCTTTTACATTAAGGGATTGGGCATACAAACCAAAAAGCGCACGACAACCTCTGCTTCCCTCTGCGAAGGGACTATCTTTTACTTTTATGTATTTACTTTTATGCAAGAGTCAAAGTATTCTTCCCTATTCCTTTTTACTTTCCTCTTTTTGCAAGCATCATGTGGTGAGGAAAGATCTAGGCACATATATCCAGTTGGATGTGAGTGAGCATGAGTTATTATTTTTGACATCACCCTTGAGGTGAATACGTTGGGAGGCGAAACTATAAGCCCCTATCTTTCTATGTGTCTGGTTGAAACTTTTTGCTCATGGGTATGTTGTGAGTGTTAGCAATCATAGAAGACTAAATGATGGTTGAGTATGTGGACTTGCCAAAAGGCTCCGACATGAGACCCTTCCAGAAAATATGATGAATTGTAGTTGCAAAGTTGACTGAGAATATAGTTTGTTGGTTTTCAATAAGGTTTATGCTTTATACTTCTATGTTGTGATGAATTGTTATATGATGAAAGTATATGAATGAATTTTATGTTAGAGTTTGTTGCTGCTATGATAATAAGCATGATGCTACTATGTGCGTATTTTGTTTTTATCGACACCTCTCTCTCAAACCATGTGGACATGCTTTTCAATATCGGCTTTTCGCTTGAGGACAAGCGAGGTCTAAGCTTGGGGGAGTTGATACATCCATTTTTCTTCATGATTTCCTATTGTTATTTATTATGTTTTGTTGAATAATAATGCTTTAGGGAGTGATTCTAATGCCTTTTCTCTCATAATATGCAAGGTTTACATGAAGAGGGAGAATATCGGCAGCTGGAATTCTGGACCTGAAACAGCACATCAGAGATACCTATTCTGCACAACTCCAAAGAAGCTGAAATTTTACGGAGAATATTTTTGGAATATATGAAAAATAAGGGAGCAAAGAACTACCGGAGGAGCCCACCCTGGTGAGCACAAGACACCAGGGCGCGCCCTGGTGGGTTGTGCCCTCCTCGGCCCACCTCCGGTGCCCATCTTCTGGTATATAGGGTCTTTTGACCTAGAAAAAAATAAGGAGAGGATTTTCGGGATGGAGCGCCGCCGTCTCGAGGCGAAACATGGGCAGGAGCACTTTTGCCCTCCGGCGGAGCGATTCCGCCGGGGGAACTTCCCTCCCGGAGGGGGAAATCGAAGCCATCGTCATCACCAACACCCCTCTCTTCTTTGGGAGGCCAATCTTCATCAACATATTCAACAACACCATCTATTCTCAAACCCTAGTTCATCTCTTGTGTTCAATCTTTGTACCGGAATCTCAGATTGGTACCTGTGGGTGACTAGTAGTGTTGATTACATCTTGTAGTTGATTACTATATGGTTTATTTGGTGGAAGATTATATGTTCAGATCCATTATGCTATTCAATACCGCTCTGATCTTGAGCATGAGTATTATTTTTGAGTAGTTACCTTTGTTCTTGAGGTCACGGGAGAAGTCATGTTGCAAGTAATCATGTGAATTTGATATGTTTTCGATATTTTGAAGATATGTATGTTGTGATTCCCTTAGTGGTGTCATGTGAACGTCGACTACATGACACTTCACCGTCCTTGGGCCAAAGGGAATGCATTGTGGAGTAGTTATTAGATGATGGGTTGCTAGAGTGACAGAACCTTAAACCCTAGTTTATGCGCTACTTCGTAAGGGGCTGATTTGGATCCAAACGTTTAATGCTATGGTTAGATTTTATCTTAATACTTTTCTCGTAGTTGCGGATGCTTGCGAGGGGGTTAATCATAAGTGGAAGGTTGTTCAAGTAAGAACATCACCCAAGCACCGGTCCACCCACATATCAAATTATCAAAGTAGCCAACACGAATCAAACCAACTTGATAAAAGTGACTAGATGAAATTCCAGTGTACCCTCAAGAACACTTTGCCTATTACTAGAGATTGTTCTGGCCTGTCCTTTGCCACAAAAGGATTGGGCTACCTTGGTGCACTTTATTTACCGTTACCGTTACTTGCTCGTTACCAATTATCTTGCTATCAAACTATCTGTTACCTACAATTTCAGTGCTTGCAGAAATTACCTTGCTGAAAACCGCTTGTCATTTCCTTCTGCTCCTCGTTGGGTTCGACACTCTTACTTATCGAAATGACTACGATTGATCCCCTATACTTGTTGGTCATTAGTTCCTAATTAAGATCGTCAAATATCATATGAATTAGCACCGTAGTCGAAGTCACATTCTGGCGCCTAGCAAATACCCATGCATTTCTCTGTTTCCAGAGGCTCCAGTACACCACTGTCACAAAGGAGTTAAAAGCCTTCCTCTGCACGCTAGGAGCTCTCCTCCTCGCCATAGACCACCATTGTTCCAACCATTCGGCCGATGTAGGTATCAGGTCTAACTGGATCCTTGCTCTTGTGAAGCACTCTATCCAGACTTGGAGTGCATACATACACCCAAGAAATCTTGGCCACGGAATAAACATGGGGAGCTTTCATCTTACCGGCCATGATGTAGTCGACGATCGGATGTCCAAACTCTGTACTGAATGGCGAGCCACAAGAAGATCTTGCACGAGAGGGGTCCCAACACTTCCAAATGGCCTTGTCGTAGACCACTCATGAACCACAAGTATAAGGGATTACAACAGTCGTCGAGGGTAGTATTGCACCCAAATTTATTGATTCGACAACAGGGAAGACAAAACATATTTATAAGCCTTAGCAGTTGAGTTGTCAATTCAACGACGTGAGAATTCACTTCATTGCAACAATTTATTAGTAGCACAGTAATATGATATCAGTGGAAACAATAATAGCAGTAGTAACAGTAACTGTAGTAGTTTTCTAGCAAGTGTAACGACAGTAGTAATAGAAGCTTGGGCAAAGATAATGGCGTAAAAGCGTAAACATGGAGTAGCGATGGATATTTGGATGAGATTCGACATGTGTCAGTCACAACCTAGAGCTACTCAGAACTAGCTCCTATTCATCAATCATATGTAGGCATGTATTCCGTATATAGTCATACTTGCTTGGAATAAGAACTTGCATGCCATCTTTTGTCCTACCTGCCTGTGGGAGCAGGGTCCTTACACTACAAGAATCAGGTAATTTTCTGCCAGTGGGACTCTTTGCCATCAGCTTTTCATTGGGACAGACGGCTGTCGGCCTAGTGAAACACGGGGTACCCAGGGCCGGCGGACCAAGGCCTTGGCGGCGACACCTAGGATGACGATGGTTACCCGCACGTCTCATCATTTCACCGTGAAGCATAGAAATTGGATGATGTTCCCCAGGAAAGGCTTCCCTGGGATGATGCGAGAAGGACTCTCGTCTGCCACGACTCCGAGAAGACAAAGGGAGAGGCAGGTTGATAGAAGTACCTAAGGTGGACAGCGCCAGTAACCAAGACAAGACGTGACAATGGCAATGTAGACTTTGGGTGGCATGATGGCATGCCAGGCCTGGGGGTCATCTACAGTGCCATTGAAGGCCCCAACACCCGGTATGGTGCTACAAGACTATCGTGCAACACCTTGCCCAGGACAGCCTAAAGGCGTACCCCTCTTTGTCCACCGGGACAAAGGGTGCACTCCCCCTCTCTCTCTCTTCTTGGAAAAGGAAGAATGTGTGTCTGCCCACCATTGAATAGAAGAGAGGGCTAGGAGTAGTATAAATAAGGGGCACCTGGAACTTGGGGAGGGGTCGATTCAATTGCAACTCAACACATTTATTGTAGCCAGTCCAAAGAGAATATCACGCTAGAGCAGGAGTAGGGTTTTACACCAACACGGTGGCCCGAACCTGGGTAGCTTCGGTGTGTTCTACCTTCTATTCTTCTTCTCCGGCGATCAATGACTTAGGAAGCTAGACACGCTTAGTCTCTGGCCAAACTCACAAAGGGTTGTAGTCAACAACCCAATGTCTGGTTCTTAGACACCAACATTTGGGTGCCAGGTAGGGGACTAACACGTTTCATCCTCTCGTCTTGTGTCATCTTCGTTGACCCTTCTCCTCAAAACCCCGAGGCCAGCTCATCCATGACGTCAAAACAGTCCAAGGCGTCCTTCACCATGGTGAACAACATGGAGGCACACTCGTTGGTGCGGCGTCATCGTTAGGAGGCCCTGGACACCACCCAACAGGCGGCCCCGCTTCAGCCTCCACCCTCCGCTCCCCCAGGAGAGGGGGACGCTACCCTCAGCGAGACCGTGAGGTGGGCGCGACAGATGGTATAGGCGGCAGGGCCGATGGTAATGCCCCCTGGAAGGTCCCCATCGAGCCGTGACTCCTCCATGACCGGAGGGGTGGAACCACGTCTCTGTCACCCCGTCAACAACCACGATGCGTACCCTCTATCACCGCCCGTTGTGCTGCTAGTGGCGCATGAACTCTAGTGGTACCCACCACCGAAGGCTGAGCGTGGTCCCTAGTTTGCGCGGATTACTCACCTACTCGGCATTGCTGGGCAGGCACGGTCACAGTCGTGGACGCCATTGCGACACAAGCCTGAGCGTTCGCATGTACCGGAGCACATGCCACCCCCAATGTCCACTAGAAGGCAAGCCACGCTAGGCCCGCGAGCGCTGCATGGAGGAGGCACGCTATTTTGTAGCCTCCTCCTCGGGTCAGGGCAACAATTGTCGACCGATGGCTCGTCATCCGTTGGAGTACACTCGTGTCGCCGTCGAGCGTCGGGGCGAACGACAAGACTGCTTCACCCGAGAAATCACGGAGGTGGGTCATGCCGCCCGAGGAGCCCCCGAAGGTGGGGCCGTGTATGTGGACACGTGGTGCCATGCGTTCATGCCCGAGCTGCGTGAAGTGGTTTGGCCCCTGTCGTTCATGCCAAATTTGCCGCAGCGATACGACGGTACCACCAACCGTGTCTAGTTCCTACAGCACTACACTACCGGAATTCATGCCGCGCACGGTCAAACCGACATCATGGTGGACTGGTTCCCGATGGCCATCAAGGACTCGACACGTTCATGGCTCAAGAAACTCCTGCCACACTGCATCACATCCTGGGACGAGCTGTGCGAGAAGTTCGTCGCCAACTTTCGGGGAACTTTCGATCGACCAAGAATGATCACTGACCTGAATGCCATCCAGCAGAAGGAGGGGGAAACACTGCGCCAATTTATCCAGTGTTTCAGCCAAGCCCATAACAAGACCCCCCGCATCAATGATGCTAAGGTCATGCGGCTTTCCACAGTGGAGTCGGGGATCTCAAGATGCGCGAGAAGATGGCGCATCCATTTATTTCTGATGGAGAGAGTACATGCCAATATCTCATGCCTTTTTATTCTTGAGTACCTATTTCATCTCTCTGCCATAGCATGTTTTATAATTGAAGCACCATCCATCTGTACAAGGCATGCACGCGGAAAAAGGGCTATGTTAGAATCTGACGGGGAACAAACAAGGTCTTTGCAAAAGATCCAAACTCCAAGAGATAGTAACCCAACTCAAATGTTCATAGGAACTGCTCCGGCATAGAGAAACCCAACTCCTGCAGATAATAACCATATTCCAGTGGCGAAAGAACTAGTCCGCCGCAGTCCAACAAAAATATTTCCACTGCTTGCTATGAAGCGAGTGTGTATCCTTGCATCATGAAATATTATAGCAGTGAGATCACATATGAACTTATATTTTCTACATCTCTTACGCATATCTATTGTAGAAAATATTCCTAAAGGATAACAAATGTTCCAAACTGGGATCGTGTTTGAGGAAAGTATCTTGTAGCAATGCTCTGCGCTCCAATGTTGATGTAAGTACCTGTTGTATATCACTAAATTTTTACATCAATATGTAGTTTATTAAGTAGCATCGGCGTGAATCCAACCTTCAATCCCCTACAAATTATCTGATCCAAATTTACTTGTAGCAAAATGTATAATTAAGGCGCTATTGTAGATTTTTGTAAGGAAAATTGCCTGGTAGTTTTGCATACTGAGCTGCATGATTGTACTATCTCATATATTGCACATTACTAAAATCTAGTGGTGTGGTCTGGTTGCCCAATCGTTTTGTGTCAATGTTGTTTTCCTATTAACTTATCTGAATGATGATAGCAGTGTCATTATGTTAATTTGGTCTAGGCTGGTGTGGTCTGGTTGCCCAAACATTCATTGTGTCAATGTTGCTTTCCTATTAACCGACCTGCCCAATGATAACGGTGCCATATTGTGTTAATTTGGTGCAGGCTGCCGAAGATAAGAAGACAAATTCTAAAGACAGCAAGGCAACCCCATTGTTTCTCTTCAATAAATCTAGTGCACGTAATATGACAATAACTCTTGATTAATCTGTTCACTTTCCCCCCTAATTTAAGTTATGATGAAGTGGTCGAAACACTCTCCACTATCAGTGATACAAGCCTGCCAAAATCGCCATCTGAATCCGTTCAGTTTTCCCTGTCTCGAATCCAACGAAAAATGCATGCTTGTGAACCAATTACCGGCAGAAGCAATGATGGAAATCGTGGAGGAATCAGAGGTGCACATTCTTGCACAACAACAACTGGTCAATGATTTCAGTGACAGTATAGCAAAGAAGAAAGAACTTGCTCAGATGCTTATGGGCGTCATCTGCGCTGAGGTTGTAGATCGTTAAGCTCTGTTCATTTATTTGCACTGGCATCAATATTTGATTGCCCAGTGGATGTAATTTCCGGTAATATATGCTTCGGTGTGCTACGTTTTCCCTTGTATGTCATATATTTGCTTAGGGCGGCTCACACCCCAGCTTTCTGGGTCGAAAACTCAACTGGCGGCAAATAAGCCGAAATATGCATTAAAATTAGTAACTAGAACAATGTGACGTGATCCCTACATTGAGGGAAATGACTCACTGCCCATAATGGGCTCGCAATTACTAGATGGGCAAAAATAGGCTTGGGCCTTTGATGCACCGGATTTGCCGTTGTCCATAAATGCTCCTCAGAATCGTCTCAAAGTAATAGCTGGGCCAAAATGGACGTGGGCCCTGTCCTTAATTGGGCCTACAGCCATGCAAGAACTTTAGCAGGCCCAATTAGTTGACGAGACTTTCACATGCCGAAAGCTTGATTGGGCCGCAATAATGGACAGGGGCCAACGGGCCATTAGCAGGTCAAAATAGACCCGTGTTAATGCTTGTCCCATTTCAGGTTGGGCTATTAACATGCCGAAATCCAATCGGGCGATAAGTGGGCCAGTATACAACACGCGCCTTTAACAGACCGAAAGTCAGGTCGGGCTGGAATTGTGTCATAGAAAACATGAGCCGCTAAGAGGCCAAAAGTGAGGTCAGACCGTAAATGTCCCAACTCTAGCGTGGGCCGTTAACAGGCCGAAAGACACACCAGGCAAGAAATTGACCGAACTCTACAATGGGCCGCTAAAAGGCCGAAAGACATACGGCCTAGAAATTGACCCATCTCTAGAATGGGCCGCTAAAAGACTAAAAAACCTCGGGCCGCAACTGAGCCCAAAGACAAAACATGTTGTTAACAGGCTCGAACTAACGATGAGCCGCAATGGTGTCAAATTGTTAATGGGCCATTGATGGGCCGAATTGGCAGAACTCGTATGGGTCGTGGTTGTATATGGGCCGGCCCACTAATTTTGACTGGCCCGACCTTTTTATGTAAATGGGCTACTGTTGGACCGAGCCACGTGTCGACGTTTCATAGGCGCGTCTTGTCCATTGGATGGATGAGATATATTGCAATGTAGAGCTGACACGTGGCTCCTTTGGCGGATGAGAAAATGACACATGGAAAATCGTCATTGGTTCGGGCTGTTAACGGGTATCGGATCCAAAACCGACACCCGATAGCTTAACGGTGACCCGTTACGATGGCTGCCACGTGTCAGTTGCCCTTGACGAAATCACTTCCATGACATGCCATTTATCATCACGGAAGTGAACACTTCTATGACAATAAATTGAGTATTGTCATGGAACACTTCTATGACAACACATGTATGACTATATTGATCCTGTCATAAAATTGTCATGGATGTACATGAGCGACAGAAAACACGACCTACTGTGACCAACATGTATTATCACTGAAGTGATTTTTCATAGTGTTGAGTGGGGCCCCTTCAGAACATTCACGGAGTTTAGTAAATTAAGCATTCAACAGAGGATCTCATATCCAATATAATGTTTCAGCTCCTATACACACCAAGGTTCATCCATATCCCCGACTGAAAGGACGTGGATGTCGCCTAGAGGGGGCGAGGGTTAATAGGCGCTTTAAAATAATTACGGTTTAGGCTTGAACAAATGCGGAATAAAACTAACGTTTAATAAGTCAAGCACAAAACCTAAAACAACTAGGCTCACCTATGTGCACCAACAACTTATGCTAAGCAAGATAAACAACTAAGTGATAGCAAGATATATAGCAAGAAACAATATGGCTATCACAAAGTAAAGTGCATAAGTAAAGGGCTCGGGTAAGAGATAACCGAGGCACGCGGAGACGACGATGTATCCCGAAGTTCACACCCTTGCGGATGCTAATCTCCGTTCGGAGCGGTGTGGAGGCACAATGCTCCCCAAGATGCCACTAAGGCCACCGTAATCTCCTCACGGCCTCGCACAATGCAAGATCCCGTGATTCCACTAAGGGACCCTTGAGGGCAGTCACCGAACCCGTACAAACTAGGTTGGGGCAATCTCCACAACTTAATTGGAGGCTCCCAACGACACCACGAAGCTTCACCACAATGGACTGTGGCTCTGAGGTGACCTCAAATGCTCGGGGCAATCTCCACAACCTAATTGGAGACCCCGACGCTTGCCCGGAGCTTTGCACCACAATGATTGAGCTACGAGGCAACACAAGCCGTCTAGGGCGCCAAGGCACCCAAGAGGAACAAGCTCTAGGGTGCTCAAACACCCAAGAGTAATAAGCTTCTCAAACTTCACTTCCACGTATCATCGTGGAGAACTCAAACCTATGCACCAAATGCAATGGCAAGGGCACATGGAGTGCCCAAGTCCTTCTCTCCCAAATCCCTCCACAACAACTAATGCTATGGAAGAAGATGAGAGGAAGAACGAAGAACACGAAGAACTCCAAGATCTAGATCCAAGGGGTTCCCTTCACATAGAGGAGAAAGTGATTGGTGGAAATGTGGATCTAGATCTTCTCTCTCTTTTCCCTCAAGAACTAGCAAGAATCATTGGAGGGATTGAGAGTTAGCAAGCTCGAAGAAGGTCAACAATGGGGGGCAAACTCGAGCTCAAGAGATAAGATCCATTGGGGAAGAAGACCCCCTTAAATAGGTGGGGGGAAATCCAACCGTTACCCCCATAGCCCGTGCACAAGTGGTAGTACCGCCCATGGGAGCAGTAGTACCGCCCACACGCAGAACCCAGTAGTAGAAGGGGCAGCGGTAGTACCGCTTAGTACTACCGCCCCTAGTACCGCTCGGGTGGCGCTGGTCACCAGACACCAGGCAAAGCAGTGTCTGATAGCCGGAACCCCCCAGCGGTACTACCGCTGTGGCCAGCGGTACTACCGCGTAAGGAGTCGGAACCCCCAGCGGTACTACCGCTGTGGCCAGCTGTACTACCGCCCATGGGAGAGTAACAAAGAACCCAAGCAGTCAGATGGAATCAGTAAAACCAGAACTGCCATAACCTTTGCATATGAGCTCCGAATTGAGCAAACTCAAGCTTGTTGGACTCAGGACGACAAGAGCTATCCAACAGCGATATAGAGATGTGAAACCTCTATGAATGAAGAACCGGCAAAAACTCCAACATCGAAAATATCATAGAAGATGCATACGAACTCCGTTTTCGATGAACTCGAGCTTGTCATGAAGATGACCATAAGCTCTAAAACTCACATAGAGAAAAGCCAACCAAGAAACAAGAAAGATGATGATGCCAAGAATGCAATGGTTTGAGCTCTCAACGAACGATACGATCAAGCTACTCACTTGAGAGCCCCCCCCCTTGATAGTATGGCTATCGATCCTATAATCCGGTCTCCCAACTACCACCATGAGACCGGTAAAATAGAAAACCCTATCAAGGTCAAACCTTTGCATTGCGCATAGTCCACTTGAGCTAGATGATGACGATCTTGTCCTTCTCAAGATGGACCACCTTTCTTGATTGCGCCGGCTCGATGAAGACTAGTAGATTGCTCCCCCATACTCCACTACGGGTGAGCCACTCTTCGGTACATCTTCCAAAGTCCATTGTCACCACAATGGACGGCAAGCTTCAAGAATGATCTTTCCGTGATGCTTCACTTGAACTTGCACACCGCAACCTTGATGACGATCACCACTTGATGTCATCCTCCATGGGTTGTATGAGATCTTCCTCTTGACGCAAGCCCATGGAAACATACCTTACCCCACATAGAACTCTCACGTAGACCATGGGTTAGTACACAAAGCTCAATGTATAATGCTTACCATACCATGGGATCACTTGATCCCTCTCGATACATCTTGTACGCTTTGTATGTTGATCAACTTGATTCACTCTTTGACTTAGTCTTGATCAACCTTGTATCTTATCTTCTCTCTTCATAAAGATGATGTCTTGAAGGTAAACATGAATGCTCACACAATCTTATTCTTCAAGACATGCTTGCGATAAGCTCAACTCTCACATGACCAATCTTTGGATAAAACCTTGAATACCACCTTGGTCACCATATACACTCCTTGAAACCAACAGATGGACTTCAAGAAGTACCTACGGACAAATCCTTCGAATATAACTCAAGGCAACCATTAGTCCATAGGGGTGTCATCAATTACCAAAACCACACATGGAGAAATGTGCTCTTACATCGACAACAAAGGAGTTTACTCGTACATAAAGACAACAAGCATCATGAAAGCAGTGGTGATGGACACGGATGAATCAGATGAGTAACACACAAGATGATCCACTAGGGTTCCTGATGTTACAACGAGATGGAGATGGACGTGGATGATAATGATGATAGTGGTGGTGGTGATGATGATGGCAGTGGTGATGATGCAGGCGTCCCCTTGCATGTGGTGGTGAAGATGGCAATCTCCTCCTTGTCAATTCCTCCCCCGTATTGCTTTGAAGGTTAGGGTTCTGCCTTCTGGCTGTGTTTCTGGTGCGTGTGTTCATCTGATCCTCGATCCGATTGTATAGGGTTAAGTAGTCGACCAGAGGGAGCCGCCGGCACGCCATACGACCACCCATATGAGAGCGTGCACTCATATGGAAGGTCTTCTTGCGCTCTGGACTGGACGCAAGGCTTCCTTCTTCCTCCCTTTGCATTGTTCTTTTGATGGTAGTTAATTATCACATCGAATAGTGTGATTCCACCATAATTTCCTAGGATTCCTTCCATAAAACTTCATTTACTCCAAAACACGTTACCTCAGGCATACCAACAAGAAGGTAGTGCACGAACATGGTAAAATTCCACAAAGCCTACCGTAGGCACAAAATAACTATCAAAATTATCATACATTTTTGATTCATCAAAACCCTAGCCGTCGGCCAACCTCCCACCACCCCACCCCCTTCTGCTGCCGGTGAGTGCCATCGGGCGAAGCCAGCGCGGTGTTGCCGACGGCGGGCCCTTTCTCTCTGGCATGGATCTGGTGACATAGGGCATCGAACCGTGTAGAGGAGTATGGATGTGCGGTGCGACGATGCTTGGAGACGCAGTTCGTCGACCCGATGGCGCAGGGCGTGCGTGCACCGTCGCAGAGAGGTGTGGGGCGATGCGGATGCGCTCGGTCTTACAAGAGCCGGGTTCGATCTAGGCGCCAGCAACCAGATATCATCACTCCTGGTTAACGTGGGGTGCCACGGTGGCCCCGTGTGATGTGACGCCGATGGTGCATCCAAGCCACGCCTTGTGGCACAGGGATGTGTGGCTCCCCTGGATGACGGCCTCTGCTCCAGGTAGGGGATTTTGTCGGCCTTTCCTATCCGGCCCGATCTACTGCTCTGGCAACCACATGCCCGAGGAGGCTCGGTTGGCGATTGGTCTGCAAGTTGGGTGCTACTAACTCTGGATGGGTTGGTGGTCTGCGGTACTGCCAGTCTAGGCCTTGCTCATGGCTTGCATTTTCGGCGGGTACTCCAGTCAATGCTTGTCGGTGTAGTGTGACATGTGCTGGCACCGATGTGGTGGTGGTGTGCTGGGGACGTTGCCCCCGACGTAGGTGCTCAGTTTTTCGCACGAAAGTCATGGCTGACTTTGGTCGGGCCGGTGGCGGACGATGCCTTCGTGTGTGGTTTCCCTTGTTGAAGGCACAATCGAGGGGATTCAACACCTCTCCCGACCTCGAGTTCTTGTCTCTCGATGAAAACCGTGTGTAATGGTGGCGCCTGTGGCATCATTACTTTGTTGTTAGCATTGCCTTGTAGTCAAGTCTTGTAATGGGAGCACCGTTTCTGTGGTCGTGTGGGTGATCAGAAGCGGGCATCGATTTGGTTAGCATGGAGTCGTTGGTGGTGCATCCAATTTGGGTTTGGTCGCTTGGTCAATGGTGGTGCGCAGCAGGAGCACCTTTCACATACAAGGATCGCCAGGCGAATTATGCCAGTCAACCTCTTGGGATCGGAGCGTGGTAGTTTCGCTCCATCGGACATCTCAGTCGAGGTTCGCGGATATATTCGTGGCAGCCCGGACTAATACGGCTGTTTTCAGTGTGTACACCGGTAGCGGCGATAGTGCTTCAGTGCCCGGCCGGGTGTGTTGTGAAGTGTTGGCCTTCCAGCGTTTTGTATGTAATGTGGTGCTTTCGACCTAGTCAGCGTTATTTAGGGTTTCACTCGTTTTCCTCGATTAAACCGAGCATCCCTTTCGTTTCTTTTATTTTTTATTTTTCTTTCTTTCATCTTTTTTGGCACTCGTCTTTACATGGTGTATTCCTTTTCAGGGTGTTTCTGTGATGATACCTCTTTCTAATCATTGGATTTGGCAGCTCTCCTGTCTGACACACACACAAAAAAAGATCCACAAACCAATGGGTGTGGATCCTTAACTGCTCATCAGGTAGCAACATAAAGAAAACACCGCGATGACAGAAGAAATACACGAGCTTTTTATTTGATCATAGAGACTATGCATGTCCAAGCGCTGCAAGAGGCCAGCATACACCAGAGGATGCTCTACACGAGTACACGACTCGAGTTTCATCGATGATCAGATCAGACGAGCCCACACCTTTTCCTTCCTACGTCCGTATACCAGTACTATTTAACTACTACAACTCCAGTAAACCAACAACATACGATCGGATTGGCACGAACTTTATATATAACGAACATAAGACATAGACGTACGCATGCATGCATGGTGGCGCGCCCGCGTTTGATAAACATACCATACCGCAGATAGTTATGTCAGTCTGCTCGCGAACGCAACTGAGGTAGATCGATCAGACCACCTCGACGGCCATCCTCATGGGCGGCAGTCGCGCAGGGTGGTCGAGCGGCGGCAGTGTAAGGTGCTCCTCGGGGGGTGGCATCACGATGTCCACCACGGAGACGCTCTGCTGCCTGTTGGCGCCGACGTCGTCCTCCCTGCCGTTCACGACCTGCTCGTCGGCGTCGATGATCGGCGCAAGGACGGGTCCCGTTGTGCCGGCCTGCTGAAGTGGCAGCTGGTTCTTCTCGTCGTCGGCCGGGACCTGGACCTCCGACACGGCGCCCTTCTTCTTGGGGTTCTTGTACACCAGGTGCAGCGTCATCTGGGCCAGCCCGAACAGCAACCCCAGCACGTTAGGTGTCTGCACACACAGATACACGTTTTGCTCAGTGCAAAATCCATGCAACGTTTTACTTTTGGTACCAGTAGCTACGAGTAGCTACTAGTGCTGAATGCTCCTTGCTTTATACTCTCTCCGTAGCTAACGACAAAAGTTTATAACTTGCACATTGATTGAACATGGGATATACTACTAGTACTTTGACTGGGCCTCTTTACGCCTGTAAGTAGGATCACTTTTGCTTTTGCTGCCACACACACGCGCGCGCGCACACTACTTACTAGCTTAATTACGTGATGGGGAGTACTATCTTTTTGTTAGGTTCTCCTGTTCTAGTCATGTGCATGCAATAACCGGGGGCACCTGGCGCATGACACAGACGCAGCGCACTAGCTAGTAGCTTGTTTGCGCTAGTATGCATGCATGATTGCCAAAAAGTTCGTGTTTAAAACCAATTAACCACACCCTAAGCTGGCAAGGCTATATATCTTAGCTTAGCTCGCGTGCTCTCGAAAACATGCAATTCTTAATTTTTTATGCTTGGGCAACGTACCGCTACGAAGAAATCTTTCAAGAGTAGGCCGTAGAAGAACCAGACGACGGCGCTGATGGTGAGGAAGAAGGATAGCCAGAAGGGCAGGAACTCCACGCTCTTGGTCCTGATCACTTGCCTCTGCAAATTTAACACCGTACCGTCAGTGAACTACGATGATGCAGATGAAGAACGTACAGAGGACAAGGGACTTACGATGATGGCGAGAGGGGCGACGAAGACGGCGAGCGCGAAGGCGGACCCGATGCCGCCGGCGATGGTGACGCGACTCTCGCCGTCCCTGACCAATAGCTGCAGGACGCAGACCATGGCCCCGTAGAGCGCCACGTTCATGATGCACACCAGCTTGGCGGTGAAGGCCTTGGCCTGCTTGGGCGCGTAGGTGAGGTAGATGGCGAGGTAGGCGGACTCGACGACGCACCCAACCGTGTTGATGGTGAGGAGGAGGAGGTCCTTGGTGAGCAGCGCGTAGTAAAGCCACAGCATTGCGCTCAGCAGCGCCATCGCGTAGGGAACTGACTGGAACGACTCCGTCGACTTCCTCTTGTACACACGGTAGAACGTCGGCACCGGCGCCAGGATAACCAGGAACGACAAGATGTTGCCTGCATGCATACGTGCAAAAAACACAAAGGAAAACAAAAGTCATCAAACCTACATCTTCTCTCTTGCACAAACAAAACAATCAAACACGAACGGGAAATTCATGCATAGTGCATGCATACTGGTACCGGCATACTGGTAGGTTACGGTGCAATTTCATGGAAGTACGTGTAAAATGTTTGATCTATGAAATTGTGACCATGATGTGCATGCATGCATACCTAGGATGCCCACAGCAAAAACCAAAGGGCTCCCAACGGCACCCATCTTGGCGGGTACTTGGTCTGATAGATACTGATCTCCTGCTCTATAAACAAAGACCAACTAACTAGAGCAAAGAGATCGATTGATCCTTCTGGGAGACTACTACTGCCTCTAGTGCTGCGTCCCACTTGACACTGCCACACTGGTTGCCTCCTGCCCACCCCATGGTATTTATAGGGCTGGGAAAGGAGCTGAGGCGCTTAAGAAATTATTATTCCCAGATCAATCGAAGAACCGGATGATATAGATTATACAGTTCATTGCTTAACGAGCTTTGCCTTCCACAGTGCATGTATACGTGTGGCCCGGCGCACCATGAACCATAGTCCTACTCATATTTTTGCCTGGTGTATGTGTCGCCCATCGGAGGCATCTCACCTGACACATGGATAATCAGCTATTTTACATGTGTCGATCGATGGTAGCAAAAATATTATACGGATGTTGGCCGGGTAAATAAAAAACTTGTGTTATGTTACTAACCAAGTTACTGTTGACACTCGAACGCGTCACGCGTACCCTCGGCGCCGAGGGAGATGCTCCGCAGCTCGCACCGTGGGAGGCCTGCCGGAAGCGCGATACGCAAGACAATCCGGCAGGCGCTTTTGTAGACCCGACGCACCGCTTCTCCGGGATGGAACCCGTCAGGAGTCGCGGATGGACGATGGGCTGCCCTAGGTCGACCTGATCGTCCCTAGGGCCTCGAGGTTCGCCGTCCTGCAACAAGAACGAACGAAGAACAAGAAGAAAGATACAAGGGAGAGATAAAATTAGGGTAAAAGATGTAGATGTGTTTGTTCGATTGTGTGTTTTTTCAATCGGCCATCACCTCTTCTATTTAAGAGGGGGTTGGACTTCCCGTACAAGACACGGACCCAGATTTCCTTCCAAAGGGTCAAAAAACGCAGCCAAACTCGGACTTTTTCGATCTGCCCGAATCTGTGCGGCTATAGTCAAGCGGTAGTACCGTTCTGGGCACGGTAGTACCGTTCTGGGCGGTAGTACCGCTCTAGTACCGCTTAGGGTCTCGGGAAGCCAGAAACTTTTTCGTAAGCGGTAGTAGACGCGGTAGTAGGAGCGGTAGTACCGCTTATTGGAGCGGTAGTACCGTTCTCTGCTGTATCAGCAATCTTGTAACAGCCGTAACTTTTGCATACGATCTCGGATTGAGACGATTTTTATATCAAAATCGACCGATTCGACGAGACGAAGACAATCCATGTAGACACTTTTCTCATATGAGGCCATCTTGGGGGCGTAATCAGCCGAATAGTGTTCTGCATATAAAATTTCAGTACTTCGAACACAACTTCGGCCTTAGAGCTAAGCTCGGATGGCTATGGCCCAAATATCAAAGTTTCTCCTTTCGACGATACGGAACTTTCTCACTTTGAGCACTTTTCTATTTGAGGCCTTTTCAATTATGTTTTTGACCATGCCAAAATCTGGTGTCAACACATGCCCCCCTGTTTTTCGGCAAAGCTTGTGTGCCGAAAAATAACTTGCATTAGGCTGGCTCTAAGGACGATGTCAACACTCCATCGGCCATTTGCATAAACTTAGGACGATAAGTATATATCGGCCATATGGATTAGCAACAAGATTTCAGCTAATCAAATGAGTAATGATTCGGTAAACCCCTTTCATGATGTGAGAAATTATAATGCACCCATGGATTAAAATAAACCCATGAAGGGTAACCTATCATACCTGAGGATGAATTCCATGGCATAGGCATTAATGGCATAGTTGAAGAATATGGATATTGTTTGAACCGAAGATTTTGATGCGCAAACCTTCGGCTTGGTTGTTCGGAGTTTTCACTCTTCTCCTTCTTCACCTTTGCCGTACTTTTTGCAATGGAAGCTTGCGTATTATTTTGAGTACTTCCTTTGGGAACCCATGCCATGTTCCTCTTTTCAAGTTCTTGTGCTCTAAGCTTTTGTAATTCCTTCTTTTGCCAATACGATAAGCCGAGTGGACGCCTCGGCTGTGATTTTGTTTCAAGCAATGGCAATTCTTGTTTTACCTTGTGCACTTTCAACTCCTTCTGTCCAGATTCGGCATCTTGATTCTCAACAATTGAGTGTTTCATCTCATTGTCTTTAGTAGCCAATATCAACATCTTAATTGGCACTTTTTCATTTGGAACCGAATCTGAATGAGCACACTTACGACCATCTTTCTTGACTTGATATACTTGCTTGACCACCTCTTTATTTTTTCTTCAGCTCCAGACCGATTCTTTTTTCTTGAAACGGTCTTGAACATATGACTGCTCATTGAACGTTGGTCTTCTTGGAGCTGCATAATATTGGTGAGGTGGTTTATAATAAGATGGAGAATGTGCCTTTTTATCATACCTGTCCCATGATGGATACGGATTTACATGAGCATAGGGAGGCAGCCACGGCATCGGCATTGGCGGCCAAAATAAGGATATGAATATGTTGCATTGAAATTCTCACTTTGCCAATACCGACCCTCATATTTGTGCCTTGGGGGTGATCTTGGTTTCTTTGTATTACTTGGCTGACAAGCACTCTTCTCCTCACTTATTTTTTGATATTTTTCCAATAGCTGCGCGAAAGTGACTTTCGGCTTTTTACCCTTGTGCTTGCCTCGGCCTTTGCTTTCTTTGGTTGTGCTCACATCGATCTTTGGATTTCCTTGTTGCCCCCCAGTACTTGGCGTCTTCATTGCAACTTTGATGGAATCTTTGCCCTCAAGAATATTATCATTGTGCTCTTGAACAACTTCCTTACTTGAAAGCTTGATCCCATTATCCGCAGTTTTTACCTTCACATGCTTAAATGGATCGGCTTGAAGCAGCCGATTCAAAAACCGTTTGCCATCAGGACCAATCGGAATTGACTGGTCATCTCTTGGTGTTTCAACAAATCACAATTGTCCTTTATCAATGGCCGATTTGACTATTTGACGAAACATATTGCAATCCTCAAAATTATGTTTGAACGAATGATGCAACCTACAATACATTCGTCCTTGGATTGATGGCTTGACATGGTGATCAAGAATTCTAATGTAATTATTTTTTAGCAACAAATCAAATATTCGATCACACATGTTTGAATTGAAGGTAAACTTTTTATTTTCTAGCCGATCTTGCTGTGAGAACGGCTTTGGAGGTAAGCAAACGAATGTTTCAGATTTGGAATCTCCCCATTCGGCTATGCATTGTTTTTTGCACTCCATCTCCGATGACTTTGAATAAGAAATTATACTACCATCGGTTTTCTCAATAGAATTTAACCTTGGCTTTAAATTTCTGAAATGAAAATACACATGTCTCAATTGAGACCAAGTGCAAGCCAAGTATGAAACAAGCAAAGCTACCCAATTAGATATGAAATTTTGATAAAGCGATGGGGAAAACTTTGGCTGTAATAATAAGTTACTATCGGTCTTTATAAATGGCACAATAGGTTGACCGATATGTTCTATAACAATTTTATTGCTAACAAGTAAATTACCCTTCTTCATTGGTCTTTCAAGATTGCAAATGAAATTTTTTCTAATAGATGTATCAATAACATAGTTGCGACCAAATCGGAAAATAGGTAAATCACTTGCTAGACATACCTCTTCGAATACGTTGGGAGAGTGTGATGGTGGTGTGATATGAACAATAGCTTGCTCCACCTTTGGACAACTCTCCAAGACCTTGTCGTCCTCTTTCTCTTGAATTGATTCGGCACATGTATTGTTTGATTCGGCCTTTTCAATAACCGAAATAACTTTGTTATCCGAATCATTATTCTTTCTGATAATTCTATTCACTCGCAATGCTTTCTCTTTTATTCGTAAGGCTGCTTGTTCTTGTCTAAACTCAGCAAACATTGCAGCTAGACCTTCTTTAAGCTTTTTCTGCCCAATTTCAGCCCAATCTTCATTGGATTGCCCCCCAATGCTACTAGACTCTTCCGGCAATGAGATGTTGCCGAAATTCTGTAATTGTGTAGGGGAAATATGATATGCCACGGTAGTAGGTGAAGGCATTTGTGCTCCTGCAGAAGTTTCACTTATTCGGCCTTGACCGTGAAGGTGCGGAGCCGAATTATGGATATCAACAGTTGCGTATGGTGCCAAAAAGTTAGTAGCATGAGGTGTAGCATATGATGTTTGAGGATAATTGGTCGAATAACTAGTAGTGGCATGGACAATTCCCCTATCCACCGGCATGTTTAGATTGACATATTGCATGTTTGTTGCCGATGAATAAAAAGGTGAAACACCTTGTTGCATGCTATTGGAAGTTCCTACATGGGGTGTTTCAACTTGATTAACCGAACTCGTCATGTTGTTCATCGGCATATGGATTTGTGGGGTTGCCGATGCATAGGAGTTGGGATACATATGTTGCATGTTGCTAAGATTATATGAAGTTGAAGCATGGAGATTGTTCTGAATCGGCTGTTGCACATAATTAGATGCATGATTGAAAACATTAGGGCTAGCCGATACATTATACTCATTAAACGATCTAGCAACAACATATGCATTATTTGCATCTACATAAGTGAATTGGGTATTCATATTACCTTTGTAGATTGCAAACCCTAGATGATGATCTCTTCGTAGCAAGAACAGGCCGGAGACCGTTCAAAGCTTCGGTCCCCAGCGGAGTCGCCAAAAAGTGTGTTCGCACACGAACGCGTCACGCGTACCCTTGACGCCGGGGGTGATGCACCGCAGCTCACGTCGAAGGAGGCCCGTCCGGAAGCGCGGTACGCAAGCAATCCGGCGGGCGCTTTTGAAACCCGACGCACCGCTTCTCCGAGATGGAACCCGTCAGGAGTCGCGGATGGACGATGGGCTGCCCTAGGTTGACCTGATCGCCCCTAGGGCCTCGAGGTTCGCCGTCCTGCAACAAGAAGAACAAACGAAGAACGAGAAGAAAGATACAAGGGAGAGATAAAATTAGGGTAAAAGATGTAGATGTGTTTGTTCGATTGTGTGTTTTTTCAATCGGCCATCACCTCTTCTATTTAAGAGGGGGTTGGACTTCCCGTACAAGACACGGACCCAGATTTCCTTCCAAAGGGTCAAAAACGCAGCTAAACTCGGACTTTTTCGATCTGCCCGAATCTGTGCGGCTATAGTCAAGCGGTAGTACCGTTCTGGGCACGGTAGTACCGTTCTGGGTGGTAGTACCGCTCTAGTACCACTCCAGTACCGCTTAGGGTCTCTGGAAGCCAGAAACTTTTTCGTAAGCGGTAGTAGACGCGGTAGTAGGAGCGGTAGTACCGCTTATTGGAGCGGTAGTACCGTTCTCTGCTGTATCAGCAATCTTGTAATGACCGTAACTTTTGCATACGATCTCGGATTGAGACGATTTTTATATCAAAATCAACCGATTCGACGAGACGAAGACAATCCGTGTAGACACTTTTCTCATATGAGGCCGTCTTGGGGGCGTAATCAGCCGAATAGTGTTCTGGATATAAAATTTCAGTACTTCGAACACAACTTCGGCCTTAGAGCTAAGCTCGGATGGCTATGGCCCAAATATAAAAGTTTCTCCTTTCGACGATACGGAACTTTCTCACTTTGAGCACTTTTCCATTTGAGGCCTTTTTAATTATGTTTTTGACCATGCCAAAATCTGGTGTCAACACATGCCCCCCTGTTTTTCGGCAAAGCTTGTGTGCCGAAAAATAACTTGCATTAGGCTGGCTCTAAGGACGATGTCAACACTCCATCGGCCATTTGCATAAACTTAGGACGATAAGTATATATCGGCCATATGGATTAGCAACAAGATTTCAGCTAATCAAATGAGTAATGATTCGGTAAACCCCTTTCATGATGTGAGAAATTATAATGCACCCATGGATTAAAATAAACCCATGAAGGGTAACCTATCATACCTGAGGATGAATTCCATGGCATAGGCATTAATGGCATAGTTGAAGAATATGGATATTGTTTGAACCGAAGATTTTGATGCGCAAACCTTCGGCTTGGTTGTTCGGAGTTTTCACTCTTCTCCTTCTTCACCTTTGCCGTACTTTTTGCAATGGAAGCTTGCGTATTATTTTGAGTACTTCCTTTGGGAACCCATGCCATGTTCCTCTTTTCAAGTTCTTGTGCTCTAAGCTTTTGTAATTCCTTCTTTTGCCAATACGATAAGCCGAGTGGACGCCTCGGCTGTGATTTTGTTTCAAGCAATGGAAATTCTTGTTTTACCTTGTGCACTTTCAACTCCTTCTGTCCAGATTCGGCATCTTGATTCTCAACAATTGAGTGTTTCATCTCATTGTCTTTAGTAGCCAATATCAACATCTTAATTGGCACTTTTTCATTTGGAACCGAATCTGAATGAGCACACTTACGACCATCTTTCTTGACTTGATATACTTGCTTGACCACCTCTTTATTTTTTCTTGAGCTCCAGACCGATTCTTTTTTATTGAAACGGTCTTGAACATATGACTGCTCATTGAACGTTGGTCTTCTTGGAGCTGCATAATATTGGTGAGGTGGTTTATAATAAGATGGAGAATGTGCCTTTTTATCATACCTGTCCCATGATGGATACGGATTTACATGAGCATAGGGAGGCAGCCACGGCATCGGCATTGGTGGCCCAAAATAAGGATATGAATATGTTGCATTGAAATTCTCACTTTGCCAATACCGACCCTCATATTTGTGCCTTGGGGGTGATCTTGGTTTCCTTGTATTACTTGGCTGACAAGCACTCTTCTCCTCACTTATTTTTTGATATTTTTCCAATAGCTGCGCGAAAGTGACTTTTGGCTTTTTACCCTTGTGCTTGCCTCGGCCTTTGCTTTCTTTGGTTGTGCTCACATCGATCTTTGGATTTCCTTGTTGCCCTCCAGTACTTGGCGTCTTCATTGCAACTTTGATGGAATCTTTGCCCTCAAGAATATTATCATTGTGCTCTTGAACAACTTCCTTACTTGAAAGCTTGATCCCATTATCCGTAGTTTTTACCTTCACATGCTTATATGGATCGGCTTGAAGCAGCCGATTCAAAAACCGTTTGCCATCAGGACCAATCGGAATTGACTGGTCATCTCTTGGTGTTTCAACAAATCACAATCGTCCTTTATCAATGGCCGATTTGACTATTTGACGAAACATATTGCAATCCTCAAAATTATGTTTGAACGAATGATGCAACCTACAATACATTCGTCCTTGGATTGATGGCTTGACATGGTGATCAAGAATTCTAATGTAATTATTTTTTAGCAACAAATCAAATATTCGATCACACATGTTTGAATTGAAGGTAAACTTTTTATTTTCTAGCCGATCTTGCTGTGAGAACGGCTTTGGAGGTAAGCAAACGAATGTTTCAGATTTGGAATCTCCCCATTCGGCTATGCATTGTTTTTTGCACTCCATCTCCGATGACTTTGAATAAGAAATTATACTACCATCAGTTTTCTCAATAGAATTTAACCTTGGCTTTAAATTTCTGAAATGAAAATACACATGTCTCAATTGAGACCAAGTGCAAGCCAAGTATGAAACAAGCAAAGCTACCCAATTAGATATGAAATTTTGATAAAGCGATGGGGAAAACTTTGGCTGTAATAATAAGTTACTATCGGTCTTTATAAATGGCACAATAGGTTGACCGATATGTTCTATAACAATTTTATTGCTAACAAGTAAATTACCCTTCTTCATTGGTCTTTCAAGATTGCAAATGAAATTTTTTCTAATAGATGTATCAATAACATAGTTGCGACCAAATCGGAAAATAGGTAAATCACTTGCTAGACATACCTCTTCGAATACGTTGGGAGAGTGTGATGGTGGTGTGATATGAACAATAGCTTGCTCCACCTTTGGACAACTCTCCAAGACCTTGTCGTCCTCTTTCTCTTGAATTGATTCGGCACATGTATTGTTTGATTCGGCCTTTTCAATAACCGAAATAACTTTGTTATCCGAATCATTATTCTTTCTGATAATTCTATTCACTCGCAATGCTTTCTCTTTTATTCGTAAGGCTGCTTGTTCTTGTCTAAACTCAGCAAACATTGCAGCTAGACCTTCTTTAAGCTTTTTCTGCCCAATTTCAGCCCAATCTTCATTGGATTGCCCCCCAATGCTACTAGACTCTTCCGGCAATGAGATGTTGCCGAAATTCTGTAATTGTGTAGGGGAAATATGATATGCCACGGTAGTAGGTGAAGGCATTTGTGCTCCTGCAGAAGTTTGACTTATTCGGCCTTGACCGTGAAGGTTCGGAGCCGAATTATGGACATCAACAGCTGCGTATGGTGCCAAAAAGTTAGTAGCATGAGGTGTAGCATATGATGTTTGAGGATAATTGGCCGAATAACTAGTAGTGGCATGGCCAATTCCTCTATCCACCAGCATGTTTAGATTGACATATTGCATGTTTGTTGCCGATGAATAAAAAGGTGAAACACCTTGTTGCATGCTATTGGAAGTTCCTACATGGGGTGTTTCAACTTGATTAACCGAACTCGTCATGTTGTTCATCGGCATATGGATTTGTGGGGTTGCCGATGCATGGGAGTTGGGATACATATGTTGCATGTTGCTAAGATTATATGAAGTTGAAGCATGGAGATTGTTCTGAATCGGCTGTTGCACATAATTAGATGCATGATTGAAAACATTAGGGCTAGCCGATACATTATACTCATTAAACGATCTAGCAACAACATATGCATTATTTGCATCTACATAAGTGAATTGGGTATTCATATTACCTTTGTAGATTGCAAACCCTAGATGATGATCTCTTCGTAGCAAGAACCGGGCCGGAGACCGTTCAAAGCTTCGGTCCCCAGCGGAGTCGCCAAAAAGTGTGTTCGCACACGAACGCTTCACGCGTACCCTTGACGCCGGGGGTGATGCACCGCAGCTCACGTCGAAGGAGGCCCGTCCGGAAGCGCGGTACGCAAGCAATCCGGCGGGCGCTTTTGAAACCCGACGCACCGCTTCTCCGGGATGGAACCCGTCAGGAGTCGCGGATGGACGATGGGCTGCCCTAGGTCGACCTGATCGCCCCTAGGGCCTCGAGGTTCGCCGTCCTGCAACAAGAAGAACGAACGAAGAACGAGAAGAAAGATACAAGGGAGAGATAAAATTAGGGTAAAAGATGTAGATGTGTTTGTTCGATTGTGTGTTTTTTCAATCGGCCATCACCTCTTCTATTTAAGAGGGGGTTGGACTTCCCGTACAAGACACGGACCCAGATTTCCTTCCAAAGGGTCAAAAAACGCAGCCAAACTCGGACTTTTTCGATCTGCCCGAATCTGTGCGGCTATAGTCAAGCGGTAGTACCGTTCTGGGCACGGTAGTACCGTTCTGGGCGGTAGTACCGCTCTAGTACCGCTTAGGGTCTCGGGAAGCCAGAAACTTTTTCGTAAGCGGTAGTAGATGCGGTAGTAGGAGCGGTAGTACCGCTTATTGGAGCGGTAGTACCGTTCTCTGCTGTATCAGCAATCTTGTAACGGCCGTAACTTTTGCATACGATCTCGGATTGAGACGACTTTTATATCAAAATCGACCGATTCGACGAGACGAAGACAATCTGTGTAGACACTTTTCTCATATGAGGCCGTCTTGGGGGCGTAATCAGCCGAATAGTGTTCTGCATATAAAATTTCAGTACTTCGAACACAACTTCGGCCTTAGAGCTGAGCTCGGATGGCTATGGCCCAAATATCAAAGTTTCTCATTTCGAGGATACGGAACTTTCTCACTTTGAGCACTTTTCCATTTGAGGCCTTTTTAATTATGTTTTTGACCATGCCAAAATCTGGTGTCAACAGTTACTCCTCCCACTATGGTCAGCCTAAAAACCGTCAGCCATCATTCAGGCAAGTACAAATGTTTTCCCACTCATCTATACAGATGAAGTTACTGCTTTCAAATATGCACAAATGACGTTTAGTTTTTTGTGACACTGCAAGAGGTAAACCCACATAAGTCACTTTAATTCTTCAGAGCTTTGGTGTAGTTATTAATTACTGGATTGGTCACCAATTGCCAAAAAAGTGTGGTTGTTCACATCAAATGCTATGGTCTTAATTGATCTTGTTTCGAATAATTGGGATGAAGACATGATTAGACAAACTATGTGGCCTATTGATGTACAACTGATTCTTTCAATACCACTCTGGCAACATGATATGCCAGATTTCATTGCCTGGAGTTATACGAAAAATGGTATGTTTTCAGTTCGGTCTGCTTACTTTGTGGAGTGGGACCATCAATATGAAAGTAAACTGAGACATTCCAATGGGATGAGACGAACCACAGTGAACCCTATTTGGAGCAAGGTATGGAAATTATCTTGTCCGACAAAGGTCAATTTTTTTATCTGGCGTACACTACATGGTACACTTCCATGTCATGTTAATCTCACAAACAGACTGAAAATCTCACCCATTTGTCCTACTTGCTCTACGGGCCCAGAAGATACGAAACACATGCCTTTTCTATGTAGTAAAGCAAAGGAGGTTTGGAAAAGGCTGGGGATGGACGATATTATTGATAAAGTTTGTGAGGTTGATCGTGCTGGAGAGGCGGTGTTAGAGTACTTACTTCTTTTACCATACCAGGAATTGAGGACTATGGGTCATTACAATGTGCGCGAAATGATTGCTATCTCGGCATGGTATCTATGGTGGGAAAGACGGAAATTGGTGCATAAGGAGACAACTCAAAACGCGTATCAAAATTCTATGGGGATATACTGGCCCTTACGGCAAACTTCGTTACTGCATCGTCTCCTGGGGCTTCTATGAAAAGCGGGGCTGGTCCTGTCCTCCTAGGGGCTTCGTGAAACTTAATGTTGATGCTTCTTTTGTCCATGACATGCTTAGCGACACGATGGGGGTAGTCCTTAGAGATGACAAAGGGAGACTTATTGCAGGGGGGAATGAGAAGATTGACTACTGCGAAGATGTATTGATGGCTGAAGCTTTGACTCTAAAATTCGGTCTAATGCTGGCACAAAGGGCGGGATGTAATCGCCTTATTATTAATTTGGACAATCTGGAAGTGATTGATACCATGAAGGATGAAGGAGAGTCAGCGGGTGCGGCGGCGGCAATCTTCGATGATTGTACTCATTATGCTTGTGGTTTTATCATCACTAGGTTTGAACATTGTAACAGGAAAGCAAATAAAGTTGCTCATGATCTCGCTAAATTAGCTAGATTTTCTTTGAATTCTAATTGGTTTGAAGAACCCTTAAATGAAATTGTAATGATCCTTATAAATGATGTATTGCTTATTTCGAATGAATAAAGTTCCTGACTTATTTCAATTTTTTTCTATGGTCTTAATGTGGACGACCTCCTTGCACACTTTCCCGCTACCGGATCGACCTTTCCTCTGTGACACCTTGGCTTGACACTATCCACCACTCGCCTACGGCATAGCGACTTCCGGCACCTTGAGGACACCTCTCCTGGCAAGCTCTATGCTTGGTGCGGCAAGCGCCTGACCATCGCTGGGTGAGAGGTGAGGGTAAAGGCCATCCTCACCTCACTTGCTACCTAGTACATCAGTCGCTGGATGTCCCTGTTGAGATTCTAAAGTACATTGACAAGTTGAGGAGGGCCTAGCTTTGGGCTCCTTGTGACAAGGTCACGGGAGGCAAATGCAAGGTGAACTGGGACTTCAGTTTCCGCTCCGTAAAATTCGGCGGCTTGGCATCTTCAACCTAAGCAAGTTTGCGATGGCTTTGAGGATCCGTTGGCTATGATTGGAATGGACGAATCTTTCAAACTATGGATTGGCATGGAGAACCCTTGCAACGATAGAAACAAAGATCTTTTTGCATCTTCCACCTCAGTGAATATTAGAAACGGGAAAAAGACGCTCTTTTGTCTATCATCATGCATGCATGGTCTCAGGCCTATGGACATTACTCCAAAAATTTACAAGCTATCCTCAAGGAAGAAGAAATCTGTGAAGGACGCCGTGGAAAAAAAAATTAGTGGGGATTAACTATGTCATGGTCTAACTATTGATCACTACAAGAATTCTGCCAGCTATGGGAGATGGTCGCCACTATTCGCCTGAGCTCAAAACTCATGGACACGATTTCTTGGAAATTTATATCTAATGGGATTTGCACTGCTATGTCTGCCTATGATATGCAATTTGTCGGCCTCACGTATTTGCCCTTCAACTCCATCATTTGAAAAATGTGGGCTACCGCTAAGTGCAAGTTGTTTGCTTGGCTCGTGCTCCAAAACTGCTTTTGAACAGCGGAGCGGCTCCAACGCCATGGTTGGCCAAACCGTGGCCCCTGCCAACTCTGCAAACGGGAACCAGGACAAGCTCGGTACTTGTTGTTCAAATGCAGGTACACCATCAGAATTTGGTGGGCCTTCATAAGCTGGTGATAACAAAAACAACAACAACAACAACAATAACAACAACAAAGCCTTTAGTGCCAAACAAGTCGGGGTAGGCTAGAGGTGAAACCCATAAGATCTCGCGACCAACTCAAGGTTCTGGCACATGGATAGCAAGCTTCCACGCACCCATGTCCATGGCTAGTTCTTTGGTGATGCTTTAATCCTTCAGATCTCTCTTTACAGACTCTTCCCCTGTCAAGTTCGGTCTACCCGAGCCTCTTTTGACATTATCAGCACACTTTAGCCATCCGCTATGCACTGGGGCTTCTGGAGACCTGCAGTGAATATGCCCAAACCATCTCAGATGATGCTGGACAAACTTCTGTTCAATCGGGCTACCCCAACTCTATCTCGTAAATCATCATTCCGGATTCGGTTCTTCCTTGTGTGGCCACACATCCATCTCAACATGCGCATCTCCACCACACCTAACTGTTGAACATGTCACCTTTTAGTCGGCCAATACTCAGCGCCATAGAACATTGCGGGTCGAACTGCCGTCCTATAGAACTTGCCTTTTAGCTTTTGTGGCACTCTCTTGTCACAGAGAATGCGAGAAGCTTGGCGCCACTTCATCCATCCGACTTTAATTCGATGGTTCACATCTTCATCGATATCCCCATCCTTCTGCAATATTGACCCCAAATATCGAAAGGTGTCCTTCTGAGACACCACCTGCCCATCAAGGCTAACATCCTCCTCCTCCTCGAGCCTAGTAGTACTGAAAGCGCACCTCATGTACTCCGTTTTAGTCGTACTAAGTCCAAAACCTTTCGATTCCAAGGTTTGTCTTCATAACTCCAACTTCATGTTGACCCCCGTCTGATTATCATCGACTAGCACCACATCGTCCGCAAAGAGTGTACACCATGGGATATCTCCTTGTATATCGCTTGTGACCTCATCCATCACCAAGGCAAAAAGATAAGGGCTCAAAGATGACCCCTAATGCAGTCCTATCTTAATCGGGAAGTCATCAGTGTCGCCATCACTTGTTCGAACACTTGTTACAACATTATCGTACATGTCCTTGATGAGGGTAATGTACTTTGCTGGGACTTTGTGTTTCTCCAGGGCCCACCACATAACATTCCGCGGTATCTTATCATAGGCCTTATCCAAGTCAATGAACACCATATGCAGGTCCTTCTTTTGCTCCCTATATCTCTTCATAAGTTGTCGTACCAAGAAAATGGCTTCCATGGTCGACCTCCCAGGCATTAAACCAAACTGATTTTTGGTCACACTTGTCACTCTTCTTAAGCGGTGCTCAAAGACTCTCTCCCATAGCTTCATTGTATGGCTCATCAGTTTAATTCCGCAGTAATTAGTACAACTCTGAACACCCCCCTTGTTCTTGAAGATTGGTACTAATATACTTAGTCTCCATTCTTCTGGCATCTTGTTTGCCCGAAACATGAGGTTGAAAAGTTTGGTTAGCCATACTATCACTATGTCCCCGAGGCCTCTCCACACCTCAATGGGGATACAATCAGGGACCATCGCCTTGCCTCCTTTCATCCTCTTTAAAGCCTCCTTGACCTCCGACTCCTGGATTCGCCACACAAAATGCCTGCTAGTATCATCAAAGGAGTCATGCAGCTCAATGGTAGAGCTCTCACTCTCCCCATTGAACAGCTTGTCAAAGTACTCTCACCATCTATGCTGAATCTCCTCGTTCTTCACCAAGAGTTGATCTGATCCGTCCTTGATGCACTTGATTTGGTCAAGATCCCTCGTCTTCCTCTCTCGGATCATGGCCATCTTATAGATGTCCCTTTCACCTTCCTTCGTGTATAACCGCTGAGTTTCTCATACGCCCGACCCCTTGCTTCACTCAGAGCTCGCTTTGCGGCCTTCTTTGCCATCTTGTACTTCTCTATGTTGTCTGCACTCCTATCCAGATATAGGCGTCTGAAACAATCTTTCTTCTCCTTAATTGCCTTCTGGACATCATCGTTCCACCACCAGGTATCTCTAGCTTCTCTTCTACTTCTCCTGGACACTCCAAACTCCTCTGAGGCCACCTTACGAATGCAAGTCGCCATCTTCATCCACATGTTATCTGCATCACCTCCTTCCTCCCAAGGGCCATCCTTAATGACCCTCGCCTTGAACGCCTGAGCTACCTCCCCCTTGAGCTTCCACCACTTTGTTCTAGCGACTGTGGCACACTTGTCCCGATGGACACGAATCCGAAAGCAGAAGTCAGCAACCACAAGCTTATGTTGAGGGACAACACTCTCTCCAGGTATCACCTTATAGTCTAGGCACGCACGCTTGTCTTCTCTTCTCGAGAGGATGAAATCAATCTGGCTAGAGTGTTGACCACATTTGTAAGTCACTAGATCTGATTCTCTCTTCTTAAAGAGGGTGCTAGCTATGATCATGTCGTAGGCTAGCGCAAAGCTTAATACATCTTCTCCTTCTTGATTCCTGATGCCATAGCCAAATCCCGCATGCACCCCTTCAAAACCTATGTTAGATGTGACCACATGGCCATTGAGGTCTCCTCCTATGAAGAGTCTCTTGCCAATCAATACACTCCTAACCATGTCCTCCAGGCCTTCCCAAAACTCCCTCTTGGTGTTCTCATTGTGGCCTACTTGCGGGGCATACGCGCTGATAACATTGAGAACTAAGTCCCCAATTACCAGCTTGACCAGGATAATCCGGTCCCCACGTCTCTTGACGTCTACCACTCCATACTTGAGGCTCTTGCTGATCAAGATGCCTACTCCATTTCTCTTTGCAACCGTCCCCGTATACCATAGCTTGAAGCCGGTACCCATCACCTCATTCGCCTTGTGTCCCCTTCATTTGGTCTCTTGGACGCAAAGGATATCAACACCTCCCCTTACTGCTGTATCAACTACCTCCCGAAGCTTACCTGTTAGAGACCCTACGTTCCAGCTACCTAAACGAATCCTCCTAGGCTCGGCTAGCTTCCTTACCCTTCGCACTCGTCGAGTCAAATGCGAAGACCCTTTCTCATTTTCCACTACACCCGGGTGCCGATGTAGTGTGCCACTAAGGATGCGACGACCTGATCCTCGCTCACTTGCCACCGTATCTAGATCATGATACGGTGCGCCACCGAGGGGGGTGTGACGGCCCGACCCTTGCCCATTTGACACCACACCCGGGTTCCGATGTGACGTGTCGCTGAGAGGGTTACGCCCCAACGAAAATCTTTTGGGTTTCATCTCCATAAGATTAGTTTAGTTTTGACGTTGGCTCGCCAAGCCTACCACAACCCTCCTACTTTACCCGATCTTGGGACCGGCTATGTTGAGACAACATAGGCGGAGTTGTTCATAAGTTGGTGATGATTAAATGAAACCGATCCCCACCTATGGGTCGACGTTCATAACGTTCATGATTTGTGGATTAATCTTGTGTGTCCATCAAATTCAAGACATTGAGGCCTAAGCTCTATTACCATGTTAATCTCTTGGCAAGTGTGGAATGAGCGAAACACGAGTCTCTTTACGCACGTTGAGACTCCTCCCCTAACCATTTTTTTCCAGGATCAAGGATGAAGCCAAAGCTTGGGTGACTGTGGGCACCAAGCATTTGAGTAGCTTAATGCCACGAGAGTAGACTTTTTCCTTGTGTGTTTTTTCTTGGGTTGCATTTGGCTTCCCTAGGTCCCAGAAATTTCGGCTAGGATATTTGTACTCCCTAACTTCTTCTTAATCAATGAAACGGCAAAGCTCTTGCCTCCATTTAAAAAAATGCACTCATATGACCATACGCGCCTATGCACGTCCATCTCTTCTTGATGTCATCTGCTCTCTTGGATTGCAACCCATCTCACCTTGTTCAATTGGTTCTTCTTGTCCTCCATCTGTAGCTTTTGTTTCTTCCTCATCTCGACATACTAGTTTCTTGTCCTCATCAACTTGTCGATCTCGTTTTTTATCGCCTCCACCTATCCTTCTCTCTGGAGCCAAAACATTTATGGTTTGTGCCTGTCGGGCTGACTCATGCTAGATGCCAGAGTGGTACTTTTAGCCTCCTTTGTCTTTTCATATCCATCAACATGATATGTCTTCGTCCATCCCTAGAGAGGAATTCACACACTTTCTGACTTTTGGACTATGATTCATCATTCCTTCGTCGTCCACTTTTCGTTCTCTTCAATCAAATCCCAACAATAATAGATGCAAAACGGTTTGCCTTTCAGCTTGGGCATTCATTTATACCTATCTTGCACTATCTCATCCTAAAACAACCAAATGCAAAAATTGATGGAAATGCGCAAAGTAATGCAAATGTGGCTATCAGAAAACAAAAAGATTGCTACATATGGATCAATGGTAACACTTCTTGGAAGAGGGATTCATTTGCTCCTTGCAACCCACCCAATGGTTGTAAATCTGTTGAATCATAGCCATTTGTTTGTGAGAGATTTGAGGGTATAATTCGTTCTTGCCTGATATGAAATATGAAACGTCCTTGATGCACTTGCAATACTTTGTTATTGATTGATTTTTCCCATGTGATCGCATCAAAAAAGATATATTGCTATGCAAGGACAAATGCAACATCCTCATCGGGCTTAAAGTTGCTTCCTTATGAATTGTCGTCTTCTTTGACTAGCCGGTGGCCTCAAATTGATCAAATTATGTATCTTGGCCGGAGTGATGATCCAAAAGTGACAATGACACGCCGTCAGGATCCACACCATTTGTCCCGGAATAACAAATCATCACATTGAGTAATTATTCGTCATTGTAGGTTGATTACTCAAAATTCAAAAAAATCATTGTTAAATTAAAAACATTTCAGAATTGCCCAATAAATCCATAGTTACCTCACATTCAGTTAAACAAAATCCGAATACAAATCAAATGATTACTTTTTATACATCATTGTGTATCCAATCCAGCGTATGACTCGGAAGGTGCCTCAGTTTCTCTTGCCTCGGGATGAAGCAAAGTGGGGGAGGGCTACGACCACCTAGTTTTCTCGTTTTCTTCTTTTGTCCCTTCGGCACTTGCGAGAGAGTCTATAATTGTTTGTATGATTCATGCTACATTGCTATCAAGTCTATACACTTTGGGCATGCCTTTTATCAATTTTATTGGACTAACATATTAGTTCTGTGCTAGTTTCTATTTTTGTTGTTTCTAGGATATCAGGGAATCACCGTACAAAATGTCTAAGGAAAAATAAAACAAAAATTCGTAGGGAAGTTTTATGCCAGAAAAGACTATGGGGCTGAGGCCCATCCTTTGGCAGGGTCGATAAGGCCTAGGTACCCACCTTATAGGGAAACCTACCATTTGTGGGGTTCCCTCATGTGGCTCCGGCGCCCGGTGGTCTATATATTCCCCAAAATTTCACCCTAATTGCTGATCATTTATCCACCGCCACCACATCATGTTTTCGAGGCGATCTTCATTTCCAGCTCTGATTCGATACTCTACCGGAGGGGGAAGTCATCTCCATCGTCATCGGTATCAATCCTCATGCTCCAAGGTGAGTTGTGAGTAGTCCATCCCCCGGACTACGGGTCATGTCAGTAGACAAGTTGTAATCTCCCCTCTTAATGTGTTGACATGATCAATACAATAGTCATATGTATGAGCTTCCATACATGATATGGTTAATCCGATGTATTTGAAGTGGCGATGTTGATCATGTGATGAATTAGTTCTTTATGTTGAATGCCAGTTTTTTGACTTATAGATGTATATTTGTCCCTCGTTGCTTGTTTACTACTGCCAGTTTAGATCGGTAATCATTAATGGGAGAGGTGTATATTAGTTGGGTTGAATTTTGCAAGTAATCTACCATAGTGGCACAAAGTGAAAAAGACTTGCATATAATTGTTGCCACCAAGGGATAAGATTTATTAGATGATTCATTCGAATCCCATAAACAATAGTATGTCATATTGCTCAAAACAGTTACTTGTGTTCATACTTAATGTCCAGATGGCGAGGGATCTTGGTCTATGGACATGCTAGTTAGCTATAAGATGTAGAGGCTGACTCGGTCTAATAATATTCTGGATATAATGCCTATGTAGAATCAACACATTTATATGTTTGGCATTAGCATGTAATATTTCATCATATACTTTTCACATGATTATGTTACTTACTACACTTTTATATATTAGAGAGATGCACTTGGTGAACCTATGAGCCTCAATCCAACTTTAGAATAATAGTTACCTTCCAACAACTTTTACGGACATTTTAATTTTCATGTTGTTATATTCCAAATTTATCTTGTGTTTAATTGTCTTGTGCAACTAACAAGACTAGCAAGGTTGATACCCATGTTACATATAATTTTTCTACTCCAAAATTTAGCATAATAATCAGCCTAATAATATTATCTACCTCATTATCCTTTAATTGTCTTATGCAACTAGCAAGATTAACATGGTTTGCATCCCTTGTTAGAACCATTGTGTTGCAGGATATTTTTACCTCCATGGATTAAATTGTTGCAGGATACTCATACGTGGACGACTTGATAACTTGGTACCTCGCTGAGGAAAAAGCTTACTACTTACTTCAAAGTCCGACACTTGAGAGCCCAACAAGGCTATTGTAGCTAGCACAACCTCCTCCCTCACACAGTGTTTTAAGCATGCCACCTCTGTGCCTGACTCCTCAGTGGCGACATGGTAGAGTTGTTAGCCTTGGAGATGGTGTTAGGTGCGTTAGGTGCATTAGCCACCAAAGCATCCAAAGGCATGGGTTCTTACTCCAAAATGATGGAACTGGAAGCAAGTGTCGAGATGCCGTCGATGGCATCGATGGTGGGGATTGTTTATGGCTTCAAGTGGAGAAAGGTGGCGCTACCGAAGGGAGATGAGGCAATTGTGTGTGCGGGGAGAGAAGCAGGAGAGTCAAATGTTATTTGGTCCAAGCGTCTTTCCGAATGGAGTGCGCTCCAAATATCCACCCACAAACGCAAAATATTGAGCCTCATGGGCTGGTTTTGGAGAGGCTTCAAAAATAATGGTGATTGTGGGTGCGGTGTGGACTCTTCTAGAGTGGCCTTCTCTGCCAAAATCGTCATAAAAACGGTTATTATGGCGATCGGGCCGGTATGGTGTGTCTACTATTTTTGGTCTTCGGGTCTCTTTGGTTTTTACCAAAAACGCTCTCATGCCACTTTATATATGAAGCTATAACCGACTTACAACAGGATACCGCACGACACAAACAACAAGAAATGGCAAGTACAGTGGTGCCAAGGATATCAACAGAGCCCCCCAAAACACCAAGCAAACATTGAAAGAGAAATTAGAGCCGTCTTGAGTGCTCCTGTCGGAATCGGGGCTCCGCAAAACCCAACAAGGTTCGAACACTGGGGCATGTGCGAAGATCTCAACCGGCTCGAAGTCTCAAACTCGTCACCCTACGGCCTAGCTGCGTCGAATAAGTGTGAGCGGGGAAGGGGATGGACTCAGAGATTTACCCAGGTTCGGGAGACCTTGCGGTGTAAAACCCTACTCCTGCATTGTGGTGGATTGGCCTCTCGAGGAGGGTGAGGATGAACTAGTACAGTGGTTGGGTGGCCTCACGAGGGCTCTTGATGGTGATGAACTTGATCCGATCCAACCTGCCCTCTACGATGGGAGCTAGTCCCTTTTTATAGGGGCCACGGTCCTCTTCCCTTATTGCACAGGCGGGAAGGGATCACACAATGGCCAAATTTGAAAGGGGACAAGAGGTACATCCTATCCTGACTAAAGGTGGTCTTCGCCTGCAAAGATTCCGGGTGTGACGTAGCGGTGGGCTCGGCGATGACATCCGTCCTGTCGAGCTCGTGGTCTCGGTCCTCTTGCACTAGGAGGGAAACCATTGGGGGTTCCTTGGGAACTCACGTACGTCCCTGTCTCCTTAGCATGAAAGAGGAAACTGTCCTCCTTCTGCCCCCGCTGGCGCCCGCCTGGCTTGGCCGTCAGAACCCACATCACCCCGGCCTCAGGAGGCTGGGTACTTGCATAGGAATCTTCGCTCCTCGGGAGGCGGCCTGGGAGGATGCCGCATCTCCAGAGGTCTTGGTGTTTCTCTCCTCGCGAGGCGGGGGCTCTCGTGAGGGCCTTGACTTGAGGGGCTCGTTGCGGGGCCGTACCGGGCCGTCATGGTTGGCCACGCGCTGGGCCGCAGGCAGGCAGGTCTGGGTACCCCCGATCCCAGAACACCGAGTAGCCCCCGGGCCCAAGGCGTGCCAACCTTGGCTTCAAGATGAAGGCAAGGAGCGAAGGGTGAAATGCCGCAGGCCCCCAATCGCCTGTGGGCCAGGCTCGACGCGTGGCACGCGACGGGGAACGGACACGTCTGCCCCCAATCGCCTCGGCAACTGTCCAGGCTGACAAAAGTCAGGCGCCCTCTGCGGAGCCATTATTCCTCTTCTTCCCCGCGCCTTGCTCTCTTGCTCAGATCCCCTTTCCACCGCGGGAAACTCCTCCAGGTCTTGGCGCAGCACCGTCCTCCCTCTTGCTCTTCTGCCTCCAGGATCCTTTGGATGGCGCCCGCCGGGAAGGCGAAGCCCGAGGCTCCAGCCTCGGCCCCCTCTTCAATGATCCTGGGGATCTTCCCGAGGCCTACACCCCGCTGTACCGCCGCGATGACGGCAGGGAGTTGGGCGCTGCCATGCCTGATTTTGATGACCTGGGCCTCACGCCATCCATGCACCCCAATCCCCCGGTGCTGGTGTCGTCCGGTGACACCAGCGGCACGGGGGATTCGGAGGAGACCGTGGATGACAGGGAGGAGGCGTCCCCTCCGTCGTAGAGTGTGCTCCTCCGCAGCCTTGATGACGACGATGACGATACCGACCAGCCCCCGGCCGTTGGCTCCCAGCGCTTCGCCAGGGTGCGCAGGGGGGCGGGGCCTTCCCCTCAAACCGCTCGGATGTCCGGCCAGATGACTCCGAAGAAACGCGAGGTCACGCCTGCTCCGGAGGACCTCCCGCGCCCCAGCAAGACGGCCGAGACGCTGACCTCGTCTCAGCCCGTGCCGCGGCCGATAGGTGGGGCGACCGCCGCTGAGGCGGACGTGGCCTTGCCGGCCGCGGTTCCTCAGGGCGTCCTTCGCACCCCTCTGGGCGATAGCACCACACCGGGAGTTGGCGAGGAGCACCCGCTCGCTCCCTGGATGCGGCCAAGGCCGCGCCGAAAGGAAGCGGGGGCGTTCCGACCAGCGCCGAGGTGGAGAAGAAGAGGAAGTGGGTCGCGCGCGAGGAGTAAGTAACCTTCCTCGTCTCCGTTTGACCATGAACTGTGCAAGTGCTCACGGCTCTCCTCCTCTCATTGGCCAGGGTCGAGGTCATGCCGAAGATGAAGAAGGCGAGCGTTGAGCCGAAGGAGCCCCCTGTCCTGGGGGCGCCATCGGCTTTGGGCCGCGATGGAAGCGAGCCGCGCAAGCCCAGTGCGCCACTTGGAGGGCCGGCCGCCGGGGGCGCGGGGGCTCTCGAGGCGGCGTCCCCCGCCGCAGCCGTGGTAGCCCCGACGCTGATGGAGGGGGCGGCTCCTCGCCCCCTCCTGGTGGAATCCACTCCCGAGGTCGCAGTGATGCAGCCTCGGGAGGAGCCAACCCCCACGGGACAGCTGGTTGTGGAGTCGTCGGCGCTTGCCGTGACGGAGGAGAAGCTGGAGCCCCCAGCTCCCCAAGTTAGCCACATTGCCGGACCCTTGGTCACGGCGCCTGCCGATGCGCCGGTGCCGCCTCCTGGTCCGGTTCTCGCGCTTGCGCGCTGTGGTCCTCTGATCAGGTCCGGTGCCTTAGATGAGGCCTACACCATGCTTGGCAAGCTCCGGGCCGACCTCCAAGATGCTGAAAGGTGCCTCGCGAAGGAGCACCTGGGGCTCGTTTCTGGGTGGTCCCAGGCCGAGGCGGCCACCCGGACGGCCTGGAGTCGAGCCTAGGCTGCCATCACGAAGAGCGAGAAGGAAGCCGCCAAGGCCAAGCCGGCCCGAGACGCGGCGCTGGACGAGGCGGAGTCTGCCAGGAAGCGCTGCGGCGAGGCGGAGGCCAACCTGAAGGCCTTTCAGGATGAGCCAGCCGCACTCGTGCAACAACTCCATGAGCAGGGGGAGGTCCTCAAGGCCCACGAGGCGAAGCTCGCCGATCGCGACTCCGCGCTGTCCCAAGTGGCCGATGACCAAGCCAAGGAAAGCGAGCGCCTGGCCAAGCTGAAGGACGAGGTGGAAGAAGCCCAGGCGTCCCACGCCTGGCGCGTCTCCGAGACGACGGCCCAACTGCAGGCCAGGTAGAGGACCCTTGCCGTTACCGAGGAGAAGCGGCCGCGGAGCACGACGCCTTCCCCTCCCTCGAACTCGAGCTTCGCAAGTCGCTGCGCTCTATCTGCAGGGGAGGATTCTGGGAGCCTTTGGTGACCCCCAAAGCCGGCTACGCAGGGCTCTCCTTCAAGCTTGCTGAGATGCTTGAAGGCGCTTCCACCAGGGTGGACACCTTTTTGGAGGACGAGTGCCACGATCTTCTTGCCACGGACGCGACGCGGGTATTCAGCCAGCTCTTCCTCCACGAGCCCGGCTTCAACTTCGATGTGGTGCTCGTCCCGGTTGCGCTTGCGTCCCGTGCTGCTGCGGAAGAGGCAGTGAAGGGCCCGGTGGACGCGTTGGTGGGGAAGTTCACCTGCATCGCCACCGCCAAGCCCCCGGCGGCGGAAGCGAGCGGTGGTGATGGCGGCGGCGGCGACGTTGACGATGAGCTTGCCATGGCCGAGACAGTTGGTGACGACGGCCATGGCGATGGCGGCCCCTCCTCATAGATCTTTCCCTACAACATTTCACTGTGCCTCGCGGAGGCGTGAGACTTTGAATTCGCAAGACATTTAGTGCCTGTAATAATTGCTTCAATTTCGTGATTTCCTTCGGTGCCTTGTTTCCTTCCCGTTTGCTTTTGTGCTCTACGTCGGCAGGGCCCAATCTCGCGCATACCTCGACCGCCGTTGGGGCGTCCGGATTGCCAGGACGAGACCAAGGGGTGAGGGGCTACGTGACCAGTGAGGCCCCTGAGTCGCGATGCTCAAGGGACCCCTTGACGAGCAAGCAGCACTCACGGAGGAAACATGGCAACACCAGGGTAGATTTGGGGGTGCCTTAGTGCTCTGCGTTGGCAGGGCCCAATCCCGCGCATACCTCGACCGCTGTTGGGGCGTCCGGATCACCAGGACGAGACCAAGGGGCGAGGGGCTACGTGACCAGTGAGGCGCCCGAGTTGCGATGCTCAGGGGTCCCCCTTGACGTGCGAGCGACGCCCGTGAGGTGAATTCGTACCTTTCTCGCCAGCTTTTACCTGGGAGGGACGCGAGAAGACCAGGTACCAGAACCTGGTGAGGTGGCTCACGCCGGGCCTGTCCTGAGCATAGCCCCGGCCAGCCCCCTCGTGCGTGCATCCCAGGGGAACGCTGCATGACGGGGCTGTGCGAAGAGCCGGGAGGCCATCCTGAGGGTGGTGCAACCGCTAGGATGCCCTCAGTTGTTTATCCCCCAACGCGGAGCATGGGGCTTCCATTGGGCGTGGGCATAGCCGCTAAGCGACAGTGTCGTCCGCCAGCGCAGAGCATGGGGCTTCCACTTGGGCGTGGGAAGGGAGCTCTGTGTTAGAGTCTCCGGGCATGTACAACCCATTAAGTTCACACTCGTGGCTTGCACGGCTGAACTGGGAGGTGTATCAGGGCACCCGTGAGCCAGCGCGGGACTCATGAGGCCCTACCTCAAAGGCGGGTTGCGCCTGAATTTTTATAGCATGAGGCTCGCTTGCAGGACCTGTGGGGTGTGGGTAACCTACGCCGAATGAATCTGCGGAGGCCATCGCATGAGAAGGCCAAACACCAACGACCCTAGGAGGTGACGTGTGCGGAGCCAGGCCGCCAGACAGAGCTCAGCCGTTGGGTTTATCGACGCTGCAAGGACGGACCCGAGCACAGACGCCGTGCCCAGTCTTCTCATGCGACAAACCCGAGGAAAGACACCCGGCACGCGGCTGACGTGACGGCAAAGCGCCGAACATCGGTTATTGGAACCGGGCCACGCGCCCTGACTCACCCACACTCGATTAGCTCACGCAAGGACAAGCACCAAGTGCCTCGGCGAAGTGACGTGCACGGGGCTGGCCCGCGAGACAGAGCTCAGCCGCTTGGATTTATCAACGCTGCAGGGACGGACCCGAGCACAGACGCCGTGCGAGCCCTTAATCATGAGGCGGTCGAAGGCGGGGTTGTAAGGGCGCGGCGACATTCATGGTGACGAAGCACTAGTCATGCAGTTGGAATACTTAAGAAATTCATTAAATGCAGAGTCAGTCTGGTGCATGCGCAAAATGATATAGCTGCGGGGACGGGCCCTAGCAGCTTGAGGATGGTGCAGCCCAATGGGCGCCCTTAATTGAACAAACCAAAAGTCACCTGACATCGGCGCTGCTGAAGCGTTGGGGTAGTTGTTGAAGCTGGATCATCACGAGCTTGAGTGCTCCGGAGGCTCGTGGGGCCCGCGAGGGTCTGGGACCTCCGGGAGAACCTCGCGCCGTCGGGCCTCATGAGACGCGAGGATGGCCCGCATGAGGCGCTGGTGCGTAGCGCCCGCGTTTGCAAGGCCGAAGGGCATGCAGACGTAACTGCAGGGGAAGCCCCCGCTTCGTCCGACACGCGATGGCCAGAAGAGCTCCTGCAATGAGGCCCTGTCGAGGTCCGGGAAGTTGACGCAGATGCGTAGCCTGCCGTCGGGAACGGCTACCGCGCCGGGTAGCGCTGGTTGGTGCTTGCCACACAGGGCCTGCGCCTCCTGGAGCTCCCTGATCACGTTGGTGATGAACTCTCTTGCTCATGGCGCCTCGCGCCTTGCTTCTTGCTTGTGGGGCCGCACATCGAAGCACGCCTCCGAGTGGTGCCCGAGCACCTCCCCCGTCGCAACGGTCAAGTCGGTCGCTTTCCAGGTGGAAGCCCCCAAGCCTACCCTGAGGGAGGCGCCAGGCACGCCTTCCAATGCGAGAGGGAGAGGTGCCCCAACGGCGGACGCAGGGCCTGAGGTGCCAGCGGTGCAGGTCCTAGCCCCCTGGCGGCTCTTGGGGAGGAGCTGCTTGTGCTTCTTGCAGGTGTCCTCGGGAGACACGACGTCGCCCTCGTCGTCAGAGTTTTCGGCTGCCGCGGCCTGGTAGGCGCGTTCGAGGGAGCAGACTGCATCCTTCTCGTCGTAGGCGACTGTGATGACGCCGCTGCACCCCGGCATCTTGAGGACGTTGTAGCCATGGTGGACTGTCGCCATGAACTTGGCGAGGGCAGGGTACCCAAGGATGGCGTTGTATGGGAGGCCGATGTGAGCAACGTCGAAGTCAATGAGCTCGGTGCGGTAGTTGCCGCGCCTGCCGAAGGTGATTTGGAGGCGCACCTACCCCAGTGGTGTGGTGGACCCGTCAGTCACTCCTGAGAAGGACTTCGTCGGCATGAGCTGGTCATAGGGCACCTGGATCATCTCGAAAGTCTCGACAAAGAGAACATTGAGCCCAGCGCCGCCGTCGATGAGGGTCTTGGTGACGAGGACATTGCTGATGGTGGGTGTGCAGAGCAAAGGGAGCGGGCCTGCGGCAGCTGAGCACTTGAGTTGGTCCTTGGAGTCGAAGGTGATGGCCCACTTTGACCACTTGAGGGGACGCGTGGCCTAGAGCTTCGGGAGGGCGGCGTTCACCTCGCGAGAGAACTGCTTGAATATACGGTCTGAGGCTGGGGCTTGAGCCCCTCCCAGGATGCAAGCGACCGCACGGGGCTCCTGGAAGCCCCCAGCCCCATCGTCCCACCGATCGTCTTCGTTCCTCCTTGGTGGCGGCGGCAGCGGAGAGAGGCTGGCCCAGTCCCGAGGGCAGGCCTCCCGGGGCTTGTCACGCCAGGGTCCGTCACGAGGCTCACCACGCCAGCGGTCATCGCGAGGCTGGTCGCGCCAGTCTTGTCGTGAGTCGTGGTTGTCCCGACGGCCTCCGCTGCGGCCTCCTCCACGGCCACCGCGCTCAGGGCGGCGACCGAGGCGCTCGTCGCGGAGCTCCCTGAGTTCCTGACAGTCGCTGGTGCTGTGGGTGTTGGTGTAGTGGAAAATGCAGAACAAGCGGTTGCTCTTGAGGGGTTCTTCCTGGTCTCGACCGCGCTTTGCCTCGGGCTCGGCTGCTAGAACGGTGGGGTTCTTGCGTTTCACCTCCTTGGACTTGGCGTTCTTGTCTTCATGGTCTGCCTTCGGAAGCTCACGGAGGGAAAGGCGGCCTGCCTCGGCCTTCGCGCACTTGTTCGCCAAGTTGAGCATTTCCAGGGCAGAGCACAAGTCGTCGTGAATGGCGAGCTCCTCTCTCATCCTGAGGTCCCTGACGCCATCAGTGAACGCCAAGATGATGGCTTCATCCGACGCCTTCGGGATCTTGAGGCGGACGCTCGTGAAACGCTGTATGTACTTGTGCAGTGTCTCTCCCTCCTGCTGCTTCACGTGCCGCAGGTCGCTCACCGCTGGGGGGGGCAGTCCCGGGTGCCCTGGAAGTTGGCGTCGAAACGCTCGCAAAGTTCGTACCAAGAGGAGATCGATTCCTTCGGGAGGTTGAGGAGCCAGGAGCGTGCACCATCCTTCAGAGCCATGAGGAACCAGTTCGCCATGACCTTATCTCCGCCTCCTGCCGCCTCGATGTTCAACGAGTAGAGCTGAAGGAACTCTGCGGGGTCAGCGGTGCCGTCGTAGCATGGAGGGAGGTAAGGCTTGAACTTGCTGGGCCAGACGACGCGGCACAGCTCCGAGGTGAAGGCACGGCAGGTGGCTTCGCTCTCAGGCACAACATGGACGGGAGGAGCCTGGTCTTGATGTCCATCCGCCGCAACCTCTAGCGGCGCACGGCCCTGATGCTGGTGCTGCGGCGGGCGGAGTGCCCGCGCGTGGCCATGCGGCCGCGACACCACCTGGCAGCTCGCCTCGTCTCGAGAGCGCGCTGGTGCCGCGCGTGGCTGGTCGCGGCGGCGAGATTCGCGCCTGGGCTCGAGGTCGGCGCTTTGTAGGGACGGAGGAGGAGGCGTGCCGTGGGCCATGTCGCCCGCTAGGAAGAGCTGGGGACGAAGCGAGTGGGAGGGTGCCGGGGCTTCGCCGGCGATGTCGACGAGCTCGGCGATGCGGCCAAGCCAGTCTTCGTAGCGGTCGTTGGTGGGGCGGTAACGCAACAGCTTGCGCGCCATGAGCAGCGCAGTCGGTGCGTTCGCCGGTCCGCGGTGGGAATGGGAGGACGACGCCGTGACAGGAACAGGGGACGGAGTGGCGGTGTAGACGTCGCGTTGCACGGAGGGTGGCAGCTGTCACAGCCCTAGTTTAATTATGATTGCCAATGCATTCATGCATGCATTTTATTTTCAAATGAAATTGAAATGAGGATTTGATCAAGCCTCACCATTCAAATTTTGGAAAAACAAGCAATATAAAAATTTGCTTCAAACAAGTCCAAGAAAATGTTCCTGGTTCTCTAATAAAATATTGGCATGAGGTAAAAATGCTAGCCAATATTTTAGAGGCACAGAAACATTATATATTGGGCATTTGGATTAATCCAACAATTATTTGCAATGGAATTATATTTACCATATAAATAATATTGTTCCATATATTCTAAAAATTATTATGTGGCATTGGATAAATCCACTTAGCCGACATAAATATTTCCAGGATTTATCAAAATGGTTTGCTATATTTTGCAAACTAGAACAAAATAACAGTAATAGAAAAGAATCAAATAAAAAGAAAAGAGGCAAGGGCCTACCTAGCCACTTACCTGGCGTCCCACAACAGCCCAGCCCACCGCAGCACCTCCTTCTGTCGTCGTCCTCCTCGGGACAGAAGGACGAGCGCGTGGTCGCCGCGTGCACGCACGCACCAGGCCACGTCCTCCCTGCACGTCTGCTTCCCCCAGCGAGGGGATAAGCCCTGATGCCGTCCAGATCGGACTCTCCCCCTCACCTCTTCTTTCTCCCCTCCTCTGGTGCCCTTTTCCCCACATGGCCGAAGACTGCCGTCGCCGCCGATCACTGCCACCGCGGCCACTGGCCATCTGAAGCCCTGCCGACGAGCTCACTGGAATCGCCATCGACCGCAACCTCTCCACGCTAGAGGAGTCGAGCTCCGACACACCGCATCGTCTACGTCGCCCACTTCTTCAACCTTCGGTTGCCGGACTCCCGTAGCCGAATTCGCGAGCCACCGGACGTCCCCGACCTCGCCGTCACCTCCAGCGCAACCGCAGTGAGCTCGCCATCCCTCTCCCTCTCTTCCCATGCCTCTCCCGTGCCATAGCCTTGCCCCCACCGCGAGCCCGAGCCTATCGTCACCGGAAATGGCGTGGCCGTGGCCATAGCCACCACGACCCGCGCCCAAGCACCCCCGCGTGCTTCCGGAGACCGCGTGAGCCCGCCCGACCGTTTACCCTGCTCACCGAAGCCCTCCAGCCATGTGCACGACCGGTCACGAAGCAGCGCCGCCGCCACGAGCTCAACGCCGGTCAGCTCAAGCCACCCCGGCACCCCCTGCTGCTCCTATTAGATGCGGCGCACCTCCAGCTCTCCATAGCATCCAACGGCACTTGAAATGAGGGCCTGTAGCTCAAACCCGAGCCGCTCCGGCGCTCTGCCGCCGCGGATTTGGTCACCGGCGTTTAAACGTCGGCGACGCTGACGTGGCGGCCTTGTTTAGCCACTAACCACCCCCCAGGCACTGACACTGGACCCCACCTCACTAAATAATCCCTCTACTTAATTTAGTTTAAGTTAACCACGGGATTAGCCCCTGAGTGTATGATAGGTTGGTCCCACATGTCAGATTTGACTGTTGTTGACCTGCTGACGTCATAACGACGTCAGGCTGATGCAGTAATTACTTTCTGTAATAGAAATAATTCCAGAAAATACCTAAAACTTCTAAAAATCATAGAAAATAATCTGTAAGTCAGATTGAAATAATTTATATATGAAAAATTATCAGAAAAATCCAATGAATCTGATGGTGGCATTTTCATGCATGTTAGAGCAAGCTAAATAGGCATACTTGGACATTTTGTTCCAAACACAATAGGCCACTTCACATATGGAGTTGATTTTGAACCTTGGGTTCAAACCATCTTCAATTAACTTGTTGCTAGATGCATTAGCTCAAACCGGCATCATATTAATATGTCATACTCATGCATCATTGTGAAGCATTTGCCGTGCTTAATCTATACCTTGTTTGACCTTGTCGATAGACTTGCGAGACGTAGTTATGGACGACATCCAAGAAGAGCTAAGTTCTTCTGATAAACAGGCAAGCAACCCCTCCTTGAGCATTTCGATATAATCCCACTCTCTCGCTCTTGCTCTCATTTCAATGCATTAGGACAAATGATTCAACTTTTACTTGTCTTCCGGTAGCTGAACCCACTCCTTTGCATGAGCTGTCATTGTCATAGTAAATAGCTAATCAAGCAACCTAGCATACTTGGTAGATGCTTGAGCCATGTTGTGCTATAACCCTGTTATGCTTGCTATGCTTAGATTCGTGTCTGGTCTGATTCATCTGGGTGATGAACCGGAGTGAAATGGATGTGTCCTGATGATGAGAGTTAAATGTTGAACCCGTTTTGGTAAAGGTAGCGATGAGAGGCCATGTAGGAGTACATGGTGGGTTGTCTCATTGAGACAGCTCATAGGAACTGAGTTCTGTGTTTGTGTTCCAAGACTAGCTACTACCGCACATTGGGTTCCGGTAACTCGACCCCTCTCGGCCTATTAACCTACCCTGTTCTCTGTCCAGGAGTCGCACTAGTTTGAAACGTTGATAGGATGTTGCCGGGCTAGCGAATTGAATGAACGGCCCAACCGGGACCGGCTTGGGGCCCTGTACACAACTTCTGAGTCCGAATCGTGAAACACGGCCGGATTCTTGATTGTGGTAACCAACTCAGTTAGGCGACTGCCTTGGGCTAGAGTCATTGAAGGTTAACGTCCGTGGCCAACTCCCTCGCTGGGCTTCTGCTTGAAGGTTGCCGAGTTGCCTTTTTACGTGCACATGGCGGTAAGTGGCGGGAGCATGTGTGACGAAGTACACCCCTACAGGGTAATCTATCTATTCGAATAGCCACGTCCGCGGATATGGACTACTTGGAGACTCGCATTGTTCATAGATAACTCTAAATGGATACTCTAAAATACTCCAGATAAGTGTGAGTGCTATGGATGGCTTCTCGTAGAAAGACGATAGAGGATCCGTAGTGGTTTTTTAATATGGTGAATATGTGGACTCGTGTGTGGTCTCTCGTAGGGAGACGAGAGAGTAGTGATACGTTGGATACTTTGTCATATTTCAGTCTAGCCAAAGGTCAAAGCTGGCATTCTGCAGTAAACCCCACAATCCCGTTCATTGATACATGATGCATATGTAGATAGTTCTGATGTAAGACTTGCTGAGTACCTTCGTACTCACTGTTGCTTATTTACATTTTTGCAGAGATAGACGTTGTTCGCTTTATGTTTCTTCTGACGATGACATCAACAGATTAGCTTAGTAACCCAGACAGGAGTCTGGCACCTTTGGTAGGGTCGTTGTAGCTTTTCAGGCTCTTCCAGCCACTTTTAGTAGATGTCTGTACCCAGACATGTAACTTCCGCTTGTTGTTTGTATGCTCTGAATGTTGGGTCATGTGACCCATCCTGCTTGTAACATTATACTATGTTGGCTCTTCGGAGCCTTCTAAATAAATGTTATGTTGTAGAGTTTTGTTGTGATGCCATGTTGTATCTACACATATCGTGCATATTGCGTGTATGTTTGAAATGCATTGGTATGTGTGGGATTCGACACCTAGCTGTATACCTTTAGTAGCCTACTTTACGGGGAAATGCCTCTTTGTGCTTCCACCGAGCCTTGGTAGCCTGCTACTGCTCCGGACACATTGATTGACTGGCGTGTATCCTTCTTTCTACTATGTCTGTCCCTTCGGGGAAATGTCTCGCAGTGTAATGGAGTCCATGTAGCATACTTTGACTCGTCTACGCGCAGTTGATGCCATTTATGTCCCACGGCGTAATGGAGTCCCTGTAGCTTGCTATGACTCGTCTACACATGTTGATGACCGACACCTGCATTGTTGGGTTACGTATGCATGTCCCTGTACGGTTGTGCCACCTTTGTCTATAACTAGTCATGTCGACACGGGTTCTTTGACGTGTGAATGCTAGCGACATGTTCATATCCGTGAGCTAAAAGGCGCAAATGGTCCCGGCCAAGGTAAGGTGGCAGCCGTGGGTTACCATGCGTGAGGCCGCAAAGTGGTGTGACATGTTACAGGCTGGATTCATAAGGCTTAGGATCGGGGTCCCGACAGCGTTGGTATCAGAGCTGAATTGTCTGTAGGTTTACGAAGCCAAACTGGTCGATGTTGAGTCTAGTAATGCTTTAGTTATATAAGGGAATTGATTGTGGAAGGGAACATAAGGCTCTTTTACTCCTTTCCTTGTGTCACTCTATTCTGAGTCACCCTCTTCCTTGCTACGGGGATTAAGGACTAGGCTTCTTACCTATCTCCTAGGATGACGAGTTACTGGACCGCAGACTTATAGAATGGTTGTTTGTGTCAAGTAATGTTCCATCAGAGTCGTGAGAAGTGATGCCAATGTTCTCAGTGTTCCTTGAAACCATGATGTTGAGCTGTTATGCTGCCCAAATCTTGTGCAGGTTGCCTCATATTTCATGCCCGTACAGCCGTTATGTTGTCCGAGTTCTTCTAGGAATAGATATATTCCGGTGTTCTTCCTTGTTCTGAACCCTGGTTGTTTCCTTCAGGATGTCGTCAGTAAACCGGAGATTTGCAAGTCGTGGTCAGAATCATGTAGATGGTAGGGATGAAGAAGATCCTCCCAACCTGCATCTGTCGGCGGAGGTTATGCTAGAAGTTGAGAGGAACAAGCGTGCCACCAACCGTCTGTTGGAGCACATCGAGCAGAATACAGCCCATCATCGCAATGAGCTAGTATCCATCAGAGACTTCATCAAGTTGCAACCGCCCACCTTCCATCATTCCATTGAGCCACTGGATGTAGATGATTGGCTCCAAAGTATCAACAACAAGCTGCATTATGCAAACGTGGCTCAAGGTGACAAGGTTACCTATGCCACATATCACCTTGAAGGTTCCGCAAGTCTATGGTGGGAAAACTTCGAGGCCATGTGACCTGCAGGCCAAGCTACTTCATGGAAGGAATTATGTGAGGCTTTCCATTAGCATCATTTTCCCCGGGCCCTGATAGATCATAAGCAAGAGGAGTTTTGTAACCTGACCCAAGGCAAGATGGACATGGATGCCTACAGTCGTGAGTTTGGACACCTTGCGCGTTATGCATCCGAGGAAGTATCCACAGATGCCAAGAAGCAAGCAAGGTTCAGGAAAGGTCTCGACCCAGAGCTACGTCGTGACCTCAATTTGCATGAGTTCGCTACCTTCCAGGTTCTTGTGAACAAAGCCATCCAGGCAGAAACTGGTAGGATGACCTATGAGGAATCCCGCAAGCACAACTGTGATTTTGGGTCATCATCAGTCTCTATATCTCAAAGGCGTAGAATATGGATTCCGAACACCGCTCTCCCTCCGGGATATGCACCGAGGCCATCCTATGGCGCCTCGTCTGCCAATGCCATGTGTTCCCCAGAAGAACCTCATCAAGCGGATGATCAACCCAGATCCTCGTCCCATTTATGGGGCATGCTTCAAGTGCAGTCATCTTGGACATTATTCGAAGAATTGCCCTTTGCGATCAAATGTTCCATCCTCTTCAAGCAATGTTGTCGGTCGTGGCATGCCCCAAATCAAGAAGTTTAATGCCATGTCAGTTGTTTACACTCATGGATGTGTGCACCATGTAACTACAGAAGAAGCTGAAGATGATGCGAATGTCGTGCTTAAGACGCTTCTTGTCAATTCTCATCCAGCTTCAGTTCTATTTGACTCTGGAGCATCTCACTCTTTCATTTCTGAAAGGTATGCCCTGTCGCATGATATGTCTTTTGATATTATGCCAACTCCTTTGCAAGTTCAAACTCCAGGTTCTAGATGGCAAACTACTAGAGTGAGCCATGGAAATCAAGTCCTTGTTCATGGTTTAGTATTCCTTGCTTCTCTGATAGCTCTTAAGTCTTCGGACATCAATATCATTTTGGGGATGGACTGGATGACAGCCCATCATGCCAAAATTGATGGTTTCACTAGGTATGTTCAGCTTACCCATCCTTCTGGCTAGATAGTCAAAGTCCAAACCCGTATTCCAGAAGGGCGGATATATTCTCTCAATGCCAGTCATCTCCCAGACCTTGAGAACATCCCGGTAGTCCGTGACTTCCCGGATGTTTTTCCAGAAGAACTGCCTGGTGTTCCACCTGAGAGAGAAGTAGAGTTTGTCATAGACCTTGTTCCAGGAACTGCTCCAATTGCTAGGAGACCATATAAGATGTCACCCAGAGAGTTAGCTGAGCTTAAAATCCAACTCGATGAATCTTTGAAGAAAGGTTTCATCCATACTAGTTCTTATCCATGGGCTTATCCTGTCCTCTTCATCAAGAAGAAGGATGGTACGGACCGGATGGTTGTCGATTATCGACCGGTTAATCTGGTCACAATAAAGAACAAATATCCGCTCCCCAGGATCAATGATCTGTATGATCAGCTCGCTGGGTCCGCAGTCTTCTCCAAGATGGATTTGAGATTAGGTTATCATCAAATCAAAATCAGGAACAAGGACATTCCAAAGACGGCTTTCGTCACTCGTTATGGACAATACGAGTACACCGTCATGTCCTTCGGTCTAACCAATGCCCCAGCCACCTTCTCCCGCTTAATGAATTCGATCTTCATGGAGTATCTGGACAAATTTGTCGTGGTTTACCTCGATGATATCCTCATATACTCGAAGAACAAAGAAGAACATGCTGAGCATCTTAGGCTGGTATTGATGAAACTTCGAGAGCACCGCCTTTACGCCAAATTCTCCAAGTGCGAATTCTGGTTGCCAGAAGTGACCTATCTAGGTCACGTAATGTCTGCGAAAGGTATTGCTGTTAATCCCGAGAGAGTTCAAGCTGTCCTTGATTGGACTCAACCTGAATCGGTGAAGCAAGTTAGGAGTTTCCTTGTCTTAGCGAGCTACTGTCGCCGCTTCGTTGAGAACTTCTCCAAAGTTTCCAAACCTCTAACTGAACTCCTCAAGAAAGATAAGAAGTTCGAGTGGACTCCAAAGTGTGAGGAAAGTTTTCAGGAGTTGAAAAGACGACTGACTACTGCCCCGGTACTTGTACCCCCGGATTTCACAAAGGACTTTGTTATCTACTGTGATGCCTCGCGACAAGGTCTAGGTTGCATTCTTATGCAAGATCGTCATGTGATTGCCTACGCATCTCAACAGTTGCATCCACGTGAGGAGAATTATCCAACACACGATCTGGAACTTGCCGCTGTAGTTCATGCACTTGTCACTTGGCGACATTACCTTCTGGTTAATCGTTGCGAAATATACACTGATCACCAGAGTCTCAAGTATATATTCACCCAACCGGATTTGAATCTCAGGCAAAAACTGTGGATTGAGTTGATTACGGACTACGACTTAGGAATATCTTACACCCCAGGCAAAGCCAATGTCATGGCTGATGCACTAAGTCGTAAATCCTATTGTAACAACCTCATGTTGCTACAAAGTCAACCACTTCTCCACGAGGAATTTCATAAGTTAAATCTTCACATTGTTCCCCGAGGATTCCTTTCTACCTTGGTGGCGAAACCGACTCTTCAGGATCAGATCGTAGAAGCCCAGAAGCATGATACGGGAATTTCCCGAATCAAGAGCAACCTCGCTAGAGGAGTTGCTGGACGCTTCTCGGTAGATGATCAAGGTGTTGTATTCTTTGATGACCGCTTGGTGGTTCCCAAGAAGCAACAACTTTGAGAGCTGATCCTTAAAGAATCTCATGAATCTCCTCTCATGATTCATCCCGGTAGTACTAAGATGTATCAGGACCTACGCCAGAGGTTCTGGTGGACCCGGATGAAGAGAGAAATCGCTCAGTTCGTTGCTAACTGTGATGTTTGTCATCGCGTTAAGGCAGAGTATCAAAGGCCTGCTGGCACTCTTCAGCCCTTGGCTATTCCCGAGTGGAAATCGGTCAAGGTCGTTATGGATTTCATCACCGGCTTTCCAAAGACTAAGAAAGGGAATGATGCCATCTTCGTGGTCATTGATCGCCTTTCGAAAGTTGCTCATTTCCTTCCAGTTCGAGAAAGTATAACTGCTAGTCAGTTAGCAGACCTATATATTTCTCGAATAGTTTCTCTTCATGGTGTTCCTCTAGAGATCAATTCAGATCGTGGAAGTCTTTTCACTTCTCGATTTTGGGAAAGTTTCCAGAATGCTATGGGAACCCATCTCTCCTTTAGCACCGCTTATCACCCTCAGTCAAGTGGTCAAGTAGAAAGAATCAATCAAATTCTCGAAGATATGCTTAGAGCCTGTGTTATCTCATTCGGAATGAATTGGGAGAAATGTATTCCATTCGCCGAGTTTGCTTATAACAACAGCTTTCAGTCTAGTCTAGGCAAAGCTCCTTTCGAAGTTCTGTTTGGACGAAGATGTCGAATACCATTAAACTGGTTAGAAACCGGTGAAAGACAGTTCTTTGGACCGGATATGATCCAGGATGCAGAAGAGCAAGTTCGCATCATTCTTGAGAATTTGAAAACAGCCCAGTCTCGTCAAAAGAGTCAATATGATCGTCGTCATAAGGACGTAAGTTATGAATTTGACAAGAAGGCTTACCTTCGGGGTACACCTCTCAAGGGTACCCATCGTTTTGGTATCAAAGGCAAATTGGCTCCTCGTTACATTGTTCCTTTTCGCATTCTCGCCAAACAAGGAGAAGTTGCCAACCAGATGAAACTACCTCCCCAGCTTTCCAAGGTTCACGATGTGTTCCACGTTTCTCAACTCAGGCGTTGCTTCAAGGATCCTGTTCGCGAAGTAGACCACGAAACGCTTGATCTTCAAGATGACCTCTCATATCGAGAATATCCTATTCGTATTCTCGATGAAGCCAAGCGCAGCACTCGACGTCGCAGCATCAAGTTTCTGAAGGTTCAGTGGTCACACCATTCCGAGGATGAAGCAACCTGGGAGCGCGAAGATCGTCTTCGGCTTGAGTACCCTGCACTCTTCCCGACTACTCCTGAATCTCGGGACGAGATTCTTGTTTAGTGGGGGTGAGTTGTCACAGCCCTAGTTTAATTATGATTGCCAATGCATTCATGCATGCATTTTATTTTCAAATGAAATTGAAATGAGGATTTGATCAAGCCTCACCATTCAAATTTTGGACAAACAAGCAATATAAAAATTTGCTTCAAACAAGTCCAAGAAAATGTTCCTGGTTCTCTAACAAAATATTGGCATGAGGTAAAAATGCCATCCAATATTTTAGAGGCATAGAAACATTTTATATTGGGCATTTGGATTAATCCACAATTATTTGCAATGGAATTATATTTACCATATAAATAATATAGTTCCATATATTCTGAAAATTATTATGTGGCATTGGATAAATCCACTTAGCCCTCATAAATATTTCCAAGATTTATCAAAATGGCTTGCTATATTTTGCAAACTAGAACAAAATAACAGTAATAGAAAAGAATCAAATAAAAAGAAATGAGGCAAGGGCCTACCTGGCCACTTACCTGGTGGCCCACAACAGCCCAGTCCACCGCTGCACCTCCTTCTGTCGTCGTCCTCCTCGGGACAGAAGGATGACCGCGTGGTCGCCGCACGCACGCACGCGCCAGGCCACGTCCTCCCTGCCCGTCTGCTTCCCCTAGCAAGGGGATAAGCCCCGATGCCGTCCAAATCGGACTCTCCCACTCGCCTCTTCTTTCTCCCCTCCTCTTGTGCCCTTTTCCCCACATGGCCGAAGACCGCCGTCGCCGCCGATCACTGCCACCGCGGCCAGCGGCCACCTGAAGCCCTGCCGACGAGCTCACCGAAATCGCCATCGACTGCAACCTCTCCACGCTAGAGGAGTCGAGCTCGGACGCACCGCATCATCGACGTCGCCCCCTTCTTCAACCTTCGGTCGCCGGACTCCCGCCGCCGAATTCGCGAGCCACCGCACATCCCCGACCTCGCCATCACCTCCAGCGCAACCGCAGTGAGCCCACCGTCCCTCTCCCTCTCTTCCCGAGCCTCTCATCGCCGGCAATGGCGTGGCCGTGGCCACAGCTACCATGGCCCGCGCCCAAGCACCCCCGCGTGCTTCCGGAGCCCGCGTGAGCCCGCCCGACCATTTAACCTGCTCACCGGAGCCCTTCAGCCATGTGCACGACCGGTCCCGAAGCTGTGCCGCCGCCATGAGCTCAACGCCGGTCAGCACGAGCCACCCCGACACCCCCTGTTGCTCCTATTAGATGCGGCGCACCTCGAGCTCTCCATAGCATCCAACGGCACTCGAAATGAGGGACTGTAGCTCAAATCCGAGCCGCTCCGGCGCTCTGCCGCTGCAGATTTGGTCATCGGCATTTAAACGCCGGCGACGCTAACGTGGCGGCCTTGTTTAGCCACTAACCACCCCCAACCACTGACACTGGACCCCACCTCACTAAATAATTCCTCTGCTTAATTTAGTTTAAGTTAACCACGGGATTAGCCCCTGAGTGTATGATAGGATGGTCCCACATGTCAGATTTGACTGTTGTTGACCTGCTGACGTCATAACGACGTCAGGCTGAAGCAGTAATTACTTTCTGTAATAGAAATAATTCCGGAAAATACCTAAAACTTCAAAAATCATAGAAAATAATCTGTAAGTCAGATTGAACTAATTTATATATGAAAAATTATCAGAAAAATCCAATGAATCTGATGGTGGCATTTCCATGTATGTTAGAGCAAGCTAAATAGGCAAACTTGGACATTTTGTTCCAAACGCAATAGGCCACTTCACATATGGAGTTGATTTTGAACCTTGGGTTCAAACCATCTTCAATTAACTTGTTGCTAGATGCATTAGCTCAAACCAGCATCATATTAACTTTTCATACTCATGCATGATTGTGAAGCATTAGCCGTGCTTAATCTATACCTTGTTTGACCTTGTCGATAGACTTGCGGGACGTAGTAATCGTCGACATCGAAGAACAGTTGAGTTCTTCTGATAAACAGGCAAGCAACCCCTCCTTGACCATTTCGATATAATCCCACTCTCTCGCTCTTGCTCTCATTTCAATGCATTAGGACAAACGATTGAACTATTACTTGTGTTCCGGTAGCTGAACCCATTCCTTTGCATGAGCTGTCATTGTCACAGTAAATAGCTAAACCAAGCAACCTAGCTTACCTGGTAGATGCTTGAGCCATGTTGTGCTATAACCCTGTTATGCTTGCTATGCTTAGAGTCTTGTCTGGTCTGATTCATCTGGGTGATGAACCAGAGTGAAATGGATGTGTCCTGATGATGAGAGTTAAATGTTGAACCCGTTTTGGTCAAGGTAGTGATGAGAGGCCATGTAGGAGTACATGGTGGGTTGTCTCATTGAGACCGCTCATCGGAACTGAGTTCTGTGTTTGTGTTCCAAGACTAGCTACTACCGCACATTGGCTTCCGGTAACTCGACCCCTCTCGGCCTATTAACCTACCCTGTTCTCTGTCCAGGAATCACACTAGTTTGAAACATTGATAGGATGTGGCCGGGCCGCGAAGTGAATGAACGGCCCAACCGGGACCGGCTTGGGGCTCTGTACACAACTTCTGAGTCCGAATCGTGAAACACGGCCGGATTCTCGATTGTGGTAACCAACTCAGTTAGGCGACTGCCATGGGCTAGAGTCGTTGAAGGTTAATGTCCGTGGCCGACTCCCTCGCTGGGCTTCCGCTTGAAGGTTGCCGAGTTGCCTTTTTACGTGCACATGGCGTAAGTGGCGGGAGCATGTGTGACGAAGTACACCCCAGCAGGGTAATCTATCTATTCGACTAGCTGCGTCCGCGGATATGGACTACTTGGAGACTTGCATTGCTCATAGATAACTCTAAATGGATACTCTAAAATACTCCAGATAAGTGTGAGTGCTATGTATGGCTTCTCATAGGAAGACGAGAGAGGATCCATAGTGGTGTATTAATATGGTGAATATGTGGCCTCGTGTGTGCTCTCTCGTAGGGAGATGAGAGAGTAGTGATACATTGGATAATTTGTCATATTTCAGTCTAGCCAAAGGTCAAAGCTGGCATTCTATAGTAAACCTCACAATCCCATTCATTGATACATGATGCATATGTAGATAGTTCTGATGTAAGACTTGCTGAGTACCTTCGTACTCACTGTTGCTTATTTACATTTTTGCAGAGATAGACGTTGTTCGCTTTATGTTTCTTCTGACGATGACATCGACAGATTAGCTTAGTAACCCAGACAGGAGTCTGGCACCTTTGGTAGGGTCGTTGTAGCTTTTCAGGCTCTTCCAGCCGCTTTTAGTAGATGTCTGTACCCAGACATGTAACTTCCGCTTGTTGTTTGTATGCTCTGAATGTTGGGTCATGTGACCCATCCTGCTTGTAACATTATACTATGTTGGCTCTTCGGAGCCTTCTAAATAAATGTTATGTTGTAGAGTTTTGTTGTGATGCCATGTTTTATCTACACATATCGTGCATATTGCGTGTATGTTTGAATGCATTTGTATGTGTGGGATTCGACACCTAGCTGTATACCTTTAGTAGCGTACTTTATGGGGAAATGCCTCTTTGTGCTTCCACCGAGCCTTGGTAGCCTGCTACTACTCCGGACACATTGATTGACTAGCGTGTATCCTTCTTGCTGCTGTGTCTGTCCCTTCGGGGAAATGTCTCGCAGTGTAATGGAGTCCATGTAGCCTGCTATGACTCGTCTAAGCGCAGTTGATGACATTTATGTCCCACGGCGTAATGGAGTCCCTGTAGCTTGCTATGACTCGTCTACACACGCTGATGACCGACACCTGCATTGCTGGGTTACGTATGCCTGTCCCTGTACGGTTGTGCCACTTGGGTCTATAATTAGTCATGTCGACCCGGGTTCTTTGACGTGTGAATGCTAGCGACATGTTCATATCCGTTGATCCAAAAGGCGCAAACGGTCCCGGCCAAGGTAAGGTGGCATGATGGGTTACCATGCGTGAGGCCGCAAAGTGGTGTGACATGTTACATGCTAGATTCATATGGCTTAGGATCGGGGTCCCGACAGTAGCGATGGGTCCTGCTGCTCTTGAGCAGCCGGGCCGGTGGCAGCATTGGCTGCCGGAGAGATGGAGCGTTGCGGGACACTGCGGCCCTCGGGCGCCGTCTGGGCGACGCGAGCAGCCCGGCGCTCAGCACGAACTCGGTGGGCGTCGGCCATGGGAGCGACGGAGTTGAGACGGGGTGAAACCGGAGAAAGATTTTGACACGCCCCTACGTGGCACGCCAAATGTCGGAATCGGGGATCCGCAAAACCCAACAAGGATCGAACACTAGGGCGTTTGCGAAGATCTCAACCGGCTCGAAGTCTCAAACTCGTCACCCTATGGCCTAGCTGCGTCGAATAAGTGTGAGCGGGGAAGGGGATGGACTCAGAGATTTACGCAGGTTCGGGCCACCTTGCAGTGTAAAACCCTACTCCTGCTTTGTGGTCGATTGGCCTCTCGAGGAGGCTGAGGATGAACTAGTACAGTGGTTGGGTGGCCTCACGAGGGCTCTTGATGGTGATGAACTTGATCCGATCCAACCTGCCCTCTACGATGGGAGCTAGTCCCTTTTTATATCGGCCACGGTCCTCTTCCCTTATCGCACAGGCAGGAAGGGATCACACAACAGCCAAATTTGAAAGGGGACAAGAGGTACAACCTATTCTGACTAAAGGTGGGCTTCGCCTGCAAAGCTTCCGGGTGTGACGCAGCGGTGGGCTCGGCAATGACATCCGTCCTGCCGAGCTCGTGGTCTCCGTCCTCTTTCACTAGGAGGGAAACCTTTGGGGGGTTCCTTGGGAACCTGCGTACGTCCCTGTCTGCTTAGCACGAGAGAGGAAATTGTCCTCCTTCTGCGACCGCTGGCGCCCGCCTTGCTTGGCCGTCAGAACCCACGTCACCCCGGACTCACGAGGTCGGGTACTTGCATAGGAATCTCCGCTCCTCGGGAGGCGGCCTCGGGGGATGCCGCATCTCCAGAGGTCTTGGTGTTGCTCTCCTCGCGAGGCGGGGGCTCTCGCGAGGGCCTTGACTTGAGGGGCTCGTTGCGGGGCCATACCGGGCCGTCGTGGTGGGCCACACGCTAGGCCGCAGGCAGGCAGGTCTGGGTACCCCCGATCCCAGAACGCGGCAGCTCCAAACTCTCATCCACTATCAAGTCACTGGAGTAGAGAACAGAGCTAACTTGTTGTCACATCCCAGATTTTTCCCAAATCTGGTATGTTATTTTTTCACTTGAAATTATTTTTTTTCAAACAAAACCCTTCGATTGATTGATTGCTAGTTGAAAATTGCTTGATTGTATGAATAGGAAGTTGAAATCCAAGTTCAACTAGTGGAAACGTAGCTAGCAAATAGGTGGGACCCAAGCCATTGAAATATTGTTGACCAAAACCAATTGAAATAAGTCCCAAGAATATCCAAGTCAAATTAATTCCCCAAAAGAATTTGAATTGGAATAATTTTGATATCAATTCGAATAAAAGGGGAATTTAATCAAACATGACTTCCATTTGAATCTGGAAGGGATTAGGATTCCACAAGTCCAAATGATGACCTAGACCCTCTGCACAGTTTCAAAAATGGGTTTGAATCAAAATTGGTTTTGAAACAAAATTCAAATTCAAAATGAAAATAAAAGTATAGAAAATAGTTGTCCAAAATGACCAAGAGAAATGTGCAACATTTCACAAATATTCCATTTTGAATTCAAAAACTATGTTGTGTGAAAAAGAATTTCAAATCCAAACTCTATTTAAATTATCAAAGAATCTGGACAAAGAAAAATAGAAAACAGATAAATAGAAAAACAAAAGAAAAAGAAAAAGCCCACCTAGACCTAACGACCTACCTAGCCTAGCCGGCCCAGCGTGTGCGCATCGAGTTAGCCCAGCGCCCGCTCACCTCCCCCCTCTGACCGATAGGCGGACCCCACCTGTCGGGTCCTCCTCTAACCTCTGCACCCCCACGATTCCCACGATGTGACGCACGTCCGCGCCCACATCGTGCACATCTGCGCGCTCTCCGACCACGCCAACCCCCGTGGACCTGTCCTATAAATCCCCCTCGTCTCCCTCTTTTCTTTTCCCTAGCTCGTGAAGCCCCTCGCTGCCAGGCTGCCCCATCACCGACCCCCGAGCTCCGCCGCTGACCTAGTCCTGCTCCGACCATTTTGGAGAAACTAGACATCCCCTAGACAATCCCGTGCCACCACGGCAGTCCTCGCATGCATACACACCCTTGGGACACCCTCACGATGAGTGGAGCTTCCTCGAGCCCCTAGTTCCTCAGAGGCCGAAGCCCTTCACCATGTCCATCGACTTACTCGTGTTCGTGTGCACCCGCTGAAGCCGTCCGCTCGTCCAGGCACACACACGTAAGTGTCGATCGCAACGACGCCTAAAGCCCTGTCGCCGCACCCGAGCTCTGGCGAGCCCGCCTCGTCCAACTCGGTCGGCCACTACCACGTCCGAGGCCACTAGAGGATCCCGATGCCGAGCCGCGTTGAATCACACCCTCCGCCGCATCGGAAACCCTCGGAAGCGACCACCTCCCAAAGCTAGCGCCGCCGTGCACGCATTTTCCAGTGAGATACCGGTGAATCTCTGGTGAGCCACCGAAACCCTAAACCCAGATCTATTTTCGACCGTTGGATCACAATCGTACACACAAAATTAGATCACTTAACGAACTGGTATCGACCAACCACACGCTACCACGGAGATGACCTTATCCATAGCCGAAAATTGAATTATATCGAATAATTGTTTTAATTGACAGTTTTACAAAAAAAACCTAAAATAGACACAACTTTTTACTGGGAAGTCCAAATTGAGTGATTCTTTTTGCAAAATGAACCTTATGAAATGTACGATCACAACCTCACATGATGAATTTGAATTGGAATAGGTTATAACTTGGAATTTGTAATTCCAAATAAACTGATTATTTTGCAAATTGAACCTAATCAAATAAACTTTCATATTAGCTATTGTAATCTAATTTTAAAATATTTTAAATTATAATTTGAATATAGTTGGAATAGTGATATAATTCAAACCTAATTAGGTTTAATTATAAAATAAAATTTGTTAATAAAGCAACCGTGTAACAAATATGATTAGAAACTTTAATTAAACTTTATAAAATATTTTGGGATTATTATTTGACTTTAGATAATTCAAATAATATTTGAATTAATTCAAACCTAGTTTGAAATTACTCTGAACCCTAGATTTAATTTGAAATAAAACTAATTCAAATAATTAAATCAAATTAAACCTAGTAATTGTTTTGGAGTTAATATTGATTTTTAGGGGAAGATGAACTCAAATTAATTTAGTTCAAACCTAAACTAGTTTGAAATTATTTGAGCCATAATAATTATTTTGGGATTTACTTTTACTTTCTAAATCAAATAAAAAACTAAAGTAATTATAATAGATTATAATGGACTATAGTAATTATATTGGCTTATAATTTACCTTAGTTTAAAACTTATTTAATAATATACCTTAGTAATTATTTTGGGATTTATATTTGACTTTAGTTGACATTTATTTAATAATTGACCTTAGTTGAAAACTTATTTAATAATATTATACTCTAGTAATCACTGGATTTGTATTTGACTCTACTAGTAACAAGATGGTATTTGAATTAGATGAACCAATTAAAGTGGATTATGAAATGTTTCATAATTCAAATTGAACTTAATGAAACAAAATTAAATTATAAACCCAATTCAATTTGAATTCAAATGGGATGAACCCTAATTCAAATCCAAATTGAATTGAAAACTAGACCAAGTTATTAATTTCAGACCTTACACTACTGCAGGATGGTCCAAAGACGACACATCAATCAGAGACCCTTCACCGAAACTGTGTGCGATCCATCAATCGCAAACGGTATAGTTCAAGCTCCGCCGCCAATGACGAAAACCATGTGCGATGGAGGAACCATCGAATACGATTCAAAAAATAGTTGCGTGTGTGATGCGTCGCATACAGTTTGTTCTTATGAACTGTTTGTGATTATGGAATATAACAAAAACGGTTAACAAACTACATAGGTGTGCGTAGTCCGGCATATAGTTCACTCTGACAAACTATTTGCGCTGATCCAGCAGAACACAATCGAGTTAGCCTAAGAAAGCGTGTGTGATACCCGACAAATAGTTCATTCATCAGAATTGTTTGGGAAGACCAATAATAACCCAAACGATTCATCCTGACAACCGTGTGTGTTGTGGGTACCCGACAAACAGTTCATTCATTAGAATTTTGTGGGAAGACCAAATATAACCCAAACGATTCATTCTGACAACCTGTGTGTGTTATGGGCAGACGGTTGCTTCTAATAATTGTATGAGATGTGATTTGCTCTGTTTGCACAACATCTATATGCTCTGTCTACAAAACACGAACATTATTGTTGTATTACCAACTTGAACATCTAATTACATAAGTGACTACACAACACATGTACATTCCTCAATATAAATTTACAAGAAGTAGACAATCACCAAATCATACCGTTCTTCTGACGACGGTTGCCGACACTGCTGTGCTTGTGCCTATCCCTCGCCGTCTGCAGGAAGGAGGCACTTCCTCATGTCAATGATCCTCCTGTACATCTCGTAGCATGTGTACGCATCCTTGGCCGCGTACTTGATGTGTTCTTCATCCAATTCGTTCACCCATGCCTTGTGCCAGGTAGACTTGTCCTTGTGGCACTAAGCCTTCATGTCTTTGTAGTAGGGATCGATGATGGCCGCAGCGAGTTCAACCAGGGAGTCCTTCTGCTTCTTCTTCTCGCCGCCCCAGACCCTGTACTGACCTTTGATGTTGACAAGCTTCTGGCAGGACAAGCCCGAAGTCTTGAGCACCTTTAGATCGTTGGTGGTGTCCACCGTTGCGAACCTGTAGTCGGGGCTGTTGACAAACCTGGCGAAACGCTCGCAAGGACTTGTGGCCAGGCAGTAGTGGTAGACGAGCATGTGATGGCGCACACACAACTGGGCGATGGCAACCTTCTGATCATGCGCGGCACGACTGCCAGTGTACTCGAGGTCGAAGCCGACCACTTTGTACTTGTCATCCTTAGCAAGCAGCTGCTCCAACGTGTTGATGGAGTTCACCACCACGACCGGGTCGTTGGTGTACACTACTAGGGAAAACCTTATACACAGAACCTTAGCAGTCGCGCTGGCTAAAAAGAGGCGCTATTGCTACTTAGCCGTAGCGCGCGTGCAGAACAGGCGCTACTGCTAACAAATTAGCAGTATCGCATTTTTCAAAAACGCGCTACTACTAATATTGCCCGCACCGTTGCCGCCAGGCTAGGTTTAGTAGTAGCGCGCACCAGAGAACCGCGCTACTGCTAAAAGAATAGTAGTAGCGCATTTTCTGGGTAGGGCGCTACTGCTAAGTATGAACCTCGCCACATGGCGGGCCCCACTTAGCAGTAGCGCCTCTCCCTGGGGCGCACTACTGCTATCTTTTTAGCAGCAGCACATTTTCTGCCAAGCCACCACCTTTTTCCTCCCCATCCCCCCTCCCCATCATCCTCTCTTCCTTCACTTTCCCCTAGCTCCCACCTCCTCTCTCCCTTACTTTGCTTCTTCCTCACTACTTCTCCCCCCCCACTACTCTCCTTCTTCTACCTCCCTCTCTCTCTCTCTTTATTGCTCCTAGCTAACTACACCACCTCCATTAATGCATCTCCTTTCTCTTTTTCCTCCCCCCTCCACTAGGTAGTTGAACTCATCTCCTTCCCAAACTAGCTAGGTAGATCTAGCATTTAATGAAGTGACCTATGTACCTCCCTAACTAGATCTAGCCATGTCATGGAAGTAAGCTTTGTCCACTTTTGATCATTCCCCTAGGTGGTGTGGCGACACCGATCGACATCATCATCACCGTGCTCGATCTCAAGATAGGTGATTAAAAATTTGTGCTTTTGCAAGAATGGAAATATGTGTATGTGTGCGATATGACATAATCGGGCGATATGATGGAAATTGTGTGTGTGGCATGATTTGCCGCCGAATTGTGCTTGAGTTGCCTAAGTTTTGCCGAAATGTCGATTTATTTCCGTTTCGACGAATTTCGGGCAAACTCTATATGTCCTATTTTTAGGGGAGGTCATGCCGAATTTTTGTATGACTTTGATGCATGCATGCATTTTTATAATAAATTTATTTATTATTACCGTGCATGCGTTCATGATGGTCAGTGGAACGATGGTGGAAAGGTGGTTGCGGTCGGCGGTGCAGGACATGAATGAAAATAACCGGACATAGATTATATGTCCGTGTCGAAGATGCAAAGGAGAACTTTGGATCGACCCCTATGAGCATGGTCGTGTGATGGCGCACCTGCTCATGACTGGTTTCATGGATGGCTATACTCGGTGGATAATTGAAGATGATGATGATGAGGAGGAGGAGGACGCCGACGGGGCAGGCAATGACCACACAGGGCAAGACGAAGAGATGACCGATAATGGCGGCGGAAAAGGGGCCGGACATGGCGGCGGGGAAGAGGCCGGACATGGCGGTGGAGAAGAGGCCGGACATGGCGGCGGAGAAAACATGGACTCCACGCCGCACACTTCGTCGGTACTAAGTTCAATCGTGCGGGACCCTCATGTTCAGGAACTGCTACACAAGGAGACGAGTACTGACAGAGCTGCTTCTAGAGAGGAGGCCAAGCTACAGCATTTTGTGGTTGACTCGAACACTCCATTGTATGATGGTTGCGATCCCGAGGTGAGCCGCTTTAGTTTCACGCTCGAACTTCTGAAGACGAAGGCTAAAAAAATGGACCGACACTAGCCTCGATGAGCTTCTCAAGTGCCCTCTTGATCTACCGCACGTTAGATACCATGCATGCATCAACGATTGCATAATTTATCGGAAGGAGCACGCGGACAAAACCAGCTGTCCGGTGTGCAATGCTTCTCGATACAAGAAGGCCGGTAAGAAATCTCCCCAGAAAGTTGATGGTACTTACCGATCACTCCCCGTCAGCAACGTTATTTTGTAGATCCCAAGGAAGCAAAGCTCATGCGTTGGCACACGGAGAGGACAAAGCCCGATGATGGAGATGATCCGAAGCTAAGACACATCGTTGATGGAAGCCAGTGGAGAGCGTTCAACGGCGAATATCGATATTTCGCATGTGATGCAAGGAACATCATGCTTGGCACGTGTACCGATGGCATGAATCCGTTTGGCAACCAGAACACTAACCATAGCACGTGGCCCGTGTTTGTATGGATGTACAACATCCCCCCCTGGTTGTGCATGAAGTCGAAGTACATACACATGAGCATGCTGATTCAAGGGCCGAAACAACCGGGAAATAATATTAATCTATATCTGGGGCTACTTCAAGAGGAGTTAGACACGTTATGGAAAACACCGACCAAGACATGGGACACCAGGAAAGGCGAGTATTTCTATATGAGAGCCACGCTGATGATGACGGTGCACGACTATCTCGGTTACGTATATGTCGCAGGCCAGGTGTGCCACGGATATTGCGGATGCACGTGGTGCATGGATGATACGACGTCTCAGCAGCTAACGTCAACGAAAGATGGCGGGTTTGGGAAAATCGTGTACATGGGGCATCGAAGATGCATGGCTCGAGAAGGATGACCCGTGGAGAGACCGTGGAGATCTATTCAATGGTGAGGCTGAGCATCGAGGACCTCCACGTAAGCGGAGCGGCGCTGAAATCGACGAGCTCTTGAAAAACTGGGAACAGTGCCCCGTGCCGGGAAAGACGATGAAAAAGGCACCGGAGCCGCCGCTGAAGGTATGGAAGACGAGGTCTGTTTTCTGGGACTTGGAGTACTGGCACAAACTCGACACGCCACATTGCCTTGATCAAATGCATATCTGTAAGAATGTCCTTGAGAGCTTGCTTGTGACACTGATGAACATGCCGGATAAGACCAAGGATGGGCCGAAGGCAAGAAGAGACTTGCAAGATTTGAATATCAGGGCAGATCTGCACATGCCGCCACGTAAAAAGTCAGAGGAGACAGAGACAGAGATGGAGGCGCGGGAGAAGAAGGGTAAAAAAGTGAAGGAAGAGGATTATTGCCCCCCTTCTTGCTTCACCTTAAGTCCGGCTGAGATCGATCAATTCTTGAAGTGCCTTACCGGAATCAATGTTAGTTCCGGTTATTGTGGGAAGATAAGCAGATTTCTAGACACGAAGAAGAAAAGGTTCAGCACGATGAAGTCCCATGACTGTCATGTGATGATGACACAAATACTACCTGTTTCCCTTAGAGGGATAATGGACAAGCACGTCCATGAGACGCTTATTGGTCTCTGCAACTTTTTTGACGTCATCTCTCGAAAGTTGATCAGTGTGAAGCAGCTCCGAAGGCTACTAGAAGAGATCGTTGTGATACTAAATGAGCTTGAGATGTACTTACCGCCCGTGTTCTTTGACGTCATGGTGCATCTGTGTGTCCATATTGTAGACGACATAATAGACCTGGGGCCATCATTCCTGCATAACATGATGCCGTTCGAGAGGATGAATGGGGTCATGAAAGGATTCGTTCGTAACATGACCCGTCCGGATGGAAGCATCGTCCAGGGCTATCTGACACAAGAGTGCATCTCTTTCTGCGAGAATTATCTATATGGCGGAGACCGGCCTGGTGTTGGTTTGCCCGTTAAGAAGCACGTTGGGAGGCTCGAAGGACAAGGTCACTCCAATGGTCGCAGGGAAGTGCATGTAGCCTACTCAGATCGACGCAACGACTTTGATAGAGCAAACTTAGTACTGGTACAACACCTAGACCAGGTAGATCCTTTCGTGACACTGCACAAAGAAACCATCGCAAAGAAGTATCGTGACCGGGGGGTATGCAGGACGGACGCCGAAGTTACTAGAGATCACAACTCCACTTTCCTTCATTGGTTCAAAGAGCATATTCTTGCTAATCCCCTGGAACAAGGCTCTAAGGACGGATTGCTCATATACGCCTTTGCACATGGCCCCTCGGCCAATCTCATGACCTATCAGGCATACGATATCAACGGATACACGTTCTACATGGAGGCCAAAGATATGAACAGTGATTGGCAGAACTCAGGGGTGACAATGGAATGCATGACCGGTTGCGACAACGGCGCAACTGAGAGATTTTACGGAAGGGTCGAGGAGATCTGGGAGCTTGACTACTCTGGACTGCACAGCGCGACGATGTTCCGTGTCAGATGGGCTAAGAATGTTGAAAGAGAAAACCGGTATTTCACTACCATGACTATACCCGACGCCAAGAGCGCTACCGTGAACGCCATCGCAAAAAACGAGCCATGGGTACACGCTAAGCACGTGACACAATGCTTCTTCATAACCGACAAGAGAAATCCCAGCCGTGTTGTCGTGAGGAGAGGCAAAAGGAACATCATTGGAATGGATGGAGTCGCCAACGAGAAAGACTACGACCAGTATGGCAACCTGATGAGGGAAGATGACGATGACGGTGAAGTATACGTCCAAAGAAGAATCAATACAACATTACCTAAGAAAGATCGTACTCCATGGAAAAGGAAAAGTCACAATGAGGGGCTCAATTATTCGTCTACGAACAAGAAGCTTAAGGGAAAGAAGCTCACTTAAAAACGAAAACGTCGACGCTGATCGAGAAACCGTTATCGGTCAAATGATGTAATATATATGTTCCTATTTTGTGTACACACCTAACCATTATGCATGGGTCAACTGATGTAATATATATGTTCCTATTTTGTATACACACTTAACCGTCAAATGATGCAATATATATCGCCTTAGCTATATACATTGTATCACCTTCCCTTCGATCCTGCTCTCGGAAAAAAAAGAAGAAAAGAAAAGGCAAAGAAAATAGAAGAAACAAACAGGAAAAGAAAAGAAAAGGAAAAGAAAATAGAAGAAACAAACAGGAAAAGAAAATAAAAGAAAATAGAGGAGTGATAGCAGTAGCGAGTTTCTGTAAAACGTCCTATAGCTATATCAAGTAGCAGTAGCGCGTTTCTGTAAAAACCCCCGCGCGGGCTTCCCTCCTCTGCTTCCTCCCCCAATTCCCCCACTCTCTTCTCCCCCTCGTCGTCGGAGCCCCTGCCCTCGCCCTCGCCCTCGCCGGAGCCCGAGCGCCGACGCCGACCCCAACATCGCACGCCTCCCTCGCCGTCGCCCGGCCCCGACCCGGACGCCGCACGCCTCCGTCGCCGTCACCCGGCCCCGGCCCCGACCCCGACACGGCACGCCTCCCTCCTCTGCTTCCTCCCCTCCCAACCTCGGCCATCGTCGGGCCTGCCTCCTCACCCTGCACCCTCTGTAAGCCCCCCACCGCTCCTCTGTCTCTGCCATTAGGGTTCTAGCTAGGGTTCTTAGGTTAATTTACTTAGGTTTTCGTTAGGGCAGTAGGTTAATTAGGTTATCTATTTAGTTAGGGCATTAGGTTAATTAGGTTCTTAGGTCAATTTACTTAGTTATGAACCCTAGGTATCAAATTTAGTTATGAACCCTAGGTAGTTATTTTTTTGTGGTGATGAATTTAGTTATGAACCCTAGCTAGGTATCAAATTTTATTCAAGGAATTTTTATTGGTATTTAAAGAAAAAACAGAATTGTTGCTATTTGATTGTTTTAGTTAAAGCTATTGTTGCTATATGAACCCTATATGATATGTGGACATGTGATACATGTGATTCAAACAGGGCCGTGGTGGAACAATCCCCCACTAGCTAGCTTATATTTGAAGTGGACATGTGATATTTGGAAAATGATGGTTATGTGCAGAGTAAATGATCCGAGTGGCCTATGTTTCGCCGGAATGTTGATTCATTTCCGTTCCGGTGAATTTCAGGGGCTCGATATGTCCACTTTTTAGCAAAGGTCGTGCCGAACTTTCCAGTGAATTTTGGCATGACTTGTGCTAGAAAGTAGGCATATTGAGTGTCGGGATTTGCTGGGAAACGGCATTCCGGCAAACCATAGACCTTTTTTATGTCATTACTCATTTTTATTATAGTTTAAGAATTAAACAAGGAGACTTAATCGTAGGAAATATGTCGAACAACGAAGAAATAGGGCCTTCTGACCACGATGCAGACGAGATGGATTATGAGGGTGAACAACAGTACCTCGACTTTTTGTCTGCTAAGCTCACTCAAGGTTTGCAGGACGGCCTCGATGATGGTACTGACACCGACATCGACACCGATGGCACCGGCACCGATGGCGGCTCCGACACCGGCGGGGAAGATACCGGCGGGGAAGGTACCGGTGGGGAAGGTACCGGCGCCGAAGCCGCTACCGAAAAGAAGAAGCAGGAGAAGCAGAGGATACGAAAACCTAACAAACTCGGCATCGGACGACTGGTGATCACAAAGATGGCCGCTGGCAAGTTTGAGCCATTGGAGCCGGAAGAACCTCGCAAGTGCTACGGGAACCAAGTCGGATGCATCCTACGGGAATGCGCGAGCATCAACAATGATGACATAAGGGGTAAAAACATTTGATGCAGTTGCTCCTGGCGAAGCTACACAAGAGATCCAAGTTCCCCGACCAGGATGATGCCATAGAACACCCGTGGGATGATAAGAAGATGAAAAAGATTAACAATCACGCCTTGGGCATGTTCAACAATGATTTGGCCTCCTAGAAAGGGAGGGTGAAACGAGCTATTGAGGCTGAGGAACCCCTGTCCAAGATTCTGGAGGAAAATCCGACACTTATGGAAGAGGAGTTCCAAAAGTTCAAGGACACTTGCGCTACCGAGGCAACCAAGGCTAAGGCTGCGAAATTCAAGAGCCTTCAGCAAAGGAACACGGGGAACCAACGCCTCGGAAGCCGTGGCTACCTTGGGAAAAGGCCCATATGGGATAAGCAGGACGCGGAACGTGAAGCCACGGGTCTCCCAGACCCCTTCGCGAAGTTCACCAACCCCTTGGAGCGTGACTTCATCAGGGCCCGCTACAAGTGGGACAAGGAAAAGAATGTTTTTTACACGGACCCGATCACGAGGAAATTGATTAAAATACTAGTAATTATTCTTTTACCACCTTACATTTAGCTTCTGATCAAGTCGACTACACATTCGTAAACGGTTCACGTTCCTTCTGCAGGACAAGCAACACAAGCTTGCAGCTGAAAGCCAGTCTTCGTCGATCAGGCCCAAGTGGGACACCCCTCTCAACCGGGCCTTGAACAAACTTAAGGGACTCCCTTTGGACCAGCGGCCGCAATATGGAGGTGTGCACGGCGCTGGAGACGGCGCCACGTGGAAGGTCTTTTACAACGAGGGCCTGGAGGCCAAGAAGCAGAAAAAGAAGTTCAGTCAGGCGGACATCGACGAGAAGGTGAAGCTTGCGTTCGAGAAAAAAGCATCTGAGGATGCGAAAAAAGCAGCCAAGGAGAAAAATGAGTTGCTACAGCAGGCAGTCGCTGCAGCTGTAGATGCCTGTAGAAATGATTTCGCTACTAACTTGGTCCCGGCTATCATCAACTGGATGAAGGAAAATCCAGACAAGACGGTAGATGATTTCCCCATGCCCAGCTTCGTCGGGAGCAACTTGGTGAACAACACAACCGCACCATCACCAGCTCACGCAACCGCGCCTGCTCCCGCACCCGCACCCGCACCCGCTCATAGCAGCCCGTCCTCAGTCTCTGGCGCGCTAGGCGGGCCTTCGTCTTTGGCTGAGCTCGACGCCCTCACGGTAATTACATGTCACACCAACATATATCTGGAATATTCCGTTTTCGTTGCCTTTCAGATGTTTTACGCCGCAGACATGTCTTTGCAGGCCGACAAAACCCCGTGCACCGTACTCTACTTGCTCAAAGGCCAGAAGGTTCACGTGGGAAAGGCGGTGATAACGAAGCCCTTGGAACTCACGTTCCACGGCCAGCCGATGCCCGGTGGGCACATCAGGGTTACCTTGTCGAATGTGAAATCGGGGCACGAGGATTTGCCTCCTCCAGTACGGCTAGGGGGAGAGGACGACGAGACGCCGCCGCGGCTTGGAAACTGCAAGGGTTGGGTGCTGCTATGGCCAAAGAATCTTCTTCGTCTGGAGCCGGCCGAGAGCACACCAATAACCACACATCAGCAAGCAGGTATGAACACCACCACCCCGCCAGCGCAATTACCAATGCCTGTAGTAGTGCCAGGTGAGAGCGGCGGACGACGCGAGGAAGGGGGTCCAATAGTGGCTGATGTAATCGCCCCCGTAGAACAAAGAATGGATGATGAGATGGACGAGAACCCTCTTCGGTTCCTCAATACAGGCGCCTATGACGATGACTTGGAATTGATGAGTCAGCCATATGACGAATCGGGCTATCAGCATGCTGATGAGGAGATGGATGATCTGCCCGGGTAGGAACGTCCTAGCAGGGTTGATTGCAAGAAGTCTCTCTTCATGCAATCCTCACAGGACACGCCTAAAGATGCCGCCTCAACACAGGCTCAACTAGCCGAGGGTCGTACAGTGCTTAGCCCGACAACACTATGGCAGGGGTTAAGCAAGGGTCTGGAAGATCAGCCCAAGAAAAAAGGAGAGTATGGATGGTCAGCCAAGCAGAAAAAGGGGAGGAGGAGACCGCCGAAGAAAGGCTCTGCTGCCTACAAAGAAGCCAGAGCACATAGCAGCCAGACGGCGGATTTTGAAGAGTGTGTACCCGTCAAAGGTGCGGCAATGTTCCATGTCACGGGCGAGCCGATCCTACCGCCGAAACCGCTGGAGGCAATATCAGGGGATCTCAGGAGACTGCACACGGCCCGTGGAGGTGTTCCAGGATATCCGACATACGCTACTCGTGTGCCCGAGGGGAAGTGCTACGTCGACACACGGCCCGCGGAGGTGTTCTTCCTACGGTTTGACCATATCTTCGAGATGTTTCTGACAAGGCGGCTCTATTTTACAATCGTCCGCCTTTTTGCGCTACATATGAGCTCCGTCATGAAGAGAGAAGTCGTCTTGCAAATCTGTGCGGCGAATCCATACTACATGCATGAGTCCTTCTTGAGTCTCGGCGACTTTGAGCGTAAAACTGCTAGGGAGTACCTCAAAAACTTCATGGTATAGAATAAGGACCAGGAAATTGTCCTCCTGCCTTATCATCCAAAGTAAGTCAGTGCCGGACAACCCTTTCGTACATTTCAATCATTCCTTCTCGCTAATATGGAGAATAATTTGAGGTGTTCTTTTCCCTGCAGCAACGGGCGCGCCATCCTTATCGTTCTTTACCCGCGAGTCTCCCACGCCGTGTATTTCGACCCTACCAGAAACTACGAGAAGAAGGACTACACCCACGTAATGAATATTCTAGATGATGCTCTCCAAGGCTTCAGCTTGAGGGGTGGCCACATGCAGATCAGGAAACAAAGGAACTGCAAGACGGGTTTCTCGCATAAAACTAACTTCTGCTTCATCCATGTCCCGAAATCAAGTAGGAACGATGGATTCTACCTCCTCCATGTCATGATGGAGTTCAGAAGGGATCACCAAAAGCTTCGCATGACAACCAGAAATGATGATCATATCCGCAAGTGGGTAGAATCTCAAGGAGAAGCGGATTATAAACTTAGAGATGACTTCTTTCACATCCAGAGGGACATTGCGATGATCATCATGAAAGAAGTCTTTGAAGAGAAGGGAATGTTCCACCACGGCCCTATATCGCGAGCTGACGTCCGAACTCACATAGGCATGCAACGTCAGGACCTCACACCATTCAAGAAGCTAGGGTACATCCTCGATGATCTGGAAGGATGGAAGTTCTAGTGATTTACGATGCCGATGATGATGATATGTGTCGGTTGAACTTGTATACTTTCTTTAGCGATGAAACTTTGTGATGTCCATGGTCCCTACCAAACTTGCGTAACGCTACTTTGTTAGTTTGGGTACGATGACCTGCGTACCTCTAGTTAATTAGTTTGCGTACGATGAAACTGCGTTGATTATTTATGTTTACTATATGTTGCATCTAGTTGCTAACCCTTTCTTTTTCGTGTTGCTCAAGTATATTTTGTTGCATATGATTGTACATTCTCTTGATGAAGATGCATCTGTAACAGGTACCTAGATTCTTGATGGCGAAGTACCGGTGCTATGTCGTGTACAAAGGGAAGGTTCCGGGAGTATACGACGAGTGGTCCGAGTGTCAGGCGCAAGTGGAGGGGGTCTCGGGCGCCAGCCATAAAGGTTTCAAAAGCAGACAAGAAGCAGAAGCTAGTTACTTGAGGAGGCTCATGCTAGCGCGAGAGAGGACTCATAACCGCCGCGTCATGTACTGCATAGTTTCGCTCTCACTCATAGTGATAGCTCTTCTCGTGTATATCATTGTTTAGATGGATGACGATGTAGTTGCAAGTATTTGAGACTTGTATCGCTATTTTCGAGAGATGATGACGAGAGACCACTTTGTGTTGGATGATGAGGACATGAATTGATAAGACTATTTGTATGTGTATGCTATGATTACATTTGTATGTGTATGATATGCTAGATATTATTGTATAAAGCCTGTAAAAATACAAAACAAATATGCAGGAAAAAAAATTAGAAACTAATAAAACTAGTAGTAGCGCGGCTTACTGTAGCGCGCTGCACCTATTAGCAGCAGCACGTCCCGGTAAAGCTCGCTACTGCTACCCATGTTTAGCAGTAGTGCGTCTTTCTCTAGAGCGCTACAGCTATTAGCAGCAGCGCGTCCCGGTAAAGAACGCTACTGCTACCCATGTATAGCAGTAGTGCGGGTCGAACAGCGCTACTGCTACAAGTTAGCTGTAGCGCCGTATCAGTAGCGCGGGTACCCGCGCTACTGATACACCTAAAAACCGCGCTACTACTAGGCTTTTCCCTAGTAGTGGTACACCACCGAGAGGTCCGTCTTCCTGATGTGGGTGTCCACTTTGACAATTTTGGCGAACTGGCACTCGGCGCCGGCAGCCACCATTGGATTCGCACGGGAAGGTTGAAGCGGTGAAGAGATCGTGGGTGTGCTTCTTGTGTTGTGTGGCGCGACCAGAAGGTGGAAAAGACGAAGGTAAATGGCCGCGGGAATAAATTGCGCCGAACGGCCTGGAATTTCGGCATGTCCGCATGGCAGATTTTGCAGCGCTTAACAGCATGGTGGCGCCGGGAGCGGCACAACCGCATGCATATGGTGCCCCGAATGTACGTGACCATTTGCGCGTGGACGCCGGGAGAGCAAGCGCGCACGGACGCGATTACAGCGCACCGTGGCCGCATCGACCACCTCATGCGTAGATCAATTCGCGACGATGCGTATAGAACGACCGTTTGCTTTGTAGTAAAACGCAAACGGTTTTTTATTATTAACCGTTTGTGTACTGGTCATTTCTCCCACCTCCGTCCCGTCTTGTCACCGCGTTGCCGCCCGATGATTCCAGTGCACACTTCGGGAGTGCGCAGGTTCCCGCGCAAGCTTCCCGCCCGGCTCGCTGAAATCCTCCAATCACCCAATGCTTCGGGAGCGCACAACGTTTCTTTTGCGCTTCTCGTTCCCGCGCAACCGCGCAGGAACGAGCGCAAGCTTCCCACCCGGCTCACCTTGGCCGCCTGCTTTATAAACCCTCACGGTCGGCTCCTCCACATCGCATTCATCCCCTCCCTGCCCGTAGCTTCCCAAGTTTTCTTCTCCCCCAATCGCCAATGGCACCTGTCATCCATTGTCGTTCCGCCACTCCGCCAGAGGGCAACTCCAGCTGGGAGGCTGCACCACGTCGGCGGCGCAAAACCCGGAAGCGTGTAGTGCATGTAGCGTCCTTGTTGGCTGTGGACATGGCACTCACCACATGCTCCTCCACAGTTGCCCAAAGGCAGCTGGTGCCGGCAACCGCCGTGGCCCCCACCCCAGCGCCGATCGCCGTTTCGCCACCCCACCAGCTGCCTCCTTGGCCGCCACCACACCAGCGTCCGGCTTGGCAGCCACGCCACGGTCAGCCGCCGGGGACATCACCCGCTCCGCCACCGCGGCCCGATGGCGGGAGGAGGAGGCCGCTGCCGAAGCACAACCGCTCGGCTTTTGTGTCAGTGGCCCAGCACGCTACATCAACTTCCTACATGAGGAGGAGGAGCGCCGGGTTGAGCACGCAAAGAGGCTCACTGCCGCCGTGGCCGCAGTAGACGCCGCAGCTATGGCACAGAATGAGGAGATCTACGCCGAGTCTCGCCACTTCGAGGAGGCGCTTCAGGAGTGGCGGAGGGCAGCAGTGCCAGCCGACGAATTTGACTCCTCCAGCTCGTCGGTAGGCTTCTCCTCCTTTGCCTCTTACTGAACGCGCTTGGCAGAGGAGAAGGCTGCTGGCAGTAGCACGAAGCCACTCCGGAGTAGTATTTAGGGGAGATATGGTTGAACTGTCCCACCTACTTTAAATTAGCTAGTATATATAGTTGAACTAGCTATTTCAGTACATGGTTGGCAACAAATGGGGAAAAGTTTGTTCGATTCAGCTGTCGAGTTGAACCATTTTTTACAAAAAACAAGACAGATGCTTGATCTATGAATGAAATCTATGTTTACTGAATTTCAGTTGCAAAATTGCACCGTAATAGTGATTTTTTTCCTGCAAAATTGGACAAATCTCAGTGTTTCCAATTTGACAAATGAAAATTTACCCAATATGACAGTTTCGAATCTTACCTAAGTCCTACTGCCAATGCATCGATCGGTTCTTACATGGGGTGCTTAGTGTATTAAATGTCTTAACAACTCAAGTCCAGAATGTATTGTTGCTGAGGTCCCTTCATTTAATGATTTAGCAATTAAACTCTTGCATGCATTGGTGAGTTTCCTTCATTTAAGTGTTTTGCCAAGGTTCACGCGCTTGGCATTGTTTCTTCATCTGGTCACCAAACTCATATCTCTCCTTAATTACCTTCCCACATCAGATTTTTTTGCATACATGGCAACCTCAGCAGTTAGCACCAGTACAAGGTGTAGCATCGGGAAGGGCACAAGGGTCATCATTCACAACAGTTTGCGATGACGCAATGAAAAAATTCCTTCGCACCAGATTTTTGCTTGGCTTAGTAGGGAAGGAACATTTGCCCTCGGTTTGCATACGAGTATTCAGTCTGAAACATCTTTGACGACTGGCAAAGGACACGCCACCCCGATGAGCGTGCGCAGGACACTGCTCGCACGCCACCCATCTACTCAAACACCTGTCCGCATGCTACCTCCTTGCCAATACAGATAGCGACACGTGGCCCGCACGTAAATGGTCTGTAGAACGTCCATGAATTATAAATAATACGCCCATTTGTGATGGTAAGTGACAGATTTTTGTTCCAAAATGCCTTTGTTGGCTATTAATAATGCTTGCTCTTTCTCTCAAAGCGGACACTAAAACTAGCACAACATATTTGTGGTTTATATTATGAGGCCCCGCCAACATAGACCTTGTGACTGTAGTTCATATTTGAATTATGTACATTAAATGCACATAAACTCAATTAATGTATAAAAAAGCCATACGAACCCATAATAATTTCATATTTTTGCAGTACACACCTATTGCTTTATGTTGTTTCTAGAAAAAAATCAAGGAGAGAAGAGGCATCGGATGTCGTTTCACCCGTAGATGTGGCATGCATATTTTCCCTAACGGAACCACTGGACGTAGCTTATTGTGTGAGAACCTCCGGTTTGTAAGAGGCTTGTGACAAAACATGTCCAAGTTGGTATTTTTTTACCACGGCATATCTGTGCCTTGTCATGACACCATTCCAAGTTTCATGAATTTCTAACGGAGTTTTGGATTTACGAGAATTTGGAAACCAAGTTTCTCGATGTTTGTGGTCGAGCCAACATGCTTAGATGTTTGAAATTCGTTCTCATTTCTTGCATGTGACCTAACACATATATCCAAGGACACATATTTGATTGTTCAACCCATTTTTCCGCCTCGGACCATGTGATTGTAAAGAGGCATCATATGTCTTTTCGCCCGCATATGTGACATGCATATATAATGTTCCCTATCGAAACCACAAAGCTTCTTGTGGGGAGCTCCGATTTGTAAGGGGATTGTGCAAGAACATGTCCAATTTGGACAATTTTTTTACCACGACATATGTGTGCCCTTGTCACGACACCATGCCAAGTTTCATGAATTTCTGACGAGTTTTGGATTTACGGGAATTTGAAAACAAAGTATCTCAATGTTTCCAGCCGAGCCAAGAGTCAATGAGATGTTAGAAATCCATTACCATTTCTTGCGTGGGACCTAAACATGCATCCAGGGAAAGGCATATATTTTTCAACCTATTTTTCATGTGTTGGACCTTGTGATTGTAGTTCAAATTTGAATTATGCACATTAAACGGCTAGAAAACTCAATTTATATGTTAAATAGGTCTCATGAACCCTGGAAAAAATCCACAGTTTAGCATGACTGTCATGTTTTGCTCTATGGTGACTCTAGAAATAAATTCAAGGCGAGAAAAGACAACGGATGTTGTTTCGCACATAAAATGTGAACTTTCCCTATCGGAACACATGACTTTCTTGCGAGAACCTTCGGTTTGTAAGAGGCTTTGTGCCAAAACTTGTCCAAAATTGGGCATTTTTTTACCACAACAGGGTAACTGATGGCACCATGCCCAAATTTCATGAATTTCTATCAAGGTTTGCATTTACATGAATTTAAAAACAAAGTTTCCCGATGTTTGCGGTCAAGCCAAGACGATGATATGTTTGAAATTCATTCCCATTTCTTGTTTGGTACCTAAACATGCGGCCAGGGAAACGTATATGTTTTTTCGACATATTTTCATGAGCTGGACTGTGTGATTGTAGTTCAAATTTGGATTATGCACTTTGAATGCCTAGAAAACTCAATTAATGTACTTAAAAGGCCAAACGAACTCTGTAAGATTCCATTGTTTCGCAGGACACATTCATGTTACTCTATGGAGACTCTAGAAATAAATTCAAGGCGAGAAGAGACATCAGATGTTGTTTCGCACATAAAATGTGAACTTTCCCTACCGGAACCACACGACTTCTTGTGAGAATCTTCGGTTTGTAAGAGGTTTGTGCCAAAACTTGTCCCGAACTAGGCATTGTTTTTAGCACAACACACATGCGCCATGACATGACACCATGCCAAGTTTTATGAATTTCTCACGATATTTGGATTTACTGGAATTTGAAAACACGGCTTCTCAAAGTCTACGGTCGAGCCAAAATACCGAGAGGTTTGGAATTCGTTTAATTTCCATTTCTTGCATGGGACCAAAACATGTATCTAGTGACAAATAGATGATTTTCAACCCATTCAGGTGCACTCTAGTATGTGCTTAACTGCAGTTCAAATTTGAACTATCCACATGAAATGTCTAAAAAACTCTTTAAATGTTTAAAAGGGCCTAAACAAACCTGAATAATTCCATGTTTAACACACAGTCCTATAGTTGGAAGTTCACTGCAGATAAATGTTATTGCAACTAAACACCTTCAATTGCCAATGTTTCATTTTTCGTTTCAAAGCAATATGAAAATCAAATACATCGCAAACAGTTCTTGACCATGAAACGTGTGTGATGTGGTATAAAAATATCTTGGACCAATCCTCATATATGGCTTAGGCCGGAAGCTTCAGTCCACCGCCGGTGCGTTAACCACACAGTCACACTTGTTCCCCAAGACCACTGTACTGTTCAAGCATCGCCGGTGAAAGATGGGGACGTGGATCCGCGTCGTGAGGGCAACTTTGGAGACCCACTCCAGCCCGAGCGTGGCTGCATCAGCCATGAACGCGCTCACAACATCTTTGAGCGTAGCCGCACTCTCTGACAGGGTGGCTGCGGCCGCCGAAAGGGCAGCTGCTGCATCTGAGATGGCGGCAGCAACATCCGCGACCGGGATAGCAAATGGAGAGAACGGCACATCAGCTCTCCGTTCCTCGGCGGCCGCCGTAGCCCTGATGGCGGCTGCCCACGCCTATGCCGATGCCGCCCACGCCCAGCTCGTGTCGGACACCGCACAAATAGCAGTGGCCTTCTCCGACAACGGTCGGCAACCTATGTCTGAAGAGTTGGCAATCGCCGAGAGTTCTCGGGTAGCCGTCCATTCGTCGGCAGCCTCCCTTGCCAAGATGGAGGTCGTCAATGTCCGGACCGCGGCTGCCCACACCAAACTCGTGGAAGCTTTTTCCAAAGAGATGGCGGACGCGGACAACGAGATGCTTGCAGAGTATGTGGCGATATATGCCATGGAGCCCCTTCCCCTGGAGGTCGTCGAGCGCGAGCTGGTCATGGAGGATGCGGCGGAGATCGACGAGCGTCAGGCGGAACATTAGTCTTTGTTTAGAGTGCTGGTCTTTTGTTAGAGTAATGTTTAGGTCAACCAACTCTGTTTAATTGCTCGATTAAGTAAGTGCGAGCTGTGGTGTTGGCTCTTTTGTGCAGTACCCAAATTAGCAATTGATGTTCAATTATGCGACGCCGTGGATGACCACTGTAACCAGGGAAATTCGAACAAATTTTTTGCCGCCATATCCCCATTCCATCTTCCAATTGAAAATGAAATTGAAGTTCATCACACACAATTTTTTTGAATGAATCGTGTGCAATGTAGTACCCAATCTTACGTCGGAAGCTTGGAGACAAACATTTGCACGTCCAAGTTCATCACACACGGGGTATAGCACAGGCTTCGTTTGTGATGTGTTGATATCAAGAACTATTCTGCACCAAATGAAATTTTTGGGCTGCCGCGGAAATATCTACCTCCCTCGCCCCCCGGTACCAATCAAAAGCCACATTTCCCCCCTTTTCCTCTACCTTTCCTAGTTCAAACCTTCAGTGCTTGCTTGCAGCACCGCCTCCTCGCCGGCGACGCTCCTTCCTGCTGCTCGGCCTCCTCCATCTAGTCAGGTAATCCACACCTCCCCAATACCCCCTTGCCCCCTCCTCCTCCATCCCACATGGCTCGACCGGCGCGACACCTTCCACCCAAATCACCGCCCCATCCTCCAAATAATCGCCGCCGAAAGCCATGGTGCACGCAGTATAGCCAGGATCTCAAAGAGCATTTGGCTACGGAGAAGCAAATCGCGGCTGCATGCGCAGATGAGGCAGCTATGGCTTCCATGCGTGCCGATCCCTAGTTGTTGGAGGAGCACCTCGCCGTCGAGGCCACCGTCAATGCCTCGCGCGCTAACGCCGCCACGTGGTTGGCTGCTATAAACGACAGCTCGTGGTCTTTTCTCGATGGCACCACCGGTGCATTCGATGAAGACTTCGATGTGTTTTCTCAGCGTGCCCGTGCTTACCTCAACTCCAGAGCCGGCATGTTGGTGCCGAGGCAGGATCAGGCCACTCACCACTACGAGGGGTGCACCCACTGTGTGGAGGCCTCGCCCTCTTCCGAGTTGAAGGAGCCCATCATCATCCATATCTCCGACGATGAGGAATAGCTTGTTTTTCTTAGCTTTATCACTAAGGACCTATGTTCACCTAGCTACTCCGGTTAAGCATGTTTCGTTTACCTGTTGCGTGTGCCGCTACTGACTTTCATTTAGAAATTCTAGTGAAATGTCCAATGTAATGCTGCTGCAACCTGACCTTCTAGTATGTTCTATTGTGCATTGTGGTGCTTAGTTAACTGTTTCGTTCATTTGTTGTGGTGATCATTTAACTAATTAATTCAATTCTGAAATGTGATGTACGATTGTTGTTGGTACAATTTTGTATTGTTATGCATGTGACGAATAAATCGAATTTAGATGTACTAAATACATGTGAAACATATAGAATTGATATATTTCCTAGTTCTTAGCATGCTTGGTTTAGATAACTGGCTTTTCCATGTGGCTCGAACTAATCTGTTAGATCTGGAATGTGTTTATTTTCCATTAACATATTTCACTGATAGTATGCCAAATATCACTTGTAACCTTATCAATATTTGTTTTAAATATGTTGCAGGGTGAAACAATGGGGGACACTGAAGTTTACCATCGAGGTTTGCACATCCATGGTCGTTTGGCTAATAGCACATTATTGTGCAATTGCAGAAACCATTGTAATATTAATGTTTTTAATAATTTGTTCTTGCACATGTAGGTCCTGCTGTAAGAGGTTTAGACCCACTGTTCGACCCTTTTTGCATGTGGGGAAATGAGGTATCCTTGAATATCAGTCAAATGAAGAAACTCAGAAAGATTGTTAAGATAAAGAAACTAGCTACAAAAACAACAAGATGTTTGTCTGCACAATGAAGTAGACACCAGTCAACTATAGAATGGTACCATCTCTTTCGCCTTGTCCTTTTCCATTTGCGCCGTTTCAAATTTTAGAAAAGATATTTATGCGTATGTTTGTTTTCAGTCCTTCTCATGGCAGTTCATCGATGATTACGTCTCAAACCACCGATATGAGTAAGAGGCAATGAAGGTATTCATACAGCACCCATGCTATAATCTTGAAGTCTTCCTTAAGAGGACGAAGGATGGGTTGGCAATCATCCACAGGCACATGCCTAAAGTTGCGAGGACCTTCAACACCATTGAAGGCTCAATATTCGCCTTCCGCTTTAACAGTTTTCTGGATGAGATTCAACTGTCTATTTACCGTCTATGATGATACTTAATTTCCAAAGGTTTAATATGTTGTATTTGAAACTTTGTCTTGTTGTGCAATTGGGTAGCTAGGCAGTATATGCCTATATGATGTTGTACCCTGAAGTAATTCAATTATGAAATCCTGGTTGCCGTACTACGAATAAGAAATATATTCTGTGGTTGATATGAAATGTTAATTTGATTACTAAATGGATTATAAATAATAGAGCAATCCGGCTGATTATTGGGGTTCCCATTGCAGACGGTTTCTAAGACAACACCGTGGGTGATGACCTGAACAAACCCACACGGTATCTAGAAAGTTGGCGTGTTGGATCGGTGAGCAATCACACACGAATTCTGGTCGACAACTGTGTGCGTTAAGACACCAAATCACAAATGTTTTCACATAGCTAGTGTGTGTGATGGGCAGCCCAATGCCAAACAGTTTCTTCTAGACACCGTGAGTGATGTTTTGAGTAACGCAAACCACAGAATTATAACTATCGTGTGTGATAACCAGCCTTATCACAAACGATGTTATGTAGAAAATTGTGTGTGATCTGCAATACGAACGGAAACATACCTTTGGCATTCCCTGTGTGGGATGCTAAGCTCATCTCACACGTCTTCCCCAACATGTCTATTTGTGATGGCCCTTCCAATCGCAAACGATATATTTTTGCCCATCGTGTGTGACCAGGTGCAGGTATCGCCGACGGGTTTTCCCTGTCATGTGGGATAGGCCCCGCCTATCGCCCACACATGCAAGGCGATGGTTTAAGACTACGTCACGGAAAGGGGTTAAAAACCGTTTGTATAGCATGCGGCTGCACTAGTGTTAGTGTATTCAACCTCATGGAAGGTCAGCAAGTTTGAATTGTCAATCAAACTTGGACATGAACTTGGCTATCGAAGATTCATAGACCATGATTCAGCAATATGGGCTCTGTCGGGATCAAGTAAGTTGTGGGAACCCTCCTGCGGTAGACCAGCAAATGTAGCATTTGCATTGTAGGTTAGACTAGTTTTGTCATTTCTGAGAGGGCGACTACTTCCCAAAAGTCTTGTCTTGATCTACCTAGCTACTTCACAAGAGAAGTTTAGTCGCAGGAAGGTGTCATCGGAAATCATGGTTAAAGTACACAAACCTCTGTATAGTGTATAAAAACTGATCATGATTAGCTGTGTCCCTGGTTACGGACAATTTTGAGCATGCTTGATCTCATTCATGTCTGCTAGTTAAAATTCATGGGTTGAACCAATGGGGAGTTGTGGCGCTTTTCCTTAGAGGACTGGGGAGAACTAGGGTCTCTGGATGGAAGCTTGGTGCTAAAGTGCGATGCGGAGGCCCACACACTCAAACTTCTTTTGGCGCTACTGCGTGATACGATATGTCCAGGTCTACTGCGTGATACAGTACAACCAACTAATAGAGTAGACCACTATTATAAAGATAGTTAAAAACTATTTTTGCGCAAAAGGAAAACGAGCCACACCAATTTGCATGTTTATTTTCCAACAAGCCAATCCCGGTGAAACTTGCCAGTACATCCAATGTATTAACCCTTGTGGGTGCAATGTATCATGTTGCAGGTTACCATATCCAAGGAAGGTTACGAAGTAGGGTTACGACGCTATACTAAACTCTTTCCTATGAGTTGATGGATGCTACAATACTAGAACATTATTCCGCTGGATGATTGTAATGTAAGCTAGCCATGAGCTAAGCAGGTGTGTATTGTAAAGCACTGGATCTTTGATGTAAATATTATGACATGTGATGTATTCTTGGTATTTCATCGTCGACTTTGTGTGTCAGCTATTGATCCACGGACTGACACAGTAAGCGCAAAGATTTGAGGCCCTATCAGGGACTAGGTCGCGGCACTTGTGATGGATACAAGCTGTCGAAGGAGGAGGCCATGCCATGTCATCACTCGAAAGAATGAAGTATAGTGTCATAACTCTACTTCCTATCTCTCCCTGGATACAGTAAAGCCTACAACATGATACGTTGCAACCACAAGGTTCAGTATATTGAATGTATTAGCAAGTTTCACCAGGTAGGTTTAACAGAATAAATCATGCATTTCGGATGCAAGCTAGTTTCCATTTGCTGAAATGAATAGGTTTTTTCTTACTTTTATTTGGCGGTCTAATCCAGCAATAGGATACACTGGTTGACCCCAACCATGTGTAGGTGGCATATGCCACTCCCGGTAAACCCCGGTCATAGTCAGAGGCACTCCCGATACACCATAGTCGTAACCTTGGACACATAGGTAAACCCATCTTGTGGTCCTATTCCTATTGATCGGCCCATCAAATTTCAGTTAAGAAAATGTGATGAGATCAAGCTCATAGTTCTTGATAAAGTTGCTCATGGTTGTCAGTAGCCGGGACACGACTGATCATGATTACTTTTTACACTTCGTAGAAGTTTATTTACTTTGCCCGCGAGACCTAATCACATCCTTATGCTACTAAACTTCACTTGTGAAGTAGCTAGGTAGACCAAGACATGACTTTTGGGAAGTAGTAGCCGACATCCAATGGCAGATCCAGTCCAACCTACATGTAATATCTACATGAGTTGGTCTATCGAAGGTGTTTCCACAACTTACTTCGTCAACAAAAAGCCCATATTTACTCATGGTTCCACATGTAAGCTAATCAAATATGAAATCATAAAATCCATTTGAGCCTGAGCGGTCACCCACTAGTAAACTCCTCCTGCGCGTAGACCATAGAAATGGGCTCCCGGGAGTCACTCCCGGTTTTCCACCAAAGCAATACCGTAGTACCGCCTAGATGATTCATTAATTAAGTTGGCATTAAGAAATCATCCACAAAATAATAGTTTGAGAATATTGGTCCCATCCTCGTTAAAAAGAAACTAAGCATCACTACATGATGGTTACAAGGACATGGTAAAACATATGGATTTGATACTAGGTTCCTGAGAAGTGCAAAGTATAAAGAGAAAATCCTACATAAGTTCCTAATTTGGAAAATCTACATGCAAGACAATATAGGTTATGATCTGGTATTAACGATTCTTCAACTCACGATCTTGAAAAAGCTACTCTTCGCTCTCCAAATAATCTAACGTAAATAAGAGCTTACGTAAACAATCATACAATGCAATTTAACATACAATAGTGTTGTGTTGGTGTGAGTGTAGATCGTGTTGTGATATCATGTGCCATGTGTCAACTAATAAAGAATTGGGAAATAACTTACTAGTTGTTACTTGCAATACATGTGAAATAAGGTTTCACATGCAAGTTTCAATTTAAATGACTTCATCACATAAGGAGTCTGTGATGCAAGGTTGTATTACCTTAAAAGGAAGCAGAACAACAAGATTCATGGTCTATGAATTATGGATGGCCATGTTCATGTTTAAGTTTAACTAACACCTTAACTTGTTTGACCTCTATTGAATTTGAAATCACACTAGGCTTAACTAGATTTCATTTGTAGTCATAGTTGATGTGATCTTAAGCTGAATTCATATTTATGTTTAAATTGGTTTGAACTCCCGAACTTCACATTTGAATTTGAATTGCTTTCAAAGGTTAGGTTCAACTAAGTTGAATAACTTCTCTTAAGTTCATAAAATGGTTTGAGTTACAATTCAATTATAATTATAATTATGGCTTATCTTGTTGAATTCAAATTTAATTGAGTTTGAAAGTGATTTGAATCTGAAATTGAATTCAAATTAAGTTTTAGTTTGTAATGATTCCAGATCAAATGAATAAGTTTGCTTTATAAATTTATTTGCTAAAGTTTTCATTTAATTTGAATTAGTGGCTTGGTTATAAGTTACATCTAAGTTGAAACAAATTTAAATTTGGATTTCCTAAAGTCAAATATATAATCCAAATATATAACAGAAGCTTAACTTAAGTTTCTAAATTATGTTGCAAACGATTTATTGCATGTCGTGGATACAATCCTAACAACATTAGGGGGTAGAAATTTAGAGGCAATTGTATCTACCGGACGGTGCAATTGGGAGTACGCTCAAGGATTTATATAGGTTCAGATCCCCAATGTTGCAGGTAATACCCTACTCTTGTGGTGCTCTTAGCTCTTGGCGTAAGGCACAATGTGATGATGTTCAACACCTAGTCTAAAGCTTCCCATCAGGCTTATATAGAGTGCGCCAGGTAGGGCTACATAACAGACTGATATTAATGTTATTCATGTCCCAAGTCTGGCCGACCATTGCCTTCCATTTATCACTCTAACTGTCGTATTTAACTAGATTACTCCGCCGTTAGGTCGCTCTCAGCATTAAGACGTCGTGGCCGGGAGGCATCCTAGGCATCGTTGATTGGTTGTCTTAGCCGACTACTCCCTTCGTATCTGACCACTACTAGTGCTCGGTTGTTGGCTGGCTGAGTATCCGACTATAAGGACTTAGCGTGATTCTGGGCCACCTTTTTATATTCGGTGGGTTGATGACGTGCCACCTTGGTCCTTGGCCTTCTAGGCCGTACTTCATACGGGTTCTAGACCTTCGATTGACCATCAGTATATTTGTGCCTACCCTGTATTATAACCCCGAAAGTAGCAATCGAGTCTATCGGAATCGGGGATCCGGGGACCCAGAAAGGTTTGAACACTGGGGTGCACTCGCTCTCCTGCCCTACTCTGCCACCTCACAGCCTCACGGTGACTCTCCGGCGGCTCGAGCTAGGGAAGACGAACAAGGGACACACAGTTTACCCAGGTTCGGGCCACCTCGCGGTGTAAGACCCTACTCCTGCTTGTCTGGATTGCTCGAGGATGAGGATGATTACAAGGTGTGTTCTTTCCTACCCACGGTTCCCTCTCTCTATGGTGGCTGGTTCCCTACTCTTATACTGGCCTTGGTCCTCTTCCCCCGAAAACAGAAGGCGGGAAGGGTCGCCACAACGACCAGTTTGAAGGGGGACATGACTGCAGCCTATCCTGACAAAAGTGGTCTTCGCGTGTCAAAGCTCCTCGTCATGACATGCTTGTGGGCTCGGGGGTGACCTCCGTCTTGTCAAGCCCCCAGTCTTGGTCCTCTTGCACAAGAAGGGAAACCTTTGGGGGTTGCTTTTGGAGCCCGCGAGCTAGCATTGCTCCTCAATCACCAAGGTGGAAAACCTCTCTTCCCGTGCCAACTGGTACGACCCTTGCACCGTCTGGCACGGCGCGCGTCATCGACGTGCGAGCACAGTGCTCACAAGGCCCGGTCGAGCTGACCCTGGGTGGAGCCGCCACCTGAGGGCCTCGGGGACAGCCCTACGGAGAGGCCGCGCGAAGTCCCTAGCGACGATGTCACCGTGTGCCTCGTGAGAGGTGGGCCCTCGCGAGTACCATGCCCGCGAAGCTCATGGACGGGCCAGGCAGCGGCTAAGGCATCCTCTGTGTCCTGGGCCGCAGGCAGACGGCCCTGGGTACCCCCAGTCCCAGAGGCCCGACAGTAGCCCCCGGGCCCATGACGTGCCCGGTGCGGCCTGTTGGAGAGAGTGAAACGGCACGGGTGCTAACCGACCGTGGGCCAGGCTTGACACGTGGTGCGCGATGCAGCGCACGTTGCCTCCACTTCCCCAAGACGCCTCGAGGACTGCGCCATCGCCTAGAAAACCGCCATGCCTGACGGGGGGAGTCATCATTGCTCAACTCCCCCGTTCGCCTTCCATCGTGCTGCTCCTTCATCCTTGTGCGAACATTGTCTCTGCCTCCCCGCTCTCTCCATGGGGCCAAGAAGGATGTCGCGAGCACTGGAGCGCGGGTGGGGCCCTCAGCGCCGCCTTCATCCCACGAAGGCGACGGAGGCCAACGCTCAAGGCTGACTCCGACACGACGGCGCTGGACCGCCAACGACGAGTAAGTGCACTATCATCCCCGTCTTTTCTTGCATATCCACCCCGGCCGGCGAGCATGATCATCGAATCTCTTAGGGTGCCCACGCTCAAGAGGCGGAGGGATGCCTCGCCCGGGGCGTCCTCCCGCGCGCCGCCTGTTGGAGAGGCCTCTGCCCCGTGCCTGGCTTGGCGGGGCCCATGGGGCGCGCGACCCGCACCGCCGCGCATGCTGTGCCAGGCGCTGAGCGAGAAGCGGAGCTAGCCCGCAGGGAGGCGGCCATCATTAATCGGGAGCCCGACGTGGCCCTCCGCGAGCGGGTGGCCGCTCGGACTGCCTTCGACCAGGAGGCGGAACGCGAGCGCCTCGAGACCCTGGCAGTGCGCGAGGAGGCCCGTGCCGGTGCCGATGCGAGGGTGGCTCGAGAGCGGGAGGTTGCCCTGGAGGAGTACCATGACGAGCTGGCTCAGCAGGAGGCCCGCATCCAGCTTCGCTGCGACGGGCTCCAAGAGGAGGTAAGCGCGCTTCGAGCCCAGCTGCAGGGCATTGAGGCCGATCTCTAGGCTGCCCTCGCGAGCAAGGGTGACGTCGAGGCGGAGTTGGCGTCGCTACAGGCTTAGGTCGGTGAAGCCGCTGATGCAGTGCAGATGGCCAGAGACGACGCGGCGCGGGCGCGTATGATGGAGGCGCAGCGCGCCGGGCAATTCCTGGACCTCGCGCCGGGCAGTTCCGCCGCTTTGTCAGGGACATCCCGGAGCTGCCGCGTGCGCACGGCGATGGGGGATACCTCGACTTCTTCCTCAAGGTGGCGGAGGCGCTGGAGTCGGGCGTCTCCATGGTGGAGGAAGACATCGAGTCAAGCGTGCGCGATCTTCTGGACTGCGCGTTGACGCGCGTCTTCTCCAACCTTCGCCGCCATGATCCTGCCTTCGACCTTTCCAGTGTGATGGAGCCGGTGCCCGCGGAGCTCCGAAGCGCCCTTAGGGACGAGGTGTGCGGACAGGTGGAGTCGCAGGTCGGGCGGTTCGCTCAGGTCACACCTTCTGAGGAGAGCGGGAGCCTTGGCGCTGCAACCCCCGATAGTCATGACGAAGGCAGCGCCTCCTCCGCTTAAGCTTTATGTTCCCCTTCTGTCGTACTTTGAACCACTTGGCCTCAGCGCGGGCGTAAGACATTTGCAATGTACCTTTGTTTATATGGTAGTTGCTTGTTGCGCGTTGAGATATCCTTGCTCCCCCTATGGGGCCCTTTGCTTTCCTTCGTGTAGCCCCCATGGTCCGGCTAACTGGGGCTCGCAAGGCCAGCGAAAGCCCATGATGCACAGCGCCCGAGGCCCTCGCTTTTGATGCGTGGCGCGGCCTCGGGGCGGCAGCTCCCGAGGGTCTTTAGCACTTAGCTAGCCCTTACCTTGCTAGGTTTCCCTTGCCGGACCTTCCTCAGGGAGTTGTTCCGCTGGGCGCTCCACCCGGGATTCCATGCGATCATCAACTCGCGACTGGGCTCCGCGCGAGGGTGCCTGTCACCCGAGGCCTTGGCAAGATGGTCAGAGGCTTCGACAAGATGATGTGCGCATGGGTAACCCAGGGGCCCAGGCCTACCCCTCGGGGCGAGTGAAGCACGAGCTAGTGGGGCCGGTCGAACACCGGCACTGCGCCTCCCTTGGTCGATCCGTCCCGCTAAGAACCCTTGGACGGTTTCAGGATGCAGCCCCGGGGAAGGCGCCGTGAAGTCCCCCGACGATGGCTGCTGGCGCGAGCCTCGCGAAGCCGGGCCCTCCTGAGGGCCTTGCTCGCGAAACTTGTCGATGGGCCGAGCCTGGCCTGTGCACACGTGGTGCCTTGGGCCGTAGGTATCTGGGCCTGGGTACCCCTAGCTCTGCGGGCCTGGCAATGCAGTCCATGGGCGCGTGGTGGGACCGGTTCTTCTAGCGGGGGGAGATCGGAACGACGCGGGCTTCAAGCGCCTAGGAGTCAGGCACGGCGTGTGGCGCATGATGGGGCATGGGGCCCCTTTGCTTCCCACGACGCCTCGGTTGTCGGCGTTCTGGGAACGGGGGTACCCAGACCTGCCGGCCTATGGCTCGGGGCGCAGCCCATTCCACCGGCCGGTACGGCCTGGCGCGACTCCACTCAAGACAAGGCCCTCGCGAGGACCCCAGTCTCGCGAGGGAGAACAGCACCAAGACCAGCAGGGGGTGGGCCTCCTCAGGCCCCCTCCAGAGAGGCGGAGATCTCTATGCGGAACCCGGCCTCAGGAGTCGAGGATGACGCAAGGAAGGACAGACGGGCGCCAGCGCGCCAGGCGGAGCAGTTTCCCCTTTGGTGCAAAGGGAGCAGGGACGTACGCGGGTTCCCAAAGCGCCTCCCAAAGGTTTCCATTCCGGTGCAACAAGACCACGACCACGAGCCCCGCAGGGCGGATGTCATCGCCGAGCCCACCTCTGCATCATCGACATCTACTTTGGAGGCGAAGACCACCTTTGGATAGGGCGGGGATGTACTCCTGTCCCCCTTCAAATTTGGCCGTTGTGGGATCCCTTCCCGCCATTGTGATAAGGGAAGAGGACCCGGGCCACTGCTATATATGGAGACTAGGCTGCACCGTAGGAAGGGGTCGACCACAAGACAAGGCTGAGAGCCAAGAACACCACTCAAGCGCCCTCGCGAGGCTCCAGACCACTGTACTAGTTCATCCACCACACCTCCCCGAGAGGCAATCCACCAAAGCAGGAATAGGGTATTATGCTTCGCAGCGGCCCGAACCTGGGTAAACCACCGTGTTCATCTTCTTCCTCGTCATCGTGCGAGTTCGCCGTAGTAACCGTCGTGTAGCGAGCTAGTAGGGCAAAACCGCAGGGGATATTTGCACATGACCCTGTGTTCGAACCTTGAGGGTTTTGCGGAGCCCAAAATCCGACATTTGGCGCGCCCGGTAGGGGGCATGTCGAAGTCCTCCTCAGGCCTCGCCTCGCCTCCGCTCGCCGCACCCATGGCGAAAGGACGTCGAGCTCGTGCTGAGCGGCGGGCTGCCCGCGTCGATCCGCCTCCCCATCGGCGAGCGCCACCACCGGCCGGGCTCTCAACAGGCGCCGGGGGCTGCCGCCTTCACCGACCACTCGGCACGCCCTTGCCGCCCCGGCCCCTCCCCGCACCCGGGCCGCGCCGCCGCCCTTCTGGGTCTGCCATGACCCGACGCACAGACTTGTCGCACTCCTCGTGGCGCACGAGCTACGGCGCCAACACGCTGCACGCGATCGCCGCAACGACTGGGCCAGGTGCGCCCCCGAACACGTCACCGCCACCAACGAGACCCAGGTGTACCTCAGCGAGGCTCGTGCCCATGAACTCGCTCAACCGGCTGGCACAGCGCCTGGGCCGCTCGGGCGCGCTCGGGACGTCCGCGGGGACCCGCGCTCGCCGAGTTCCTGGCCCGAGTCGCCGGGGGCGTAGGAGCTGGCCGCAGGCGCCGGCAGAAACCGGTGGGAGGTGCTAGCCATGCGGGAGATGCGTCGCCCCGCACCCCTCAGCGCGCCCACCGGAACCAGGGAGGAGGACCAGAAGCTTGACTGCGTCGGCGCCCGGGGGCTCGAGCAACTCTACAACGACCATGTTGATGAGTGCCTAGGCCGAGAGGGAACCAACGCCGGTTACCACGGCGACATGAGGCACGTACGCGACTTCGCGAGAGGCTCTCGCGCGGGCTGGTATGCACAGCCTTGCGAGGGCGGCTTGCAGGGTTGGCCCCGCGAGGATGCCCGGCATAGGCAGCCTCGCAAGGGCGTCTTGCGGGGTTGGCCCCGCGAGGATGCCCGACATCGGCAGCCTCGCGAGGTGCACCCGCTGGTAGGGAGCTGCCTTGAGCAGGCATCTGGGTCTGGGGACCGAGGGTTACTTGCCTGGGAACGGAGGGTGAAGCGTGCGCCCACGTCCCCAGGTCGGATGGCCCCACCTTGGAGACGGAGGGTGGAACACACACCCATGTCTTCAAGCCAGATGATCCCAACCCGGAGGCGGAGGGTGGAACACACGCCCATGTCTCTGGGGCGCGCGACACCCGCTTGGAGACGGAGGGTGGAATATATGCCCATGTTTTCGGGTCGGGTTTCATTCGATCACCATCGGGCGATCATGTACTCGCCCATGTCCCCAGGCCCAGCTCGCCCAGCCTGGGGGCAGGGCCTCGAGTACCTACGTGGGGACCCCGGGCACCCCAGCGAGGCGCGCTGGGGCACTACCCGGGGTGCCGACCTCGCATGCAACGGAGGGGCGCCACTGGACCCGACCCGCGGTGCAGGGGGCTGCGCCGTCGCGACGACGACGGCAACCGACCATGGGCTCTGGGGTGCCCATCCCCCTTTTTCGAGGTGAGCCCTCCCTTCGGAGAGCGCGAGGGGCTCCCCTACGCTCGGGGGCCCGTCCGGAACCGACCCTACTTCGCCACGCCAAGCCTGGGGGCATGGAGCTCCCTATACACCCCCGGGACCAACCCATGACACTCTCATGTAATAATGAGTGGGTTGTATACGTTCGGAGCCCCCCGAGGATGCGGAGAGGTTCCTTCCCACGCAATGTGGAAGCCACAGCTCCGCGCTGGCGGACAACTCTGCCCACCAATGGCTATGCCCATGCAACGTGGATGCCCTACGCTCAGCGCTGGGGGAAGACGCAGACGGAGACTAGCCTAGGTGCCGGACGCGGCGGTTGCTTGCTTCTTTTTGTGTTCGCATTGCCACTTTTTGGAATGAAGTTCGAGGACTTCGGAACTCTATATTTAAAAGAAAAGGGGGCGGGGATTTTTCTCTCATTGCTCTCTCGTTTTACCGGTCTTGAATTCTCTTTTTCTGGATTGGTGTTTCGCAAGGGGTCGTGCGCTCCGGCCCTCCCCGAGGCACCTCGGAGCTGGATGCAAGGCCCTGTCGCCTCAGGGACTTGCATCTTTGGGCAGTCGACCCCTGCTTGGGGGCTCTGACCGCAGCACGGCACCACAGCATGGAGTCTCAAAAGGCCCCAGTGCCTCCTGAGGCAGTACCCGGCAGGGCGGAATGGGAGTCGCTTGAGCGTCAAAGGGGGCTCCTGAGCAGAACGCCTCAGGAACCTTACCGGTCGTATAGCCACTCTCCCCTTGATGTCGTCCTTGGTGATCCGGTCGGCATCAAGGGTGTCGAGGCCTCGCCCCGTAGTTGCATCCTGGTGATCCCGTCGTACATTACGGTGGTAGGGAAATGTGCGGGACTGGGACCTGCCGACATAGAGCTACTTGAGTGTCAAAGTGGGCTCCTGAGCAGCACGCCTCAGGAGCCTTACCGGTCATATAGCCACGCGCCCCTTGATGTCGTCCAGGTGATCCGGTCGGCATCAAGGGTGTCGAGGCCTCGCCTCGTAGTTGCGTCCTGCTGATCCGGTCGTACATTACAGCGGTAGGGAAATGTGCGAGACTGGGGCCTACAGACACAGAGTGCCGAAAGGGCTCCCAATTTGCCACACTCATAAGGGAGAAAAGCCCTTAGGGCGTCCGGACCCCCCCCCAAGCTCCACTGCTAAACCTCCCTAACGCAGAAGTCTACCACGAGCATGCCGATCGGATCGGCATCGACCCCGGGCAAAAGGAAGCATGGCGCGACACACCTCGTCATTCAGGAGCACATTCAAGGGTATTTTTCATAATACATTAAGGTTGCCACTAGGCCACATGCATAACCCTACCAGGAAAACAAGAAGGCTGCTCAAGGGGATATGTAGTCGCCGCCGCCCTCGTCGTCGCCGCCACCGCCGCTTCTCGGCTCCGGCCTGGTCATCGGCCTCGTTGGAAGAAAGCTCCGCTATCAGGTCTTCCACATGGTCCTTGACCCACTCGGCGAGGGCAGCGCGAGTCACCTCGGGCACGGGACCAAGCACCGCCCCAAAATCGAAGTGCGGGTCGAGACGAAGGAGGTGGCTGAAGACGTTCGAAGCCGCCCGCGCGAGGAGGTCGCGGCGCTTCTCCTCCACAAGCATGCGGATCTTCTCCTCACCCCCCTCTAGGCACTCCATGACCCTGGAAAAGAAGCCCAGGTACCCAGCGTCGTCTGGAACCAAGGGGCTCGAGACGCTCGCTCCGCAGATGTCGCTCAAGGCCCGGTTGGCCCTCCCCTCGAGGGACTGGAACATCTGGGACCGCGTGTACTGGAGGCCGTGAGCACGATTCGCCTTGTCCGAAGCCTTCTCCGCTAGGGAAGCAACGCCCTTTACTTGTTTATAGAGAAAAGCTAGCTCGGCCTTGGCAGCGGCCTGGGCATCCATCGTGGCTCGCCGGCATCCCTCCTCTTGGCCTAACCTCTTCCTGACGACATCAACCTCGCCTTTCAGATGGTCGCATCGCTTGCAGTAATGGGCCTCCTGGAGCTTCAGCTTCGCGCGATAGTCCTGGAGAAGGGAACGCCAAGCCTCTGCCACCTTGTTGTCGACCTCCTCTTGGAACCTCGCCTCGCGGGAGGCAAGGGACTCCTCGGCAAGCGACGCCTGGCGCTCCCTCACCTCCAGCCTCTCCTGCTACAGGCTCTGCTCCAGTGCTTCCATCGCCAACACATCAGCGGGCTCGCGGGGGCTTGCACCAGTGGCAAGGGACTCGAGCGCCAGGCCATCAAGTGTGGCCCTCCGCGCTTGGACCTGCCTCTCAAGGGTGGCGTTGAGGGCTTGAAGCTCCTCGAGGCGTTCCTCGGAAGCCCTGCGCCAGCAGTCGGCTTCCTGAGCCTCAGCAAAGGCGTGGTCGCGGGCCTCCACCGCGACGGCAAGGGACTCCTCGGCCTTTGCACGGGCGCGCTCGCGCTGGAGGCGGCCGAAATTCACGGCGACTTCGAGACGATGCCATTCCCGCGCGAGACGCTGGTGCTCCATCTCCAAGCGGGCATCGTCATTGGCGACCTCCACCCCCAGGCATCCTAGCGCTTCCACCGCAGTCTGGAGCAAACCCCGCCGCACGGCGCTCCGGTCACCTGCGAGCTCAAGGGCCCAGCCAGGGTCTCCGCCCTCCTCGGGATGGACGGAGGAGGTATGCGGGGGGCCGCCCAGCCCGGACGAGTGCTCGGGGGCTGCGGCTCCCGCCTGACCGCCCCAAAAGAAGGACGCGCCACCTGAGAGCCCACGTCACCAAGCGAAGGGGGCCCGAGGACACAGCGCGGTGCGCCCCCACGGAAGGCCGCCAGCGGGGGGCGCGGCCCCGCCCCGGGGAGCTGGAGGCTGTGGGCGAAGAAGATTGTAGGAGGCTCGCGCTCGAGGCCTCCTGAGGGATGAGTAGGCTCGAGTAAGGGCGCCTTGGCAGCCAGAACCCTGCAGCTGACGGAGGACGAGGCCGCAAGGAGCTCGGGGGCCGTAGGAGGTGGCGACATCGGCCCGGCTCCTCCTTCACCGGTGGGGAGCCTGCGGGACAGGAACTCGGGATGGGAGCACAAAAGGGAAGGATGAGGGGACGCAAGCACTTACTCATCCACGGCGATCCACTTCCTCCTCACCATCACCCGTAGCGCCGAGGAGCTACCGCCCCTGGGCGCCTTCCTCTTCCGACCGGCGCGGAGGCCGGGGGACAAGGGACCGACGACCGGCGCCTGGCACCTAGCGGCGGAGACGGCGGCATCCATCGACGACGGGGTGTCACCCTCGACCCCGGGCCGACCCGAAGCGGGAGCAGGGGAGTGGGTGACGAAGGATGCCCCGCCTCGGCCACGGGAGGGGCCATGGTTTTAGGGTTCCCGGGGATCGGGGCCCCCGCGAAGGGGGTGCCCTGGGGACACGCTCCCTCCGGATGAAGGAGTCCCCGTTCATCAAAAGACGGCATTTTCAAGACAAGGTCTTCCCGGTCCTTGTAGTTGTACAAGGGGAGGCCGTGCCGGGGAAGCCCGTCAGGATCACCGCCAGTCAGGCGTCGGAGCAGCTCACGCAGCACGTCGGGGGAAAGACACGGGACCTGGATCCTCATGGGATTGAGAGGACAAGTGAAGGTCCACATCGGGCGGGAATGGCGTTGAAGGGGAGCAATTCGTCGGCGTGTGTACTCCCGCACCACCATCGCCATCGTCACGCCCGCCTTCTTCATCCTCTCGGAGATTGCCGCGGGACAAGCCCGGCCCACAGGCGATCGGGGCCCGCGGCGCTTCGGGCCACCTTCAGCGGCTTCGCCTAGAAGCCAACTTGGGCGCGCCTTGGGCCCGGGGGCTACTGTCGGCGTTCTGGGAACGGGCGTACCCAGACCTCCCGGCCTGTGGCCCGGGGCGCAACCCATTCCGCCGGCCCGTACGGCCTGGCGCGACTCCACTCAAGACAAGGCCCTCGCGAGGACCCCAGGCTCGGGAGGGAGAACAGCACCAAGACCAGCAGGGGGTGGGCCTCCTCAGTCCCCCTCCAGAGAGGCGGAGATCTCTATGCGGAACCCAGCCTCAGGAGTCGAGGATGACGCAAGGAAGGACAGTCAGGCGCCAGCGCGCCAGGCGGAGCAGTTTCCCCTTTGGTGCAAAGGGAGTAGGGACGTACGCGGGTTCCCAAAGCGCCTACCAAAGGTTTCCATTCCGGTGCAACAAGACCACGACCACGAGCCCCGCAGGGCGGATGTCATCGCCGAGCCCACCTCTACATCATCGACAGCTACTTGCAGGCGAAGACCACCTTTGGACAGGGCGGGGATGTACTCCTGTCCCCCTTCAAATTTGGCCGTTGTGGGATCCCTTCCCGCCATTGTGATAAGGGAAGAGGACCCGGGCCACTGCTATATATGGAGACTTGGCTGCACCGTAGGAAGGGGTCGACCACAAGACAAGGCTGAGAGCCAAGAACACCACTCGAGCGCCCTCGCGAGGCTCGAGACCACTGTACTAGTTCATCCACCACACCTCCCGAGAGGCAATCCACCAAAGCAGGAGTAGGGTATTACGCTTCGCAGCGGCCCGAACCTGGGTAAACCACCATGTTCATCTTCTTCCTCGTCATCGTGCGAGTTCGCCGTAGTAACCGTCGTGTAGCGAGCTAGTAGGGCAAAGCCGCAGGGGATCTTCGCACACGCCCATGTGTTCGAACCTTGAGGGTTTTGCGGAGCCCGAAATCCGACATTTGTCAGACATTTGGCCGGGTGGCGGACCAAAGCCGGATTTCGGGCTCCGCAAAACCCTCAAGGTTCGAACACAGGGGCGTGTGCTAAGATCCCCTGCGGCTTCGCCCTACTAGCTCGCTACACGACGGTTACTACGGCGAACTCGCACGATGACGAGGAAGAAGATGAACACGGTGGTTTACCCAGGTTCGGGCCGCTGCGAAGCGTAATACCCTACTCCTGCTTTGGTGGATTGCCTCTCGGGGAGGTGTGGTGGATGAACTAGTACAGTGGTCTCGAGCCTCGCGAGGGCGCTCGAGTGGTGTTCTTGGCTCTCAGCCTTGTCTTGTGGTTGACCCCTTCCTACGGTGCAGCCTAGTCTCCATATATAGCAGTGGCCCAGGTCCTCTTCCCTTATCACAATGGCGGGAAGGGATCCCACAACGGCCAAATTTTAAGGGGGACAGGAGTACATCCCCTCCCTGTCCAAAGGTGGTCTTCGCCTGCAAAGAAGCTGTCGATGATGCAGAGGTGGGCTCGGCGATGACATCTGCCCTGCGGGGCTCGTGGTCGTGGTCTTGTTGCACCGGAATGGAAACCTTTGGGTGGCGCTTTGGGAACCCGTGTACGTCCCTGCTCCCTTTGCACCAAAGGGGAAACTGCTCCGCCTGGCGCGCTGGCGCCCGTCTGTCCTTCCTTGCGTCATCCTCGACTCCTGAGGACGGGTTCCGCATAGAGATCTCCGCCTCTCCTGAGGGGGCCTGAGGAGGCCCACCCCCTGCTGGTCTTGGTGGTGTTCTCGCTCACGAGCCTGGGGTCCTCGCGAGGGCCTTGTCTTGAGTGGAGTCGCGCCAGGCCGTACCGGCCGGTGGAATGGGTTGCGCCCCGGGCCACAGGCCGGCAGGTCTGGGTACCCCCGTTCCCAGAACGCCGACATCAGTAACCGCCCAGTGCTTTCGTAAAGCCTATGTGGGGCGCATGGCCATCATTGCCCCTCCTGGCCATGCGCCATCTCAACGAAAGCGAAGGGGGCACAGGCTAGGGGCCCACCAGGGGTGTATATAAGGATGAGGGGGAGCCCTTTATCCCAACTTCCTCGCTCTCGGGCTCCATCCCCACTCACCATCGTAGCAGTAATGGCGCCTGCGAGGAAGATTTCTGTCGCTGAGAAGGAGAAATCGGCGATGGAAGAGGCAGGCACGTTGAGGCTGACGAAGGGAGGCGGCCGCCCTCGTGCGCCCATCGCCGCGCTCGAGGCGCCTCTCCAGGGGCGCGGGCGGCCTCTGCCAGCGACCCATGTCGGCTCGAGAAGCCGTGGGAGGAGCTCTGCCCACGGGCGTGGGCGCGGTGGGCGAGGCGGCCGCGGATGGGGCCATAGGTATGGTATAACGGCCCGGCCACCCCGGCCGCGAGGCCATTCCGCCGACGCGGTCCACGAGTTCATCGTGAGCATGGAGAGCAAACCCCGCACTTGGCTCCAGCTTCCGGACTCCATCGCGAGAGAGATGGGGGAGCGTGCACCCCTGGGCCTATGGCTGCAGCTAGACGACTGCTACAACGGGTCTTCTTGGGTGGTGACGGAGTTCAACTCTCTCGGTTTCATGTTCTTGAGGCGAAGGTGGAAGTCGTTTGCTCTCGCCCGCGGCTTGCGGGAAGGGAATGTCCTCCACTTTAAGTTTGACGGGGCTGCCACACTCTTCCTGAAGATCTTCGGGGGGGCCGGAGATCGCCTGGACTGCTGCATGGAGGGCGACAGCAGCAGCAGCAGCGGCTCCTCCTCCGGGGAAAGCGGGAGCGGCAATGACTCCGACGGCTCCCCGGGTGCCTGCGTCAAGGAAGAGGACTCCGACTAGGTGCGGTGGTGTCAGGGTCGGGGGTCTCTGGAGGCGGCGCAGCGGGAGCCCAGACCTTCTTCTTTTGCGTTGTCTTTCCTTTCCTGCAATGAACCATGCTGACCCCGTGGGGGTGTATAAAAATGGGTTATATCCTTCGTGCCTTAAGTCAAACGCTATTTTCGGTTGAAAACAAGTTTCTTCTCTGCGCTCTTTGTTAGGCTTGTATCCCTCTCCGGGATCACCCTGACGTTCCGTGTTGCCGGGACCCAGCCCCCGGGCGCGTTCCAATCGTCGTCGGTATGAAGGGTCTTGACGCGTGATGCTCAGGGACTCGTTTGGGCCCGCCTCGCGGGGCCCCTTGGGGGGACCGCCCCGGGAAGAAATCATGTGTGAAAACACTTGGTCTAGAACGGCACGCGCTTACCAATTCACACTTGGGTGCCACGCGAGGAAGACAGGCACCAGGAGCCTTGGTAAGGAAACATGCGCGTGGGCATGTCTACGAGCAAAAACCCAGTCCTTTGGGTTCCAGCGTCGCTGGGCATAGCCCAAGCACAAACACCGTGCCCACCACCAGCGCGCGTGAGGCCCAAGGGGGAGCCGGTGGGCGCGTGCCGCGGAGGGGGCCTATGGTTGCCGAGGCGAGGGTCGTTCACCCTGAGGCTATTACGGCCCTCGGTGAGGGGGTTCTTCATTGGCTTCTCCGCCAGCACGGAACATGGGGCTTCCACTGGGCATGGGCATAGTCGCGGTTCGATAGTTATTCTGTCAGCGCGGAACATGAGGCTTCTAGTTGGGCGTGGGCATAGTCGCGGTTCGACAGTTATTCCGCCAGCGCGGAGCATGAGGCTTCAACTTGGGCATGGGCAGGAGTCCTCCCGAGGCCGAAGCCCGGCCGATCGGGAGGCTCCGGGGCATGTACAACCCCTAACTCATTATTACGTGATAGTGTCATGGGCGGCGATAAGGGAGGTGCCAGGTGCCCCGAGCACCGGGCTCGGGACCCTTTCCTCGTTCTCCGGGCGGCTTTGCGCCTAATTTTCGGCACGGCTATGCGCTCCAACGACCCATAACATGGGCGCGGGGCGCACCGCGCAATCGTCGTGGCACTGCGCCAGGGGCGACGGGGTGCCCGCCCTGCGGCATCGCGAGCCAAGTCGTACCCCCACTACCCGCCCGTGACGGTTCGTCGGGAGGGCGGGACACCAAAGACCTTGGTGAGGTGACTTGCATGGGGGTCCAGCCCATGAGCTAGAGCTTGGTCACTTGGATTTCGCAGCGCTGCAAGGACAAGTCCTGGCGCAGACGTCGTGTCCAGCCCTCTCCCACGGGACCATCGAAGGGGCGGTCGTAGGGGCACGAAAATCCCAGGCGATGACGAGACGCTAGAACAAATAGCATAATCTCAACAGGGGTTAATCTGGTTCATTACATAATGAGGGAGTTCCAGCTTTGGGGGTAATGCAAAGCACAATAGGGGATGGTGGGCCGGTTGACTTGAACAGACCACACAAAATAACCTGGCAGCTATGCCGCTGTGGGAGAGTCAGGCTGGTTGATGAAGCGTGCCGCGTAGGTTTGCCCCTTAGGGGCCTCTGGCTTTTGAGGCTTTGGAGACCGCGAGTCCCTGGCGCCACGCAAGGTGCCATCGTGAGTTGCGCCTGCTTTTGGAAGGTGACGCCAGCGCTCACCAAGCCACAAGGCATGCGAGCGTAGTCGGTGGTGACGCACGAGGGCCGAAAGGGGCCCTGTTAGGGCCGGCGAGGCCCTCGCGAGGTCGACGTACGTGCGCCCCCAACCACTCTTCATGGGGGCGATGGTCTGTACTGTCTGGCGCTCCGGGTGAAGCACTTCTCGCTGCTTGCCGATCCCTTGGTCGATGAACTCCCGCGACGGTGGTGCCAAGCGCCGCGCTCCTTGCTCGTGGGGGCGTGCGTCGAGGCACACCTCCAAGTGGTGGCCGTGCTCCTCCCTCGTCATACCAGCCAAGTCAGATGCTTCCCAGGCGGAAGCCCCCGGGCCTAACCTGAGTGAGGCACCTGGCACGCTCTCCTATGCCGAGAGGAGGCCGGCGCCGACGAGGGGTACGGGGCTCGCGTCATCGGCGTCGGGCGCTACATTCTTCATCTTGGCGGGGCCTAGGATGAGCAGCAGTTCCCTCTTCCTTGGGAGCGCGGCCTTGTGAGGTCCAGCACCTCCCTCGTCATCGGAATGCTCGGCCACGGCAGCTCTGTATGCCCGCTCGATGGAACGGACTTTGTCTTTCTCGTCGCAGGCGATGGTGATGATGCCGTCAGGACCCGGCATCCTGAGGACATTGTAACCGTGGTAGGTCACCACCATGAACTTGGCCAGGGCTGGGTATCCCAGGATCGCGTTGTACGGGAGGCTGATGCGTGCTACGTCAAAGTTGATGAGCTCGGTGGGGTAATTGTCATGCGTGCCGAAGGTGGCCGGGAGGCGGACCTGCCCCAGGGGAACAGTGGGACGGCCTGCAGCGCTGGGAAACTGCCTAGTGGGCGCCAGCTGACTGTAGAGCACCTGGAGAGTTTCAAAGGTCTCCGCAAAGAGCACGTTGAGGCCGGCACCCTTGTCGACGAGGGTCTTGGTGGCGGAGACGTTGCAGATGATGGGGGTACACAGCAGGGGAAGTGTGCTCGTGGTAGCCATGGATTTGAGGCCGTCCCTGGAGTCGAAGGAGATGGTGTACTGGGACCACCTAAGGGGCCGCGCAGCTTCCGGCCCCCGGAGGGTGCCGCCCATCGCGCGGTGGAGATGTCCGAGCCAGTGGTTCGACAAGAGGGCCTGGGCTCCGCCGAGGATGCAGGCCACCCTGCGAGGCTCCTTGTCGCTCCCAAGCACTTCGTCAGACGAGCCGTCACCACTCTCTCCGGGTGGCCGCAGTCGCGGCAGCGGGACCGCGCTGTCCTGGGGGCGTGCCCCGTGAGGTCGCCCTTGCCCGGCGTCCTCCTGAGGCCGACCAGGTTTGTTGTCGCCGCGAGGCTGTTCATGCCTGCCTTGGTTAGGGTTGTTACAGCGGTTGTCCCTCCTGATGTCACTATGGCTGCCCTCGCGACCGGCGCCGCGGCCCGGGCGCTGACCGACGTGCTCGCTGCGGGACGGTCTGAACGCTCGACAGTCTTAAGTGTCGTGTGTGCGCATGTTGTGGTGGGCATAGAACATCCCGCCGCCCCCCACTGGTGCATCGCCGCCGGGGCCGGGCGGCGGACCAAAGCCGTCCACCGAGACCCGAAGGAGGAGGCGGCCCTGCTCGGGTAGGTCGGGCCAAGGCCCGGGCAGGTCGTGACGCGGCGGTGGGGGAGGCCCGTCACCCGCGCTCCCTTCTTCTTGCGCCGGGGGGCGAAGCGGGAGGTAGGGCGCCAGGGCCCTCCTGGCAACGGCGACGAGCTCGGCGATGTGGTCCGCCCAGGCGTCGTAGCCTTTGTCCGTCGGGCGATGGCAGAACAATTCACTCGCCATGGGCAACGCGTCCTGCGCATTCAGGTCCCCACGTAAACGCAGGCCAAGGAGGACGTGACGGGACGGCCGCCTCGCTGCGCTAGGGGCTGCGGGCGACCCCATCGTTAACGGGTGGCGTGGCTGGCAACAGCTGCGGCCGCGGCGTGGGCAAGGCCATGGCACCCGCTCGGCGCTGAGCGCGCTGCGCGTGCGCGGCGGGTGTCAACCATCGGGTCGGCGCGGGCGAAGATGAGACAGAGCTGGAGAGCAACGACACACCCCTACCTGGCACGCCAAATGTCGGAATTGGGGCTCCGGGGACCCAGAAAGGTTTGAACACTGGGGTGCACTAGCCCTCCTGCCCTACTCTACCTCACAACCTCACGGCGACTCTCCGGCGGCTCGAGCTAGGGAAGACGAACAAGGGACACACAGTTTACCCAGGTTCGGGCCACCTCACGGTGTAAGACCCTACTCTTGTTTGTCTGGATTGCTCGAGGATGAGGATGAGTACAAGGTGTGTTCTTTTCTACCGAGGGTTCCCTCTCTCTATGGTGGTTGGTTCCCTACTCTTATACTGGCCTTGGTCCTCTTCCCCCGAAAACACAAGGCAGGAAGGGTCGCCACAACGGCCAGTTTGAAGGGGGATTGGACTGCAGCCTGTCCTGACAAAAGTGGTCTTCGCTGTCAAAGCTTCTCATCGTGACGTGCTTGTGGGCTCGGGGGTGACCTTCGTCCTGCCGAGCCCCCGGTCTTGGTCCTCTTGCACAAGAAGGAAAACCTTTGGGGGTTGCTTTTGGAGCCCGTGAGCTGGCGTTGCTCCTCTATCACCAAGGAGGAAAACCTCTCTGCCCGTGCCAGCTGGTACGACCCTGGCACTGTCTGGCGCGGCGCGCGTCATCCACGTGCGAGCGCAGTGGTCGCAAGGCCATGTCGAGCTGACCCTGGGTGGACCCGCCTCCTGGGGGCCTCGGGGACAGCCCTGCGGAGAGGCCGCATGAAGTCCCTAGCGATGATGTCGCCGCGTGCCTCGCGAGAGGTGGGCCCTCGTGAGGACCTTGCCCTCGAAGCTCATGGACGGGCCACGCAGCGGCTAAGGCATCCCCAACGTCCTGGGCTGCAGGCAGACGGGCATGGGTACCCCCAGTCCCGGAGGCCTGACAGAGTCAGTCGAAGTATCGCTCGAGAGCATAGTTATCTGCTTCCCCTAGGTGAGATGTTCGTGTGTATGCGAGTGTGAGGTTCGACCGAGAGACCTTGACACACTTAGTCTTAACATGACCTCCGAGGGTGAATAGGTGGGCAACGAGGATGGGGACTTGATAATGCACAATTTTCACTCTCTCATAGAGAGGATGGCTTATGGCCCGACTCTAGGTGTATCATTATATTTTGAGTAGCGGTTCGGGACGTCAGGCCTTGATCGGATCACTAGTGAATATCCTTCAGGAGGAACTGTCGGATTCAGGGCTCCGCAAAACCCAACATTGTTCGAACAATGGGGCGTGTACGAAGATCTCAACCGGCTCAAGGTCTCAACTTGTCACCCTACGGCCTAGCAACGTCGAGTACGCTCTTGCGAGTAAGAAGATGGACACGGTGGTTTACCCAGGTTTGGGCCACATTGCGGTGTAAAACCCAACTCCTGCTTTGTGGTGGATTGGCCTCTCGAGGAGGCTGAGGATGAACTGGTACAGTGGTTGGGAGGCCTCGCGAGGGCCCTTGGTGGTGATGAACTCGACTTGGCTCAGCCTTGTTCCCCCCTTCTACGGTGGGAGCTCATCCGTACTTATAGGGGACATGGTCCTCTTCCCGCGTCGCACAGGCTGGAAGGGATCCCACAATGGCCAAATTTGAAAGGGGACACGAGGTACATGCTATCCTGACGAAAGGTGGTCTTCGCCTATAAAGCTTCTGGGTGTGACGCAGCGGTGGGCTCGGCGATGACATCCATCCTGCCGAGCTCGTGGTCTTGGTCCTCTTGCACCGGGAAGGAAACCTTTGGGGGGCTCCTTGGGAACCCGCGTACGTCTTTGCCTCCTTTGCACCAAAGAGGAAATTGTCCTCCCTCTGCGCCCGCTGGCGCCCGCCTATCTTGTTCGTCAGAACCCACGTCACCCCGGTCTCACGAGGCCGGGTGCTTGCATAGGAATTTGTGCTCCTCGGGAGGTGTCCTGAAGGGGTGCCGGTCCTCTGGAGGCCTTGGCGTTGTCCTCCTCACGAGGCGGGGGCTCTCGCGAGGGCCTTGACTTGGGGATTCGTTGCAAGGCCGTACCAGGCCTTCATGGTGGGCCACACGCCAGGCCGCAAACACGCAGGTCTGGGTACCCCCGGTCCCAGAATGCCGATAGTAGCCCCGGGCCCGAGGCGTGCATGGGCTGACTTCGGGGTGAAGCTGGAGAAGGGGGGCCGATAGTAGCCCCGGGCTCGAGGCGTGCATGGGCTGACTTCGGGGTGAAGCTGGAGAAGGGGGGCCTCCACTTCCCCACGTCGCCTTGGTAACCGCCGTAGTGGGCAAGGGCTGGCGCGTGCTGTGGAGTCATTATCGCCCGGTATGTGGAGAGACGCCTGTTAGCCTCTGATCGGCTATAAATGGGCCAGGGGCGGAGCCCCCCTAGCCCATCTTCAACTTCTTGCCTCCTCACCTTAGTCCGCCGCTTCCATGACCATGACGCCAGTGAGGAGGTTTTCTGCTGCCGAGAAGGGGAAAGGCCGACTGGAGGGGCCGGGCTCGCCACCACCCAAGAGGGGTCGCGACCGTCCCCGCAAGCACACCACGACGCCGGCGGTGGCCCCGCGAGGACGCGGGCGCACCCCGGCGCAAGCTGGCGCCACCGGCGGCAGCCATGGGAGGGCCCCCTCTCGCGCACGCGGCAGCGGTAGCCGTGGCACTCGTGGTCGAGGCGGAGGGTATGCAGCCGATGCCCGGCCGCCTCGCTCACAATCCCACTCAGCCGATGCGGTTCAGGAGTTCGTGGTGTGGGAGGAGAGGCCGGCCGTCTCCTGGGTTCAACTCCCGTGCTTCTTCATGGGGGCACGGCCAGCCGGAGGGTCCGCCGACGTATGGCTGCAGGCCGACGGTTGCTGGAGTCGAGCCTCATGGGTGGGGGTTGAGGTCACCCCCGCAGACTATATATTCCTGACCCGCGGGTGGCAGGCGTTCGCCCGCGCCCGCGGCCTGCAGGGGAGGTGTACCCTCCACTTCAAGTATGGCGGGGCGGCGATGCTCTTCGTCAAGGTGTTCGGGGAGGACGGTAGGCGCTTGGGGTGCTGTCCGGAGGCTGACGGCGACGACAGCGAGCACCTCTCCGCCGATGACGACCACCATGGTGGCGTCGTCCTCGGCTGTGAGCTTGCCCTTGGTGACGAGCGCGGTACCTCCAGCAGCAGCGACACCTCCTCCGAAGAAAGCTCGAGCGACGACGACTACGACAAGCCGCCACGTCGGCGGGCCCGGACCAGGGAGGGCGGCGACCTGCCGCGGCGCTGTGCTCCTGCCCTGGAGGCTGTCGAGCCGCCATGTCGTCAAGGAGGAGGAGGACTCTGACTGAGCGTTGCCCGGGCCAGGCCTCAGGAGTGGCGGTCCTCAGGAGGCCGTCCTTTGCTTTTGTTTCCTGCACGAAAAATCACGGAAGGCCCCACGGGGGTGTAATGATCTGCGGCGCTTGCGCCCTTATGTTAGCATTTTTCTTCCTGCATCCCAGTTTTTACGTTGCTGCAAAATTAGAATGTCACTGCCTGCTACGGTCAGGGTAACTTATGGTTGGGATAACTTAGCTTGACTTGCCCGCGATGGGGGCGTGTCCCTCCAGAGCTTCCTTCTTTAGCCGCAGAGCCCTCGAGCCCCCTTGCGATGGTTGATAGCCACCGGCGTACCGGGCCACGACGCCTGACTAGGCCAGGAGGTAGGCGCTCTTGAGGCCGGGGTTTGGAGGTGATGTTGTGCGCCAGCTCGCCTTGAGAGCATCGCGCGAGGATTAGAACGCCAAAGTTTTGGCGACGTGCGTGTGTGGCCCGGAGCTTGCACAACATACTGTGCCCAGCCCCCGCTTGCGAGGCGCGCGAGGGAGAGTTGGCGGGTGTCGAACCCTTTGGAAAGAACTCAGAACAAGAAAATGTCGCAAGAAAAAGGTTCCCACCCCATTTCCGAATAAGACGCGAAAAACTCCAAACTTCATTCAAAAAGGCAGCAAATTTGGTTACAAAATAGAGCAAATAACAGCTGCGTCCGGCGCCTAGTCTAGTCTTCGTCTTCCCCCAGCGCGGATCATGGGGCATCCACTGGGCATGGGCATAGTCGTTGAATGACAGTGTCGTCCGCCAGCGTGGAGCATGGGGCTTCCACTTGGGCATGGGTGGGAACCCCTCCGCGTCCTCGGGGGGCTCCGGGCGTATACAGCCCACTCATTATTACGTGAGAGTGTCACGGGTAGAACTTGCGGAGATACTGGATGTTCCATACATTTTGGATGGGGACCCCGTCCTGAGTCTCCAGGCGCACGGTGCCAGGCCTGGAGACGCGGGCGACCCGGAACGGGCCCTCCCACATGGGCGAGAGCTTGTGCAAGCCCTCCCTGGAGAGGACCCGCCTCAGGACGAGGTCTCCGACTTCGAGGGTCCTGTAGCGGATGCTGCGGCAATGGTATCGCCGCAGCGCTTGCTGGTACCTCGCTGCATGGAGTGACGACTGGCGGCGGGCCTCATCCCCGAACAGAAGGTCCGTTCCCCGCGTGGTATCCTGGCGCTCCTCGTCGAATGCCAAGATCCGCGGGGAGCGATGCTTGACTTCGTGCGGGACGACCGCCTCGGCTCCGTAGACGAGGAAGAATGGGGTTTTGCCAGTGGGCTTTGTCGCAGTGGTGCGGATGGACCACAGCACGGACTGAAGCTCACCGAGCCAACCCCTGACGCAGGCCTCGAGTTTCTTCTGGAAGCTCCTCGCCTTGAGGCCCCTCAGGACCTCCGCGTTGGCGCGCTCAGCCTGGCCGTTGCTCCGCGGGTGTTCTACCGAAGCGTAACATATCTGCGTCTGATGTCTACTACGCAACCTTCTTCTTGTAGACTCGTGTTGGGCCTCCAAGCGCAGAGTTTTGTAGGACAGTAGCAAATTTCCCTCAAGTGGATGACCTAAGGTTTATCAATCCGTGGGAGGCGTACGATGAAGATGGTCTCTCTCTAACAACCCTGCAATCAAATACAAGAAATCTCTTGTGTCCCCAACACACCCAATACAATGGCAAATTGTATAGGTGCACTAGTTCAGCGAAGAGACGGTGATACAAGTGTAATATGGATGGTAGATATAGGTTTTTGTAATCTGAAAATATAAAAACAGCAAGGTAACTAATGATAAAAGTGAGCACAAACGGTATTGCAAAGCTTGAAAACAAGGCCTAGGGTTCATACTTTCACTAGTGCAAGTTCTCTCAACAATACTAACATAGTTGAATCATATGTAAATCCCTCACGTGCGACAAAGAGTTCACTCCAAAGTCACAAATAGCGGAGAACAAACGAAGAAATTATTGTAGGGTACGAAACCACCTCAAAGTTATCTTTTCCGATCAATCTTATGAGCTATCCCTATAAGTGTCACGAACAGCCCTAGAGTTCGTTCTAAAATAACACCTTAAGATACACATCAACCAAAACCCTAATGTCACCTAGATACTCCAATGTCACCACAAGTACCCATGGGCTTGATTATACGATATGCATCACACAATTTCAGATTCATCATGTTCAATCCAACACAAAGAACTTCAAAGAGTGCCCCAAAGTTTCTACCGGAGAGTCAAGACGAAAACATGTGCCAACCCCTATGCATAGATTCCCAAGGTCACGGAACCCGCAAGTTGATCACCAAAAGATACATCAAGTGGATCAATAGAATATCCCATTCTCACCATGGATATCCCATCGCAAGACATACATCAAGTGTTCTCAAATCCTTAAAGACTCAATCCGATAAGAAAACTTCAAAGGGAAAACTCAATTCATCACAAGAAGATAGAGAGGGGAAAACTCCCTATGATTCATCTATATCAATAAAGCTCGCGATACATCAAGATCGTGCCATCTCAAGAACACGAGAGAGAGAGAGATCAAACACATAGCTACTGGTACATACCCTCAGCCCCGAGGGTGAACTACTCCCTCCTCGTCATGGAGACCGCCGGGATGATGAAGATGGCCTTCGGTGATGGTTTCCCCCTCCGGCAGGGTGCCGGAACGGGCTCCCGATTGGTTTTTCGTGGCTCTGGAGGCTTGCGGCGACGGAACTCCCGATCTAGGTTTGTTTCTGGGGGTTTCTCTATTTATAGGAATTTTTGGCGGCGGAAACAAGTCAAGGGGGGCCACGAGGCGATGACAAGCTAGGGGGCGCGCCCTAGGGGGGGCGCCCCCAGGCTTGTGGTGGCCTCGTGGCTCTTCTGGCCCAACTCCAACGCTCCCTGGGCTTCTTCTGGTCCATAAAAAATCACCGTAGATTTTTATTCCGTTTGGGCTGCGTTTGATATTCCTTTTCTGTAAAACTCAAAAACACGGAAAAAACAGAAACTGGCACTGGGCTCTAGGTTAATAGGTTAGTCCCAAAAATAATATAAAGTTGTAATAAAATGATTGTAAAACATCCAAGAATGATAATATAACAGCATGGAACAAGCAAAAATTATAGATACGTTGGAGACGTATCAGCATCCCCAAGCTTAATTCCTACTCGTCCTCGAGTAGGTAAATGATAAAAACAGAATTTTTGATGTGGAATGCTGCCTAACATGTTCATCATATTCTTTTCTTCTTTTTATAGCATGGACATTTGGACTTGTAAATGATTCAAAGCAATAGTCTAGTTTTAACATAATGACTTCAATACTCAAGCATATCAACAAGCAACCATGTCTTTCAAAATATCAACACTAAAGAGAGTTATCCCTAGCCCATCATGCTCAATCATTGATCCATTCATGAAACACACTCAAATGTTAGCTATGCGCAATGCTCATGTACGATCATAGTGCCCCCTAGTTGGTGCTTATCAGAGAAGATGGAGACTCAAAGCAAAAATAAAAATTGCATAAAGTAAATAGATAGGCCCTTCGCAGAGGGAAGTAGGGATTTGTAGAGGTGCCAGAGCTCAAGGTTTAAATTGAGAGAGAAAAATATTTTGAGTGGCATGCTTTTCTTGTCAACGAAAACGACAAAGTAGCTCACAATATTTTCCATGCTAGATACATTATAGGCGGTTCCCAAACAGAATGGTAAAGTTTTTACTCCCCCTCCACCAATCAATCACACTCCATGGCGAGCCGAATCCACGGGTACCGTCCATACAAACAACAATCCTGGGGGGAGTTTTGTTTCATTATATTTTGTTTTGATTTTTGACCATGGAACTGGGCATCCCAAATACCAGCCACTTTCTCGTGAATGATAGTGAATCAACACATATCGTGAGAATAACCCACCTAGCATGGAAAAATATTGGACACTCCACACCGTTTCATGAGCAGTATGGGCACACAGAAGAGAAAATTTATTTTGAAAATTTCGAGATGGCACATACAAATTTGCTTGGAACGGCATGGAAATACCGCATATAGGTAGGTATGGTGGACTCATAAGGCAAAACTTGGTTTAAGGGTTTTGGATGCACAAGTAGTATTTCTACTTAGTACAAATGAAGGCTAGCAAATAGATTGGGAAGCAACCAAACCAAGGAACGAAAAATCACATAAGTGAGCATTGGATCATAACTAACACCGAATAATGCACCACAAGTAGGATGTAACTTCATTGCATAACTATTTACTTTCGTACTTGCATAGGGAATCACAAACCTTAACACCAATATTCCTACTAAAGCATAATTACTCACTAACATGACTCACATATTACTATCATCATGTTTCAAAACTATTACAAAGAATCAAGTTTAATTTGTCCCATGATCTTCATGAAAGTTTTTATTATATCCTCCTTGGATATCTATCATTTTGGGACTAGATTCATATATTGCCATTGCTTTTTGGCAAGCTCAACCAAATTTAAGTGAAGCACATGAGCATAAAGATTTCATCCCTCAAAAAGGTATAAGTGAAGCATGAGAGGAAATGACAAGCTACTCTCAAAAGATATAAGTGAAGATCAATGAGTAGACAAACAATTAAGTAGCTATGTGAGGACTTTCTCTCTCTCTCTCTCTCTCAATAAATATTTTCAGATCTGAGTATTTTATTCAAACAGCAAACTAAACAAAAATATAACTCCAAGAATAGCATGCATCATGTGAACGAATAAAAATTAAGGCTCAACATAGGCTAACCGATAATTGTTGATGAAGAGAGGTGGGATGCGTAGCATTCCCAAGCTTAGATGCTTGGGACTTCTTTGAAATATTTACTTGGGGTGCCTTGGGCATCCCCAAGCTTGAGCTTTTGTATCTCGTTCAATCCTCTCATATCATGGTTTCACCTATTCTCAAAAACTTCATCCACACAAAACTCGAAAAGAACTCGTGAGATAGGTTAGTACACATAATAATAAATCAACTCTTTATGTACTGCCAAGACAAGTTGCATAATAATTTTCAAACATTAGGTACTGTATACTATCATTTCCACAATTTATATCTACCAATATATGCTATGGAAACTATAGGATAAGTAGATAACAAAACTATGACAACAATCTGTCCAAACAGAACAGTCTGTAGCGATTTATGAAAACAGTGTACTTCTGTAACTCAAAAAAATTATGAAAATTTAGTACATGCTAAATAATTTATATGAAAATACTGTGTAAAAATTTCAGAAATGTTCCACGTTCCAGTAAAATATGAAAATTCAAGCACTACAGCAAAAGTTTCTGTTTTTACACAGCACACATCAAAACATGCAATGCAAGCATCCTAAAGGCAATTCTTGGAAATTTTTATTGAAAAACAAGATTATAAATAACACCTAACAGAAAACAAGAAAATAAAATGATGCTCCAAGCAAAACTCAAATTATGTGACGAATAAAAATATAGCTCAAAGTAAGATATACCGATAATGTTGAAGACAAAAGAGGGGATGCCTTCCGGGGCATCCCCAAGCTTAGGCGCTTGAGTCTTCCTTGGATATTACCTTGGGGGTGCCTTGGGCATCCCCAAGCTTAGGTTCTTGTCACTTCTTATTCTCCTCATATCGGTGTCTCACCCAAAACTTGAAAACTTCAGTCACACAAAACTTAACGGAACTTCGTGAGATGGGTTAGTATAATAAACAAAGGTCATTCACTTAGGTACTGTCAAGACAAGATTCATAATTGTTTCCGCATGATACCTACTGTATTATATCATTCCCATAAGTTATATCACTGAATATAAGCTATGGGAACACTAAAACAAGTAAACTATGCATGCAAAACAGAATCTGTCAAAAACAGAACAGTCTGTGAAGATCTGTAGTGTAACCATACTTACCTGTCACCAAAAATTCTGAAAAATTAGTAAAATCTAGTAAATTTGCATATAAATCATGTGTAAAAAATTCATATCCAAATAACGTTCCAGTGAATTTACAAAATTCCTGGACTGAGAGCAAAAGTTTCTGTTTTTGCACAGAATCAAGTCAACTATCATCCACACTATCCCAAAGTCTTTACTTGGCACTTTATTGAAACAAAAGCTATAAAACATGATTATACAGTAGCTTAATCATGTGGACACACAAAAACAGAAAGTAAAAGTGTTGGGTTGTCTCCCAACAAGCGCTTTTCTTTAATGCCTTTTTAGCTAGGCATGATGATTTCAATGATGCTCACATAAAAAGTAAGAATTATAACATGCAAAAGAGCATCATGAATCTCATGACAAGCACTTTTAAGTCTAACCCACTTCCTATGCATAGGGATTTTGTGAGCAAACAATTTATGGGAGCAAGAATCAACTAGCATAGGAAGGCAAAACAAGCATAACTTCAAAACTTTGAACACATAGAGAGGAAACTTGATATTATTGCAATTCCTACAAGCATATGTTCCTCCCTCATAATAATTTTCAGTAGCATCATGAAGGAATTTCACAATATAACCAGCACATAAATCATTCTTTTCATGATCTACAAGCATAGAAATTTTGTAACTCTCCACATAAGCAATTTTCTTCTCATTCATAATAGTGGGAGCATCATAAAAGAATTGAATACTACAAATTGGTTCCACATTAAAAGAGTAATATTCAGTAAAAGTATATTCATAATTGTGACAATAATTATCACTACTCTTTATAACATAAGTATCATCACAATAATCATCATAAGTAGCAACTTTGTTCTCATCATAGTCAATTGAAACCTCTTCCGAAATAGTGGAATCGTTAATAAATAAAGTCGTGACCTCTCCAAATCCACTTTTATCATTATAATAAGATTCAACACCCTCCAAAATAGTGGGATAATTATTATCTAAAGTTGACACTCTTCCAAACCCACTTTCATAAATATTGCAATCATCATAAATAGGGGGTATGCTATCATCATAATAAATTTGCACATCAAAACTTGGGGGACTAAAAACATCATCTTCATTAAACATAGCATCCCCAAGCTTGGGACAAACATTAATTGCAGCAAATAAATTCTCAAACATGTCATTCTCATCAAACATAGCATCCCCAAGCTTGTGGCTTTGCATAACATAAGCATAATAACTCTCATCATTAATAGTATGAATAGCACCAATCGTATAACAATTATCATCACAATTCTCTAAGTTGGTGCCAAAAACATTTTCAAGATTATAAGGGGTGTCATTATTTGGGAGAGATACCTCTTTACCTTTACTTTTCCTTCTTTTCTTCTTCTTCACCACATTATGTGTGGATTTATTTAATTCCTCCAAGCTTATTTTTGAAGAGGTTGGTTGAATAAAAAGGTCCTCCTCGTTACCTGATTCATCATAAGAAAAAATAGGAGGATATTGGGAAACCTCTTCCCCTTCATTAGTATTCTCTTCATCTTCTATTTGTTTTCTTGTCCTTAAGTAATTGGCAATATAAGGATTCTCAATGCAATTTACCACGCAATACATATAGATTTCATTTAGATAAAAATCAATCATTTTCATGAGAACCCAAGCTGGAACATCCTTAGTTTTATGTTTCATTTCTTCATACCCCAAAAATAGACTAAGTTCATTATGATGCTCAAGGGTAATGAGGTTATCACAATTTTTGGACACAATTCGATCATGAAATAATTCACATTGGAAATTAAAATGACCACTTTCATTGCAAAGTTCACAAGGACGGCGAGAAATATTAAGTCTTTCAGCACAAACATATAGCCTCTCTTGCAACCATTTAGTTTCTAAATACTTATGCCTCTTACAAAATCTATCTTCCCTTTTAGTCATGTCTTCACAAACTCTATGCACTCCACAAAAATTGACATGCTTATAAGAAATATTTTTATCATGACTAGTGCAATTATCATTAGTAATATGGATATTCAAAGAATTAATACTAACAACATTGCAATCATGCTCATCACTCAAAGATTTAGTGCCAAACATTTTAATAACTTCTTCTTCTAACACTTGAGCACAATTTTCCTTTCCATCATTTTCACGAAAGACATTAAAAAGATGAAGCATATGAGGCAACCTCAATTCCATTTTTTTTGTAGTTTTCTTTTATAAAACCAAACTAGTGATAAAACAAGAAACTAAAAGATTCAATTGCAAGATCTAAAGATATGCCTTCAAGCACTCACCTCCCCGGCAACGGCGCCAGAAAAGAGCTTGATGTCTACTACGCAACCTTCTTCTTGTAGACTCGTGTTGGGCCTCCAAGCGCAGAGTTTTGTAGGACAGTAGCAAATTTCCCTCAAGTGGATGACCTAAGGTTTATAAATCCGTGGGAGGCATAGGATGAAGATGGTCTCTCTCTAACAACCCTGCAATCAAATACAAGAAATCTCTTGTGTCCCCAACACACCCAATACAATGGCAAATTGTATAGGTGCACTAGTTCGGCGAAGAGATGGTGATACAAGTGTAATATGGATGGTAGATATAGGTTTTTGTAATCTGAAAATATAAAAACAGCAAGGTAACTAATGATAAAAGTGAGCACAAACGGTATTGCAATGCTTGAAAACAAGGCCTAGGGTTCATACTTTCACTAGTGCAAGTTCTCTCAACAATACTAACATAGTTGAATCATATGTAAATCACTCACGTGCGACAAAGAGTTCACTCCAAAGTCACAAATAGCGGAGAACAAACGAAGAAATTATTGTAGGGTACAAAACCACCTCAAAGTTATCTTTTCAGATCAATCATATGAGCTATCCCTATAAGTGTCACGAACAGCCCTAGAGTTCGTACTAAAATAACACCTTAAGATACACATCAACCAAAACCCTAATGTCACCTAGATACTCCAATGTCACCACAAGTACCCATGGGCTTGATTATACGATATGCATCACACAATTTCAGATTCATCATGTTCAATCCAACACAAAGAACTTCAAAGAGTGCCCCAAAGTTTCTACCGGAGAGTTAAGACGAAAACATGTGCCAACCCCTATGCATAGATTCCCAAGGTCACGGAACCCGCAAGTTGATCACCAAAACATACATCAAGTGGATCAATAGAACATCCCATTATCACCACGGATATCCCATCGCAAGACATACATCAAGTGTTCTCAAATCCTTAAAGACTCAATCTGATAAGAAAACTTCAAAGCGAAAACTCAATTCATCACAAGAAGATAGAGAGGGGAAAACTCCATATGATTCATCTATATCAATAAAGCTCGTGATACATCAAGATCGTGCCATCTCAAGAACATGAGAGAGAGAGATCAAACACATAGCTACTGGTACATACCCTCAGCCCCGATGGTGAACTACTCCCTCCTCATCATGGAGACCGCCGGGATGATGAAGATGGCCTCCGGTGATGGTTTTCCCCTCCGGCAGGGTGCCGGAACGGGCTCCCGATTGGTTTTTCGTGGCTCTGGAGGCTTGCGGCGGCGGAACTCCCGATCTAGGTTTGTTTCTGGGGGTTTCTCTATTTATAGGAATTTTTGGCGGCGGAAACAAGTCAAGGGGGGCCACGAGGCGACGACAAGCTAGGGGGGCGCACCCTAGGGGGGGCGCCCCCCAGGCTTGTGGTGGCCTCGTGGCTCTTCTGGCCCAACTCCAACGCTCCCTGGGCTTCTTCTGGTCCATAAAAAATCACCGTAGATTTTTATTCCGTTTGGGCTCCGTTTGATATTCCTTTTCTGTAAAACTCAAAAACACGGAAAAAACAGAAACTGGCACTGGGCTCTAGGTTAATAGGTTAGTCCCAAAAATAATATAAAGTTGTAGTAAAATTATTGTAAAACATCCAAGAATGATAATATAACAACATGGAACAAGCAAAAATTATAGATATGTTGGAGACGTATCAGCGTCCCAAGGTTAGCACAATATTCTTTAAATAGGTTGCTTGTGAACTGTGAGCCATTGTTAGTAATGATACGGTTGGGGACACCGAAGCGGCTCACGTGGCCCCGGATGAACTTGACTGCTGAGCCGGCGGGGATGGTGCGCACAGGCTCCACCTCCGCCCACTTGGTGAACTTGTCGATGTCGACATAGAGGTAGCGGTAGCCTCCGGCCACTTGAGGGAAAGGGCCCACTATGTCCAGCCCCCAGACCGCAAACGGCCAGGAGTGCGGGATGGTCTGGAGAACTTGTGCAGGTTGATCAATCTGCTTGGTGTGGAACTGACAGGCTTCGCAAGATCGGACCAGTTCGGTGGCGTCGTTGAGTGTCGTGGGCCAGTAGAACCCGTTGTGAAATGCCTTCCCCACCAGGGTGCGAGACGAGTAATGGTGCCCGCAGTCGCCACCGTAGATGTCGGCCAGCAGTTCGCGCCACTGCTCTTCAGATATGCACCGCAGCGAGACGTCGTTTGGGCGCCTATGGTACAGCTTGCCGTCCTTCAGGCAGTAGGCTGTGGCCTGGCGGACCACGCACTCCGCATCCTCCTCGTTATCCGGCAGGGTGTTGCCAAGAAGGTACGCCTTGAACTCCTCTGTCCAGTCGCCGGCCTAGGGTTCCAGCGCCAGGAGCAATCGCGCTCCCAAGGTCGGTCTGCAGGTCGGGGCGATCGAGAGCGTGGCCGGCGGCAGCTCCTCTCGAGGTGGCGCCAGGCACACGGTTGGTGGGGACGCCGATGGTTTGAAGAGCCTTTCCTCGAAGACGCCAGGCTCCTGAGGCTCGCGGCGCGACGCCCTCTTGGCGATGTCGTCCGCCTCCTCGTTCGCGCCGCGCGGGACGTGCTGCAATTCCAAGCCCTGAAAGCGCTTTTCAATTTTGCGTACCTCCTCCAAGTACGCCTCCATGTGCTCATCCTTCGGCTTGTACTCCTTGTTGGAGAAGTTGACGAGGCGGTGGGAGTTGCCCTTGATGGTGAGGCGCTTGACCCCCATGGCCGCGGCGGCCTTGACGCCCACGATCAAGCCCTCGTACTCCGCGATGTTATTGGAGACCTTCTTGCCATGCTGGAAGCAGAGCCGCACGGCATAGTTGAGCTTGTCCTGGGTCGGTGAGATGAGTACGACCCCAGCCCCCATGCCCTGTCCGGCGAAGGTGCCATGGAAGTGCATGATCCATCCGTCCGGTGCCTAATCACCCGGTGCGAGAGACTGGCTCTCATCCGGCCCCCGGTCGGGGGCATCCGTCCATTCCGCCATGAAGTCAGTGAGTGCCGCACCCTTGATGAGCCTGGTCGTGCTGAACTCCAGATGGAAGGCCTGTAGCTCGATGTTCCACTCCGCCACCCTTCCGGCGGCGTTGGGGTTGCGCAGCACTTTCTCAAGTGGGTACGCAGAGACGACCTTGATGGGGTGGCCTTGGAAGTAATGGCGTAGCTTCCTTGATGCAACGAGGAGCGCGAGCAAGAGCTTCTGCTGCATAGGGTAACGCGAGCACGCATCCCATAGCACGGTGCTAACGTAGTACACCGGGTGCTCAAAGAGGCGCGAAGCGTCGGCGCTGCCCTGCTCCCAAGGGGCATGCATGACTCTGATGCCTCATGGGCCGCTGGGGCGACAAGAGCCTCAGGAACTCCATCCTGAGGTTGCGACTGCAGTGCGGCCCCTTGCGGACTGCCTTTCTTCGTGCATGCGCCGGCACGTTCCTCCCGGATCGCCACGAGTGCCACGCTGGCCGAGTGGGGGGTTGCTGCTAGGTAGAGCACCAAAGGCTCGTGAGCGCGCGGCGCCACCATGACAGGAGGGTCCGTGAGGTACTGCTTGAGTTCTTGGAAGGCTGCCTCAGCTTTTGGGGTCCACTCGAAAGGGCCCTTCCTCTTCATGAGCTTGAAGAAGGGGAGGGCTCGCTCACCGAGCATGGAGATGAAGCGCCTCAAGGCGGTCACGCAGCCCGCCAGCTTCTGCATTTCATTGAGGGTCTGAGGCGGATTCATCTTTTCAATTGCCTTGATTTTTCCGGGTTTGCCTCGATCCCTCGGTGTGACACCAAGAAACCGAGCAGCTTGCCGGAGGGAACCCCGAAGACACACTTCTCTGGGTTGAGCCTCAGGTTCACCCGACGTAGACTGGCGAACGTCTCTTCCAGGTCTTCGATCAAGGTCTTCGCCTCCCGTGATTTGACCACGATGTCGTTGACGTACGCCTCGGCATTCCTCCCGAGCTGTTGCCCCAGGGCGATGTGCATCAACCGCTGGAAGGTTGCCCCTGCGTTGCGCAGCCCGAAGGGCATGCATGTGTAGCAATACACACCGCACGGGGATACGAACACCGTCTTCTCGATGTCTTCCACTGCCATCTTGATTTGATGGTATCCTGAGAAAGCATCCAAGAAGCAGAGCAAATCGCACTCGGCGGTGGAGTCCATGATCAGGTTAATGCACGGGAGCGGTAAGGGGTCCCGCGGACAGGCCTTGTTGAGACTCGTGAAGTCGACGCACATGCGCTCCTTCCCACCCTTCTTGGGGACAACCATGAGGTTGGCCAGCCAGTCAAGGTACCGCACTTCCCGAATAACGCCGGCTTCATGTAGCTTGCGAACCTCTTGGACGATGAAAGCTTGCTTTTCTTGTGCCTGCCGTCGTGCCTTCTTCTTTTCCGGGCATGCATGAGGGCACACCATCAGGTGGTGCTCGATCATGTCCCTCGGGACGCCCACAAGGCCAGTCGGCTCCCACGCGAACACGTCCTTATTCGTGCGGAGGAAGTCGACCAATGCCTTCTCTTGCTCCGGGGGAAGGCCAGTGCCGATGGTGAAGGTGGGTCCTGAGCTTCCGCCATTAACAAACACCTTCTTCGTCTCAGCTCGGTCCTGAGAGAACAACTATTTCTTCTTCGTGGGTGCGGCCTCCAGAGCCCACACCGCTCCCTCGGCATCTGGGCTCAGGGCCGCTGCGGCCTCAGGAGCGGAGGTGTCGCCCTCGTCGTCGAGGCGTGGAGCCGCCCCAGCCCCCGGAGCCTCGGCGGCGTCCCCTACGCAGAGCGTGTGGCCGCCGCCGCTTTGTAGGCCAGCCTGAGGGCCTGAACCGCATCCCTGGTGTCCCCGGCCACTGAGATGATGCCGTTGCTCCCCGGCATCTTGATGATGTTGTAGCCGGGGTGCGTCGCCGCCATGAACTTATCGAGGGCCGGGTACCCCAGGATGGCGTTGTATGGGAGGCCGATGTGGGCCACGTCAAAGTCGATCATCTCTGTGCGGTAGTTGTCACGAGTGCCGAAAGTGACCGGGAGGCGCACCTACCCCAAAGGGGCGGTGGAGCCTTGGGCCACCCCCAAGCTGGTCATAGGGCACCTGCAGTGTGTCGAAGGTTTCCACTGAGAGGACGTTGAGGCCGGCGCCGCCGTCGATGAGTGTCTTGGTAATCGCGACGTCGCTGATGGTGGGGGTGCACACCATGGGGATCGCACCGGTGGCCACCACGGCCCTAGGGTGGTCCTCGAAGTCGAAGATGATGTTGGTCACCGACCTCGCCTTGCCCCGCGGGGCCTCAGAATGCGGCTGAGCTGCGCCCACCCGGCGGAGGACCTGCTTGACGTGGCGGCTGGACACGGGCGCCTGCCATCAACCGAGGATGCAAGCGACCATGCGAGCCCCAGGGGTGGCGAGACGCGTGATGATACGACCGCAAGGCTTTCTCCCCGCTCTGAGCAGCGCGGCCTGTGCGCTCGCCGGCCCGGGGCGAGCATGGGGATTCGATGCCGTGGCGGAAGCAGGAGTCGGGGAAGCAGCGCGGCCGGTGGCAGCGTCGGTTGCCGGAGGGTTGGAGCGGCGCACGGCGCCGCGGCCCACGTGCGCCACCTGGGAGACACAAGAGGCCGAGCTCCCGGCACGAACCCGGTGAGCATCATCCATGGGAGCGACGGAGCTGAGACAGGGCGGAGCCGGAGAAGGATTCCGACACGCCCCTACCTGGCACGCCAAATGTCGAATTCAGGGCTCCGCAAAGCCCAACAAGGTTTGAACACTGGGGTGTGTGCGAAGATCTCAACCGGCTCAAGGTCTCAACTTGTCACCCTATGGCCTAGCTACGTCGAGTACGCTCTTGCGAGGAAGAAGATGGACACGGTGGTTTACCCAGGTTCGGGCCACCTTGCGGTGTAAAACTCTACTCCTGCTTTGTGGTGGATTGGCCTCTCGAGGAGGCTGAGGATGAACCAGTACAGTGGTTGGGAGGCCTCGCGAGGGCCCTCGGTGGTGATGAACTCGACTTGGCTCAGCCTTGTTCCCCCCCTTCTACGGTGGGAGCTCGTCCCTACTTATAGGGGCCACGGTCCTCTTCCCGTGTCGCATCGGCGGGAAGGGATCCCACAACGGCCAAATTTGAAAGGGGACAGGAGGTACATCCTATCCTGACGAAAGGTGGTCTTCGCCTGCAAAGCTTCTGGGTGTGACGCAGCGGTGGGCTCGGCGATGACATCCATCCTGCCAATATGGTGGTCTTGGTCCTCTTGCACCGGGAAGGAAACCTTTGGGGGGCTCCTTGGGAACCCGCGTACGTCTTTGCCTCCTTTGCACCAAAGAGGAAACTGTCCTCCCTCTACACCCGCCACTACAAGAAAAACACTCATTTGTGACAAAAATTATTGACGGTGGTCTAATTGGTCATAGATCTATGACCAAAAAACACTAATTAGTCATGGAGAGTTTCGGGGGGTCCAAACCTTAGATTTTTATGACAATTCATGCTAGAAGGTCATAATCTCATTTCACCAAATGGTCATAATTATACAAAAGTGATGTCAAAGACCTTATTTCGCTCCACGACGACCAAGTTATATGGTCATAGCACTTGGATGGAGGTGACTAGGCAGACACGACATCAATTTCGCACACGTGTCATCTGTACTTGTTAGTTTTGCATACGTGCCAGAACCATTTAATATAATAGTTACCATATTGTCTACGCGTTAGTGGGGCCCATCAACTTCAAAGCTAGATGGCCAGTGGAACACACCCACACACCTGCCTGGGTCACGGTATCAACGAGAGAAACAAAATAATAACATTACTCGGTACTCAAACCCACGACTTGCAAACTAGCACACAAGTAGTTACAATCAGACCACCTCTCTTCCTTGTTCAAGTGGAGGCAAAGCGATAGGAAACTAAACATGTTTATTACAGAAAAAGTAGACACGGAGGGGTAAAGGTGAAAATAAACAGTAAAAACACCTAACGAGCAAACTATGGAGGGGGAAACTAAAAAATATGCGAAGACAAAAAGGACCGGAGGGAATACGTTTTGGAAGGTTAGTTTATTATTTTTTATTTTTCTGAGGTGATTGTATCTGCTATGATGTAAAATACTTGAACATTTAATGCAACTTTGGGTCCTATAGAGCCCTCCTTTTGTTTAAAAAAGGTATCTTATGTGGTCATTGTAAATAGACAAGATCCGACTCATTGTTACTTCGTGGTCGTAGTATTGTATAGTTGGTATCGAAATTCAATTGACATGACATATTTTCAAATAGATTAAATATTAGTATCAAATAAAATTGATTGAAGCAATTTTGTTATTATCAAATTCCACAAATATTATTGAAGTGTCACTCTATATATGCATATGCTTGTGAAAAATACCAAAATTTAGAAACATTTTTGTTTTTGATTTTTTGGGAATATTTTTATTTGTTTTTATAACCATGGGCGTAGTAGGAGGATTTACTATATGATTTTATAATACGAAACGACATAACCATGGGCCAGGGATCTGGATTTCAATTCCCGCCGTGCGTTCCCTCGTGTTTTCTTCAATTGTTTTGATCCCGCCGGCACATACCGAGTAATAAAAAAAAGAAAAGGTCTGATATACATATACCCCACCGCGTAACCCTAGCAGCCGAACAAACACCCTCTCCCTCTCCTCTCTCGCTTCCTCACCGCCGCCGCCACGAGGCCACGTGCACCGCCTGCCATCTCCCCCACCCACGGCCACTTTCCGACGCATCCCGCAGCTACCTCTCCGACCCCCCCGCCGACTGCCTACCTCGCCTCACGTTCATCACCCCTGCCATCCACTCCCTCTCCATGCGAACACCGCCGGATCCGGTCGATTTCGTTCTTCCAGATCCACCGCCGGCCGACATGAAGGGGGATCCTATTCATCGACGGCGCAACTACGTCCACACGGAACCCTACTCGAGTCGGTCCCGGCTGGCGTCCATCTCGTCCAGCTCACAGGCGGCAGCATGCGCGACGGACAGTCGGGTCCTCAATGGCATGGAAGACCTCTCCAGGTCGTATTCAGTGACCAGCCTCCTCTGGAACCACGCGACGCCCAACATCTTCGACCCCGCCACCGTCGCCGCCATGGAGGGTTTCTACAGTGAGATCCACGTCTTCTTCGACGGTGTCAACGCACTACCTGGTCTCGCGCCTCCTCAGTTAGTCTGTCCTCCTCATCCTCCTACTCCTTTGCATAACTAGTCTTCCTCAGTCGGTCGTCGTTGGTGCGCTGCTCACAAAGCTTCCTGTTTCTTCATGTTTGTAGGGTGCGTGGTGGTAGGCTGGGTGAGGTTCCAAGAGCTGGTCTACAGGCAGGATGTGCCTCAACCAGTAATGCCATTTCCTCTCTTGTCCACAAAGCTATTCTTGCCATGGCAATCATGCATAGCTCAATCTGGGACTCATTTCACTTTGCAGTGAGATTACAATAGTTGTGGTTCCAAGACTTGCAGTGAGACTAATAACAAATAATTTTCAGAGTATATGCTTGTTTTTCATCTATTGTTGGTGTATGCGCATTTGCTTGCTGACGAGATATTAAATAATATGCTTGTTGTGTATTATTGATCCATGACATATATTAATTCATATGATTCACTGACAAAACTTGCAGGAGTAAATCATTCTAAATGTTTGTTCATGTTCACTGAACTTCTTAGCTAGTATAGAAAATGAACAACCCATTGTATGCTCTACATCATGGATTTCGAGTCGACTTAGTGTTGACTCGAGTTGCGAGTCGTGACTAGTCGCAACTGTAGGCTCGACTTTTTCGAAAACCATGCTCTACATTCAGTATTGATTCCATGTCTGTCCATTGTAAACATCCGCACAATTCTTAGATAGGATGGTCATGGTTAATATTCACTATGAATTGTTAGAAAATTTCTTTATTTTGGTTAAGTACTGTGCACAAATGTTTAACATTGCCTCAAGGGTGCATATGTTATGAACAACTCTATGCTTCATTCATTGATACTGTAAAAAAGAAATATTTGAGCACATGTATTCTCCCTTTTTGTTTATGTGGACATATTTGATATTTGGCTTACAAAAAATAAAAGGAAAACCTTATAAGTTGTCATGCTTCCTCAAATGTAAGAATATCATTTAAAACCCGTATATACTACTGCGCTCTCTTTACTTTCGAATTAATTAGACATCCTTGTTTGCAAGAACTGCCTAGCATGTCTGTGTTTAGTTTGAGTTTCTTGGTTGCAAGAAGGCAACGCTCAAAATCTCATATGTTATTGCTTCCATAGCGTGTTTGCTGCTATGTGTTGTGGAGTTGCGGCGTCGGCATAAATTCGTGCCAACTTCAATTTATGTGGTGTTTACCGAAACCACACTGAAATAGTATGGTATTTACTGAAACCAAACTGTATTCACAATTCACACCGTAATTACCAAAGTATGAAAACCGCAATACCAAACAACAATATTTACTGAATTAACTGAAAGCCCAGGGCTAGTATTAGCTTTGCCACTACCTTTTCTTGATTTAACGCACCAACTGAACTTCAATTTTGCATCCTCATATCTTTGGTCAGAAATAGCAATTCTAGGTAGGGAGAGAAAAAGTTGTATATACTATCTGAATGGTTACTTGCATGGTATCCTTTCTGCATGATAACCTTCCATCCATTTCCCTTTTTTATAGTCATCCTTTGTTATCTGTTTGGTGTCTGCGATAATAAAAAGGAAGAACTTTAAGTGTTCTTGTATGGCATCACCATTTTTACAACTATGCTCTTTTTTGTATGGTATTAACATCAGATATATGCCATTGGTATTTTACGGTGATAAAAACAAGTTTATCTTTGTGTCTTCGCAGGAGACAACACAATATAACAAGTTCAACTACTGCAGGATGCTCGCACTAGATGTGTATGTGCAAACAGTGAGTATTTGTAGGCACTCAACTGATATATTGCCTTGTGCTAATTCTATTGAAGAGAAAAGCTAAAATTTGCTTTCTAGGGGAAGTATGAAAATGTAGAGTAAATATTGGTCTTGTTCAGGGGGTTATACTGTCAAGTCTCTTTCAATTCAAAATTCAAATTGATGAATTATATTTGAGGTAGTATGTTTGCTATGCATACTTTCAGGTATGCCTGTGTTGTTTGTCTCGAGGTCAACATTCCTAGTTCATGATCAGTTTGCTTTGGTTGTTCATGAGCTTTGTGTTGTGGTGTAGTATTGCTCATGTGATTGCTGTTTGTTTTATGTTGTGATAAAGATACATGATTGACATCTCTTCTTTTGCGCAAAGTGTTAGTAGCTAACATATGACTAATCTTACAGTTCCTGAAATTTCTGTAGGAGAAAACATGTTGGTAATTACATGTATCCAAGCTGAACATGCACTTGGGGATCTGTGCAGTATCGTGTATTTACGATGGTATATTGTTCTTACTCAACCAGTAATATTTTCACAATACTTCTATCTAATTTCTTAGAGCTTGAGAAAGTATACGTTCCCCTAAACTACTACTATACAATTTCTTTGGGTTTGACTGTTATACAACTTAATTATTAATTTTGAAAACAACTAATTATTTATTCAAACCATTTAACGGAAATAGTATCATTAAGTTATGATACAATATTTATAATTGTATGACGGCAAAGAACAAAAAAAATTGCTATACTTTCTGATAGTTACACACAATTAATAATTTCTGACGTAGTACAAGTCACCGTGAATATTGAGTAGTAAAGGCTACCCTAGTGTATTATTTTCGCAACTTGGTTAATGTTTTGAACTACTGTCTAAGGAATACTTGTAATTCTACCAGTCTATATGCAAACCTGAGAATTCTGAATACGAATTCCTGTAATATTCAGTGTGCTATTTCCTGGGAATTATTTATCTTGTAATAAAATTATTATGTACGTTTTCTAGGAACTTATCTTTGATTGTTCCAAATGCACAGGATGTTTTGCAATCTAGAAGTAGAGGGAAGAAGCTTTGTCTTTCATTTGTAGTTCCATGTGATCAACTAAGTATTGTATGAACTATTTTGTCGTTCACTTGTTGGCCTTGATTTGTGGAGGAGTTGAGGGATGATGTATAGTATTTTCTATGATAGCTATTGCTGAAATGAAGATATATTTTATCTGTAATTTTGTTTTTGTCTCGTACTTGATTGGTTGATGGGTCTATCTTAGATACGTGCAAGCTCTTCTCTATCTGAATGTTGCAAACAGGGCCCAATTAATTGGACTATCAATAAAATAATTGGGCTGAAATGGGCCAAATTATTGGGCTGGGCCCATTTACAAATTGATAAGCATATCGGGACAGAAATAAATGCCATGTCAGATCCTACATGGATTCCATGTCATCGTTTTTGCCACGTCACTACATGTGCCACGTCTACATAGCCATCTCAGCATGCCATGCCAGATCCTATGTGCTTTAGGCACATGGTCATGACCATAATTTTGGTGAAAGATTTAACGACGAATTCTTTTTGGTCATAATTTTGATGACAAAAATTCCCAAAAGGTCATGTTTCTCCATTCTTGACGGCCAACTGTTGACCTTTCAAATTTGGTCATAAAAAGGTCACAAAACATAAGCAATGACCATTCAATGACAAAAATGGCGAGTCATAAACGACCGAATTCCTTGTAGTGCACTGGCGCCCGCATGTCTTGTTCGTCAGAACCCACGTCATCCCGGCCTCACGAGGCCGGGTGCTTGCATAGGAATTTCCGCTCCTAGGGAGGTGGCCTGAAGGGGTGCCGCTCCTCCGGAGGCCTTGGTGTTATCCTCCTCGCGAGGCTGGGGCTCTCGCGAGGGCCTTGACTTGGGGATTCATTGTAGGGCCGTACCGGGCCTTCTTGGTGGGCCACACGCCGGGGCACAGGCAGGCAGGTCTGGGTACCCCCGGTCCCAGAACGCCGACAGGAACGCCCGCTCGAGGCCTATCTGCGTAACTGAGTCTGCGCAGCATGATATTCGGTTCCACCGAGGGGTATGACTCGTGCCACAGAGAATATCACGGGCGCCCCTGCTTGCTCTTACGTAGGATGGATTTGCGACGTGTGTCGATTCACTTGGTTCCTTCAAGTAGACGGCATGCAGATAGCCATCGTGTCTGTGACACGAATTACGTGACTCCGGACGGACCCAGTCAGTCAGTTTGTCTTGTATATTTCAGCCGACTGAAAGCCTTATACGACTAGAAGGCGAGTCATTAACTGTGATCATTGCAATTTTTTATGAATCGTCATGTCAATATTTTTTTTGTGTTTGTCAGGCTTCTGTCAGTCCATTCCCATGGGAAGACTCTGCTACTTGTGAGCTGTGTTGGGTTTTTACCTGAAGAGGAAGGGTGAATCAATATAGTAGTGATAAGTATTTCCCGCAGTGAGAACCAAGGTTATCGAACCAGTAGGAGAACCATGGCAACTTATCTTTAACAACACCTACACACACAAAACCAAACACTTGCACCCAACACGGGTAAGAGGGTTGTCAACCCCTTGAACTCGTTACTTGCAAGGATTACTTCTGATAGTGATAGATAGACAAATATAAAAGTAAAATAAAAAGATAGTAAATGAATTGCAGCAAGGTATTTTTATGTTTTTAGCAAATATGATTAAGTAGACCCGGGTGCCATAGTGTTCACTAGAGTCTTCTCTCTCGAACACATAACATACGGTGGGTAGACAAATTACTATTGGGCAATTGATAGTAAATCGCATAGTTATGATTATGTATTCATGGCAATGATCATCCATATAAGCATCACGTCCATGACAAGTAGACCGAAATGATCCTGCATCTACTACTATTACTCCACCATTCGACCGCTATCCAGCATGCATCTATGGTATTAAGTTTATGACAAACGCAGTAATGCTTTAAGCAAGATGACATGATGTAGACAAAGTAAGTACACACAATATGTTCAAACCCCATCATTTTACCCTTAGTAGCAACAATACAATACATGTCTTGTCCCCTTCTGTCACTGGGATATAGAGCACCGCAAGATTGAACTCACTACAATGCACTCTTCCCACTGAAGATAAATCAATCTAGTTGGCCAAACCAAACCGATAGATCAGAGAGACTTGCAAAGCTATAACAATCACGCGTAATAAAATTTAGAGAAGACTCAATTACTTCTCATGAATAATCTGATCATAAATCCACAATTCATCAGATCCCAACAAACACACCGCAAAAGAAGATTACATCGGATAGATCATCGCAAGAATCGCAAAGAACTTTCTATCGAAGTTCAAAGAGAGAAGAAGCCATCTAGCTATGGACCTGTAGGTCTATGGTGAACTACTCACACATCATCATGGAGGAAGCAAGGTTGATGTAGACGACATGTGTGATGGATTCCCCCTCCGGTAGAGTACCGGAAAAGGCCTTCAGACGGGATCGCGGAAGAACAAAGACTTGTGGCGGCGGAAAAACTATTTCGGGTGGCTCTGTGATGTTTTTGGGGAAATTGAGAATATATAGAAATGGAATTAGGTCAGGAGGTGGCACGTGGGGCCCATGAGCAAGGGGGCGCGCCCCAACCCCCAAGGCTCGCCAACGTGGCTCGTGTCCACCTCGTGCGTCTTTTGTCCTCCTCCCAAAGCTTTTTGGGTCTCTTCTTGTTCAAAAATAATTCCCGTAAATTTTTATCCAATTTTTACTTCGTTTATATTGATTTTCTGAAAAGTCCAAAAACAGGCAAAAAACAGAAACTGGCACTAGGCACTGAGTTAATAGGTTAGCCCCAGAAATGATATAAAATAGCATATAATTGCATATAAAGTTTTCAAGTATGGTAATATAATAGCATGAAACAATCAAAAATTATAGATACATCAGAGACTGATACGTCTCCAACGTATCTGTAATTTTTTATTGTTCCATGCTATTATACTATCATTCTAGGATACTTTTTAGGCAATTACTTGTTGTTTTATATTATTTGAGCACGAACCTATTAACCCAGTGCCTAGTGCAAGTTGTTGTTTTCTACGTGTTTTTGGCTTTTCAGGAATACTGTACCAAACGAAGTCCAAATACCCCGAAACTTTTTGATGATTTTTCTGGACCAAAATAACACCTGGATGCTTCAGAGGAAGACCGAAGGGCACACGAGGTGGCCCCAAGCCATCAGGGCGCGCCTAGGGGGGTGGCAGTGCCCTGATAGCTTGGGACCACCTCCCCGGCCCTCTGACATCGTTCTCTGGACTATAAATTTTCTTATATCTGGAAAACCCTAGAGAGCCTCTCGAAACACTTTTTCCACCGCGGCATGTCTCTATTCTGCTGTGTGCCCATCGGGAGTCCTGTTCTGGTGCCCTGACGGGGGGGGGGGGTCGATCACAGAGGGCCTCTACATCAACCTTGCTGCTCCAATGGTGATCTGTGAGTAGTTCACCGCAGACCTACTGGTCCGTAGTTAGTACCTAGATGGATATCTCTCTCTCTATGTTGTTCATTGCCAAGATCACCGAGATTTCCTCGGTTATCTATCTTATGTAATCAATCTTTGCGGTGTGTTTGTTGGGATCCGATGAATTATGGGTTTATGTTCAGATTATTCATGAAAAGATATTGAATACTAACTGGTATTTTATTTGCATGATTGTTATAGCTTCGTAACGCTCTCCGATATATCAGTTTGGTTTGGCCAACTAGATTGATTGATCTTCAGTGGGAGTTGTGTGTCATAGTGGGTTCATTCTTGCAGTGCTCAATCCCAGTGACATGACACGTATTGTATTGCTACTACTAAGGATAAAAAGATGGGGTTTATTCATATTGATTGGATTTACTTTGTCTACGTTATGTCCTCATCCTCCAAGCATTACTCCGCTTTTACTTAATACTCTTGATGTATGCTGGATAGTCGTCGATGGGTGGAGTAATAGTAGTAGATGCAGGCAGGAGTCGGTCTACTTGTTTATGGACGTGATGCCTATATACATGTCATTTCTGTGAATAAATATTTTATAACTATGTGCTTTTCTATCAATTGCCCAATAGCAATATGTTTACCCACCTTATGCCTTCTTTGAGAGAGAAGCCTCTAGCGAACACTATGGCCCCCGGGTCTCCTCAAAATTATATTTACAACAACTCTAAATACCTTGTGCCATTATTAATATTTTGAATTTATATTTATCAAATTATCTATCTATCACTAGTTATCGCTTGCAAGTAATGAGTTTATGGGGATTGCCAATCCTCTTGCCCGTGTTGGGTGCAAGTGTTTGCTATTTTGTGCGTAGGCGATTGTCGGGCAACATTGGGACATGGGGTATCCAGGCCCATCTGCCTAGGGCCCACGTCACAACACGGGGCCTGGGCCCAAAGCGACTCACCCTGACGGCGCCGCAAAGAAGGGCTTCATGGGGCCCCCGCCTCATGAGGCGACCCACCGGAGGCTCCCCTGTCATCCCCCGAAGGAGGCCTCGTGAGGTCGCCCCTTGGGGAGCCACTGCGAGACGCAAGTCCCCAGTGGCCCGGCGGGGAGCGCGGCCTGACATGCTCCCGGGGCAGTGCGCACCCTACCCAGCGTCATCTGGGTCCGCGGTAGGAAGGCTTTCCCTTTTGGTGCTAAGGTAGCAGGGCCAGCTCGCCGGTTCCCGAAGCGGCGCCCAAAGGTTTCCCTTTTGGTGCTAGACGGTCAAAAATGGGACTCGCCCAGACGGAGGTCATCCTCGAGCCCACCAACACATCATGGAGGGAGGCTTGGCAGGCGGAGACCACTTTTGTCAGGATAGACCGCAGTCCTGTCCCCTTTCAAACCGGCGTTTGTGGAAACCCTTCCCACCGGATATTTTCATGGAAGAGGGCCGAGGCCAGGTATAAAGGGAGGAGGCAACAATCGAAGAGGACACATTGTATTCACTTGCTACCACTATGAAATTAAGACAGGCAGGAGTAGGGTTTTACACCGCGAGGTGGCCCGATCGTATGTTCATTGTTCCTTCCCCCCAAGCTCAAGCACGCCGGAGCAGCACCGTAGGATAGGGAGAGTGAGCGAGGATGGAGAGCCGGTGCACCCCAGAGTTCGAACCTCTCTTGGGTCCTCGGAGCCCAGAGTTCCGGCTCTGTCCTCGCCGACCCCATGGACGAGGCCCGTCGCGTGCACGCCGAGCGCCGAGCGGCTCGCGTCATACAGACCGCGCCCCCAGGCTGTGACGGCCGCTGCCCCTCTGCCGACGCCGAAGCCGTGACCACCTATCCCGCTGCGCGCGAGCAGCAAGGCTCCTCCATGCACTCTTCTATGCAGAGGGACGGCCGCACCGCCAGGGCCTCCTCCTCCCATGCTCGCCTCGAGCACGTGAACGCATAGGACGCATTGCTCAGGGCGCGCGAACTTCTCCGCAACCGCCCGGTAGACGCCGGCTACGACGCCTGGCTGGGCGACATCACCGAGCTTGTCACCGCTACCGGAGAAGCCTCGGTGCCCTCTCGCTCTCTTCGTCCCCCAACGTCTCGAGCCGGGGACGTGGCGCATGGAGCACCCTCGCCACCTCCACTACGCGACAAGCGCCCGCGGGACCAGCCCTGCGAGGGGCCTCCGCTGGCGCAGGACGAAGCGAGTTGCCAGATCATCCGTCGCGCGCCACCAGACGCGCGGGTGATCCTCGAGCAGCAGCGCCAGCGCCAAGACAGGATAGTCCAGGACGTCACGGCCGCAGGACGCTAGAACCGAGTCGCCCTCGCGCACGGCGTCCTGATACGTCTCCAATGTATCGATAATTTATGAAGTATTCATGCCATATGCACCTATGTTTACAATACTTTTATATGGTTTTGATGCTCTTTATATGATTTATTTAGAACTAACCCGGACAGACGCTGTTTTCAGTAGAATTATCGTGGTGTTGTTTTTGCGCAGAAAATGAAAGTTCTCGGAATCGCCCAAAACTTTTTGTGATTTTTTCTGCAGGAAATTAGCAACATTGGAGCAAAGACCTGCCGGAGGGGGTGTGCCAGCGGGCCACCACACAACAGGCCGCGCCCCCTAGTGGCACGTGCTGATATGTCGTGGGCCCCTCGTGGCTCCGTTTGGCGTGATTCCAACGCTGAGAAATCCTATAAGTCCCAGAAACCCCAGAAATAAAGAGAGACTCCTCGTTCCGCCGCCGCAACACTTCGTATCGACGAAAAACCAATCTGGAGGCATTCCAATACCCTGCCGGAGAGGGTAGATCATCTCCGCTGACCATCTTCATCATCCCGCCGGAGGCCATGACGGGGAGGGAGTAGTCCACCCTCGGGGCTGACGGTTTGCACCAGTAGCTATGTGTTCAACCACTCTCTCTCTCTCATGTTCTTGAGATGGCACGATCTTGATGTATCACGGGATTTGTTAATATAGTCGGATCATATGATGTTATTCCCTTGCTACCTTGTTGTGATGAATTGAATCTTTACCTTTGAGATCTCGTTATGTTGGATTGAATATTATGGTTTGAGAACACTTGATGTACGTCTTGCGTGGGATACCCGTAGTGACATTGCGGTATTCTATTGATTCAATTGATATATGTTGAGGCATCAACTTGCGGATTCTGGGGACCTAGGGGATTTATGCATAGGGGTTGATTGCACGTTTTCATGCCACGTTCTCCGATAGATTCTTGGGGTGCTCCTTGAAGTTCTTTGTGTTGGATTGAATAAGATAGATCTGAAATTGTTTGATGCATGTCGCATAATTTACCCACGGATACTTGAGGTGACATTGGAGTATCTAGATGACATTAGGGTTGATTGATATGTATAATTGGTGTTATTCTAGTAGGAACTCTAGGGCTGTTTGTGACACTTATAGGAATAGCCCAATAGATTGATCGGAACGAATAACTTTGAGGTGGTTGTACTAACTACAACAATTTCATCTTATTGTTCTCCGCTAGATAGGAACTTTGGAGTGATTCTTTGTTGCATGTTGAGGGATGATCATATGATTCAACTATGTTAGCATTGTTGGGAGATTGCAATAGCGAAAGTATGAACCCTAGGCCTTATTTCCAAGCATTTATACACCATTTTGCTCGCTGTTTTACACTTGCTACCTTGCTGTTTTTATATTTTCAGATTACAAAAACCTATATCTATCATCCATATTGCACTTGTATCACCATCTCTTCGCCGAACTAGTGCACCTTTACAATTTGCCATTGTATTGGGTGTGTTGGGGACACAAGAGATTTCTTGTATTTGATTGCAGGGTTGTTTGAGAGAGACCATCTTCATCCTACACCTCCCACGGATTGATAAACCTTAGGTCATCCACTTGAGGGAAAATTGCTACTGTCCTACAAAACTCTGCGCTTGGAGGCCCAACATGAGTCTACAAGAATAAAGTTGCGTAGTAGACATCAAGCTCTTTTCTGGCGCCGTTGCCGGGGAGGTGAGTGCTTGATGGTATATCTTTAGATCTTGCAATTAAATCTTTTAGTTTCTGGTTTTTCACTAGTTTGGTTTTATAAAAGAAAACTACAAAATAAATATAAATGGATCCTCACCCATTTGCTAATCTTTTCAAAAGACCCGATTATGTTGGAACAATTGGTAGTAAGAGTTCACAAGATTATCTTTATGAGGTCTTTCTTGAAAATCATGAACCTAAAAATTGTGAAATTTATAAAGTTATTCATGATAGTTCCTTGAATGAAAAGCATGATAGCACTATTGTTAGTATGAATACTCTGAATATCCATGATGCTAATGATGATTGCACTAGTCATGATAAAAAGATATCCTATAAGCATGTCAATTTTTGTGGAGTGAATAAAATTTGTAAAGACATGCCATATAGGGATGATAGATTTTGTAAGAAGCATAAACAAGATCAAACTAATTGATGGCTTAAGGTGATAGATGAACGTGCCACAAGATTATGCTCTTTTCATCCCATTACTTGTGAACTTTGCAATAGGGTTGGTCATCTTAATTTCCAATGCGTGTTTTTTCATGACCGAAGCGTCTCCAAATATTGTGATAATTTGATCTCCCATGAACTCTACAATGAAATTTGCTTATTTTTGGGGAATGAAGAATTATCACATAAAAATGATTGGTTTGATATATTCATTGTCACAAATGGTAATGAAGCTAATCTACAAGAAATCTATATGTTTTGCGTAGTGAATTGCAATGTGAATGCTTATATTGCCAACTATAGAAATAATGAGAAAGCAATAGAATATAAAAGGAATACTAATGAAAGGATAAAGGTCTCCCAATACCCTCCTATTGTTTCTCGTGATAAATCAGGTTGCAAGCAAGAGCTTTCCATCAAACCAATCTCTTCAATAAGATGCTCAGAAAAACTACTTAAACCACACAAAATGTGGTAAAGGAGAAGAAGAAGAGAATAAAAGGTAAAGGTAAAAAGGTATCTCTCCCAAATAATGTTGCTCCTATAATCGTTGAGAATGAATACGAAAGTAGTGTGGATGATGATACACTTGATGATTATTTTGTTATGCCTACTACTTGTTGTGATGAGGATGATTGGGAAGATAATGATACTCCTTATAATATTGAAAATCTTTTTGGCACCAACTTGGAAAATTATGATGATAATAATTGTTACACTATTGGTGCTATTAATGCTATTGATGATTATCCTAACGATGTGCAAACAAAGAAGCTTGGGGATGCTATGCTTGATGAGAATGACATATTTGAGAATATATTTGCTGCAATTGATGTGTGTTCCAAGCTTCGTGATGCTATGCATAATGAAGATGATCTTTTTAGTTCCCCCACTTCGGATGATCAAATTGGTTACGATGATTACATGCCTCCTATTTATGATGATTATTGTGATGATACTTATGTTATGAAAAGTAGTGATGATTATTATTATACAACTTGTCACAATTATGAATACCATTTCTCTGAACATTACTCTTTTAATGTGGAAACAATTTATAATATTCAAGTCTCCTATGATACTCCCACTACTATGTATGAGAAGTTTACCTGTGGGGAGAGTAATAAATTTTCTATGCTTGTAGATCATGAAAAGAATGTTTTATGTGATATTCATATTGTTTAATTACTTCATAATGCTATTGAAAATTATTATGAGAGAGGAACATATGCTTGTAGGTATTGCAATAATATCAATTTTCCTCTCTATGTGTTCAAAATTTTGAAGTTGCACTTGTTTTGCTTTCCTATGCTAGTTGATTCTTGCTCTCATAAATTGTTTGATCACAAAATCCCTATGCATAGGAAGTGGGTTAGACTTAAATGTGCTTGTCATGTGATTCATGATGCTCTCTTGTTTTCAACTTTTATTCCTATACGAGCATCATTGAAATCATCATGCCTAGCTAAAAGGCTTTAAAGAAAAGCGCTTGTTGGGAGACAACCCAACACTTATACTTTATGTTTTGATGTGATCAAATGATTAAGATACTGTATTAATCATGTTTTGCGCCTTTTATTTCAATAAAGTGCCAAGTAAAGCCTTTGGGATAGTGTGGATACTTGTTGATTTGATTCTATGCAAAAACAGAAACTTTTGCCTCCAGTAAAGAATTTCTCTGATTTTACTGGAAGGTCAAAAAATTATGAAAGTTTTACACAATATTTATATGCAAATTCCATAAGTTTCCTAATTTTTCAAAAAAATTCGAGTCAGGGAAGTATGGTGATCATTCAGATCTTCACAGACCATTCTTGTTTTTTTTGACCGATTCTGTTTTGCATTCATATTTTGCTTGTTTTAATGTTTCCTTAGCTTATATTGAGTTATATAAATTATGGGAATGTTATAATACAGTAGGTATTATTTGAGGACAATTATGAATCTTGTCTTGACAGTACCTAAGTGAATGATCTATATTTACTATACTAACCCATCTCACGAAGTTCCGTTAAGTTTTGTGTGATTGAAGTTTCCAAGTTTGGGTGATACACCGATATAAGAAGAATAAGGAGTGGTAAGACTCTAAGCTTGGGGATGCCCAAGGCACCCCCAAGGTAATATCCAAGGTAGACTCAAGCACCTAAGCTTGGGGATGCCCCGGAAGGCATCACCTCTTTCGTCTTCAACATTTTCGGTATATCTTACTTAGAGATATATTTTTATTCATCACGTAATATGTGCTTTGCTTGGATCATCATTATATATTTTTTATTTTCTGTTAGGTGTTATTTATAATCTTGTTTTTCAATAAAAATTTCCAAGAATTGCCTCTTAGGATGCTTGAGTTACATGTTTGATAAGTGCCGTGTAAAAACAGAAACTTTTGCTGTAGTGTTTGAATTTTCATATTTTAGTGGAACGTGGAAAGTTTCTGAAATTTTTACACAGTGTTGTCATATAAATTATTTTATCATGTCCTAAATCTTCATAATTTTTTGAGTTATAGAAGTACACTGTTTTCATAAATTTCTACGGACTATTCTGTTTGGACAAATTGCTGTCATAATTTTGTTATCTACTTATCCTATATCTTCCATAGCCTATATTGGTAGATATAAATTGTGGAAACGATAGTAAATAGTAGATGATGTTTGAAAATTATTTTGCAACTTGTCTTTGCATTACATGAAGTGTGGATTTATTCTTATGTGTACTAACCTATCTCATGAGTTCTTTTCGAGTTTTGTGTGAATGAAGTTTTTGAGAGGATTGAACGAGATACAAAAGCTCAAGCTTGGGGATGCCCAAGGCACCCCAAGTAAATATTTCAAGAAGTCTCAAGCATCTAATCTTGGGGATGCTACGCATCCCACCTCTCTTCATCAACAATTATTGGTTAGCCTATGTTGAGCCTAAATTTTAATTTGTCCACATGATATGTGCTATTCTTGGAGTGCTATTTTTCTTTTGCTCGTTGTTTAAATAAAATACTCAGATCCAAAAATCTTTATTGAGAGAGAGTCCTCACATAGCTACTTTATTGTTTGACTACTCATTGATCTTCACTTATATCTTTTGAAGAGTAGTTTGATGTTTACTTTTATGCTTCACTTATATCCTATGAGTAAATTGTGAATAAATGAAAGATCATAAATATGAAATTATCAATGTGCTTTATGCTTAGTAGTAGCTTCACATCTGGTTTATAAAGTAAAATCTATTGAAGTTTGGTAATCATCAATTTGGCCATACAAGCAATTCATGAATGATTAGTATAAGAAAGAGAACTTTCACATACAAATATATTATCTTGGACATCTTTTATGATAGTGAATACCCATCAATTATTTTCAAACTTGATCAAATAGTTGAAGTTGAGCAAGGAAGAGAACGTAATTATTATGGTTGTGTATATTTGCAAAGAAGTTATATTGTTATGGATCCTCCAACATGTGGTGCTTGTTTAGAACCTTTTGCTAGCCAACACTTCGTACTAAGTAGAGATACTACTTGTGCATCCAAATCCTTGAGCCAAGTTTCTTCCATGAGAGTCCACCATACCTACCTATATATGGTATTTCACTGCCATTCCAAGTAAATTTGCATGTGCCACCTCTAAACATTCAAATAAACATCTTTTTTGTGTGCTCGTACCGCTCATGGAGCGATGGGGCACTCATTATCTTCCATGCTAAGTGAGTTATTCTCAAGATGAGTGTTTATTCACTTGTCATTGCACGATAGAGGATGGTAAAAGGGATTCCCAGTCCTGCATAACACAAAAATAAATAAACAAAAACTCCCCCTAGAAAGTTGATTGTTTGGAGGGCAACCGTGGATTCGGTCAGCCATGGAATGTGTTTGAATGGTGGAGGGGGAGTAATAATTTAAATTCTGTTTGGGAACCGCTAATAATGTGATTAACATGGAAGATATTGGATACTCTATTGTGACGTTGACAGGAAAGGCACACCACTCAAAATTACATATTCATCTCTGTTTTAAACAATGAGCTCTCGCACATATGCAAATCCCTGCTTCCCTCTGCGAAGGGACAATCTATTTACTTTCATGTTACTTACTTTCATGTCGAGTCAACTTCTTATTCCAACCTCAATCTATTAGTTGGCAAGCACCATGTGGTGGGGAAAGACCCAAACATATATATCCACTCAAATATATTTGATCATGATTCATTATTGTTGACAATTATCTTTATGATAAGTGTGTTGGGAGGCGAAACATCAAGCCCCTATATTTCTCTGTGTTCGATGGATGTTGTTTGTTCTAAAAATATGCCTTGAGTATTAGAAATCATAAAAGACTATATGATAATTGAGTATGTGGAACTCTTACTTAGACTTGATGATGTATTGAAATTGTTTGGTGACCAAGAACATAGATTGTTAAGTTTCAATTGAATGCATTGTTTGAACCATGACGTGTGAATTGATTGGTACTCTATAATGATGATTTTTATGAGAAGAAGTTGCTGGTTATGATGCTAGAAAAGTGACTAAAATTATCAATGATCAAAACTATTCACTAAGCTAGCATTCACACTTCATAAATTATATCTTTTATCATTTACCTACTCGAGGACGAGCAGGAATTAAGCTTGGGGATGCTGATACGTGTCCAACGTATCGATAATTTATGAAGTATTCATGCCATATTCACCTATGTTTACAATACTTTTATATGATTTTGATGCACTTTATATGATTTATTTAGAACTAACCCGGACTAACGTAGTTTTCAGCAGAATTACCGTGGTATTGTTTTTGTGCAGAAAATTAAAGTTCTCAGAATCGTGCGAAACTTTTTTGTGATTTTTTCTGGAGGAAATAAGCAACATTGCAGCAAAGACCTGTCGGAAGGGGTGTGCCAGCGGGCCACCACACAATAGGTCACGCCCCTAGTGGCGTGCGCTGATATGTGGTGGGCCCCTTGTGTCTCCGTTTGGCGTGATTCCAACGCTGAAAATCCTATAAATCCCAGAAACCCCAGAAGTAAAGAGAGACTCCTCGTTCCGCCACTGCAACTCTCTGTATCGACGAAAAACCAATCTGGAGGCGTTCCAGTACCCTGCCGGAGAGGGTAGATCATCTCCGGTGGCCATCTTCATCATCCCGGCGGAGGCCATGACGAGGAGGGAGTAGTCCACCCTCGGGGCTGACGGTTTGTACCAGTAGGTATGTGTTCAATCTCTCTTTCTCTCTCGTGTTCTTGAGATGGCACGATCTTGATGTATCACGTGCTTTGTTAATATAATCGGATCATATGATGTTATTCCCTTTCTACCTTGTTGTGATGAATTGAATCTTTACCTTTGAGATCTTGGTATGTTGGATTGAATATTATGGTTTGAGAACACTTGATGTACGTCTTGCGTGTGATACTCGTAGTGACATTGGGGTATTCTATTGTTTTACTTGATATATGTTGAGGTATGAACTTGCGGATTCCGGTGACCTAGGGGATCCATGCATACGGGTTGATTGCACGTTTTCATACCATGTTCTCCGATAGAAATCTTGGGGTGCTCTGTGAAGTTCTTTGTGTTGGATTGAATATGATAGATCTGAAACTGTTTGATGCATGTCGCATAATTTACCCACGGATACTTGAGGTGACATTGGAGTATCTAGATGACATTATGGTTGATTGATATGTATCATTGGTGTTATTCTAGTAGGAACTCTAGGGCTGTTTGTGACACTTATAGGAATAGCCCAATAGATTGATCGGAAAGAATAACTTTGAGGTGGTTCTACTACCTACACCAATAGCATCTTATTGTTCTCAGCTAGAGAGGAACTTTGGAGTGATTCTTTGTTGCACGTTGAGGGATGATCATATGATTCAACTATGTTAGCATTATTGGGAGATTGCACTAACGAAAGTATGAACCCTAGGACTTATTTCCAAGCATTTATACACCATTTTGCTCGCTGTTTTACACTTGCTACCTTGCTATTTTTATATTTTTAGATTACAAAAACCTATATCTATCATCCATATTGCACTTGTATCACCATCTCTTCGCAGAACTAGTGCACCTATACAATTTTACATTGTATTGCGTGTGTTGGGGACAGAAGAGATTTCTTGTATTTGATTGCAGGGTTGTTTGAGAGAGACCATCTTCATCCTACACCTCCCACGGATTGATAAACCTTAGGTCATCCACTTGAGGGAATATTGCTACTGTCCTAAAAAACTCTGCGCTTGGAGGCCCAACATGAGTCTACAAGAATAAAGTTGCGTAGTAGACATCACGTCCCCACCAGCACAGTGGGCTGCCGAGCGTTCACTCGCAAGCTGCGGAGGGTGGTTTGGCCTGTGAAGTTCAAGCCCGAGCTGCCCCCACGCTATGATGGGGGCCCTGACCCCACGGAGTTCCTCCACTTATACGCGCTGAGCATCGAGGCGGCGAACAGCGATGACAAGGTTATGGCGAACTGGTTCCCCATGGCCCTCAAGGATGGCGCGCGTTCCTGGCTCATGAACCTGCCCGAGGAGTCGATCTCCTCTTGAGGAAAGCTTTGTGAGATGTTCGTCGCCAATTTCAAGGGCACACATGACCGTCCGCTCTCCGTTAGCGACCTGCGACACGTGAAACAGCGCCTCGGAGAGACCTTGCATAAGTACATCCAACGCTTGAGCTAGGTGCGTAACAAGATTCCGCACGCCACGAACGAAGCCATCATCATGGCGTTCACTAGTGGCATCAAGGACGTCCGGATGTGCGAAAAGCTGCCATCAACGACGGACTCAGCTCGGCTCTGGAGCTCTTCAACCTTGGAGACAAATGCGCCAAGGCTGAGGAGGGTCGCCTCTTCATCCACGCTGACCCTGACGCGGCGCCGGATGACGGCAAGGAAAAGGCCAAGGACGTGAAACACAAAGGCCCAGCCGTTCTGGTGGTGGAGCCTGAGTAAAAGCGTGGCCGCGACCGCGATGCGCCCGAGAAGGACCGTCGCCCATTCTGCATCTACCACGACTTGCACACGCACAACACCGAGGAATGCCAGGAGCTCAAGTCCCTCCGCGACGAGCGCGTGGGGCGACGTCCAGAATGCAGCGATCGCAGCGCAGGCCGCGGAGGAGGCAAGTGGGACGACCGCAGCGGCAACCCTCGCCAAGGCTGGCACGAGCAGCCTCACAAGGACAACTGGCGTGGATGGCCTTGCATGGACGCCTGGCGCGAACAACCTCGCGAGGCGCGCCCTCTGGACAACGCGGCTCTGCCGCCGCTGCCCCCACCACCCAGAAGGAATGACGACGCCCAGCAGGACGAGGGGGCTGGGGGCTACCAGGAGCCTCACGCGATAGCCTGCATCCTTGGTGGAGCCCACGCCCCAGCGTCCAACCGCCTGTTCAAGCAGTTCTCTCGCGAGGTGAACGCGGCCCTCTTGAAGCAGGAGGCCACTCGACCCCTCAAGTGGTCGAAGTACGCCATCTCCTTCGACGCTAGGGACGGCCTCAAGTCCACACCTGCTGTTGGTGCGCTCCCGATGCTGTGCTCCCCCACCATCAGCAACGTCATGGTCACCAAGACCCTCATCGACAGGGGCGCGGGCCTCAACGTGCTCTCCGTGGAAACCTTCGAGACGCTTCAAGTGCTTTATGACCAGTTGACTGCGACGAGGCTGTTCTCGGGGGTGACGGAAGGCTCCACCGTCCCCCTGGGCAGGTCTGCCTCCCGGTCACCTTTGGTTCGTGCGACAACTATCACACCGAGCTCATCGACTTCGACGTGGCGCACATCGGCCTTCCATACAACGCAATCCTGGGCTACCCGGCGCTGGCCAAGTTCATGGCGGCGACTCATCACGGCTACAACGTCCTCAAGATGCCGGGCTGCAGCGGCGTCATCACCATCGCCAGTGATGAGAAGGACGCGGTCTGCTCCCTCGAGCGCGCCTACAAAGCAGCTGCGGCTGGGTATTCCGATGATGAGGGAAATGCCAAGCCCCGCGAGGCTGTGCGCCCAAAGAAGAAGCAGCTAATGCCCACCCAAGGCCAGCCCGAGGCAAGGGGTGCGGCGCCCAGTGGTAGAGTCGCGAACCTTGTGCCCGTCACCGACACTTGCCTCCCTCCAGCATAGGAAGGCATGCACGACACCTCCCGCGGGCCAGGCTCGGGGGCTTCGATATGGAAGGCATCTGACCTTACCCGTGTGACGAGGGGGGTGCTCGGGAACCACTTGGAGGCGTGCTCCCATGCGCACCCCTGGCAACGAGGGAGCACCTCCAGACACCGGGGGCACAGGAGTTCATCGCCCGGGAAATCGGTAGGCTGCGGGAAGCTCGAGCAATGCGTGACATGCCTTCATCGATGCGGCCAGCTGGGTCGGCATCTGTTCCAGGGGATGACGTCAAGGTGCACATGTGCGTCGACATGGCGGGGCTCAACGACGCCAGTTTGAGGGGCCTCTTCCTGCAGCCGCAGGCCGGGCGAGGCCGGGGCGGCGCTGGCGGCCGCGCACAAGTGCCCTTCGGCCTGAGGAACGCAAGTGCCACCTACCAGAGACTCATGCGGCTCGCAAGGCACTGGCTCCTCGGTGGCCCCCAAGGACTCGGGGGCCACCTGGTCCCTGAGGGATGGAATCCCACGACACGCTTCATCAAGAAGCCGGCCGCTCCTGCAGCAACACACTCGCCAGGTGACTTTTTGGTCGTTTAAAATGGAGGGCACCCTTCGGGCTGCGTTATCCTAGAGCGGGCAAGGGTTCCCCCCTTGTGGCCTCCGCAACTTTTTGGTAGTGTAGCAAACTTGGTTGTCCTTTAAAGAATTCGACACGTTTCCTTAAGTCTTGCGCCTGGTGCCTCGTCACCGCCTGCATTAGCCGCACCCTCGCGACCCTTCCTTCCGGTCGTTTAATGATCGGGACATGACACGATGTCTGTGCTCGGGTTCGTCCCTGCAGCGTTGAAAAATCCAAACGATCGAGCTCTATCTCGCGGGCTTGCCCCCGTGCACGTCACCTCACATGGTCCTTGGTGTCTCGCCCTTCTCAAGGAACCACCGTAGGGAGACGAACGATGGCGCGACCCGACATTGCATAACTGCCAGTGAGGTGTTTCGCCACCTCGGGTGCCATGCTTCAACCGTTTCCTCCTTTGATCATCGCATGAGGGAACTTGACACGGCGTCCATGCTCGGGTCCGTCCCTGCAGCGTCGCTAAACCCGAGTAACCGAGCTCTGTCTGGCATGCCAGGCCCGCACACGTCACCTCACTAGGTCCTCGGTGTCCAACCCCTTCATACGGTGGCCTCAGGACGACCGCCCTACGCGCGTCACCCCCGTATCCGAGGATTGCATAAGGGGGCAGCCGCCCTGAATGGACTAGGCGCAAAACGCCTGAAGATGGATGAAGGAAATTCCTGAGCCTAGTGCCTAGAATGTCCGACCCCTCCTCATCGCCGTCCGTGACCCTCTCACGTAATAATGAGGTTGGGGTTGTACATGCCCCGGAGCCCCTTGGAGCGCCGCCCCATGGCCTTAGGAGGGCTCCCGCCCACGCCCAAGTGGAAGCCCCATGCTCCGTGCTAGCGGAGTGACTGTCGAACCGCAACTATGCCCACGCTCAGTGGAAGCCCCATGCTCTGCGCTGGGTGGTCGGCCGGGGGCTGGGCCCCATGCTCCGTGACTAACCAGTTCTACCTTGGGCCTCATGTGAGCGGGGGCTGGGCACGGTGCCTATGCTCGGGTTAGTCCCAGCAGCGCTGAAAAACCCAAGGGACTGGGCTCTGGCTCGCTGGCTTACCCCGTGCAATGTCACCCCACTAAGGCCCTTGGTGTCTAGTTTCCTCACACAACGCCCGAGCACAAACTTGCAAGCGGGTGTTTCCTCTTGAAGGCCACTCGTACGTCAAGGGGGGCTCTTGAGCATCGCCCCTCAGGAGCCTTCACTAGTTCCCGAAGCCCCTCACCTCCTGGCCTTGTCCAGGCATCGCGACCTGACAGCCCAACGACAGTTGAGAAATGTGTGGGACTGGGCCCTGCCGATGCAGAGCACAAAGGCAAGCCTCGCTTGTACGTTAAGGGGGGGCTCCTGAGCATCGCGCCTCAGGAACCTTCACTAGTTCCCGAAGCACCTCACCTCCTGGCCGTGTCTAGGCATCGCGACCTGACACACATCGACGGCTGAGAAATGCACGGGACTGAGCCCTGCCGACGTAGAGCATAAAGGCAAGCTTGAGGAAAACCAGGCATGAAAGGAAAGCCCGCGGATAGCTGGCGGTTATTATAAGCTCATGACATTCAAATAGATAAAAAAAATAGTCTCACACTACCGCGAGGCGGATTCAGTCTTGCAGGTCAGCGAAAGGAGTGTCGGCACCGCCGTCGTCGCAGTTGTTGCAGGTGAACTTCTCGAGCAGCGTGCTCATAGGGCCCTCCACGGCTGCCTCCAGGCGGTCGCGAGACGCTTCAGGGATGGGACCCGTCACCTCGTCAAAGTTGAAGTTCGGGTCGCGGAGAAGAAAGTGACAGAAGACCCGGGTCACCGCCACGGAGAACAGGTCTCGGCATTCTTCCTCCAGGAAGCCGTCCGGCTTACGCGCTACATCCTCAAGCTCCCCCACGAGCCTGGCAGAAAGTTCGACGAGACCGACGTAAGGGGTGGTGAGAGGGGCATCGAAGCCCCCGCCTGCACAAGGATTGGAAGGCTTTGCAAGCCTGGAGCTCAAGAGAAGAAAAGGCAGCGCTGTCCGTCGTTGCCTTCACATCGGCGTCGGCCCGGATCTTCTTCTCCCTGGCGTCCAGCGCGGTGTCCGCCTCGGAGATGCGCTTCGCGTGAGCTTCCTGGGCTTCCGTCACCGCGCGCTGCAATGCCTCCAGGTGCTCGCGTTCCTCGGCTTGCTTGGCCGCCACCCTCGCTAGCTCAACGTCGCGATCGGCGTGCCGCGCTTCGCGAGTCCCGAGGCTGCCTCCCCGCAACTAGAGCTCCTGTGCCCATGCGTCCTGTTCGTCCCGGAGCGCCTTCAGGTTGGCCTCTGATTCCCCCCAGCGTTTGATGGCCTCCGATTTCTCGGCAAGGGCACCCTCGCAGGCTGCCTATGCTTCCGTGGCAGCCTTCTCGCTCTCCGCAAGGGCAGCGGAGAGCCGCTGTAGCAAGGTGGCAAGCTCCAGGCGCTCCCGAACAAGGCGAGCTTAAGCATCCCGAGAGGTCTCCAAAAACCGATCGAGCGCGGCTCGTGCGCCGGACAGGACCTCTTGCCCGAGCGGGGCATGGTGGCTCGCGAGCGCGAGAGTCGGGCGGGGCGCCGGTACTTCGGCGCTGGTCGCTGACCCAATTGAAAGGGCCCCAATATTCCCTACCTGGGGCACCTGGGGCTCTAGCTTTTACTCAGCAGCCGGCCCCCGTGGTGAGTCAAGCGCCGCCGCTGTTTCAGCTTCCTCGGCCCCAGAGGCAAGCTCGGTCTGGGATGGCCCCTGGATGTTCCCCGCGCCATGCTCAGCTTTGGGAGTAGGGACACTTGAAGGTAGATGTCGCGCCAGCTCCAGCACCGTCGGCGGAGGGACTATGGCTACGACGTGGGACGCCGGGGGCTGGTCCACCGCAGCCTCGGCGATCGGTCCCCCGGCTGTGTAGAAGAGAAGCTGGGCATCGCCGTGCCCCCCGCACGCCCTGGCGCGGCGTCGGCCTGGCGCGGGGTGATAACCCACAAGTGTAGGGGATCGTTTGTAGCCTTTTTGGATAAGTAAGAGTGTCGAACCCAACGAGGAGCTAAAGGTAGAACAAATATTCCCTCAAGTTCTATCGACCATCGATACAACTCTATGCACGCTAATGCTTGCTTTACCTAGAACAAGTATGAAACTACTTTGCGGGAATAAAATTAGCAGTACTTTGCAAGATAATAAAGAACGTGGAAATAAAAGTTAGGTGTTGTTTTAATAAAAGAACAATAAAATTAAATAACTTAGTAGAAAGCTTTTTGTGTAACGCAAGAGAAAGATTGTCCCTAGGCAATTGAATATAATATGATAGATACTTGTCATATGCAATGGGGGAGAGGCATACACTAACACACTTTCCGTACTTGGATCATATGCACTTATGATTGAAACTCTAGCAAGCATCCGCAACTACCAAAGATCATTAAGGTAAAATCCAACCATAGCATTAAGTATCAAGTCCCCTTTACTCCCATACGCAACAACCCACCTACCCGGGTTTATGCTTCTGTCACTCAAGCAACCCACCATAGGCAAATCATGAACATGTTGCAACACCCTACAACGGGGATCCCTCACGTTTGCGTGGCATGGAGGGCACCATAGGACAGCACCATATCAACATACAACTCACATCCATAACATCATACCACAATTAACCCGTAGGACAAAAGAGATCTACTCAAACATCATTGGATAGCCAAATATCATTGGGAAATAATATATGGAGCTGAGCACCATGTTTAAGTAGAGATTATAGCAGGAAAGAGAGGTGTTATACCGCTGCATAGAGGGGGAGAGAGTTGGTGTTGACGGCAGGGAAGTTGTTGGTGTAGATCGCCGTCACGATGATTGCCCCGGCGGCGTTCCGGCGCCACCGGGAGAGAGGGGGAGAGAGCCACCCTCCTTCTTCTTCTTCCTTGGCCTCCCCCTAGATGGGAGGAGAGTTCCCCCTCTGGTCCTTGGCCTCCATGGAGGCGGAGGGGCAGGAGCCCCTCCTAGATTGGATCACCCTCTCTGTTCTCTTCTGTTTCGCGTTCCTGTTTTCTGGCCGAAAACCGTTTCTTATATTCCCGGAGGTCCGTAACTCCGATCGGGCTGAAATTTTGAGGGGATTTTTATCCAAAAATTAGCTTCCTTGCGCCCGAAGGAGAGATCCAACCGACTTAGGAGGTGGGCATAACCCACCAGGGCACGCCTGGGCCCCCTGGCCACGCCCTGGTGTCTTGTGGGGGCTGTGGGCCTTCGTTTGCGTTGATTCCACTTCTTAAAATTCAAAAATATTCCAAAAAAAAATCTCCGTAAACTTTTATCGCATTTAGAGTTCGATTGATATGGATATTCTGCGAATCAAAAAACATGCAACAAACAGGAACTGGCACTGGCACTGGATCAATAGGTTAGTCCAATAAATCATATAAAATGTGGCCAAAAATATGTGATAGTTGTATAATATTGGCATTAAACAATCAAAAATTATAGATACGACGGAGACATACCAGCATCCCCAAGCTTAATTCCTGCTCGTCCTCAAGTAGGTAAATGATAAAAAAGATAATTTTTGATGTGGAATGCTACCTAGCATAATCTTGATTATATATCTAATCATGTCATGAATATTAAGACACAAGTGATTCGAAGCAATAGTCTAGTTTTGACATAAAGAGATTAATACTCAGGCATCCCAACAAATAATCATGTCTTTCAAAATATCAAGGCTAAAGAATGCTATCCCTACAAAATCATATAGCCTTGTCATGCTCTGTCTTCTTAACACAAAGTATAAATCATGTACTACCCCGGTGTCAGCCAAGCAATTGGTTCATACTTTTTAACGCGCTTCAGCATTTTCAACTCTCACGCAATACATGAGCGCAAGCCATGGATATAGCACTATGGGTGGAATAGAATATGGTGGTAGGTTTCAAAGGGGTAAAAGTGGAGAAGAAAGTCTCGCATCAACTCAGCGTATCAACGGGCTATGGAGATGCCCATCAATAGATGTCAATGCGAGAAGTAGGGATTGCCATGCAACGGATGCACTAAGAGTTGTAAGTGTATGAAAGCTCAATATAAAAACTAAGTGGGTATGCATCTAACTCCATAATGAAAAATTCCCACTAGTATATGAAAGTGACAACTGTCGGTGTCAAAACCGACGGATCTCGGGTAGGGGGTCCCGAGCTGTGAGTCTAGGATCGATGCTAACAAAGGGACGAAGGAGACGATGTTTACCCAGGTTCGGGCCCTCCTATGGAGGTAAAACCCTACGTCCTGCTTGATTATATTGATGGTGTGAAGGTTAAAGAGTTGATCTACCTCGAGATCGACTAGCTAAAACCCTAGATGAGTTTCTGTGTCCTATGATCTAAAACCCTCCCGGTTTATATAGACACCGGGGGGACTAGGGTTTACACATGGTGGGCCTCCTGCCGAGGATGGAGATGGCGATTTCCTCATCTTGACTTGGAGTGCACGACGCGCCTTCGGGGTTTCCTTCTGGATCGTGGAGTCTTGATGTGTCCGGCCCTTCTTCAGAGAATGGCCCATCGAACCGGCCTATCGAGAGTTGAGTCGGTGGCCCGAGGACCCCTTAGTCCGGGACTCCCTCAGTAGCCCCCGAACTAGCCCCCAACGCCAAGGGTCTTAGCTCCAGCTGCTTCGCATGATCAGAGTCTTCGGCTTGCGGGGTGAGTTCTTCTTCCCTTTCCATGATCGGCTGAGACTAGTTCGGCTTCCGATGACAAGTATTCCTTCCGATCATATGATTGACCGAACACCATGAATTGCTTAGCCCCGAAGGCCAATCGCCAAAGTGTAAATAGTGTTTTCTGACACCCCCCTCTGACGAAGGGTCGTGGCCTACCATGACCGCTGAACCAGTTATGAAAACTCGATTCGCGGTTCAGGGCCGTTTTTCAGCGACACGACTTATCAATGTGCAGATCGTGCTCCGTTTCACACGGGATATGATTAATCTCCACACGCGCATAAGGGCACGCATGTCTTGGTAAGCGGAGGGATTTGTGGCGCAGTAAGCGAGGCTAATCGGTGACACGTCCCATAAAAGGGAAAAAACCGCAAGGCCTATTCACGCTTCCCACTCACATCCTCCGCCTCCTCAATCTTTCCAAGCTCCGAGAGCTCAGATCCAGTTCTTCCCCGCCCTTTCTTCCGAGCTTAGCCATGGTGGGTTCTGGCTCCAACGGCAAGTGGGAGGCCTCCACGGTCACTGACCAGGATATCCGGGACCTCGAGCAGGCCGGCTACCTCCCCGCCAACGTCTTCCACCGCGCCCCGGAGAAGAACTAGGTGATCCCCACCCCCAAGGCAGGCGAGAGGGTGGTGTTCGTCCCCCACTTTATCCGGGGGCTGAGCCTTCCGCTCCACCCCTTTGTCAGGGGTCTCATGTTTTTCTACGGTCTGGACTTCCACGACCTTCCGCCGAACTCCTTCATGCACATATCGGCATTCATCATCGTCTGCAAAGCCTTTCTGCGGGTCGAACCGCATTTCGGCATGTGGCTCAAGTTCTTCAACGTCAAGCCAAAGACCGTTGCAAGCGAGCATGCGGACTGCGGAGGGGCGGTCATAAGCAAACTCCCCTATGTCGAGTGGCCATCTGGCACCTTCATCGACACGATCAAAACCTGGCAGAAGGAGTGGTTCTACATCACCGAGCCAAGGGACGAGAGCTGGGCGGCCCCCGCCGAATTTAGATCTGGGCCCCCCACGAGATTGACCTCATGGCTCAGGAAGGGCCTCGACTGGGGGTCGGATACTGAAGTTAAGCTGCTGCAGAAGCGCATCACCTGGGTGATCGAGGCGAAGGTGGAGCTGGTCAACGTGGTCCAGGTCATGCTCCACCGCCGTATCCTCCCCTGCCAACGTCGGGCATCCCCCATGTGGGCTTACCATCCTGACGACGAGCCTACCGTGCGCCAATTCTTCCACACCACCCCAGAGAAGCTGTGGAAGGCTTTGTTCAAGCCTCAGAAGAGCTGGCCGGCCAAGGAAGAGGATACGGGCCTAAGCACCATCAATCCCCCGACCAAGGTATGGTATAACTTTAATACGGTGACTCTGTTTCTTCGTCAAAAAGACTGAACGCCTTCCACTTTACCTTAGAAGAAGTGGCTGAGCAAAGCCGCAAAGGTCAACTATCCGGCTCCACAACCCAAAGACCCCAGGTCGGAGCTGCTGGCGGCAATGCTTGTCGTGGCGCCGTACTCGGCGCCCGAAAAGAAGGAGAAGAAAAAGAAGCCCAGGGAGGGCCTCCGCATAAAGGACCAGCCAGACGCTGCGTCCGAGGAGACCCACACCTCCTCTAGTCATGAGGAGGAGCACGCAGATGGGGGGGAAGGCGTTTCCCCCCTCACAAGAAAGAGGGCGGCGTCATCGGACGCCGCGGAGTATGCTGCCCCTCCTGCCCTGAAGAGGGCGCGTCAGGCGAGGTTGATCCTGCCCGATGATAGCTCGGATTCTGACACGGAATCCGAGGAGTTTGAGAGGGTTCCACGAAGGAGCCTGAGGGTCAAGCCCCCCACTCAAAGGTATGAGTCCGAAAACTCCTGGGTTATTTATGCAGGGTTTTTCACTGTTTTAAACACAAGCGCGTTTTTTCATTTGCAGCCCACCACGCGTTCTCCCCACCGACCAGATATCGGACAGGGAGTCCCCACCCACCGAACTAGCGGAGAGCGGGACCACATCGCACCCTACACCTCCGGGGGTTGCGAAGCACACCGCGGAGGTGTCATCAAGCCAGGCTCCGCTGGAGCCGAACACGGGCGGAGGAGGTGGCCATGCCATGGCCGAGGCTGATGCCGCGGCCGCCGAAGGCCAGGGAGAGGAAATTCCCCAGGCTGCTGAGGACCAGGGGGAGAATGCTCCCCCGGTCGCCGAAGAGGAGGGGCGAAGAAATGCCCAGTCCCCTCCGAGGACGTCTCCGGAGCGCTCTATGCCTCCGGAGATACCGGTTTAGTCCCCGATCAGAGATCGGACTGCCCGGTCACCACCGATGCCACCAACGGCCGGGTGGCCAGTTATGGAGGAGGCGCTAGCAGGCGCCCCCATCTCCGAGGATCACCGCACTCTTATGGGTGCGGTTTTGCAAGGAATTCAGTCCGTTGACAACGGACCGAAGGAGGCCTTCAATGGTCTCTTGGCGGGCTTCAAGGTGAGTCAAGTAATATCCTTTTCCCGAACAATGCTAATTTTAAGTTTTGTGCTATTTCTTTATATATGTACTAGCCCCCGAGCCTTGGATGGTTATGCAAAAACGCATCCGGGGGTCAAATAGTGAGGAATGAATCAATGATGCACAAGGCACCATTTAGTCCTGCAATGTTCGGAAAAGTCCTTGGAAGGACCGAACAGGGAGTCATATCCTTCATAGTTCGGGGGGTTTGAATCGCACATAACTGGATGCATAATTTTTGTTTGCAGGCCTCGTCATCGGCGGCGGCCGATAATGCCGCTGAGCTGTCCGAGCTAAATCGGAAGCTCAAGGTCTCCGACGAGGAGCTTGTTAGCCTGAACAAAAGGTTCGACGAGGCGCAAGGTAAGCTGAATTGTAATTTCCGAACGATGTATTGATGATAGTCCGCACTGGTGACCCAGTGTGATTTGCTTGTTATTGCTTCCACAGCCTCAGCCGCGGAGGTTGAAAGGCTGAAGGCCGAGCTCCAGAAAGTGAAGCAAGAGGCCGTGGAGAAGAAGACGGCCGTCGAACAAGCGGCAGTCACACTTTCCATCTTGAAGGCTGCAAGCGCCAAGCACGAGGCTCGGGTGGAGGAGGTGCAGCAAGAGCTCAAGGATGCCGGCATGAAGTGTGAGGCCCTTGAGCAGAAAAGCAAAGAACAAACCGCCAAGCTGGCCGTGCTGAAATTCGAGCTCCAGAAGGAGCGGGTGGACAGGCGGTAAGCACAAGAGGAGATTCGCCAAGTCCAGGCTGCCATTGATGGTAAGCCGTATTCACTGCAGTGCACCTTTGGTGGTAGCAAGTTTACTTTGCTCACCCAGGTGTGGCGTTCCTTAGGCGTCTGTGCGGACCTCCAGAAGAGCGCGGCGGATGCGAACAAGCTTTATGCTTCGCGGGCGGAGGATGACAAGGCCCGGCTTTTCTGGGCGCAGTTTGAGTCCCCCGAGCGTGCTCCTCTCCTTATCGGGGAAATGAAGCAACTGATGGAGATGCACATAGTGGCGGAGCCGGCCATGAAGGACCTCTGCATCCGCCTGTGGCCCGATGAGCCGTTACCGAGCAGCTATTTCGGCCTGGTGCAGAGGCTACGTGATGTGGCGCTCGGGTTGAAGTGCTGAAGCGCTCTACATGCATCGAGGGCGCGTGGATGGCCTTTGCAAGGACCATGGTGCATTGGCCAAAGCTCCTGCCGATCAAGATGGCTACCGCACCTCCGCCTCCTGACAAGAGTCATAGGTGCCCCGAGCTGTACTTCCCCCATGTAATGGAGGGTGCTCGGGCGATAGAGGCTCAGTGCTCCAAGGATGTTTTATATGAATGAGCGCGGTGTAATATGTCTGAAGACTTTAACGCTTTACGATTAATGTTGCATGGTATATCATGTCTTATAAGTAGTTTTTATGTTTATTTATACTCCTATGTGGCCGGTTCATCTGAAAGCAGCGAGTCATCGGCTTCGGCCCCTACGTAGATACTGTGCGGGGTGTCCCTGTATCCTCACATTTTACCCTTAGCCGAAGTATCGGTGCCCGAAGGCGGTAGAGCGAGCAAGACAAGGCAATCGGACTATGGTGCTCTATCGCTTTCACTTAGCCGTGGGAGTGTAGAAAAATGCGGTGGGCTGATAACCAGCCCCCAGTGTGATGTTCGGGGCCGAAGCCCGCATCACATGGTTTGTATAAGAACGAAACCCCTCGTATAACACGGAAGAACCTCTATCGATCTTTTAAGTATGACACTTATGCTCGGGTTTGCAGACCGGTTCTCGCTTACTATGACGGTCAGTTTTCGGCTTTCTTCCCTGAGGTGCTTGACCAGACGAGCTGGAAGCACAATCGCAGTGGTTCTCCCTTTGCCCTTTTAGCCGAACGAGCGGAACGTAAGAGGGCAAGCACAGGAGCCGGGCAACCCAACTATTGACCCAAGACATAGTTCGGATCCGATGCATATAAAGCAAAACCCAAGACGCCGAACACATAACCAGTTGGACTGAGGTGATGTTCAAGGCGATTTTAAATTCGAGGCCCCGGTCTATAAACCGGTTGCATCATAATATATACCGAACAGTTTTCGCAAGAAGCGTGACCAAGATAAGAACAGAGAATGTATAAAAGACAAAGAAGTAGCCATATGTAATGGTTTTGTACTCGCTCAATAATTCTTATAACTTGGATTGCCGAGGCAACTGTTTACAGGTAGATGAGATATAAAATTTACAGAGGGGAGGCTGTACCAAGAATCTTTGATTGATGACGTGACGTCTTCGATGTGCCTTGTCGCCTGTTCGTTAATATTCCTCTGTGAGGGTTGCATCCCGTTAAGAGTGATGGTGCCGCCGAGCGGACCTTGGGAAGAAGGTCTTGAGAAGTCGCCGAAGTATCGATTAGCTTTACGCTTTTTAACAGGTCCTTGATGGTACCTGTGTTTTGTCCAAGGACATGTACTGGTATTGGTCGGTCCCGCCGAACACTTACCAATTGATGGTTGCGCGCGAAGTTGTGCCTTCTTGGCACGTGTTTGGCGATCGTTAGGGCTGTGCAATGGGGGGCGTACCCCTATTTCCGGGGAGCAGAAGAGTCTGGGAGTTCGGATTGAAACCGAACTCGTTTGTCGACCTTACGGGCCTTTGCGGCCGATTTGGGTTTTTTCCGACCGTCCTCATAATGGAATTCGGTCGCCAGGGCCAATGCATGCTCCTCAGTTCGGAGGGAACGCTCTGTGTTGCCGTTGACGGTGATGACCCCCTTGGGACCGGGCATCTTGAGCTTGAGGTATGCGTAATGTGGGACGGCGTTAAAGCGAGCGAACGTTGTTCGGCCGAGCAGGGCGTGATAGCCGCTGCGGAAGGGGACGATGTCGAAGATCAATTCCTCACTGCGGAAGTTGTCAGGCGAACCGAACACTACTTCCAGGCTAACAGAGCCTGTGCACCGGGCTTCGACACCTGGGATCACTCCTTTAAAGGTAGTGTTGCTAGACTTTATCCTTGATGGATCTATGCCCATCTTTTTCACCGTATCTGAGTAGATCAGATTGAGGCTACTTCCTTCGTCCATTAGGACTTTAGTGAGGCGATACCCATCGATAATGGGGTCTAGGACGAGGGCCGCCGAACCTCCATGACGGATACTGGTCGGGTGATCTCGTCGATCAAAATTGATCGGGTAGGCCGACCATGGGTTAAACTTCGGGGCTACAGGCTCTACGGCGTAGACCTCTCGAAGGGCGCACTTCCTCTCCTTTTTTGGTATATGAGTGGCGTATATCATGTTCACCATTTTTACTTCTGGAGGGAATTTCTTCTGACCTCCATTGCTCGGACCGCGGGGCTCCTCGTCGTCCTCGCTGCATGGGCCTTTGCCCTAGTCTTCGGCGGCGAGTTTGCCGGCCTGTTTAAACACCCAACAGTTATGGTTGGTGTGGTTGGCGGACTTGTCCGGAGTGCCATGGATCTGGCAAGGCCTCTCCATGATGTTGTCCAGCAGGGTGGGTCCATCGCGGTTGCCTTTAGGAGGCTTCTTCCGCTGCCCGGATCTTTGGTTGCGGAAACCGGCGTTAACGGCCGTGTCATCGGCGTCGCTAGTGCTGTGCCGTCGTTTGTTTTTGTTACGTCATGGTTTCCCGTTTCCATCCTGGACTTCAGAAGTACCGGGGCCTTCGGGGTTGTGGCTTCGCCTTGCTAGCCAGTTATCCTCGCCCGCGCAAAAGCGGGTCATGAGCGATGTGAGGGCAGACATGGTCCTGGGCTTATCCTGGCCGAGCTGGCGAGCCAGCCACTCGTCCCGAATATTGTGCCTGAAAGAGGCTATAGCCTCGGCATCTGGGCAATCGACGATCTGGTTTTTCTTGGTCAAGAACCGGTTCCAGAATTGTCGAGCGGACTCTCCTGCTTTTTGCACGACATTGCTTAGGTCAGAAGAGTCCGGGGGCCGTACATAGGTGCCCTGGAAGTTAGATCGGAATGCATCCTCGAGGTCCTCCCAGCACCCGATAGAGTTTTCGGGGAGACTGTTTAACCAGTGCCGAGCTGGCTCCTTAAGTTTAAGGGGTAGGTACTTGATGGCGTGGAGGTCGTCTCCTTGTGCCATGTGAATGTGGACGAGGAAATCCTCGATCGACACTGCTGGGTCAGTTGTTCCGTCATATTGCTCGATGTTCACGGGTTTAAACCCTTCCGGAAACTGATGCTGCATTACCTCGTTAGTGAAGCAGAGCGGGTGGGCAGCGCCTCTGACCCGGGCTATATCGCATCGGTAGTAGGCGTCTGTTCTGGCCCGGTTTTGGTCCCGAACTCTGTTGGTTCGGTCGAGCCTGGGCCGGTACTCGTCCCTTCTACCAGGGGAATACCCTCTAGATCCGTAGATGGATCTTGTGCGGCCTGTTCTATCATCCAGGTCGTGTCGCAGGTCATACCTGTCGTCGGGCTCCATTGGCTCTTTTCCCCTTCTGCGTGGGACCGACGACCTATAACCGGCCTCGCCAGCCGTCCTATCTCGTCTTCGGGGAGGGCGGTCCGGCTGGTCGTATGCAGTGTGCTTAGGGGACGGCACGTTGGGGAGCTCATCGTCGAATTGTGGCAACAGCCGCCGGCGGGGGTAACTCTTGGGTTGGTCCCTTAGACCGGCGTCGTGTTCTTCCTTGGCTGATAGAACGCTTGTCCATCTATCATTTAGGGTGTCTTGTTCGGCCTTGAGTTTCCTCGCTTTTGCCTTTAGGCTCCAGGCAGTGGCTAGAAGCTGTTGCCTGAACCGTTCCTGATGCTCGATGGTCTCGGGGACAATGATGTCCTCGTCGTCCGGGCTATCCTCCTCCTCTACAGGGGGGAGGTAGTTGTCATCCTCGGAGTCGTTCGGATCTTCGGGGTCGCACTGGTCTTCTGGCCTTTCCTGGTCCTCCAACGGATACTCGGGGATATCGGGATCGCTGAAGTCTTCCGGGGTATCGTTTTCCCCGGTGCCGATAATAGCTTCCCTCCCCTTTTTTTTATCTTTGACCGCTTACGCGGTTTTCGGCGCCTTGACGGCGCTTCACCCGAGTCATCGCCATTGTTAGCTGGCGTGCGCTCGCCGTTACCGGATGGCGTATCCACCATGTAGACGTCGTAGGTGGAGGTGGCGGTCCATCGCCCGGGGTTGACGGGAGTGGGAACGTGATCTTCCTCCTCCATGTCTTCTGCCTCCTCGGAGGCGTTGTCCAACATATTGGTTAAGTCTTCGATAGTGGCTACTAAGTGGGTGGTGGGTGGGACGAAAAATCCCTCGTGACCCGCCTCAAGACCGATCTGAGCATGGATCGGGATCGGGTCATTGATAGTTTTTGTCAAGGAGATCCGATCTAGAGCTTCGCAGAGCGTCGAAAGCTCAATCGGGTCAACCTGCCCAGCGTGTTCGGAGTTAACCTCCGCCGCGTCCGCACGGGAAGTGTATTCGGCAGGAGTTGGTGTCCGGCGATTTGGCGCTATAGCCGGATCCGGACTTAAATCCAGATCGTCACCAGGATTGGCCCCACGATCAGGATTGAAAACGACGTCCGAGGTTAAGGCCTCGGAGTCCTCGGGCGCGTCAGGTGAGACTGCGAGCCCGGTGAGCAAGAGATCGCCCCGAGGGTCCACGGAGAACTCTAAGTTCCCGAATCTAACTTCTTCATCAGGGGCGAAACTTCCGACCTGGCCAAGGTGGCCGGTCAGGTTAGCGTGCAGCACGATGCTGCCGAAGGCGAAGATCTGTTCAGGGACAAAAGAGTCCATGCTGCGGACCTCTTCGTCGATGAAGATGCGAGCCATCGATTCCTTGGGCGATCACAGCGGAACTCTCAATGAAAGCACCAATGTCGGTGTCAAAACCGGCGGATCTCGGGTAGGGGGTCCCGAGCTGTGAGTCTAGGATCGATGGTAACAAAGGGACGAAGGAGACGATGTTTACCCAGGTTCGGGCCCTCCTATGGAGGTAAAACCCTACGTCCTGCTTGATTATATTGATGGTGTGAAGGTTACAGAGTTGATCTACCTCGAGATCAACTAGCTAAAATCCTAGATGAGTTTCTGTGTCCTATGATCTAAAACCCTCCCGGTTTATATAGACACCGGGGGGGACTAGGGTTTACACATGGTGGGCCTCCTGCCGAGGATGGAGATGGCGATTTCCTCATCTTGACTTGGAGTGCACGACGAGCATTCGGGGTTTCCTGCTGGATCGTGGAGTCTTGATGTGTCTCGCCCTTCTTCAGAGAATGGCCCATCGAACCGTCCTATCGAGAGTTGAGCCGGTGGCCCGAGGACCCCTTAGTCCGGGACTCCCTCAACAACACAGGAGACTCTCTATATGAAAAACATGGTGCTACTTTGAAGCACAGGTGTGGAATTAGCATGCCCCTGTTCCCTCTTCTTTCATTTTTTTTCTGTTTTTTTTCTTTTTTTTCTTTTTTTCTTTTTTTTCCCATTTTTTACTTTGTCCGGAGCCTCATCCCGACTTGTGGGGGAATCATAGTTTCCATCATCCTTTCATCACTGGGGCATGCTCTAATAATGAATAATGATGATCATCACACTTCTATTTACTTACAACGATAGTAGAACAAAGTATGACTGTATATGAATGCAATGATCTAGCATAGCAAAGATATCAAAAAACGGACAAGCCATGGAAACATCATGCTAGCTATCTTACGATCATGTGATGCAATATGACAATGAATGCTGAAGTCATCAAAACGGAAGCGGTGGAAGTTGCATGGCAATATATCTCGGAATGGCTATGGAAATGCCATAATAGGTAGGCATAGTGGGTGTTTTGAGGAAGATATAATAAGGCTTATGTGTGATAGAGCGTATCATATCACGGGGTTTGGATGCACCGGCGAAGTTTGCACCGGCTCTCGAGGTGAGAAAGAGCAATGCATAGTACCGTAGAGGCTAGCAAATTGCAGAAAGGTAAGAGTGCGTATAATCCATGGACTCACATTAGTCATAAAGAACTCACATACTTATTGAAAAAGTTTATTAGCTCTCTCGAAGGAAAGAATTACTACACATGCTCCTAGGGGGGAGGTTGGTAGGAGTTAACCATCACGCGCCCCCGACCTTCACACAAAGATAAACAATCAAGAATAAATTGTGATCCAACTTCCTAGCATAACGGGAGACTATGCGTGCATGCTTCGGGAATCACAAACCTTAACACCAATATCTTACCAAACACGATCATCCACTAGTACCTCCCTGATACGTCTCCAACGTATCTATTATTTATGAAGTATTCATGCCATGTTTACAATAATTTTATATGATTTTGGTATGATTTAATTAGAACTGACCCGGACTGACGCTGTTTTCAGCAGAGCTACCGTGGTGTTTTTTTTGTGCAGAAATAAAAGTTCTCATAATGAGATGAAAATTGACGGAGAATATTTTTGGAAAATATAAAAAATACTGGAGCAAAAAGATACCGGAGAGGAGTCCCGAGGAGGCCACAAGCCTAGGGGGCGCGCGCCCCCTGGCTTGTGGGTCCCTCGAGCACCCCCCTGACTTGATTCCAACGCCAAGTACTCCAATAAATTGTTAAACCTCCAGAAAGAAACCTAGATCGGGAGTTCCGCCGCCGCAAGCCTCTGTAGCCACGAAAAACCAATCGGGACCCCGTTCCGGCACCCTGCCGGAGGGGGAAACCATCACCGGAGGCCATCTTCATCATCCCGGCGGTCTCGGTGACGAGGAGGGAGTAGTTCACCCTCGGGGCTGAGGGTATGTACCAGTAGCTATGTGTTTGATCTCTCTCTCTCGTGTTCTTGAGATGACACGATCTTGATGTACCGTGAGCTTTATTAATATAGATGAATCATATGGAGTTTTCCCCTCTCTATCTTCTTGTGATGAATTGAGTTTTCCCTTTGAAGTTGCCTTATCGGATTGAGTCTTTACAGGATTTGAGAACACTTGATGTATGTCTTGCGATGGGATATCTCCATGCAAAGATTGATAAAATGCATGCACTGGGCTAAACAGACAAAATAAAATGCATGCAATGGGATTTGATCAAAAATGCATGCAATGGGATTTGATCCCAGGATCTCTCGGCTGAGAGATGTGGTGCTAGCCACCAAGCTACGACCGTTGCTTGTGACATAAGTTGGCTCGGCCTTACATAAAACAGGGCAGGGCTGATCCTCTGGAGAGGCAAAAAATGCAAAAATAAAAGCGCAGCTGCGGGGGAATGATCCTTGCTCGCCTGGGTAAAAACAAGACTTGCTAACCAGTGCGCTGCGATTCAGGTTGTGATGCAAAGGGGACGTTTTGAACATGAACAACATGCTAGCGCTGAATGATGGTACACCGACGATGCAACAAAATGCAATGAAAAAAATGTGTGCGCGCTGAGATTCGATCCCAGGTCTCTTGGGTGGTAACGAGCAGAGCTTGCCACTACGTTAACTCATGTGCTTGTGCAAGAATTCAGTGACAATACAAAATAACATCTACATGCCCAAACGGGTTCTAAGAAAAGAACAGAGTTTCAGACATGGCGGAACTGCTTACAGCGGGGAAACCAGAGGTCGACGGCATGCTGGGCTAGCTCGGGGACGCGGTTGCGGCTGGACGCGGGGTTGCGGGACGACCCGATCTGACGAGGGAAGGCCGAGGAAGGGTGGTTCTGGCGGGAGCCAAGGCGATTGACCGCGGCGAACTCCTGCAGCACAAGGGCAACGGCGGCGACTGTGAGAAGCATCTAGGAGCAGGGAGAGAATGGAAATGGAGAAGACCGGAGGAGGAGGAAGAAAGGGGCGCTCGAGGGAGCACGGTCTCACCGGCGAGGTCCGGCATGAGGCAGCGCGGTCGGGAGGCTGCCGGAGTTGGCGTCCCTGATGTCTGCTGTTGCCTGAAGCAAACAAGACAGAGAGACTTCAGAGAGGGGAAAAACAGAGGGTAGGGAAGAAGAAAGAGAGAGAGAAGGCAGGGGCACGACGCACACCTGATGGTCCGGCGAGGCTGGTCATGGTGCTCGTCGGCAAGGGTGGAGTCGTTCGTTAGGGGCTGCCGGGATGGGAGCCGAGCTCCTCTCGATCTCGCTCAGGGGAGCTTATGCGGACACGAGGGAGGTAGGCGGAGCCTAGTGCGGGCGCGAGGCGATGGCGAGCATGGGAGCTTGGCTGTGGATCCCTGATGGATGAGGGAATGGATGGATTAGATCGGGGACAGGGCCTGGGGTTGGTTCGATGTGGAATTTGAGAGAGAGCGGGTGAAGGATGGTCTGGTTGGCTGTGGACGCAAAACGAGGAGGAAGGTTGTGGCGGCGATGGGATGGGTGGATGGGACAAGTCCCTAGAATTTAGGGTTTGTCTGCTTAAATAGGTAGGGGGGTTTTTGAGGCTGATCCGGACCCTCCGATTTGATCGGACGGTCGAGAATAAATAGGCTAGGGTGTCCAATTGAAAAACCGATGATGCTTTGAGGTATTACGGGGTTGATCCAGATCCAACGGTCACGACCGTATATTTCGGGTTCGGGGAAGCTAAAGGACATGCGCGAGGGCTCTGTGCGCCGAGGAGAGGGGCTAGGCAAGGATGAGAGGGAAACGGACGCCCGGCAATAGAGTTTTTATAAAACGAAAACATCCGACGATTTGACCGGCTATAGTGCCGCTATAGGTTTATCCGATGGGGTATCAAACGACCTCTGAATGCAACGAAATTTGGCAGGCGGTCTAGCTACACTATATTAAGACAGCACGCCAACTTTTGACCCAATCCGAGAATATATTTCGCGCGCTTTAAAAACGGTTTTTTAACGATGCCGCGGGCACGTGCATGTGTGGTTGGTCTCGAAACGGTCGACGACACGAACGGAGAGAACCGGCAACTACGAACGGATGCAAGTTTTTTTCAAAAACGAGTGATGATGCTATGCAGATGATGCAAATGATGCGATGATGAATGCGACAATAAAATGAATCACATGATGAGAATGGAAATAAAAGGGGAATCTTCTGGAGCGTCGGTCCCGGGCTGTTACAACTCTCCTCCACTGACAAGAGATCTCGACCCGAGATCTTAGAATGAGAAGGGAAGGGGAAGAGGTAAATTTAGTTGCTTCTTGACAAACGAGTGAAACCACATCTTGAAGGTTGCAAGGAGATGAAGAAGGACATGAGGAACAAGCCCAAATTCGAAAGAAATTTGGGCAGCACTTCGGTTGAAATAGAAGGAAAAGATAACATAGCAAGAACTTGAAAAGAGGGGTCCGGTTAAATGGAAAAGCAAGGAAAGAACATGATCTTGACAAAACGAGATGATGGTTGAAGAGAGCACATCACAATGCCTCCGGAACAATATAATACAAGATAGATCGTTGGGAAGAAAAGAACGGAGAAGAAAATGATGGCTTCTGAAACAATTGAATTTGGAAAGCATCATTACAAGAAGGATTGAACGGAGTTGTTGAAAAATCAACAACGAAAGAAAAGACTTGTTGTGGGCTTATGGAAAACATCTCAAAATAATGAGGTGACAACCGGCCACAAACAGAAACAATTGGTTTCATTGAGATCAACGAAGAGATGAAAACTTCTTTCACCAAGAGGATACATTGAGAGCTTGTATCATTGATAAACACCATGATAGCAACAATCTTTAGGAAGGGCATAGAAGTTATATTGTTATGGATCCCCTTACATGTGGTGCTTGTTTAGAACCTTTTGCTAGCCAAAACTTCGTACTAAGTAGAGATACTACTTGTGCATCCAAACCCTTGAGCCAAGTTTCTTCCATGAGAGTCCACCATACCTACCTATATGCGGTATTTACATGCCGTTCCAAGTAAATTTGCATGTGCCAAACTCTAAACCTTCAAATAATATTCTGTTTTGTATGCCCGAATCGCTCATGTAGCGACTGGGGGCGGTCAGTATCTTCCATGCTAGGTGGGTTATTCTCACGATATGTGTTGATTCACTATCATTCATGAGAAAGTGGCTGGTATTCGGGATGCCCGGTTCCATGCTCAAAAATCAAATCAAAATATAATGAAACTAAACTCCCCCAGGATTGTTGTTTGTATGGACGGTACCCGTGGATTCGGCTCGCCGTGGAGTGTGTTTGATTGGTGGAGGGGGAGTAAAAACATTATCATTCTGTTTGGGAACCGCCTATAATGTATCTAGCATGGAAGATGGTGAAATCTCTTGGTTGTTATGTTGACAATGAAAGCATACCTCCCAAAATTATATTCATCTCTGTTTTAAACAATGAGCTCTGGCACATATGCAAATCCCTGCTTCCCTCTGCGAAGGGCCAATCTATTTACTTTCATGTTATTTACTATTCATGTTGAGTCAACTTCTTATTCCAACCTCAATCTATTAGTTGGCAAGCATCATGTGGTGGGGAAAGATCCAAACATATATATCCAGTCAAATATATTTGATCATGAATTATTATTGTTGACAATTATCTTTATGATAAATAAGTTGGGAGGCGAAACATTAAGCCCCTATCTTTCTCTGTGTTCGATGGATGCTATTTGTTCTAAAAATATGCTTTGAGTGACAATAATCATGGAAGACTATATGATAGTTGAGTATGTGGAATTTGCTAAATCAAAGCTCTTACATAGACCCTTCCTGAAAATAAGATGAATTGCAATTGTTCGATGACTAGGAATATGGTTTGTTAGTTTTCAAGAAACTTTCTGGTCTATACTTTAACATGGGAATAGCTTGTTACTTGATCATGAGAAGTTTTATGAGATGAGCTACTGTTTATGGTTTATATTGGAATTATCATTGATCAAACTTGTGTACTTGCTAGCATTCACACTTCATAAATTATTTCTTTTATCATTTACCTACTCGAGGACGAGCAGGAATTAAGCTTGGGGATGCTGATATGTCTCCAACGTATCTATAATTTATGAAGTATTCATGCCATGTTTACAATAATTTTATATGATTTTGGTATGATTTGATTAGAACTGACCCAGAATGACGCTGTTTTCAGCAGAGCTACCGTGGTGTTGTTTTTTGTGCAGATATAAAAGTTCTCGGAATGAGCTGAAAATTTACGGAGAATATTTTTGAAAAATATAAAAAATACTAGAGCAAAAAGTTACCGGAGAGGAGCCCCGAGGAGGCCACAAGCCTAGGGGGCGCCCCCTGGCTTGTGGGTCCCTCGAGCACCCCCCTGACTTGATTCCAACGCCAAGTACTCCTATAAATCGTGAAACCTCCAGAAAGAAACCTAGATCGGGAGTTCCGCCGCCGCAAGCCTCTGTAGCCACGAAAAACCAATCGGGAGCCCGTTCCGGCACCCTGCTGGAGGGGGAAACCATCACCGGAGGCCATCTTCATCATCCCGGCGGTCTCCATGACGAGGAGGGAGTAGTTCACCCTCGGGGCTGAGGGTATGTACCAGTAGCTATGTGTTTGATCTCTCTCTCTCTCTCTCGTGTTCTTGAGATGACACGATCTTGATGTACCGCGAGCTTTATTAATATAGATGAATCATATGGAGTTTTCCCCTCTCTATCTTCTTGTGATGAATTGAGTTTTCCCTTTGAAGTTTTCTTATCGGATTGAGTCTTTAACGGATTTGAGAACACTTGATGTATGTCTTGCGATGGGATATCCGTGGTGACAATGGGATGTTCTATTGATCCACTTGATGTATGTTTTGGTGATCAACTTGTGGGTTCCGTGACATTGGGAATCTATGCATAGGGGTTGGCACACGTTTTCGTCTTGACTCTCCGGTAGAAACTTTGGGGCACTCTTTGAGGTTCTTTGTGTTGGATTGAACATGATGAATCTGAAATTGTGTGATGCATATCGTATAATTAAGCCCATGGGTACTCGTGGTGACATTGGAGTATCTAGGTGACATTAGGGTTTTGGTTGATGTGTATCTTAAGGTGTTATTCTAGTACGAACTCTAGGGCTGTTCGTGACACTTATAGGGATAGCTCATAAGATTGATCGGAAAAGATAACTTTGAGGTGGTTTCGTACCCTACGATAATTTCTTCGTTTCTTCTCCGCTATTTGTGACTTTGGCGTGAACTCTTTGTCGCACGTGAGGGATTTACATATGATTCAACTATGTCAGTATTGTTGAGAGAACTTGCACTAGTGAAAGTATGAACCCTAGGCCTTGTTTCTAAGCATTGCAATACCGTTTGTGCTCACTTTTATCATTAGTTACCTTGCTGTTTTTATATTTTCAGATTACAAAAACCTATATCTACCATCCATATTACACTTGTATCACCATCTCTTCGCCGAACTAGTGCACCTATACAATTTACCATTGTATTAGGTGTGTTGGGGACACAAGAGACTCTTTGTTATTTGGTTGCAGGGTTGTTTGAGAGAGACCATCTTCATCCTACGCCTCCCACGGATTGATAAACCTTAGGTCATCCACTTGAGGGAAATTTGCTACTGTCCTACAAAACTCTGCGCTTGGAGGCCCAACACGAGTCTACAAGAAGAAGGTTGCGTAGGTAGACATCAAGCTCTTTTCTGGCGCCGTTGCCGGGGAGCAATAGCGTGGGGTTGATATTCTCGTGTGTGCTTGTTTGCTTTCTTCACTAAGTAGATTTTTTTCCCTTTTTGCTTTCTTTAGTTGTGGGTGAAACATACAAAAAAATTAAATAATGAAAAATACAAAAAGAATTACTTGCCTCTTTTGCCTAAGAAGTTTTTCAAAAAGAGAAGTGATTGGAAGGTTGTGCATTGGAGAAGTGAGGGTCGACCTTGAACACTTGTGTTCATGCTCATGGAAACAATGTAGAATTTTTCATGGAAGTTTCTCAAAAATAATTATTCCCTTGTATATATCCATTGTATTATAAAAATAATGTGCCAAGATTTGGTTTTAGGATGATTAGATTGCTTGTTTGCTTTGTGCGGTGCAAAAGCAGAAACTTTGACTGTAGTGCATGAATTTACATTTCTTACTGGAACGTCAAAAGTTTCTGAAATTTTTACACAGTACTTCTAGAAAAAAAAATTAATTAGTCCTAAATTTTCAGAATTTTTTGAGTTACAGAAGTATACGAAGTTTTCAGATTGCTACAGACTGTCCTGTTTTTGACAGATTCTGTTTTCTATGCATTGTTCTCTTATTTTGATGAATCTATGGGTAGTATCGAGGGGTATGAACCATGGCGAAGTTGGACTACAGTATATATAATGCTAATATGAATTTGGAATGAGTTCACAACAGTACTTAAAGTAGTATTTTGCTTTATTATACTAACGGATCTCACGAGGGTTTTATTAAGTTTTGTCTGAATGAAGTGTTCGGAGATCAAGGAGGTATCGATATAAGAAGAATACAGAGAGACAAGAGTTCAAGCTTGGGGATGCCCAAGGCACCCCAAGTAAATATTTCAAGGAGATTCAAACATCTATGCTTGGGGATGCCCCGGAAGGCATCCCATCTTTATTCTTCAACAATTATCGGTATACCTCGGTTTTTGTTTTGTTCACATGATATGCGTCTTTAGTGTTTTTCTTTTCCTTTTATGCACCCTTCTAGTATGAGATAGTCCTTCATTGATTTGTAGAATGCTTCATGCGCTTCACTTAGATCTTTTAAGTATGGCTTTGTAGAATGCTCTTTGTGCTTCACTTAAATCTTTTGAGTATGGCTTTATAGAATGCTTCGTGTGCTTCACTTATATATGTTGAGCTTGGATATTGGTTAATCTATATTAATTGTAGAATGCTCTATGAACTTCACTTATATCTTTTAGAGTATGAATAAAATTATCATCGGAATTAGGCTTGGAAGAGTATCATTAAAATGTCATGCCTAGCTAAAAAGGCATTAAAGAAAAGCGCTTGTTGGGAGACAACACAATATTTACCCCTACTGTTTTTTGTGTGTCCACATGATTAAGCTACTGTATAATCATGTTTTATAGCTTTTGTTTCAATAAAGTGCCAAGTAAAGCCTTTGGGATAGTGTGGATGATAGTTGACTTGATTCTGTGCAAAAACAGAAACTTTTGCTCTCAGTTCATGAATTTTGTAAATTCACTGGAACGTGCTTTTGATCTGAAGTTTTTACACATGATTTATATACAAATTTCCTAGATTTTCCTAATTTTTCATAATTTTTAGAGACAGGGAAGTATGGCTATACTACAGATCTTCACAGACTGTTCTGTTTTAGACAGATTCTGTTTTGCATGCATAGTTTGCTTGTTTTAGTGTTCCCATAGCTTATATTTAGTGGTATAAATTATGGAAATGATATAATACAGTAGGTATCATGTGGTAAAAACTATTAATCTTGTCTTGACAGTACCTAAGTGAATGATTTATCTTCATTACACTAACCCTTCTCACGAAGTTCCGTCAAGTTTTGTGTGATTGAAGTTTTCAAGTTTTGGGTGAGACACCGATATGAGAAGAATAAGGAGTGACAAGAACCTAAGCTTGGGGATTCCCAAGGCACCCCCAAGGTAATATCCAAGGAATACTCAAGCGCCTAAGCTTGGGGATTCCCCGGAAGGCATCCCCTCTTTCGTCTTCAACACTATCGGTATATCATACTTAGAGCTATATTTTTATTCATCACATAATATGAGTTTTGCTTGGAGCATCATAATATTTTGTTGTTTTCTGTTAGGTGTTATTCATAATCTTGTTTTTCAATAAAAAGTTCCAAGAATTGCCTTAGGATGCTTGCATTGCATGTTTGATGTGTGGTGTGTAAAAAACAGAAACTTTTGCTGTAGTGTTTTAATTTTCATATTTTACTGGAACGTGGAAAGTTTCTGAAATTCTTACACAGTATTTTCATATAAATTCCTTAGAATGTCCTAATTTTTCATATTTTTGTGAGTTACGGAAGTACACTGTTTTCATAAATTGCTACAGACTGTTTTGTTTGCACGGATTGCTGTCATACTTTTGTTATCTACTTATCCTCTAGTTTCCATAGCCTATATTGGTAGATATAAATTGTGGAAACGATAGTAAACAGTAAATGATGTTTTAAAATTACTGTGCAACTTGTCTTGGCAGTACATGAAGTGTTGATTTATTCTTATGTGTACTAACTTATCTCACGAGTTCTTTTCGAGTTTTGTGTGGATGAAGTTTTTGAGAATAGGTGAAACCGTGATATGAGAGGATTGAACGAGATACAAAAGCTCAAGGTTGGGGATGCCCAAGGCATCCCAAGTAAATATTTCACGAAGTCTCAAGCATATAAGCTTGGGGATGCTATGCATCCCATCTCTCTTCATCAACAATTATCGGTTAGCCTATGTTGAACCAAAAAATTTATTCATTCACATGATGCGTGCTATTCTTGGAGTGCCATTTTTATTTTGTTTTGCTGTTTGAATAAAAGCATTGGATCTGAAATTTTGAATAAGAGAGAGAGTCCTCACATGGCTATTTAACTAATTGACTATGCATTGATCTTCACTTATATCTTTTTGGAGTAGTTTGTCATTCACTCTCGTGCTTCACTTATATCCTATGAGTAAATGGTTGAATGAATTGAATATCATAAATCTGAAATTAAATATGCTTCATATACTTATCCCATGGGGAGTAATGACTTCACACATAATGAGTATAGGTGGTAAAATTTATTGAAAGTTAGCAAACACCGCATTGGTCACTTGAACAATTCATGAAAGAATATTGAAGGAAGAGAGATTCCACATATAAATATACTATCTTGGACATCTTCTATAATTGTGAGCTCATTAATTATTTTCAAATTCGAGCAAATTAGTTGAAATTGGACTAGGAAGACAACTTAATGAGTTATGTTTGGGTATATTTGCATAGAAGTTATATTGTTATGGATCCCCTTACATGTGGTGCTTGTTTAGAACCTTTTGCTAGCCAAAACTTCGTACTAAGTAGAGATACTACTTGTGCATCCAAACCCTTGAGCCAAGTTTCTTCCATGAGAGTCCACCATACCTACCTATATGCGGTATTTACATGCAGTTCCAAGTAAATTTGCATGTGCCAAACTCTAAACCTTCAAATAATATTCTGTTTTGTATGCCCGAATCGCTCATGTAGCGACTGGGGGCGGTCAGTATCTTCCATGCTAGGTGGGTTATTCTCACGATATGTGTTGATTCACTATCATTCACGAGAAAGTGGCTGGTATTCGGGATGCCCAGTTCCATGCTCAAAAATCAAATCAAAATATAATGAAACAAAACTCCCCCAGGATTGTTGTTTGTATGGACGGTACCCGTGGATTCGGCTCGCCGTGGAGTGTGTTTGATTGGTGGAGGGGGAGTAAAAACTTTATCATTCTGTTTGGGAACCGCCTATAATGTATCTAGCATGGAAGATGGTGAAATCTCTTGGTTGTTATGTTGACAATGAAAGCATACCTCCCAAAATTATATTCATCTCTGTTTTAAACAATGAGCTCTGAGACATATGCAAATCCCTGCTTCCCTCTGCGAAGGGCCAATCTATTTACTTTCATGTTATTTACTATTCATGTTGAGTCAACTTCTTATTCCAACCTCAATCTATTAGTTGGCAAGCATCATGTGGTGGGGAAAGATCCAAACATATATATCCAGTCAAATATATTTGATCATGAATTATTATTGTTGACAATTATCTTTATGATAAATAAGTTGGGAGGCGAAACATTAAGCCCCTATCTTTCTCTGTGTTCGATGGATGCTATTTGTTCTAAAAATATGCTTTGAGTGACAATAATCATGGAAGACTATATGATAGTTGAGTATGTGGAATTTGCTAAATCAAAGCTCTTACATAGACCCTTCCTGAAAATAAGATGAATTGCAATTGTTCGATGACTAGGAATATGGTTTGTTAGTTTTCAAGAAACTTTCTGGTCTATACTTTAACATGTGAATAGCTTGTTACTTGATCATGAGAAGTTTTATGAGATGAGCTACTATTTATGGTTTATATTGGAATTATCATTGATCAAACTTGTGCACTTGCTAGAATTCACACTTCATAAATTATTTCTTTTATCATTTACCTACTCGAGGACGAGCAGGAATTAAGCTTGGGGAAGCTGATATGTCTCCAACGTATCTATAATTTATGAAGTATTCATGCCATGTTTACAATAATTTTATATGATTTTGGTATGATTTGATTAGAACTGACCCGGACTGACGCTGTTTTCAGCAGAGCTACCGTGGTGTTGTTTTTTGTGCAGATATAAAAGTTCTCGGAATGAGCTGAAAATTTACGGAGAATATTTTTGGAAAATATAAAAAATACTAGAGCAAAAAGATACCGGAGAGGAGTCCCGAGGAGGCCACAAGCCTAGGGGGCGCCCCCCCCTAGGGCGCGCCCCCTGGCTTGTGGGTCCCTCGAGCACCCCCCCTGACTTGATTCCAACGCCAAGTACTCCTATAAATCGTGAAACCTCCAGAAAGAAACCTAGATCGGGAGTTCCGCCGCCGCAAGCCTCTGTAGCCACGAAAAACCAATCGGGAGCCCGTTCCGGCACACTGCTGGAGGGGGAAACCATCACCGGAGGCCATCTTCATCATCTCGGCGGTCTCCATGACGAGGAGGGAGTAGTTCACCCTCGGGGCTGAGGGTATGTACCAGTGGCTATGTGTTTGATCTCTCTCTCTCTCTCTCTCTCGTGTTCTTGAGATGACACGATCTTGATGTACCGCGAGCTTTATTAATATAGATGAATCATATGGAGTTTTCCCCTCTCTATCTTCTTGTGATGAATTGAGTTTTCCCTTTGAAGTTTTCTTATCGGATTGAGTCTTTAAAGGATTTGAGAACACTTGATGTATATCTTGCGATGGGATATCCGTGGTGACAATGGGATGTTCTATTGATCCACTTGATGTATGTTTTGGTGATCAACTTGCGGGTTCCGTGACCTTGGGAATCTATGCATAGGGGTTGGCACACGTTTTCGTCTTGACTCTCCGGTAGAAACTTTGGGGCACTCTTTGAAGTTCTTTGTGTTGGATGGAACATGATGAATCTGAAATTGTGTGATGCGTATCGTATAATCAAGCCCATGGGTACTCGTGGTGACATTGGAGTATCTAGGTGACATTAGGGTTTTGGTTGATGTGTATCTTAAGGTGTTATTCTAGTACGAACTCTAGGGCTGTTCGTGACACTTATAGGGTTAGCTCATAAGATTGATCGGAAAAGATAACTTTGAGGTGGTTTCGTACCCTACGATAATTTCTTCGTTTCTTCTCCGCTATTTGTGACTTTGGCGTGAACTCTTTGTCGTGAGGGATTTACATATGATTTAACTATGTCAGTATTGTTGAGAGAACTTGCACTAGTGAAAGTATGAACCCTAGGCCTTGTTTCTAAGCATTGCAATACCGTTTGTGCTCACTTTTATCATTAGTTACCTTGCTGTTTTTATATTTTCAGATTAAAAAAACCTATATCTACCATCCATATTACACTTGTATCACCATCTCTTCGCCGAACTAGTGCACCTATACAATTTACCATTGTATTAGGTGTGTTGGGGACACAAGAGACTTTTTGTTATTTGGTTGCAGGGTTGTTTGAGAGAGACCATCTTCATCCTACGCCTCCCACGGATTGATAAACCTTAGGTCATCCACTTGAGGGAAATTTGCTACTGTCCTACAAAACTCTGCGCTTGGAGGCCCAACACGAGTCTACAAGAAGAAGGTTGCGTAGTAGACATCACTCCCACATATTATGATCTCTATATCGCAAAACTATTGCAAGGAATCAAACATATCATATTCAGTGATCCCTAAGTTTGATGTAGGATTTTATGACTAACCATGTGAATGACCAATTCTTGTTGACTCTCTAAATAGATATAAGTGATGCAAGAGAGTTTAATTCTTTCTACAAAAGAACATTCTCTAATAAATATAAGTGAAGCAAAAGGGCATTCTATGAATAACGGTTTTCTATGTGAAGGGAAACAGGCAATCCAAACTTCAAATGATATAAGTGAAGCACATGAAGCATTCTATAAAGCCATACTCAAAATATATAAGTGAAGTGCAATGAGCATTCTATAAATCAACCATGGACTATCTCATACCAGCATGGTGCATAAAAGAAAAGTGAAAACTAAACACAAAAGACGCTCCAAGATTTACACATATCACATGAACGAAACGAAAACGAAAACATATCGATACTTGTTGAAGAAAGAAGGGATGCCTTCCGGGGCATCCCCAAGCTTAGACGCTTGAGTCTCCTTGGATATTTACTTGGGGTGACTTTGTAATCCCCAAGCTTGAACTCTTGCCTCTCCTCCTTCTCCTCATATCGACACCTCCTTGATGTTCGAATACTTCATCCACACAAAACTTAACAGAAGACTGGTGAGATCCGTTAGAATAATAAACCAAATTCCTACTTTAAGTACTATTGCAAACCCATTCATATTTTATATTTGCATTATCCCTGCTGTATTATAACTTTTCCATGGCTTATACCACCGATAAAATCGATAGTTTCATCAAAACAAGCATAACAATGCATCAAAAACAGAATCTGTCTTAAACAGGACAGTCTGTAGTAATCTGAACTTTGACCATACTTCTGTAACTCCAAAAATTCGGATACATTAGGACGAAATATACATTTTGTATATCAATACTGTGTAAAAATTTCAGAAACTTTTGATGTTCTAGTAAAAAAATGAAAATTCACGCACTACAGCCAAAGTTTCTGTTTTTACACCGCACATACCAACAAGCAATCTAATCATCCTAAAGGCAAATCTTGGCACATTATTTTTATATTACAATGGATTTGTACAAGGGGATAATTATTTTTGTTGGAAAAGTTTCCGTGATTCAAGACTCACAAAGTTTCCATGGGCATGAACAAAGTTCAAGGATATCCCCCACTTCAACGATGCTCATCATCTCTCTCACTTTCACCTTTCTTTTTGTGAAGTTTTAGGTTCCCCTCTATATTTTTTTAGTTTTTAAACTTTTTAAAAGCACACAACAGAATAAAATGACTCTCTAAAACTTCTGGGTAGTCTCCCTGGCAGCGCTTTCTTTAAAGCCATTAAGCTAGGCATAAAGTGCTCAAGTAATAGATCCACCCGGATCCCAAGGTATATCAAAGCCAATTTTAATTAACAATGATTTTTAATTTTGTAGTGAGCACAAAGTAATATATATCATGTGACAACGAGGTCTAACTCTCTTCCTATGCATTCGCATGTCATACAAGAAAAATTCATGCACATTAAGTAAAGGCCAATGCATAGTATAATCAGTTTCTTGCAATTTCATAGTATTGGAAACATAGAGAGGTGAAGATTTGGTTCCTCTCTCATAATAATTGAAAGTAGGAGCAGCAAGCACATGCATATTATATTCATTAAAATCATCATGTGTAATAGCAAAACGCAACCCATCAATATAATCCTTAATAAGAGCAAACTTCTCCGATATAGTGTAGTTGGGAGAATTCAAAAGATAATAGGACTATCATGTGTGGGTGCAATAGCAACAATTTCATGCTTAACATAAGTAACTATAGCAAGTTCATCTTCATAATCATAATTCATATTGGCATCATGGCCACAAGCATAGAAAGCATCAAGTTCATCAAAAAGGGATATTTTAAAAGAATCCACGGGATCATAGCAATTATCATAGCATTCATCCTTTGGTAAGCGCGAAGGGTATTTTGAACAATGTATGAGTTGAAGAGTTACTCTCATTAGAAGGTGGGCACGGGTGATCAATCCGCTCTTCCTCCTTTTGTTCTTCGCTCTCCTCCTCATCTTTTTTATCTAATGAGCTCACAGTTTCAGCAATTTCTTCTTCCATAGATTCCTGTAAAATATTAGTCTCTTCCAAGGCAACGGTCATTCCTTCAATAAATTCTTTAACATAAGCATTAGAAGCATAGTTTTCATAGCAATATTTAAGTATGGCAAAATTTTCAGACTCATAAAGAGCAGCATCATACTTTTCAATCAAAGAAGCAATTTCATATGCACCCTTTTGTTCTTCAATTTGTTCAACATCAAAATAACAATAGGCCTCCTTGGCATAAGAAGATAGTATTTCATTATCATTAAACACACATTGGTAGGGAAGGTGTTTTTTAGTTTCTTCAGAACTACAAGTAAAATCATGTATTTCGCATAAATTCCAAGCATAGCAACACAAAGTATTAATTTGATGCAACAAGAGTCTCCCTTTTTGAGATATGCGGTGTCGCACATAATAAGCATACTCATTTAATGATTTTCCCTCAACTAAGCTAGTTGGGTTTTCAGCACGAGCACAAATGGATCGAAGATGGTCCAAGTAATATTCTTCGGTAGTACGGAACACTAGTGGTTCCTCAACTTTTGGAGCAGCAAGTACAGCTAATTTTTTTGGTGTTTTGCGTTTCCTACCCATATCTAAAGATATAAAACAACTAATAAAAGAAAATAAAAATTACTTAGTGATAAAGAAAACAAGCACACACGAGAATATTCACTCCACGGTATTGCTCCCCGGCAACGGCGCCAGAAAAAGGTCTTGATAACCCACAAGTGTAGGGGATCGTTTGTAGCCTTTTTCGATAAGTAAGAGTGTCGAACCCAACGAGGAGCTAAAGGTAGAACAAATATTCCCTCAAGTTCTATCGACCATCAATACAACTCTACGCACGCTATGCTTGCTTTACCTAGAACAAGTATGAAACTACTTTGCGGGAATAAAACTAGAAGTACTTTGCAAGATAATAAAGAACGTGGAAATAAAAGTTAGGTGTTGTTTTAATGAAAGAACAATAAAAGTAAATAACTTAGTAGAAAGCTTTTTGTGTAACGCAAGAGAAAGATTGTCCCTAGGCAATTGAATATAATATGATAGATACATGTCATATGCAATGGGGGAGAGGCATACGCTAACACACTTTCCATACTTGGATCATATGCACTTATGATTGGAACTCTAGCAAGCATCCGCAACTACCAAAGATCATTAAGGTAAAATCCAACCATAGCATTAAGTATCGAGTCCCCTTTACTCCCATACACAACAACCCACCTACTCGGGTTTATGCTTCTGTCACTCAAGCAACCCACCATAGGCAAATCATGAACATATTGCAACACCCTATAGAGGGGATCCCTCACGTTTGCGCGACACGGAGGGCACCATAGGACAGCACCATATCAACATACAACTCACATCCATAACATCATACCATAATTAACCCGTAGGACAAAAGAGATCTACTCAAACATCATAGGATAGCCAAATATGATTGGGAAATAATATATCGAGTTGAGCACAATGTTTAAGTAGAGATTACAGCGGGGAAGAGAGGTGTTACACCTCTGCATAGAGGGGGAGAGAATTGGTGTTGACGGCAGCGAAGTTCTTGGTGTAGATCGCCGTCATGATGCCCCGGCGGCGTTCCGGCGCCACCGGGAGAGAGGGGGAGAGAGCCCCCCTCCTTATTATTCTTCCTTGGCCTCCCCCCTAGATGGGAGGAGAGTTCCCCCTCTGGTCCATGGCCTCCATGGCAGCGGAGGAGCAGGAGCCCCTCCTAGATTGGATCTCCCTCTCTGTTCTCTCCTGTTTCGCATTCCTGTTTTCTGGCCGAAAACCATTTCTTATATTCCTGGAGATCCGTAACTCCGATCGGGCTGAAATTTTGAGGGGATTTTTATCCAAAATTAGCTTCCTTGCGCCCGAAGGAGAGCTCCAACTGACTTTCGTGGTGGGCATAAGCCACCAGGGTGCGCCTGGGCCCCCTGGCCGCGCCCTCGTGTCTTGTGGGGGCTGTGAGCCTCCGTTTGCGTTGATTCCACTTCTCAAAATTCACAAATATTCCAAAAAATATCTCTGTAAATTTTTATCGCGTTTGTTCTTCCTTTGATATGGATATTCTGTGAAACAAAAAACATGCAACAAACAACAACTGGCACTGGTGATACGTCTCCAACGTATCTACTTTTCCTCACTCTTTTGCCCTTGTTTTGGACTCTAATTTGCATGATTTGAATGGAACTAACCCGGATTGACGCTGTTTTCAGCAGAACTACCATGGTGTTGTTTTTGTGCAGAAATAAAAGTTCTCGGAATGGAACGAAACTTTTTGGAGATTTATTTCAGAATAAATGAGAATTATCGGAGCCAAAATACACCGCAGAGGGAGGCCAGGGTGAGCATCACCCACCAGGGCGCGCCAGGCCCCCTGGGCGTGCCCTGGTGGGTTGTGCCCACCTCGTGGCCCCACTTGCCCTAACTCCGCCACTACAAATTCCTAAATTTGGAGAAAAAAATAAGGGAGAAAGAATTATCGCGTTTCATGATACGGAGCCGACGCCACCTCCTGTTCTTCATAGGGAGGCCAGATCTGGAGCCCGTTTGGGGCTCCGGAGAGGGGAATCTTCGGTCTTCGTCATCACCAACCTTTCTCCATCGCCAATTCCATGACGCTCCCCACCGGGAGTGAGTAATTCCTTCGTATGCTTGCTTGTCGGTGAGGAGTTGGATGAGATTCATCATGTAATCGAGTTAGTTTTGTTAGGGCTTGATCCCTAGTATCCACTATGTTTTGAGATTGATGTTGCTATGACTTTGCTATGCCTAATGCTTGTCACTGGGGCCCGAGTGCCATGATTTCAGATCTGAACCGTTTATGTTATCATCTCTATATCCATGTTCTTGATCTGATCTTGCCTAGTCATATGCACCTATTACGTGTTATGATCTGTCAACCCCATAGTGACAATATTTGGTATACTTCGCGGTGATGACCGTAGTTTGAGGAGTTCATGTATTCACCATGTGTTAATGCTTTGTTCCGGTTCTCTATTAAAAGGAGGCCTTAATACCCCTTAGTTTCCTTATGGACCCCGCTGCCACGGGAGGGTAGGACAAAAGATGTCACGCAAGTTCTTTTCCATAAGCACGTATGACTATTTATGGAATACATGCCTACATTACATTGATGAACTGAGCTAGTTCTGTATCGCCCTAGGTTATGACTGTTACATGACGAATATCATCCAACGACTTACCGATCTAGTGCCTACGATCTTTTCACTTATTGTTCTTGCTAAGTTACTATTGTTGTTGCTGCTGTTCCAACTGCTGCAAAACTATTGCTGCTACTGTCACCGCTACTGTTACTGTTGCTACTGCTACCAAACTATCATATTATTGTGCTACTAATCACCCTGCTATAGATATTTAATCTCCAGGTGTGGTTGAATTGACAACTCAACTGCTAATACTCTCAAGTATTCTTTGGCTCCCCTTGTGTCGAATCTATAAATTTGGGTTGAATACTCTACCCTCGAAAACTGTTGCGATCCCCTATACTTGTGGGTTATCAAGACCTTTTTCTGGCACCGTTGCCGGGGAACATAGCAATATTTGTTGAATCACTTGGGATTTATATCAATCTATCACTATGAAGAATCTGAAGGATACTAAGACCAAGATTTTTCCCTCTACTACGAGGGGAGGTAAGGAATTGCCATCACACTCTGCACTTGATTCACCTTCTGTTATGAGTAAGCTTGCAACACCACCACATGCTAGTAATCCTGATATGTCGCAAGTTATTGATGATGCTACCTCTGCTATGAATTATGCTATTGATGATGCTAGTACCATGCTTGATGATAATGTGCCGCTAGGAGAATTTCTTGATGAACAAATTGCTAGAGCTAAAGAGAATGAAACTACTGAAACTAATGAAATAGCTGAAACTGATGAAGCCTGTGAAACTGATGATAACTAGGAAACTCCTATTAGTCCTAGCTCTCCTAAGTTTGAAATGCCTAAGATACCTGAAGGTTATGTTATGGACGAAGAGATAACTAGAGAAATTCTTTCTTGCAAGGATAGAGACGGTCTTAAGAAATTACTATGCAAGTATAAGGAAAAGAATTTGAATGCTAGAATGAAATGCGATCCTAAGTTTGCTACTTCACCTATCTTTGTTACCGATAAGGATTATGAGTTCTCTGTCGACCCAGAGTTAATTACTTGGGTTGAATCTGATCCTTTCCATAGCTATGAAACTGAAACTGTAGTGGCACACCTTACTAAGCTGAATGATATAGCCACCCTCTTTGCTCATGATGAGAAGATTCGCTACTATTATATCCTTAAGTTATTTCCTTTCTCATTAAAGGGTGATGCTAAGACATGGTACAATACTCTTACTCCTGGTTGTGTGCGTAGTCCCCAGGATATGATTTACTACTTCTCTGAAAAATATTTTCCTGCTCATAAAAAACAAGCTGCCTTACAGGGAAATAATTAATTTTGTGCAAATTAAAGAAGAGAGTCTCCCACAAGCTTGGGGGAGGCTTCTCCAATTGCTTAATGCTTTGCGTGATCATCCTCTCAATAAAAATGAAATACTTGATATCTTTTACAATGGACTAACCGATGCTTCTAGGGACTTCCAAGATAGTTGTGCTGGTTGTGTTTTCAGGGAACGAACTGTTGAACAAGCTGAGGAATTATTGAATAACATATTGAAGAATTATGATGATTGGACTCTTCTTGAACCACCGCCTAAACCCACTCCGAAGAAGAGGGGTATCTTATTTCTCAGTCCTGAACATATGCAAGAGGCAAAGAAATCTATGAAGGAAAAAGGTATTAAAGCTGAGGATGTTAAGAATTTGCCACCTATTGAAGAAATACATGGCCTTGACACACCACCACCTCCATAGTTGGTAGAGGTAAATTCTTTATTAAAGTTTAATGAAAGTGACATCCCTCATAATAAACATCCTAGTCAATGCTTATATGAGATTGACAATTATATTATGAAGCAAGATCATTTCAATGCCCATGTTCTGAAACAATTGAAATATAATTCTGATATGATTGCTCGCTTGAGTGACTTGCTATTTAGATTCAGTAATGATGTTAGAGGTGTAGGAACACATGCTTCTATGGTTCAAACTCAGTTAGAACAAGTTGCTAAGTCTCAAAAAGAATTGCTTGATGAAATAAATAATAATATGCATGATTTTGCTCCTAGAGTAGTAACTAGAGGAGGTAGAATGACCCAAGAACCACTTTATCCTGAGGGTCATCCTAAAAGAATTGAACAAGACTCTCAGAGAATTAATATTGATGCACCTAGTCCTTCTAAGAAGAAAAAGAAAAAGAAAAATGATAGGAATTTGCATACCTCTAGTGAACCTGAGACACAGAAACCTCCTGATAATAATGATGTCTCTATTTCTGATGTTGAAACTCAGTCTGGTAGTGAACATTCACCTAGTGATAATGAAAATGGTAATGATGATGTTCACGATGATGCTCAACCTAGTAATGATAAAGAACCAGATAATGATGTTGAAATAGAGCCTGCTCCTGATCTTGGTAACCCGCAACCTAAAAATGAATGGTATGATAAAAGAGACTTTGTGGCTAGGAAACATGGTAAAGAAAGAGAGCCATGGGTTCAGAAACCTATGCCGTTTCCACCTAAGCCATCTAAGAAAAAGGATGATGAAGAATTTGAGCGCTTTGCTGAAATGATTAGGCCAGTCTTTTTTGCGTACCCGCTTAACTGATATTTTGAAGATGGCCCCTTACGCTAAGTATATGAAAGACATCATCACTAATAAAACAAAGATACCGGAAGATGAAATCTCCACCATGCTTGCTAATTATTCTTTTAAGGATGGAGTACCTAAAAACTTGGAGATCCTGGAATACCAACTATACCTTGCTCCATTAAGAGAAACTATGTCACAACTGCTTTGTGTGATTTGGGAGCTAGTGTTAGTGTTATGCCTTTCTCCTATATAAAAGACTTGATTTGAATAAACTCACACCTACTGAGATATCATTGCAAATGGCTGACAAATCAACGGCCATACCTATCGGTATTTGTGAGGATGTGCCCGTTGTTGTTGCAAATGCTACTATCTTAATGGACTTTGTTATTCTTGAGATGCCCGAGGACGACAACATGTCGATTATCCTTGGTAGACCCTTTTTGAATACTGTAGGGGCTGTTATTGATTGCAATAAAAGGTAAAGTCACTTTTCATATTAATGGTAATGAGCACATGGTGCACTTTCCGAAGAAACAATTCCAAGTGAATGGTATAAATGTTATTGAAGAATCTCCGACCATCACTATTTGAAGTTTTCAATTACCTCTACCTACTGCCAAAAAGAAATATGATATACTTATTGTTGGGGATATGCATATCCCCATTGAGGTAACTTAGTGTTTTACGAAAGTTCTTCGGTTTCATGCTAATTGGGAGTGGTTGTTAATAAGACTTGATCAACCTTATTAATGGATCATTTTTGAGAGGTATGAAGTTAAGGAATCTAGTAAGCACAACTCTCTGCTCCCACCTTTTATTTTCTGTTTTAGTTAGTCAAATAAAATAAAATGCCATGATTATCCTGTTTTCTGTTTTCTCTGTGCAATAAAAAAATGACCCAAAAATAAAAATTCTCAAACTGCCCTGAAAATTTAACACGATTTTTTTTATAAATATTTATGAATGTTTGGTGCAAATAACACCATAGGGGGGTGCACCTGGTGCCCACAAGACACCAGGGCGCGCCAGCACCCCCAGGCGCGCCCTGGTGGGTTGTGGCCGCCACGTGGGCCCCCTCACTTATCTCTTTAGCCCACATCACCACCTACCTCCAGAAAAAAAATCATCACATCCACCATTTTCGTGTTCTTGCTCTCAAACCCGTGGATTTTGATCTCTTTGCTCGAAGCTCCGTTTCCGAAACTGTTTGGAGGGATTGCTTCTTGGTATGTGACTCCTCCATTGCTCCAAATAGTTTTTGTTTAAGTGGTTTATTTTTAGAGTAATTAGCTACTCTTGGTGATGCTGTAGATGAGCTTGCATGTTGAATTCTTAGATTTCTAAGTAGTTTGAAGGCTCAATATGGCCTCTATGCATGCTAGGGAGTAGTTGCTAACAATCTTACAAAGTTTTGTTGACAAAATTTTTGTGGACTTAAAATTTTCAGAATGTTTATAGAAATAAAAATGCAATTCTTTAGGTGTTCTTCGAGGAGGAGATCCTCGGGAGCCTCATCAAGTGGAAGCTCAGATTGACAGTCTTATGTTGAACCAAGCGAAAGCTCGATGCGAGATGCCGCCACCAAATCTTGCTTGTGGCCTTGTGGCAAGTTCATGGAAGGTGCGGGTATTAAGAAGGAATTTTATCAATTTATTCACAACACAGAGCTTGCCTCCTTTATCGCAGATAAGTGCCCCCAACACCTCGAGCTCACGAAAACCTTCACAAAGAAATTTAAATATTTTCCTCGTGAGTCTAGAGTTTCGTTTAACCTGTACGATCATTCCTTTACCATGCCGTTAGAAATGTTTAGCGATACATGCCAACTTCCATTTGAGGGTTCCCTCGATGAACCAACAAAATCTGAGTATGAGTCATTTTTAGTTAATCTTTGCTTTGGCGAAGATAGGGGGGTTACACAAGGGAGAATTAACAGTATCCACTTTCCATCACTACAGTATTTTGCGCTCTCTAACGGTAAATGTGTTGTAGGCAAACAAGATTGTAGCACATTGTGTGCTCATGATTTGAGTCTCCTACACACTGCCATAACTGGGAATAAGGATTATAATCATGGTGCAATTGTTGCACGGAGGCTACAGATCAATGCTGCTAGTGGTAATTTTTATGGAGGAATATATGCCTCCCGTGTAGCTGAGAGATTAAATGTTTCACCGTGGCCTAAAGACCCCATCCTGCCCACTCAGTATTTAGACTTTGATGCCATGAAGCGTCATAAGTTCCTTACGGGCACGGCCACCAACTATACCTATAACTTGAGATTTTATAAGAAACCCGTTGTGCCTGTTGCTTTGCCTGCTCCTGCTCTCTTTGATTTTCACACTAGGGGAAGATATTATGTTCTTGAGAGCGAAGCCTATGCGTACAACGCGGAGGTCAAAGCTGCTAGGAGGGCCGCAGAGTCTGCTCCGAGGTTCTCAATGAGCCATCGCCCAGATTATTATTCATACGGATGGTGATTACCAAGCTAGGCCAAAAGCCTAAGCTTGGGGGAGTACGTATTTCCACCGACATTACATTCATGTTCACAAATTTCATTCCAGTTGTCGGTGTTCACACTTTTTCATTGTAATATCCATGCTTGATTTGTTTTCTCGCTTTCTTCTTGTGTGTTTGAAAAACTTTGAGAAAACCCAAAAATATTTCGTACTTCTTTTTCAGTTTTTCTTTCTAGCTTAGTTTAATTGTAGCATCAAAATAAAACCCAAAAAGATTTCTCGCTTCTTCTTTTACTTGTTGGGAGTTTTCCCTTGTAAATAGTTTTCCTCGTTTTTGTTTTTCTTCTTTAATTTGCTTTCTTCGTGAAAAAACAAAAACTCCAAAAATATTTCAGTGTGTTTCTCTGAAATTCATTTCCTTTTATTTGAGTCGTACCGAGGAGAGGACCACAATGAAATCGTTGAATGGTTCTCATCTGCATTATCGTTTATCTAACAAAGAGCCCATGTTACTTTGTCTTCTCCTTTTGAATAAAATGTTTGCAGATTCCACCTTAGTCCACATCACTCTTGCACTATTATTATCTTCTTATCGTTCGATCATGCAAGTGAAAGGCAATAATGACGACATTTGATGAATTGGCTGTGGCAGAGAAAAGCGGGTATGAACTCAACTTGTTTTTTTTTTGTAAATATGTTTAACCTAGTATACCTTGATTCGGCTGATTATGATCAAACATGTTTGCAATGACCATTAGAGATTATAGTTGTTCATGCCATGCTTAAGAAGCTAGGAGTGGATAATGATTTATCTTGGGTGTCAACATGCGTTAAAATGGTTGTGATGCAGTATGATGATATGGTATCCTCCTCTGAATGTTTCAAGTGGCTTGACTTGGCACATGTTCACGCATGTAGTTGAATCAAAACCAACATAGCCTTCGTGATATTTATGTTCATGGTGTCCATATCCTACTCATGCTAGTACTCAATGTTGATTATATGTGTCGGCGTATGACACCTATGGGATCGTGTGGATCCCTTTACGGTTTGGCAGGGAGAAAGGCTTGCACAAAGAGCAGATCCAATGATCAACGCGAAGGATTTTTACCCAGGTTCGGGCCGCTGAGAAGCATAAAACCATACTCCTGCTTTAGTTGTATTAGATGTGTTTGAACTCTGGCTCCAGGAGCGCTTGCGATGAACAGTACGTTCGAGCAGCAGCTACGCATGCAGAATGGGCCAGAAGGTCCCCCCCTCTGTAGCTACGCCTTGGGCCACCTTTTATACGTTCGAAGGGGTCACCAACAGTGGCGAAGTACAAGAGGTGTAAAGTTGCTACAGTGCTATCATACCTAATACTGACGACTTAGGACAAACACATTAAATGCTCCGTTTAGGTGTCCCTTAGCTACTTGCGGACGGAAAAAGTGCTCGTCCCATCAGCACCGCTTAATTCCATCCGCCGTTAGCGCCTGACACGCACCCAGGTGGACAAAAGCTAAATCACAAGCTGGTCGCTGCGCTGGGGCGGTGGCACAGTGGCGGGGTCTTGCCGGGAGCGAGTCTTGCCGAGGCTTCGCAAGCCATCCCGACAAGATCTTGCCAGGATCCCAGCCTTCGGTCTTCCGTCTTCTGATCATTGGCTTGAATGTTTTCTTGATACTCTTGCATTTGCGTCCAGCTGTCCCCCGGCAGGTCTTGCCGCTGGTGTGGCTGCAACCGCCCGTGCACAAGTATGGGGTACTAAAAGACCCAAACTTTAGTAGACCGACAGGAGCCCCCGGGCCTAGGCCATACACGAGTGCGAGGCGTTGTTGGGCTAGGCCCAAACAGTGCACGGGCATGCGTGGCAGGAGTTAACTGCTGTAATCATTCCGCTTACTGCGCCCTCCCACTACGCGCGTTGAATGCGCGACGTGGGAGACGTGAGGGGAGCGGCCGTTACAGCAGCGCGCTCGGAAAAGTGTTTCTTATTGATTAGTAAAGAGGCAGCCCCGCTCCTTCCCCATAAAAAGGAATCCGCAGAGGCGCTGCTCATTTACCTCCTGTCCTTTCCAATCTGGGAACCGCCGTCGTCTCCATCCTTGAGCCCGAAACAGAGTCTCTCCCACTCATCCATCGCCGCCACGCCCTCACCGTCCTCAACCTCTGCTTCCACAGTCGCCATGCCGCCCAAGGCGAGCAAGGGCAAGGGGGTGAAATCCGCCGTCTCGGAGAGCGAACTGGCGAAGATGCGGAAGAAGCACGCCGTCTTCACTTCGGCGCTCGATGCGAACGCCCTGAAGGATCGGTACCTGTGCATGTGGGCGAGGGAGACGAAGGCTCATCCCGCCACTCGCGTGAACCCATGTTCCTCCAAGGGTGGCCCAGATAAATTCCCTTTCTTTGTCGACTATTTTTACTGCGGTCTCTGTCCCCCTTTCTCTGATTTCTTCAACGATATCATGTACACATACGGCTTCCAACTCTTGGATTTTACGCCGAATGCCGTGACATGTATGTCAGTCTTTGCGCATATTTGCGAAAACTTTGCCGGAGTAGTCCCCAACACGGCCCTCTTCCGCCACTACTTCGTTCCCCGTATCCAAGCGGGAGAAGCCCTTTCTGGTTCCATCACCTGGATTCCAAGGACATGGAACAAGGAGGTATATCCAGACAGGGTCTACCGCGAGAAGTGGGAAGAATGGCGGGGCAAGTGGTGCTGGATTCAGGAGACAGATCCCCAGCCCTTCTGCTTGCCTCGACAAACAAAGATGGCGCGTGGTAAGGATTGGAGCGACCTCGATCCTCAAGATGAGAAGCTCACAATCGCAATTACCAGGATCCACCGCCTCAAAGCTGCCGGGATCACAATAGAGATGGTTGGCGCTGATTTCCTTCGCCGGCGCATCGCCCCTCTGCAGAACAAGGGGAGACCATCTTGGGAGTTCCGGAATGTGGCAGACATTATGCGGCTGCGCCCTGGTCTGAACAACAACTTGACGGTCATGTAGCACACAGCTCTCTGCCACAAGTTGTTCAGGACCGACGCCAGATTCAAGCTGCCGGCGGGTGTAATCCCTCTGTGCAACAACTCTGCTTTGGCTTCAATCATCGCCATGATGCCGGCGTGTAATGCTCACGGCCTTGACGGAACTTGGGAAGAGCCATCCATAGAGCAGGCATAGGAATTCTTTGATAATCTATCAGAGAAGGCCATCCGGGAAGAAGCAATCCTCATCCGCCCCACCCTTGAGGAAGAGGTGGCGTACATCGCCAGCAGGGCAGAAGAGGCGGATCTTGCCGCGGAGGCCGGCAGCGCTGGCTTCATGGAAGAGGAAGCCAACGAAGAAGAAGTTGTGTCTGAAGGGAAACTTGCCGGGCAGGGCGAGGTTGCCGGAGAGCAGAGTGGAACATCTGCCGGGGGCCCTTCTGCCGGAGATACAACCGAGGAACAGGTGCAGGAGGAGCCCCCAGCTCCCGAGAAGAAGAAGCGCGTTCTTCGGAAAGCCACCTCTGGTGCCTCAGCCCAGCAACCTTCTTCTTCCGCCACAGCTAAGCGACCCAGGACCATTGCCTCTCCTCCTCGCATGGACACCGTGGCGGAGGTCGACTTCGACCTCTCTGCCTTCAGCTCGGAAGAAGAAGAGTAAGGGTCCTGACACCTCTTTTATCTTCTGGATTTTCCGGTTTTGCTTAACTTGTTTGCCTTGTTCTGGCATGTCCCCGTAGAGATACGGAAACGTTAGCGCAGAGGATGGCGAAGAGGGTGAAGACTTCGACGGGCGATGAACCGCCGGGAAGCACCTCAGGTGCGCCAGAGCTAATTAACATCAGCCCGGAGTCTAGCCCACGACGCAGCCCCCGACACAGCCCCCAGCGTGAGTCCACTACTCACTTTCCGCTGGCGAGTGTCGGGGTGTGTATCTTCAGTGCTAACATCACCAGGCTTGTAGGAGAGGAGCGGCAACAAGGAGCACCATCAGGAGCCACACCCAACGTGCCGCCTCCGTCAACCATGCCACCCAGAGATGAATCTCCGTCAAGAGTTTCCTCTATCAAGCTCTATCGCAATGAAGAAGAACCGGCAAGCACGGGCTCCGGTAGTCCTACTTCGGCAACAAGTGTTGCCGGGAAAGGAAAAGCCACCTCTCAACAACTTGACACAGGTAAACTGTTTGCTTCAGAATACCTGTCGCTTTGTCTTTCTTTTTGTCTTCTTGAACTTCCTCCTCAGCCGTATATTGTTTGTTTTCTTGGCCTTCAGATCCTCCCTCGGCGGAACACATGGATGTTGATGTTGTTATCGAGGAGACCGCCAGGGATGCTGCCGCCGAGGCCGACAGGATTGCCGCTGACGAGGCCGCCAAGAATGCTGCCGCCGAGGCTGCCAAGGATGCTGCTGTCGAGGCCGCCAAGGCCGCACAGGAAAAGTCCACCAAGGAGTCTGCTGAGAGGACCAGCAAGGAGACTGGTGACCATACTGACGGCATTCCTACCACAGGAGTGCCAGGCGCTACGCCGGCCATGGAGCCCCCAGCTACCGGTGAAGCGGCTGTTGAAGATCACCCGTCAACATCCAAAGCCCCCTCTTCAAGCAAGTACCTCAAGGTTGGCAACAACCTGTTCGTCAGCATACCAGGAACGGAGAGCATTGGGGTGCCAGCTGAAGGAGAAATCTTCGACGAAGACGTCATCACCGCTGCTGGGCTCAAGATTGTCGACGAGCCACGCACCAGCAGCAGCAGATCCGAAGAAGAAGAGCTCCTCCAGGCCATGAGCAGCAACTTCCAGAAGCTCCAAGCGCTTCACCGTGCCCGGAAAGAGAAGCTTGATTCCAGGGCAGCAGTTGTCGAGGCAGCGGAGGGAGATCTACAGAAGCGTGTCGAGGAAACACAAGCCTGGTATGCCGAGGCCTTTCAGGAGCTGAAGGCGAGCCAAGAGCAGCTGAGCCAAAGCTGGAACGAGCTCCTCATGAAGCAGTCCGATGTTGAGAAGGCACAGGAGGAGGCCAAACAACAGGCCGCTGCAGAGGAAGCTCGCTTGACAGAGCTCCGTGTCGGGCTTGAGGCCCATGAAGAGGACCTCGATGCTCGCGAGAAGGCGCTCGCTGACAAGCTTCGCGGCAAGGATGAAGAGATTGAAAAGCTTGTCGCGCAGTGGACCCAAGAGCTGGAGTAGAGGCACAAGGAAGCCCTCGAGGTTCTGGTCACAGATCACGCTGGCAAGCTGAAGGAAGACGTCAATGCTGCCGAAGCTGCAGAGGCCGCCAAGAACAAGCTTGTCGATAAGGTGAAGAAGCTGGAGGCAGACCTTCAGGATCATGGCAAGAAGATCTCGACGCTCGAAGCCGAAAGAGATAAGGCTCCCTACAGCTTGGCGGAGATACAAGTTGACATGTCCGACAAGATCAAGCAGCTTTCCTCAGCCAATGAATCCATTGACGATCTGAAGCTGAAGCTGGCCATGCTGAATGAGACTCTGGAGGGCAGCAGGGCTCGTGAGAAGGCCTTGATCAGAGATCTCCAGAATGAGAAGGATCTGCTCAAGAGCGCCGCCGTCACTCATAACGACTATGTGGCCGGTGTGCAGATCTGGACTGAGCGCCTTATCAACGTTGCGGAGAGGCTTGCTGCACAACTGTCCACCATGGGCCTGCAAGGCTTCAACTATTCTTCCGATGATAGGGTGTCTACGAGCGCCAAGTTGACCATGTTCTTTGATGGCATGGTTGACGCCCTGAAGCAACTCCATTCTGACCGAGCAACCCATCTGGCCAACGAATCCCGCAAACTCTGCCGGGCCGTCCTCCTCAAGGTGCTCGTCAAAGTGGTGCACAAGAATCCTGGCATCAACCTCACCAACGTCCTTGATCGCTTGCCGAAGGATGTGGACCTCAAGGCACTCGAAGAACTTGTCGCGCCCATCGTCGACAAGGTGAACCAAGTCAAGAGGGTCGAAGGCCAGCGTAGGGACTAGCTGCCTCGCTTCTTTTTGTCGCCGCCATTCCATGCCAAAGACAGTTTATCTTGAGTTAGAATCGCGGCAACTATTAATGTAATACAACTTGATGTGCTCTGGGTAAATGTATGCTATTTCGCTTATCTGATTTCTTTCTGTATGGAAAAGACCCTACGCTTATTGGGAACTTGCCGGCGCGTGCACCCTTGCCGCGAGCGCTAGGTGCGGGACTTTAGCAGCCTGCTGGAGGTGCCGCTACCGGCAAGAAACCTTGACGTTTTTAGTGCAGCCACTTAAACTGTTGAGCGGACTCGAAACAAAATAAGGGCGCAACCGATCACGACAAGGTTCCTTCGCGTGCAGGTTTCCCATACATAGGCCAAAATCGTTCAAGGAGAATAACCTTACAAAACAAAAATTTGTTTAAAATTTCTACAACTTAGCTTTTCGTTGTTGTACTCCTTCCGGCAAGATGTCAACCTTGAACGTCGCCTGCCGGTATCCATACCATCATTCCCCCCCCCCCCGGCAAACTTGCATGCGAGGGAACCTTCTGTCCTTTGAGAAAAAGAAAGAAGAGAAAATAGAGATATGGAACCTTGGCGGTTCGTTAATGCTCACCGGAGGCAAGTGTAATACAATGTCTCAGATAAACATGCATATAAGTAAACATGAAAATCGACAAGAATCGTAAAACACTTAATCTTATTCAACTATGCACAGGGTCTGCGCCTAGCTTTGTACAAAGGATTACATGCCTTGGCAGCAAGACTTGTACAAAAGGTGGTTGCCGGGGGACCCGGCAACCGCGCCTTATGGATAGAACTTACGAAGATGTTCGATATTCCAGGAGTTGCTCACTGGAACGCCATCTTCGGTCTCCAGGCGGACTGCGCCAGGTCTGGTGACTCGTACTACCCGATAAGGGCCTTCCCACTTCGGCGTCAACTTGTTGGAATTCTTGGCCGACTGAACGCGCCGAAGAACAAGGTCGCCTTCCTCAAGACTTCGGGCATGAACCTTGCGACTATGGTAGCGGCGCAAGGCTTGCTGGTAGCGTGCAGCTCGCACATCAGCCTGAAGACGATCTTCCTCAAGGAGCACAGTGTCATCTTGCCGCAGCTGCTCTTGCTCGAGCTCATCATAGGCGAGCACTCGAGGTGACCCGTATGTGAGTTCCGTGGGGAGAACTGCTTCCACCCCGTATACTAGGGAGAAGGGTGTCTGGCCGGTGGCTCGATTTGGTGTCGTTCTGATTGACCAAAGAACCACCGGCAACTCATCAATCCAGCGCCTTCCGCACTTGCGCAGCTTGTCAAAAGTTCTTGTCTTGAGACCTCGCAATACTTCAGCATTTGCCCTTTCCGCCTGGCCGTTGCTCCTTGGATGAGCAACAGAAGCAAAGCAGATCTTGCCGCCTAGGTCTTGGACATACTGCATGAAGGTGTGGCTCGTGAACTGTGTACCGTTGTCGGTGATGATCCTAATAGGCACACCAAAACGGCAAACCAGTCCTTTGAAGAACTTGACAGCTGATTGTGCTGTCACCTTTCTCACCGCTTCCACTTCTGGCCACTTCGTGAACTTGTCGATTGCGACGTACAAGTACTCAAAGCCCCCGGTAGCACGAGGAAAAGGGCCCAATATGTCGAGCCCCCAGACCGAAAATGGCCAGGAAAGAGGGATTGTCTGAAGAGCTTGAGCTGGTTGATGTAATTTCTTTGAATGAAACTGGCACGCTTCACACTTGGTTACTAGTGAAGTTGCATCCTGGAGAGCAGTGGGCCAAAAGAAACCTTGCCGGAATGCCTTACCAACAAGAGCTCTTGATCCTATGTGAGAACCACATATGCCTCCATGTATCTCTGCCAACAGCTCCAGTCCATCCTCCCGAGGAATACACTTCAACTTCACACCGTTCGGTCTTTTTCTGTACAGAACGTTGTCCACGAACTGGTACATACTAGACCAACGGGCTACATTCTCTGCTTCTTCCTGCTCTTCGGGGAGTTCTCCTGTCTGAAGGAAATGGACGATGTGCTGTGCCCATGCTGTAGCCTGGGGCTCGACAACAAAGACTAAAGGCACGTCTCCTGCCGTGGGAGTGTTTGTCTCTACAGCAAAGGCTCGAGGCCCTGCCAGAGCCTGTTGCTCCCCGGCAAGCTCGGCGGGAGCGTTTGTTTCTACGGCAAGAGCTTGAGGCCCTGCCAGAGCCTGTTGCTCACCGACAAGCTTGGTGTTGTTCCCGGCAACTTCTTTGCCGGCGGCTTCTGGGAGCTCTGCCGGGAAATACTTGCCGGAACTCAACTTCCTTCTTTTCTCTTGTCTCATCGATGGTGTTACGGATGGTTGAGTCAATTGGAGAACAAAAGTTCCTAGTTCCACAGGTAACTTAAGGGCAGCGCGCTTTGACAAGTCGTCAGCAATGCTGTTTTCCGCACGAGGAACATGCTCCATTTGCAGACCGTCAAAACGCTCTTCCAATTTCCTCACCTCATCGACATAAGCTTCCATCAATGGACTTTGATAATCTTTATTCACCTGCTTGACGACAAGCTGCGAATCACCTCTGACGATGAGCTTCCTAATTCCAAGGTCTGCCGCGATCCTGAGACCAGCAAGCAGCCCTTCGTACTCTGCAGTGTTATTTGTCGATCTCTCTCGGGGAAAGTGCATCTGAATCATGTATTTGAGGTGCTCTCCGGTGGGTGCGACAAGCAGCATGCCGGCACCGGCGCCTTGCAGCGAGAAAGCCCCATCAAAATACATAATCCACTCTTGATTCGTTTCCTTGCCGGGGAGAGTTGTCTCTGGAATCTCTTCGTCGGGCGTTGGGGTCCATTCCGCAATGAACTCCGCCAAAGCTATGCTCTAGATGGTTGAAGTACTTTCAAACTTGAGACCAAAGCTTGACAGTTCCAAAGCCCACTCGACAATCCTACCGGTTGCATCTGGATTCCGCAAAATCCGTTGCAATGGAAAGCGAGTGACGACGGTGATCTCATGTGCCTGAAAGTAATGGCGTAGCTTCCTCGAGGCCATAAGGAGGCCGAAGAGCAACTTCTGCATGCCAGAGTATCTCGACCTAGCCCCCTGCAAAAGGGAGCTGACAAAATAAACTGGGCGCTGCACCATCTTCTTCTTCTGTGTTGCTTCATTTGACTGCGCACACCCCACCTTGTCAGCACCAGACTCTGCCGGAGAAGATCCCAGCTCATCACTTGGTGGTCTTGCCACTGCCGCTGCTTCCTCATCGACTTCTCTCTCTGCCACTAATGCAGCACTCACCACTTGATTCGTTGCCGCTAGATATAGCAACAATGGCTCTTGTGGTTTTGGTGCGACTAGTATCGGCGGAGAGGAGAGGTACCTCTTCAAGTCCTGCAGCGCTGCCTCCGCTTCCGGAGTCCACTTCATTGGACCTGCCTTTTTCAAGATTTTGAAAAAGGGCAGGGCGCACTCAGCAGACTTGGAGATAAACCTTCTCAGAGCAGCAACGTAGCCGGCAAGTCGACGCACATCCTTGACACGTCTTGGCGCTTCAATCTGCTCAATTGCCTTGATCTTGTCGGGATTTGCTTCAATTCCACGTTGAGATACAAAGAACCCGGGAAGCTTGCCGGACGGAACGCCAAACACACACTTCTCAGGGTTGAGCTTCAAATTGATCTTGCGCAGATTTGCAAATGTCTCTTCTAAATCTTGAATGAGCGTCGCCTTGTCCTTAGTTTTGACCACTATGTCATCCATATAAGCTTCCATATTTCTATGTAGCTGGGGCTCGAAACCAATCTGGACCGCTCTTGCAAATGTCGAACCAGCACTTTTCAACCCGAAAGGCATACATAAAAAGCAATATGTACCACATGGGGTGATAAATGCGGTTTTCTCTTCGTCTTCCTTTGCCATGAAGATCTGATGATATCCTGAATAGGCGTCAAGAAATGAAAGCAAATCGCAGCCGGCAGTGGAGTCCACAATCTGGTCGATGCGCGGCAAGGGAAAAGGATCTTTTGGACAGGCTTTATTGATATCAGTATAATCAATACACAGCCTCCATTTTCCATTCGCCTTGCGCACTACAACTGGATTGGCCAACCATGTTGGATGCAGCACTCCTCTTACCAAACCTGCCGCTTCCAATTTCTTGATTTCCTCGGTAATAAACTGTTGCCGCTCCAAGGCCTGCTTCCTAACCTTCTGCTTGACGGGCAGTGCGTGAGTACAGATAGCAAGGTGGTGCTCAATCACTTCCCTGGGAACACCGGGGAAATCAGATGGTTGCCATGCAAACACATCGATATTCGCCCGCAGGAAAGCAATGAGCGCGCTTTCCTATTTGTCGTCGAGGGTGGAACTTATGGTGAAAGTTCCTCCCGTACCATCCTCTTTGGAGGGCACCTTCTTGGTTTCTGGTGGGGCTGCCTTGGACTTCTTGCTCTTGCCGGTGAAGCTCTTTGGCACATCCTCAACAGGAGCGCAGCACTCCGAGGAGGTGTGCTTGCCGGAGTGTGTGCAAGAGGTCTTGCCGGTCTTCTTTCCCCCGGGAGCTTCAGCGGAAGGAGCAAGTGCCTTGGCGGCAAATGCTGCAACTGCCTCCCGGTAAAGCTGGTCGGTGCAGATAAGCACGTCCTTCTTGTCGGAGTTGACAGTGATGACGCTCATCGGCCCGGGCATCTTCAATACATTGTAAGCATAGTGCGATGCCACCATGAACTTGGCCAGCGCTGGATGGCCAAGGATCCCATTATATGGTAATGGAATCTTGGCGACGTCGAAAACAATCTTCTCTGTCCTGAAGTTGAGGTCACTACCAAATGTAATTGGTAGTGTGATCTTACCCTTCGGCTGGCTCCTTCCTGGATTAACCCCTTGAAACGTGCCCGTTTCCTTGAGATCTTCATCAGGAATTTGCAACCTTTTGATTACCTCAGGTGAGATCAAGTTCAAACCGGCCCCACCGTCAACTAACATTTTTGTCACCTTGAGGTTGCGAATCATTGGTGAAACCAACAATGGCAGACACCCGACCGCAGTTGTGCGATCAGGGTGATCCTCAGTGTCAAAAATGATAGGCATGTTGGACCACTTCAATGGCTTCCGGGCATCGACAGATGGCTTTGTCGCATTAATCTCGCGCGCCCACTGTTTAAGTTGGCGGCGGGAAGAATACAACGAGGCGCCCCCGTCAATGCACATCATGTCTGTAGCTTTTTGGAATTCTTGCTCGCTGGACTCGTCGTATTCGCCGTTGTCACCGTCACCCCCCTCTGTCTTGTCGCGGCCTCGAGCGGGCCTCTCCTTCTGTTGCTTGGCCTTGCTGCGGTGACCTCCTCGGCCACCGTGTTTCTTGCCGGCCCCCTCCGCGCCACCCTGAGCCTTCTCCTTATCCCGCCTCTCATACTCAGCTTTTTGCTTCTCGACAAGCTGCTCAACTTGCCGGCAGTTTTGGATATCATGGCCCTTGGTGCGATGGATCTTGCAATACTGCTTGTCGGAGCCCTCCGGCTTGTCGGCAGCCGCCAAGGCCTGACAGGAGGCGCACCCGGCAACTTCCTTGCCGGGGCCGTCAACCTTGGCTTTCTTGGCGGTGTCGGGATTGCCGGATCCCTCGACGGCAAGCACGGCCTTGCCCTTGCGTTTCATGTTACGCCGCCGGCCTTTCTTTGCCGGGGCAGCGGTGTCTTCGTCTTCAGAGTTGACTCCTGCGCCAGCATACTCGCCGGGGAGTCTCCTTCCTTCTTCAGCTCGAGCACACTTATCAGCCAGAGCATAGAGCTCGGCAACATCCGTCACTTTGTTCATCGCCAGCTCTTCGCGCATCCTGCGGTTGCGCACGTTCTGATGGAACGCGCTGACAACAGCGGCAGGATGAACGTCTGGGATGTTGTGATGCACACGGCTGAATCTCTGTATGTACTTGCGCAAAGTTTCGCCCTCTTTCTGGGGGATGAGATGCAAATCACTTTCCTGGCCAGGAGCTTGGTGGCCTCCGGTAAAGGCGCCAACAAACTCATGACACAGATCTGCCTAGGAAGAAATAGAGCCTTCCGGCAAATGCATCAACCACGACCTGACATTGGCTTTAAGCACCAACGGGATGTAGTTGGCGAGTATCTTATCGTCGTGAGCCCCGGCAGCCTGCACCGCAATGGTGTAGATGCTCAGGAACTCCGACGGGTGAGTCTTGCCGTCGTATTTCTCCGGGACCTCCGGTTTGAACGTTCGGGAATTGGGCCACTGGACTCGCCGCAGCTCACGGGTAAAGGCTGGACAACCCACCTCATAGGGTAGATCGATAGCATACCCCGGCGCAGGCTTGTCTACAGTGGGTCCTGCGCGCCTATCAGATTGATGGTGCGCTTCCCGACGCCGCTCGATGGTGGTCCGAGCGTCTTCTTTGCTTCATTCCCGAAGAACTTGACGTTGATCGCGGCGAGTTCGCGGATCAGACGACGCTATTGAAACGTCTTCACAGGTGTCGATCCGTCGAGTCGGCGATCGCTATTGCTGCTGTGGTGGAGAGTGCACCGTGGTCGTACCGCCTCCAGTCTTTCCGCCATCTGCGCGTGTCGGCTCGATGAAGTGCCGCCGCGAAGGCTCCGCCTGCTGCGGCCCATCTTTGTTAGCGAAACTGATGAGGCTCTGAATAGCAGCTCTCCATTCTTCGAGCTTCTCCGCAGCAGGAGGATAATCCAGGAGCAGCTGTGCTCGCGCTAGTGCTTCTGCTGGTGTAGGCGGCGGCGAGAGGTGCGAAGAACGTGAGGTGCTCTGACTCCTAACCGTGTTAGAAGGAGCTCCATCACGATCCTGTGATCGCACACCGCTTCCACCGGCACCTTGGCGTGCATGCTGACCCCGTGCATCTCGAGGGTGATGCTCGGGAGTCTTTCCATGGGGACGCTTAGAACCACCGACGTCTCGGCGCTGTTCATCGCGCGCGACTTGAGAAGGTCGCGGTGCGTGCGCTGGCGTGGGTGTCTTGGATGGCACCCCTCCGTCCTTGGAGTTCGCTACGCCGCCCGTAGGCAGCACAACTCCGTCCCTTGATCTAGGGGTGCGCGGGTGGCCGTCGCCGCTGCGAACGACGCCGCTCGCTTGGCTTTGGTCACCAGAACGTCGTGGACGCTCAAGACCTCCGCCTCCTCCGCCCACGTCCACACCGTCGCCCGTCTCTGTAGCTACAGGCGCACCGGACGCGGACGGACCAACCGCCGTGAAACCCTTCTTCTTGGGGGCCATGGCGATGAAGATGATGAAGAAACTGGCGCGCTGATCGCTAGATCAGGTTCACGCAACCAAGCCCCCTACCTGGCGCGCCAAAGATGTCGGCGTACGACACCTATGGGATCGCGTGGATCCCTTTACGGTTCGGCAGGGAGAAAGGCTTGCACAAAGAGCAGATCCAACGATCAACGCGAAGGATTTTTACCCAGGTTCGGGCCGCTGAGAAGCGTAAAACCCTACTCCTGCTTTAGTTGTATTAGATGTGTTTGAACTCTGGCTCCAGGAGCGCTTGCGATGAACAGTACGTTCGAGCAGCAGCTATGCATGCAGAATGGGCCAGAAGGTCCCCCCCCCTCTGTAGCTACGCCTTGGGCCTCCTTTTATACGTTCGAAGGGGTCACCAACAGTGGCGAAGTACAAGAGGTGTAAAGTTGCTACAATGCTATCATACTTAATACTGACGACTTAGGACAAACGCATTAAATGCTCCGTTTAGGTGTCCCTTAGCTTCTTGGGGACAGAAAAAGTGACCGTCCCATCAGCATCGCTTAAGTCCATCCGCCGTTAGCGCCTGACACGCACCCAGGAGGACAAAAGCTAAATGACAAGCTGGTCGCTGCGCTGGGTCGGTGGCACAGTGGCGGGGTCTTGCCAGGCGCGAGTCTTGCCGGGGCTTCGCAAGACATCCCGGCAAGATCTTGCCAGGATCCCAGCCTTCGGTCTTCCGTCTTCTGATCATTGGCTTGAATGTTTTCTTGATACTCTTGCATTTGCGTCCAGCTGTCCCCCGGCAGGCCTTGCCGCTGGTGTGGCTGCAACTGCCCGTGCACAAGTATGGGGTACTAAAAGACCCAAACTTTAGTACACCGACAATATGTAATGCATGCTCATGACCGTTTTCGCTCTCTAGCTGGCCGCTTCTCAATCTAATTGCTAGCCTTCGCCTGTACTAAGTGGAAATATTGCTTGTGAATCAAAACCCTTAAACCAAGTTATGCCAGATGAGTCCACCATATCTACCTATATGCGGTATTACCCTGCCGTTCCAAAGTAAATTTGCATGTGCCACCTCTAAAATTTCAAATGAACATCTGTTTTGTGTGCCTGGACCACTCATGAAGTGACAGGGGGCGGTCAGTATCTTTCATGCTAAGCGGGTTATTCTCATGACGAATGTTTATTCACTTGTCCTTACACGAGAGGGGCGGTAATAGGGATTCCCAGTCCCGAAATCAAAAATCAAAAATAATTAAACAAAACTCCCCCAGGAATGTTGTTGGTTTGGACGGTACCCGTGGATACGGCTCGCCGTGGAGTGTGATTGTTGGTGGAGGGGGAGTAAACCTTTACTTTTACCGCTTGGGAACCGGCGCTAATTTGTTTAGCATGGAAGATATTGATAACTCTTGGTCATGACGTTGACAGGAAGGGTGTACCTCCCAAAAAATATATCTATCTCTGTTATAAACTTTGAGCTCAGGCACCGCTGCAAATCCATGCTTCCCTCTGCGAAGGGACTATCTATTTACTTTTATGTTGAGTCATCACCTTCTCAAATAAGCGCCAGACCTGAAAGCACTATTGTCATCGTCATGCATTGTGTATAGTTGATGTTGGGTGCAGCATGACTGGATCTTTTCTACCATGAATTACAATGTTTAGTCGCTGCTTGAACTTTGGAGGTGCTCTACATTTATGTTTTGCGGTCTCAGAAAGGGCTAGCGAGATACCACTATTGTCATATTGTATCATGATTGTTTTGACAAAGTGTTGGCGCTTGAGATATCTTATAATTGCTCGCTAGTTGCTTATGTTATTGTTATGAGTAAATATAATTCCTAAGAGTTATTGTTGATATGGTTAGTCATAATCTTTGCTGAAAACCTGGGTGCTACTTAAGCATATATATGTAAACAAGAAAAAAAGAGTTCATAAAAGGTTTTCTTTATCACTTTCAGTTTGTCAACTGAATTGCTTGAGGACAACCAAAGGTTTAAGCTTGGGGGAGTTGATACGTCTCCAACGTATCTACTTTTCCTCACTCTTTTGCCCTTATTTTGGACTCTAATTTGCATGATTTGAATGGAACTAACCCGGACTGACGCCGTTTTCAGCAGAACTACCATGGTGTTGTTTTTGTGCAGAAATAAAAGTTCTCGGAATGGAACAAATTTTTTTGGAGATTTATTTCAGAATAAATGAGAATTATTGGAGCCAAAATACACCGCAGAGGGGGGCCAGGGAGAGCATCACCCACCAGGGCGCGCCAGGCCCCCTGGGCCCGCCCTGGTGGGTTGTGCCCACGTCGTGGCCCCACTTGCCCTAACTCCGCCACTATAAATTCCTAAATTCGAAGAAAAAATTGAGGGAGAAAGAATTATCGCTTTTCACGATACGGAGCCGCGGCCACCTCCTGTTCTTCATCGGGAGGCCATATCTGGAGCCCGTTTGGGGCTTCGGAGAGGGGAATCTTTGGTCTTCGTCATCACCAACCTTTCTCCATCACCAATTCCATGATGCTCCCCACCAGGAGTGTGTAATTCCTTCGTAGGCTTGCTGGTCGGTGAGGAGTTGGATGAGATTCATCATGTAATCGAGTTAGTTTTGTTAGGGCTTGATCCCTAGTATCCACTGTGTTCTGAGATTGATGTTGCTATGACTTTGCTATGCCTAATGCTTGTCACTAGGGCCCGAGTTCCATGATTTCAGATCTGAACCATTTATGTTATCATCTATATATCCATGTTCTTGATCCGATCTTGCCTAGTCATATGCACCTATTACGTGTTATGATCCGTCAACCCCATAGTGACAATATTTGGGATACTTCGCGGTGATGACCGTAGTTTGAGGAGTTCATGTATTCACCATGTGTTAATGCTTTGTTCTGGTTCTCTATTAAAAGGAGGCCTTAATATCCCTTAGTTTCCTTATGGACCCCGCTGCCACGGGAGGGTAGGACAAAAGATGTCATGCAAGTTCTTTTCCATAAGCATGTATGACTATTTACGGAATACATGCCAAATTACATTGATGAGCTGAGCTAGTTCTGTATCGCCCTAGGTTATGACTGTTACATGACGAATATCATCCAACGAGTTACCGATCCAGTGCCTACGACCTTTTCACTTATTGTTCTTGCTAAGTTGCTATTGTTGTTGCTGCTGTTCCAACTGCTGCAAAACTATTGCTGCTACTGTCACCGCTACTGTTACTGTTGCTACTGCTACCAAACTATCATATTACTGTGCTACTGATCACTCTGCTACAGATATTTAATCTCCAGGTGTGGTTGAATTGACAACTCAAGTGCTAATACTCTCAAGTATTCTTTGGCTCCCCTTGTGTCGAATCTATAAATTTGGGTTGAATACTCTACCCTCGAAAACTGTTGAGATCCCCAATTCTTGTGGGTTATCACTGGGCACTGGAACCATAGGTTAGTGCAATAAATCATATAAAATGTTGCCAAAAATATGTGAAAGTTGTATAATATTGGCATGAAACAATAAAAAATTATAGATACGACGGAGACGTATCACGGGGCTCCCCCGCATCCCCCAAGATTGCGGCCCAGTGTCGACATCACCTCTGGGGCGCACGTCACCTTCGCCACGGCGTGAGACTTCTTGTTCTTCCCACCGCCACATTGGCGCCTAGGCGGACGAAGAATTAGCATGAGCAAGTGGTTCACAGGCGCAAGGTGCAAGCGCAAGCTCGGGAACTTACTCGTCCTCGGTGGCCCACTTCCGCTTCTTCTCGGCAGCAGCAGGCGTGCCCCCGCAGCTTTCGGGCACCCCCTTGGGAACGCCGGGAGAACACACGGCGTGATCCTTGGAGGATCCGGTCAGACCAAACTTCTCCCGGGGGCCTGGGGACCCCCTCGAAAAAGAGCGGCGTCTTCGGGAGCATTCGCCGCCCCGCCGGCACCCTGCGCCAGGGAGCCAACAGAGCTGGCACCCGCTGCCACAACTGGGCCGAAAGGCCCAGTGGGCGCTGCTCGAGGTGACACGGCGGCATCGTCATCATCGTCCTCGAAGCCGCGCAGGGACCGGTGGTGGCTTGGCGGTAGCCCCCGGTCGGCATCCTACCCCTCATCTTCCCCGATGGTCTCCTCAGAGTCTTCGCTGCCACTGTCTTCGGCGGAGGACGACGCCTGGGCGGGAGAGTTCCCCCGCGACCCTTCGCTGCCGCTCAGCACGAGCCCCCGCTCGTTGAAGACGGGCATGAGATCGACCAGATCCTCCCGGTTGTCCTGGCTGTACAGAGGGCCCGCGGCCTCAAGAGGGTCACCGGGCATGGAGCCGAGCAGGGTCATGACGGCCCCTTCAAATTCGGCGCGCGACAGGCCGTCGGGATGCAACCTCATCGGGTCCTGCGTGCCCTCGTACTCCCATAAGGGCCACGAGTGCGCCTGGAGCGGCGCCATACGCTGCCGCAAGAACAACTTGACGATTATCGCCCCTGACAGCTGGGTTTCCCCCGTGGAAGGCAATCCGCTCCAGGACTGGTGCGGCCCCAGGGTCGGAGAGCGGCGCATGGCTCCATCCTGCATGCTCCGCCGGAAGGGCAGTAGGGATCCTCAGAAGCGGGTGGACTTGGTGGGCGTCCAAGTAAACCCAGCGCTGCCGGTAGCCCTCCACCTTCTTCCCAGCCTTCAGGCAAGTGCTGGCGCCTTTGACGTCGACGAAGGAGACGCATGCTGAGAGCTGATCCCAGGCAGTTAACCGGAGGTTAAAGAAATGGCGGAAGAGCGCAACCGAGGGTGTCACGCCCATGAAGGCTTCATGGTAAAAAGCGAAGATAGACAGGAGGAGAATCTAATTCGGTTGGAGGTGCAGGGCGTGAATCTGATAGTGGGAGAGGATGGCGTAGAAGAACTCGGAGAACGGCGGGACCAACCCGGCGTAGACGCTGTGGAGGAAGAAGGCGTAGGTGGACGCCCGCCAGACTGCTCCACACCACCGCACCCGGGGAGATTACGGTTTCCTTCCACTCATTCCGGTTGCCCGGTGTCAGCGGGCACACCGGGTCCAGATCCCCTTACTTGGCGACGGAGGAGCGCAGGAGAGCTGCTCCGATCTCCTGGGGGCTCTCGGCCGGAACCATGGCCTTCACTTTCTTCCCGCCGGGCGCCATCAGGACAACGTGCGGAGAACGTGAGAGGGAGAAGGGCACTTTCTCGAGGATGGATCTGGCGGAGTCTCAGGCAGAGGAAGGGGGCACAACGAGACAGACACCGGTCGAGGAAAGGTAATAATAGCACATCGCCACGGTCCGCCTTTATGTTAACCTTGGCAGTTGTCGAGGCATCACATGGAGGTAGGGGCGCCCCGCGCCCCGGCGCACGCCACGCGTCGCGACTGGCCCACAAGCGGTTGGAGCCGCACCGCTTCGCCCCTCCAGCGTCATCCGGGTCTACGACAGGAAGGCTTTCCCTTTTGGTGCTAAGGGAACAGGGCCAGCTTGCAATTCCCGAAGTGGCGCCCAAAGGTTTCCCTTTTGGTGCTAGACGGTCAAAGATGGGGCTCGCCCAAACGGAGGTCATCCCCGAGCCCACCAGCGCATCATGGAGGAAGGCTTTGGCAGGCGAAGAACACTTTTGTCAGGATAGACCGCAGTCATGTCCCCTTTCAATCCGGCGTTTCTGGCAACCCTTCTCGCTAGATATTTTTGTGGAAGAGGGCCAAGGCCAGTTATAAAGGGAGGAGGCAACAATCGTAGAGGACACATTGTATTCAATTGCTACCACTATGCAATTCAGACAAGCAGGAGTAGGGTTTTACAACGTGAGGTGACCCAAATCTGGGTAGATCGTGTGTTCATTAATCCTTCCCCCCAAGCTCAAGAAGGCTGGAGCACCGCCGTAGGATAGGGAGAGTGAGCGAGGTTGGAGAGCCGGTGCACCCCAGATTTCGAACCTTTCTTGGGTACCCGGAGCCACGATTCCGACAGTGCTGAAGATGGGAATTTGCGTGATTCTCCTATTGGTTCAATAACCTTGGTTCTTAGTGAGGGAAATACTTACCTTTGCTTTGCTGCATCATCCCCTCCTCTTCGGAGAAAATCCCATCGCAGTTTACAAGTATTAGGAAGGATTTCTGGCGCCGTTGCCGGGGAACATCATCAAATTCCTATCAAGTACCTATTCACAAATTATCAATCTCTTGTTCTACTTTTTATTTTCTGTTATATTTTGCTTGCTATAAAAATAAAAAATACAAAAACATTCTATTTGTTTGTTTTCTTAGTTATCTAGTCTACTATCTAGTTTACTTGTTTGCTTGCTTGAAGATGCTATCATGTCTGATTTCATCATTGAGAAGGATGATGAAAATAAAACCCCCAAAGAGGAAACTCCCCCACAACAAGATGTAAAAGTTTTTATTCCGGGGAAGGGGAATATTATAGTGAAAAGCATTATCCAGGAACTCTTTAACTATATGGGCAGTTTGGCTTGCAAGGATACGCCAATCCTTAAAAGAACCAAAAGTTACGTTGTTGCTATTTCCGCTGTTGTTCTTAAGCTTGAAAGAAGAATTATGTGTACTCACCCAATTTACAAAGACTTTTCTATGAGTTGCCGGTCATAAATGACCCTATGGCTAAGAAGATGGCCACTCTTATCCTCATGCATGAATTTGACTATATAGTACGAGAGGCTCGAGATATCTTTGATCACTATAATATGACTTGTGAACATCCTGTGATAGACGAAATTTTATACAATATGAACTAAATTTCATCCTGTAAAGAAGTGTACATACTCTTGAAAAACATACCTCATCATTTAGTCCTCATTGTATAAATTTTTGTCTATCACAGGATGTTCACAACTCATATTATCGTGATCAAAGATATCCCGAGCCTCTCGTACTATATAGTCAAATTCATGCATAAGGATAAGAGTGGCCATCTTCTTAGACATAGGGTCTTTTATGACCCGCAACTCATAGAAAAGTCTTTGTAAATAGCGTGAGTACACATAATTCTTCTTTCAAGCTTAAGAACAATAGCGGAAATAGCATTGACGTAACTTTTGGTTCTTTTAAGGATTGGCGTATCCTTGCAAGCCAAAGTGCCCATACAGTTAAAGAGTTCCTGGATAATGCTTTTCACTATAATATTCCCCTTCCCCGGAACAAAAACTTTTACATCTTCCTGTGGGGGAGTTTCCTCTTTAGGGGTTTTATTTTCATCATCCTTCTCAATGATGAAATCAGACATGATAGCATCTTCAAGCAAGCAAACAAATAAACTAGATAGTAGACTAGATAACTAAGAAAACAAACAAATAGAATGTTTTTGTATTTTTTATTTTTATAGCAAGCAAAATATAACAGAAAATAAAAAGTAGAACAAGTGATTGATAATTTGTGAATAGGTACTTGATAGGAATTTGATGATGTTCCCCGGCAACGGCGCCAGAAATCCTTCCTAATACTTGTAAAATGCGATGGTATTTTCCCCGAAGAGGAGGGGATGATGCAGCAAAGCAAAGGTAAGTATTTCCCTCACTAAGAACCAAGGTTATCGAACCAATAGGAGAATCAGGCAAATTCCCATCATCAGCGCTGTAGGAATCGTGGCTCCGGGGACCCAAGAAAGTTTCGAACTCTGGGGTGCACCAGCTCTCCAACCTCGCTCACTCTCCCTATCCTACGGCGGTGCTCCAGCTTGCTTGAGCTTGGGGGGAAGGAACAATGAACACACGATCTACCCAAATTCGGGTCACCTCACGGTGTAAAACCCTACTCTTGCTTGTCTGAATTGCGTAGTGGTAGCAATTGAATACAATGTGTCCTCTACGATTGTTACCTCCTCCCTTTATACCTGGCCTCGTCCCTCTTCCACGAAAGTATCTGGCAAGAAGGGTTGCCAGAAATGTCGGTTTGAAAGGGGACAGGACTGCGGTCTATCCTGACAAAAGTGGTCTCCGCCTGCCAAAGCCTTCCTCCATGACGCGCTGGTGGGCTCGGGGATGACCTCCGTCTGGGCGAGCCCCATCTTTGACCGTCTAGCACAAAAAGGGAAATCTTTGGGCGCCACTTCAGGAACTGCAAGCTGGCCCTGCTCCCTTAGCACCAAAAGGGAAAGCCTTCCTGTCGTAGACCCAGATGACACTGGAGGGGTGAAGCGGTACGGGCTCCAACCGCTTGTGGGCCAGTCGCGACATGTGGCGTGCGCCGGGGCGCGGGGCGCCCCTACCTTCATGTGATGCCTCGACAACTACCAAGGTTAACATAAAGGCGGACCGTGGCGATGGGCTATTATTACCTTTCCTCGCCCGGTGTCTGTCTCGTTGTGCCCCCTTCCTCTGCCTGAGACTCCGCCAGATCCATCCTCGAGAAAGGTGCCCTTCTCCCTCTCTTGTTCGCCGCCCGTTGTCCTGGTGGCGCCCGACGGGAAGAAAGTGAAGGCCAAGGTTCCGGTCACGAGCCCCCGGGAGATCGGAGCAGCTCTCCTGCGCTCCTCCGTCGCCAAGTAAGGGGATCTAGACCTGGTGCGCCCGCTGACAGCGGGCAACCGGAATGAGTGGAAGGAAACCGTAATCTCCCCGAGTGCGGTGGCGTGGAGCAGTCTGGGGGGCGTCCACCTACGCTTTCTTCCTCCACGGCGTCTACACCAGGTTGGTCCCGCCGTTCACCGAGTTCTTCTACGCCATCCTCTCCCACTATCAGATTCACGCCCTGCACCTCCAACCGAATTCGATTCTCCTCCTGTCTATCTTTGCTTTTTACCGTGAAGCCTCCGTGGGCGTTAGGCCCTTGGTTGCGCTCTTCCGCCATTTCTTCAGCCTCCGGTTTACTGCCCAGGACCAGCTCTCAGCATGTGTCTCCTTCGTCGACGTCAAAGGCGCCAGCACCTGCCTGAAGGCTGGGAAGAAGGTGGAGGGCTACCGGCAATGCTGGGTTTACTTGGACGCCCACCAAGTCCACCCGTTTCTGAGGATCCCTACTGCCCTTCCAGCAGAGCATGCGGGATGGAGCCATGCGCCGCTCTCCGACCCTGGGTCCGCACCAATCCTAGAATGGATTGCCTTCCACGGGGGAAACACTGCTGTCACGGGCGATAATCGTCAAGGTGCTCTTGCGGCAGCATATCGCGCCGCTCCAGGCACACTCGCGGCCCTTGTGGGAGTACGAGGGCACACGGGACCCGATGAGGTTGCATCCCACCGGCCTGTCGCGCGTCGAATTTGAAGGGGCCGTCATGACCCTACTCGGCTCCATGCCCGGTGACCCTCCCGAAGCCGCGGGCCCTCTGTACGGCCAGGACAACCGGGAGGATCTGGTCGATCTCATGCCCGTCTTCAATGAGCGGGGGCTCGTGTTGAGCGGCAGCGAAGGGTCGCAGGGGAATTCCCCTGCCCAGGCGTCGTCCTCCGCCGAAGATAGCGGCAGCAAAGACTCTGAGGAGACCATCGGGGAAGAGGAGGGGCAGGATGCCGACCGGTGGCTACCGCCAAGCCACCACCGGTCCCTGCGCGACTTCGAGGACGATGATGACGATGCCGCCGTGTCGCCTCGAGCAGCGCCCCCTTGGCCTTTCGGCCCAGTTGTGGCAGCGGGGGCCAGCTCTGTTGGCTCCCTGGCGCCGGGTGCCTGCGGGGCGGCGAATGCTCCCGAAGACGCCGCTCTTTTTCGAGGGGGTCCCCAGGCCCCTGGGAGAAATTTGGCCCGAATGGATCCGCCAGGGATCTCGCCGTGCGTTCTCCCGGCGTTCCCAACGGGGTGCCCGAGAGCTGCGGGGGCACGCCTGCTGCTGCCGACAAGAAGCGGAAGTGGGCCGCCGAGGACGAGTGGGTGCCCGAGCTTGCGCTTGCACCTTGCGCCTGTGAACCACTTGCTCATGCTAATTCTTCGTCCGCGTAGGCACCAATGCGGCGGTGGGAAGAGGAAGAAGTCTCACGCCGTGGTGAAGGTGACGTGCACCCCAGAGGTGATGTCGACGCTAGGCTGCAATCTTGGGGGACGTGGGGGAGCCCCGTGATACGTCTCTGTTGTATCTATAATTTTTTATTGTTTCATGCCAATATTATACAACTTTCACATATTTTTGGCAACATTTTATATGATTTATTGGACTAACCTATGGTTCCAGTGCCCAGTGATAACCCACAAGTACTGGGGATCGCAACAGTTTTCGAGGGTAGAGTATTCAACCCAAATTTATAGATTCGACACAAGGGAAGCCAAAGAATACTTGAGAGTATTAGCAGTTGAGTTGTCAATTCAACCACACCTGGATATTAAATATCTACAGCAGAGTGATCAGTAGCATAGTAATATGATAGTTTGGTAGCAGTAGCAACAGTAACAGTAGCGGTGACAGTAGCAGCTATAGTTTTGCAGCAGTTGGAACAACAGCAGCAACAATAGTAACTTAGCAAGAACAATAAGTGAAAAGGTCGTAGGCACTGGATCGGTAACTCGTTGGATGATATTCGTCATGTAACAGTCATAACCTAGGGCGATACAGAACTAGCTCAGTTCATCAATGTAATTTGGCATGTATTCTGTAAATAGTCATACGTGCTTATGGAAAAGAACTTGCATGACATCTTTTGTCCTACCCTCCCGTGGCAGCGGGGTCCATAAGGAAACTAAGGGGTATTAAGTCCTCCTTTTAATAGAGAACCGGAACAAAGCATTAACACATGGTGAATACTTGAACTCCTCAAACTACGGTCATCACCGCAAAGTATCCCAAATATTGTCACTATGGGGTTGACGGATCATAACACGTCATAGGTGCATATGACTAGGCAAGATCGGATCAAGAACATGGATATAGAGATGATAACATAAAAGGTTCAGATCTGAAATCATGGCACTCGGGCCCTAGTGACAAGCATTAGGCATAGCAAAGTCATAGCAACATCAATCTCAGAACATAGTGGATACTAGGGATCAAGCCCTAACAAAACTAACTCGATTACATGATGAATCTCATCCAAATCCTCACCGACCAGCAAGCCTACGAAGGAATTACTCACTCCCGGTGGAGAGCATCATGGAATTGGCGATGGAGAAAGGTTGGTGATGACGAAGACCGAAGATTCCCCTCTCCGGAGCCCCAAATGGGCTCCAGATCTGGCCTCCCGATGAAGAACAGGAGGTGGCGGCGGCTCCGTATCGTGAAATGCGATAATTCTTTCTCCCTTATTTTTTTCTCCGAATTTAGGAATTTATAGTGGCGGAGTTTGTTCAAGTGGGGCCACGAGGTGGGCACAACCCACCAGGGCGTGCCTAGGGGGCCTGGTGGGTGATGCTCACCCTGGCCCCCTCTGCGGTGTATTTGGCTCCAATAATTCTCATTTATTCTGAAATAAATCTCCAAAAAGTTTTGTTCCATTCCGAGAACTTTTATTTCTACACAAAAACAACACCATGGTAGTTCTGGTGAAAACAACGTCAGTCCGGGTTAGTTCCATTCAAATCATGCAAATTAGAGTCCAAAACAAGGGCAAAAGAGTGAGGAAAAGTAGATACGTTGGAGACGTATCAACTCCCCCAAGCTTAAACCTTTGCTTTTCCTCAAGCAATTCAGTTGACAAACTGAAAGTGATAAAGAAAAACTTTTATGAACTCTTTTGTTCTTGTTTACATATATATGCTTAAGTAGCACCCAGGTTTTCAGCAAAGATTATGACTAACCATGTCAACAATAACTCTTAGGAATTATATTTACTCATAACAATAACATAAGCAACTAGCGAGCAATAATAAGATATCTCAAGCGCCAACACTTTGTCAAAACAATCATGAAACAATATGACAATATTGGTATCTCGCTAGCCCTTTCTGAGACCGCAAAAGATAAATGCAGAGCACCTCCAAAGTTCAAGCAGCGACTAAACATTGTAATTCATGGTCGAAAATATCCAGTCATGCTACACCCAACATCAACTATACACAATGCATGAGGATGAAAATAGTGCTCTCAGGTCTGGCGCTTATTTGAGAAGGTGATGACTCAACATAAAAGTAAATAGATAGTCCCTTCGCAGAGGGAAGCATGTATTTGCAGCGGTGCCAGAGCTCAAAGTTTAAAACAGAGATAGATATATTTTTTGGGAGGTACACCCTTCCTGTCAACGTCACGACCAAGAGTTGTCAATATCTTCCATGCTAAACAAATTAGCGGCGGTTCCCAAGCAGTAAAAGTAAAGGTTTACTCCCCCTCCACCAAAAATCACACTCCACGGCGAGCCGTATCCACGGGTACCGTCCAAACCAACAACATTCCTGGGGGAGTTTTATTTAATTATTTTTGATTTTTGATTTCGGGACTGGGAATCCCTATTACCGCCCCTCTCGTGTAAGGAAAAGTGAATAAACACTCGTCATGAGAATAACCCGCTTAGCATGGAAGATACTGACCGCCCCCTGTCGGTTCATGAGTGGTCCAGGCACAAAAAACCGATGTTCATTTGAATTTTTAGAGGTGGCACATGCAAATTTACTTTGGAACGGCAGGGTAATACCGCATATAGGTAGATATGGTGGACTCATCTGGCATAACTTGGTTTAAGGGTTTTGATGCACAAGCAATATTTCCGCTTAGTACAGGCGAAGGCTAGCAATTAGATTGAGAAGCGGCTAGCTAGAGAGCGAAAACGGTCATGAACATGCATTACATATAATCAACATTGAGTACTAGCATGAGTAGGATATGGACACCATGAACATAAATATCACGAAGGCTATGTTGGTTTTGATTCAACTACATGCGTGAATGATACGTCTCCAACGTATCTATAATTTTTGCTTGTTCCATGCTGTTATATTATCATTCTTGGATATTTTACAATCATTTTACTACAACTTTATATTATTTTTGGGACTAACCTATTAACCTAGAGCCCAGTGCCAGTTTCTGTTTTTTCCGTGTTTTTGAGTTTTACAGAAAAGGAATATCAAACGGAATAAAAATCTACGGTGATTTTTTATGGACCAGAAGAAGCCCAGGGAGCGTTGGAGTTGGGCCAGAAGAGCCACGAGGCCACCACAAGCTTGCCCCCCCACCTAGGGCGCGCCCCCCTGGCTTATCGTCACCTCGTGGCCCACCTTGACTTGTTTCTGATGCCAAAAATTCTTATAAATACAAAAAAACCCAGAAACAAACCTAGATCGGGAGTTCCGTCGCCGCAAGCCTCTGTAGCCGTGAAAAACCAATCGGGAGCCCGTTCCGGTACTCTGCCGGAGGGGGAAACCATCACCGGAGGCCATCTTCATCATCCCCGGTGGTCTCCATGATGAGGAGGGAGTAGTTCACCCTCGGGGCTGAGGGTATGTACCAGTAGCTATGTGTTTGATCTCTCTCTCTCTCTCTCGTGTTCTTGAGATGACACGATCTTGATGTACCGCGAGCTTTATTAATATAGATGAATCATATGGAGTTTTCCCCTCTCTATCTTCTTTTGATGAATTGAGTTTTGCCTTTGAAGTTTTCTTATCGGATTGAGTCTTTAAATATTTGAGAACACTTGATGTATGTCTTGCGATGGGATATCCGTGGTGACAATGGGATGTTCTATTGATCCACTTGATGTATGTTTTGGTGATCAACTTGCAGGTTCCGTGACCTTGGAAATCTATGCATAGGGGTTGGCACACGTTTTCGTCTTGACTCTCCGGTAGAAACTTTGGGGCACTCTTTGAAGTTCTTTGTGTTGGATTGAACATGATGAATCTGAAATTGTGTGATGCATATCGTATAATCAAGCCCATGGGTACTCGTGGTGACATTGGAGTATCTAGGTGACATTAGGGTTTTGGTTGATGTGTATCTTAAGGTGTTATTTTAGTACGAACTCTAGGGCTGTTCGTGACACTTATAGGGATAGCTCATACGATTGATCGGAAAAGATAACTTTGAGGTGGTTTCGTACCCTAAAATAATTTCTTCATTTGTTCTCCGCTATTTGTGACTTTGGAGTGAACTCTTTGTCGCACGTGAGGGATTTACATATGATTCAACTATGTCAGTATTGTTGAGAGAACTTGCACTAGTGAAAGTATGAACCCTAGGCCTTGTTTCTAAGCATTGCAATACCGTTTGTGCTCACTTTTATCATTAGTTACCTTGCTGTTTTTATATTTTCAGATTACAAAAACCTATATCTACCATCCATATTACACTTGTATCACCATCTCTTCGCCGAACTAGTGCACCTATACAATTTACCATTGTATTGGGTGTGTTGGGGACACAAGAGACTCTTTGTTATTTGGGTGCAGGGTTGTTTGAGAGAGACCATCTTCATCCTATGCCTCCCACGGATTGATAAACCTTAGGTCATCCACTTGAGGGAAATTTTCTACTGTCCTACAAAACTCTGCGCTTGGAGGCCCAACACGAGTCTACAAGAAGAAGGTTGCGTAGTAGACATCAAGCTCTTTTCTGGCGCCGTTGCCGGGGAGGTGAGTGCTTGAAGGTATATCTTTAGATCTTGCAATTGAATCTTTTAGTTTTTTGTTTTATCACTAGTTTGGTTTCATAAAATAAAACTACAAAAAAATGGAATTGAGTTTGCCTCATATGCTTCATCTTTTTAATGTCTTTCATGAAAATGATGGAAAGGAAATTTGTGCTCAAGTGTTAGAAGAAGAAGTTATTAAAATGTTTCGCACTAAATCTTTGAATGATGAGCATGATAGAAATATTGTTAGTATGAATTCTCTGAATATTCATGACGCTAAAGATATGCAAAGCCACAAGCTTGGGGATGCTATGTTTGATGAATATGATATTTTTAGTCCCCCAAGTTTTGATGAGCAAAACTATTATGATGATGGCATGCCTCCTATCGATGATGATTATTGTGATGACATGTATGCTATAAAGAGTGATAGTAACCATGAAACTTGTCATCATGATTTTAATATTCGAAGTGGTTATGTCAATCAAGTATCTCATGATAGTTATTTTGTTGAGTTTGCTCCCACTATTATGAATGAGAAGAAAATTGCTTATGTGGAGAGTGACAAATTTTCTATGCTTGTGGATCATGAAGATAATGCTTTATGTGATAGTTATGTTGTGAAATTCCTTCATGATGCTACTGAAAATTATTATGAGGGAGGAACATATGCTTGTAGGAATTGCAATAATATCAAGTTTCCTCTCTATGTGTTCAAAGTTTCGAAGTTATGCTTGTTTTGCCTTCCTATGCTAGTTGATTCTTGCTCCCATAAATTGTTTGCTCACAAAATCCCTATGCATAGGAAGTGGGTTAGACTTAAATATGCTTGTCATGAGATTCATGATGCCCTTTTGCATGTTTCAATTATTATTCCTATATGAGCATCATTGAAATCATCATGCCTAGCTAAAAGGCATTCAAGAAAAGCGCTTGTTGGGAGACAACCCAACACTTTTACTTTATGTTTTTATGTGATCACATGATTAAGCTACTGTAGTAATCATGTTTTATGCCTTTTATTTCAATAAAGTGCCAAGTAAAGCCTTTGGGATAGTGTGGATGATAGTTGACTTGATTCTGTGCAAAAACAGAAACTTTTGCTCTCAGTCCAGGAATTTTATGAATTTACTGGAACGTTCTTTTGATCTGAATTTTTTACACATGATTGATATACAAATTTCCTAGATTGTCCAAATTTTTCAGAAGTTTTAAAGACAGGGAAGTATGGTTACACTACAGATCTTCACAGACTGTTCTGTTCTTGACAGATTCTGTTTTGCATGCATAGTTTGCTTGTTTTAGTGTTCCCATAGCCTATATTCAGTGGTATAAATTATGGGAATGTTATAATACAGTATATATCATGTGAGAACAATTATGAATCTTGTCTTGACAGTACCGAAGTGAATGATCTATCTTTATTATACTAACCCATCTCACGAAGTTCCGTTAAGTTTTGTGTGATTGAAGTTTTCAAGTTTTGGGTGAGACACCGATATGAGGAGAATAAGGAATGAAAATAACCTAAGCTTGGGGATGCCCAAGGCACCCCCAAGGTAATATCCAAGGAAGACTCAAGCGTCTAAGCTTGGGGATGCCCCGGAAGGCATCCCCTCTTTCGTCTTCAACACTATCGGTATATCTTACTTAGAGCTATATTTTTATTCGTCACATAATATGAGTTTTGCTTGGAGCGTCATTTTATTTTCTTGTTTTCTGTTAGGAGTTATTTATAATCTTTTTTTCAATAAAAAGTTCCAAGAATTGTCTTAGGATGCTTGCATTGCATGTTCTGATGTGTGCTGTGTAAAAACAGAAACTTTTGCTGTAGTGTTTGAATTTTCATATTTTACTGGAACGTGGAAAGTTTCTGAAATTTTTACACAGTATTGTCATATAAATTATTTAGCATGTCCTAAATTTTCCTAATTTTTTGAGTTACAGAAGTACACTGTTTTCATAAATTTCTACAGACTGTTCTGTTTGCACAGATTGCTGTCACAGTTTCGTTATCTACTCATCCTATAGTTTCCATAGCCTATATTGGTAGATATAAATTGTAGAGATGATATTAAACAGTAGATGATGTTTGAAAATTATTGTGCAACTTGTCTTTGCAGTACATGAAGTGTTGATTTATTATTATGTGTACTAACCTATCTCACGAGTTCTTTTCAAGTTTTGTGTGGATGATGTTTTTGAGAATAGGTGAAACCATGATATGAGAGGATTGAACGAGATACAAAAGCTCAAGATTGGGGATGCCCAAGGCACCCCAAGTAAATATTTCAAGAAGTCTCAAGCATCTAAGCTTGGGGATGCTACGCATCCCACCTCTCTTCCTCAACAATTATCGGTTAGCCTATGGTGAGCCTAAATTTTTATTCGTTCACATGATATGTGCTATTCTTGGAGTGCTATTTTTGTTTTGCTCGCTGTTTAATAAAATGCTTAAGATCTGAAAATATTCATTGAGGGAGAGAGAGTCCTCACATAGCTAGTTAATTGTTTGACTACTCATTGATCTTCACGTATATCTTTTGAGAGTAGCTTGTCATTTCCTCTCATGCTTCACTTATACCTTTTTGAGGGATGAAATCTTCATGCTCATGTGCTTCATTTAAATTTGTTTGAGCTTGTCGAAAAGGCAATGGCAATATATGAAACTAGTCCCAAAGTGATAGATATCCAAGGAGGATATAATAAAAACTTTCATGAAGATCATGGGACAAATTAAACTTGATTCTTTGTAATAGTTTTGAAACAAGATGACAGTTATATGTGAGTCATGTTAGTGAGTAATTATGCTTTAGTAGGAATATTGGTGTTAAGGTTTGTGATTCCCTATGCAAGTACGAAAGTCAATAGTTATGCAATGAAGTTATATCCTACTTGTGGTGCATTATTCGGTGTTAGTTATGTTCAATGCTCACTTATGTGAATTTTCGTTTCTTGGTTTGGTTGCTTCCCAATCTATTTGCTAGCCTCCATTTGTACTAAGTAGAAATACTACTTGTGCATCCAAAATCCTTAAACCAATTTTTGCCTTATGAGTCCACCATACCTACCTATATGCAGTATTTCCATGCCGTTCCAAGCAAATTTGTATGTTCCATCTCTAAATCTTCAAAATAAATTTTCTCTTTTGTGTGCCCGTGCCGCTGATGAAACGGTGGGGAGTATCCAATATTTTTCCATTCTAGGTGGGTTATTCTCACGATATGTGTTGATTCACTATCATTCACGAGAAAGTGGCTGGTATTCGGGATGCCCAGTTCCATGCTCAAAAATCAAATCAAAATATAATGAAACAAAACTCCCCCAGGATTGTTGTTTGTATGGACGGTACCCATGGATTCGGCCCGCCGTGGAGTGTGATTGATTGGTGGAGTGGGAGTAAAAACTTTACCATTCTGTTTGGGAACCGCCTATAATGTATCTAGCATGGAAAGTATTGTGAGCCACTTTGTCGTTTTCGTTGACAGGAAAAGCATGCCACCCAAAATATTTTTTCTCTCTCAATTTAAAACTTTGAGCTCTGGCACCCCTACAAATCCCTACTTCCCTCTGCGAAGGGCCTATCCGTTTACTTTATGCTATTTTTATTTTAGCTTTGAGTCTCCATCTTCTCTTATAAGTACCAACTAGGGGGCACTATGATCGTACTTGAGCATTGGGCATAGCTAATATTTGAGTGTGTTTCATGAATGGATCAATGATTGAGCATGATGGGATAGGGATAACTTTCTTTAGTGTTGATATTTTGAAAGACATGGTTGCTTGTTGACATGCTTGAGTATTGAAGTCATTATGTTAAAACTAGACTATTGCTTTGAATCATTTACAAGTCCAAATGTCCATGCTATACAAAGAAGAAAAGAATATGATAAACATGTTAGGCAGCATTCCACATCAAAAATTCTGTTTTTATCATTTACCTGCTCGAGGACGAGTAGGAATTAAGCTTGGGGATGCTGATACGTCTCCAACGTATCTATAATTTTTGCTTGTTCCATGCTGTTATATTATCATTCTTGGATGTTTTACAATCATTTTACTACAACTTTATATTATTTTTGGGACTAACCTATTAACCTAGAGCCCAGTGCTAGTTTTTGTTTTTTCTGTGTTTTTGAGTTTTACAGAAAAGGAATATCAAACGGAGTCCAAACGGAATAAAAATCTACGGTGATTTTTTATGGACCAGAAGAAGCCCAGGGAGCGTTGGAGTTGGGCCAGAAGAGCCACGAGGCACCCACAAGCCTGGAGGGCGCGCCCCCCTGGCTTGTCGTCACCTCGTGGCCCACCTTGACTTGTTTCCGACGCCAAATATTCTTATAAATACAAAAAACCCCAGAAACAAACCTAGATCGGGAGTTCCGCCGCCGCAAGCCTCTGTAGCCACGAAAAACCAATAGGGAGCCCGTTCCGGCACCCTGCCGGAGGGGGAAACCATCACCGGAGGCCATCTTCATCATCCCCGGTGGTCTCCATGACGAGGAGGGAGTAGTTCAACCTCGGGGCTTAGGGTATGTACCAGTAGCTATGTGTTTGATCTCTCTCTCTCTCTTATGTTCTTGAGATGACACGATCTTGATGTACCGCGAGCTTTATTAATATAGATGAATCATATGGAGTTTTCCCCTCTCTATCTTATTGTGATGAATTGAGTTTTCCCTTTGAAGTTTTCTTATCGGATTGAGTCTTTAAAGTATTTGAGAACACTTGATGTATGTCTTGCGATGGGATATCCATGGTGACAATGGGATGTTCTATTGATCCACTTGATGTGTGTTTTGGTGATCAACTTGCAGGTTCTGTGACCATGGGAATCTATGCATAGGGGTTGGCACACGTTTTCGTCTTGACTCTCCGGTAGAAACTTTGGGGCACTCTTTGAAGTTCTTTGTGTTGGATTGAACATGATGAATCAGAAATTGTGTGATGCATATCGTATAATCAAGCCCATGGGTACTCGTGGTGACATTGGAGTATCTAGGTGACATTAGGGTTTTGGTTGATGTGTATCTTAAGGTGTTATTTTAGTACGAACTCTAGGGCTGTTCGTGACACTTATAGGGATAGCTCATACGATTGATCGGAAAAGATAACTTTGAGGTGGTTTCGTACCCTACAATAATTTCTTCGTTTGTTCTCCGCTATTTGTGACTTTGGAGTGAAATCTTTGTCGCACGTGAGGGATTTACATATGATTCAACTATGTCAGTATTATTGAGAGAACTTGCACTAGTGAAAGTATGAACCCTAGGCCTTGTTTCTAAGCATCGCAATACGGTTTGTGCTCACTTTTATCATTAGTTACCTTGCTGTTTTTATATTTTCAGATTACAAAAACCTATATCTACCATCCATATTACACTTGTATCACCATCTCTTCGCCGAACTAGTGCACCTATACAATTTACCATTGTATTGGGTGTGTTGGGGACACAAGAGACTCTTTGTTATTTGGTTGCAGGGTTGTTTTAGAGAGACCATCTTCATCCCACGCCTCCCACAGATTGATAAACCTTAGGTCATCCACTTGAGGGAAATTTGCTACTGTCCTACAAAACTCTGCGCTTGGAGGCCCAACACGAGTCTACAAGAAGAAGGTTGCGTAGTAGACATCAGTGAACATGTGCCAAGTCAAGCCACTTGAAACATTCAGAGGAGGATACCATATCATCATATCGCATCACAACCATTTTAACGCATGTTGACACCCAAGATAAATCATTATCCACTCCTAGCTACTTAAGCATGGCATGAACAACTATAATCTCTAATGTTCATTGCAAACATGTTTGATCATAATGAGCTAAATCAAGGGATACTTGGTTAAACATATTTACAAAAACAAAAACAAGTTGAGTTCATACCCGCTTTTCTCTGCCACAGTCAATTCATCAAATGTCGTCATTATTGCCTTTCACTTTCATGATCGAACGATAAGAAGATAATAACAGTGCAAGAGTGATGTGGACTAAGGTGGAATCTACAAACATTTTATTCAAAAGTAGAAGACAAAGTAACATGGGCTCTTTGTTAGATAAACGATAATGCAGATGAGAACCACTCAACGATTTCATTGTGGTCTTCTCCTCGGTACGAATCAAATAAAAGGAAAAGAATTTCAGAGAAACACACTGAAATACTTTTGGAGTTTTTGGTTTTTCACGAAGAAAGCAAATTAAAGATGAAAAACAAAAACTAGGAAAACTATTTACACGGGAAAACTCCCAACAAGTAAAAGAAGAAGCGAGAAATCTTTTTGGGTTTTCTTTTGATGCTACAATTAAACTAAGCTAGAAATAAAAAACTAAAAAGAAGTAGGAAATATTTTTGGGTTTTCTCAAAGTTTTCCAAACACACAAGAAAGCGAGAAAACAAATCAAGCATGGATATTACAATGAAAAAGTGTGAACACCGACAACTGGAATGAAATGTGTGAACATGAATGTAATGTCGGTGGAAATACGTACTCCCCCAAGCTTAGGCTTTTGGCCTAGCTTGTTAATCACCATCCGTATGAATAATAATCTGGGTGATGGCTCATTGAGAACCTCGGAGCAGACTCTGTGGCCCTCCTGGCAGCTTCAACCTCCGCGTTGTACGCATAGGCTTCGCTCTCAACAACATAATATCTTCCCCTAGTGTGAAAATCAAAGAGAGCAGGAGCAGGCAAAGCAACAGGCACAACGGGTTTCTTATAAAATCTCAAGTTATAGGTATAGTTGGTGGCCATGCCCGTAAGGAACTTATGACGCTTCATGGCATCATAGTCTAAATACTGAGTGGGCAGGATGGGGTCATTAGGCCACGGTGAAACATTTAATCTCTCAGCTACACGGGAGGCATAGATTCCTCCATAAAAACTACCACTAGCAGCATTAAGCTGTAGCCTCCGTGCAAGAATTGCACCAAGATTATAATCCTTATTCCCAGTTATGGCAGTGTGTAGGAGACTCAAATCATGAGCACACAGTGTGCTACAATCTTGTTTGCCTACAACACATTTACCGTTAGAGAGTGCAAAATATTGTAGTGATGGAAAGTGGATACTGTTAATTCTCCCTTGTGTAACCCCCTATCTTCACCAAAGCAAAGATTAACTAAAAATGACTCGTACTCAGATTTTGTTGGTTCATCGAGGGAACCCTCAAATGGAAGTTTCCATGCATCGCTAAACATTTCAAACGGCATGGTAAAGGAATGATCGTACAGGTTAAACGAAACTCTAGACTCACGAGGAAAATATTTAAATTTCTCAAGGCGGGTTCATCTCACACGGTTCTTCCTCAATTTCAGTCGCAGACGTCAAATTCATCCTAAATTTCCACATGCCCACAAGCAGATGACACAAACATTTGGCAAATTTTCAACACAAAATGCCTTATTTTGCAGCGGATTAGTTGACATTAGTTCATACGCTTAGTAATTTACAGACAGTTCATCAATTTACATGAAGATGAACTGCACAAAATATTCACTACGCCATGGATGCATACAAACGCCGCGCCTCCACCGTCGTCATGACCTTCCTCGCCTCAGAACGAGTATTCAGAGGAGCAGCTCAAGTCGATGAACTCCACTTGTTCCACGGCGGAGACCGGCGGGGCTACCTCGACCGGAGCGACCGCGGCGCCTCTCGCCAGGTCTGCCGCTGTTGACGAAGATGTCGTGGCGTCCAGGTGGGCCATCGGGATAGAGACGGGCACCGATCTCGCTAGAGCTGCTTCCCTGGTCGTCGTGGCCGCTGTTGCCAGGGCTACCGCCGCAGCTGCAAGGCCTGCACTGGCCTCCAACGCGGCTGAGAGGCATGCGGCGGCCTGCTCCGCCGCCTTCTGGTCCTACTCCCGCCTCTTTTTGCCCTCTGCATCCGAGTTCCGCTTCCTCTTCGCACTCTCCCGGCATTTCTGCCGATTCAGATCCCTAGCCGCGTTGCAGATGGCATCCGCACATGCGTGTCACAGCCCTAGCTAACCTTGTTGTGTTTGCATTCATGCATGCATTTTTTATTTTTCAATGAAATTGAAATGAGGAGTGATCAAGCCTCATCATTCAATTTTTTTTGTCAAAAGGCAATATAAAAACAGTTTCAAATGGATCCAAGAAAATGTTCCAACTATTCTGTGAAAATATTGGGAGGAGGTAAAATTGCCAAACAATATTTTGAACACATAGAAACATTTTATTGGGCATTTAAATTAATCAAACAATTATTTGCAATGGAATTATATTTACTATATATATAATATAGTTCCATATATTCTGAAAATTATTATGTGGCATTGGTTAAATCCACATAGCCCACATAAATATTTCCAAGATTTTTACAAATGTCCAGGTATTTTATTTCTAAACCAAAACAAATGGCAGAAATATAAATCAAAACTTAAATGGAAAAAGGGGAAGTTACCTGGCACCTACCTGTAGCCCAAGTGGAAGGCCCAGTCCAGCCCACCTCATCGCTCGTCGTCTTCCTCGCGCCTACTGGCAGAGGAGAGACAGCGGACGGTGCTCTTTGCGCGCGGGCACGCAAGCTGCCTGCCTGCCTCGTCTGCCAGCGCGATGACGCGGATGAAACGCCACTGCCGTCCTCATCCTGCTGACCATCTTGCCACCCCCCCCCTCATCTTCTCCCTCTCTCTCACAGTCATGGCCGAAGCGGCCATGGCCTTGCCGCCATCGTAAAGCATCTCCACGTAGAGCCACTCAACGCCGGACGCCTTGCATCGTCATCAAGGTCGTCGTCCCCAACCTCGGCCACCGTAGATCGCCGTCTCCGATTCGCCGCCGCAGAAGCCTCCCCGAGCTCGCCGTCGACGCCGTCCACTTCACTGTGAGCTGCTGGCCTGTTTCCCCCTAACCCCACCTTCGATTTCTCCTACTAGCGGCCGATTCCCGCAGACCCAAGGAACCACCGCCGCCGGCAATGGCGCAACCGCGGCTATAGATGTTTTGGCTCGCATATGAGCATGTTCCCGTGCTCACGCTCCTCCCAGGAAGCGAACCCACCCTCTAGTATGCCTTGTTGTGCCCTGTAGAGACGAATCCCAGCCTGCCCCACCATGGCCGCCGCAATAGCTCCTCGCCGGCCCCGTTCCGGCCGTCCCTTCGAACCCCCGGTCGCTCCCCTGGATGCGCGCGAGCCAGAGCTCACCTCTGGTGCGCTCAGCGCGGCAAACGGGCGCTGAAACCGCAAGTCCGGCGTGCCACCGCCGTCCTCTGTGATCGCCGGTGACATGCCGCCGGCACGGCCGACGTGGCACTTAGTTAGCCACTAATGGCCAGCCTAATTAACCCCTAGGGCCACTGACGAGTGGGCCCCAGCCCTGACTAATTTAGCATTAGTGTAAATTTAGTTTAGCTAACTAGATAAGTCAATGACATGTGGGCCAGGCCCTGTTATCTATTAGTTAGGTTTTAGTTAAACCTTCTTAGCCATTGTCTCACTGACGTGTGGGTCCCACACGCCAGGTTTGACCTGGACCGACCCAGTTGACCCATGACGTCACCCTGACGCAATGATGACGTAGTAAATGGTTTTCTGGAATTAAAGTAAATCAGAAATGATTTATTATTTTCACAAAATGTTTAAAACTTCTAAAATTCATAAAAAATAATCTATGACTCGGATGAAAATAATTTAGATATGAAAAATGATCAGAAAAATCCAATGAATCTGTTTATGCCTTTCTGATGCATGTTTGAACAAGTTAACATCACCAAGTAGGACATTTCATGATTAGGAAAAATTTGGTAAATAGTTTGGAGTTGGAATTTGATGCCTATTTGAATACCACTTCAATTAATATGACTATTTATTGCATTAGGTCAATTCAGTACCTTAACATGTCATGCCATTCACTTGATTGTGCATTGCATTGATTGTGGTCCTTCTTCTTGTTTGTCGGTGTTATTCCTTCTCGGTAGACGATGGTTCCGACGTTGTGATCATTGACATTAATGAAGAGAAGTACTATCTTCAGAACTGTCAGACAAGCAACCTCCCCTTGAGCATACTGATATGAACCCACTCTCTCGCTCCTGCTCTCTTTTATTGCATTAGGACAATAACGATTCAATTGTTACAAGTTCTCGGTAGTTGAACCAATTCCTTTGCATGACCTGTCTTTGTCACAGTAAATAGTTGAAACCACTTAGCATGAGTAGCAACTGCTTGAGCCTTATTGTGCTTACTCATCCATGCTTGCTTACTATGCCTGCTATGCTTAGAGTCGTGTCGGGTCTAATCCATCTGGGCGATGAATCGGAATGGTGATGTTCATGTCCTACTGTGTGAGAGTTAAGTGTGTGAATCCGATTTGGTAAAGGTAGCAATGAGAGGCCATGTAGGAGTACATGGCGGGTTGTCTCATTTGGACCGTCCTTAAGAACTGAGTTCTGTATTTGTTATCCAAGACAAGATACTACCATGCATTGGGCCCGAAACGAATGGACCCTCTCGGCTTACTAATCGCCTTGATCTTTGTCCAGGATTTGCAACTAGTTTCTGGTGATTGTAGGATGTCCTAGCAGCCGTGCATAGCGCTGACCGGAGGGGTAGGCTATGGCGCGGTAGATGCACCGTGGCCCGGTGTACCAAGCGTAGTACCATCCGTCGAGGTGGGCTTGGGAACCCTGCACACATCGTTTGGGGCCGTGATGGAAACTTCGGCCGGACTTCCGTTGCGGGTCCAGTCTCAAATAGGCGATAAACCTGGACTAGAGTTTTGTGTGGTTAACGGTCGTGGCAGACTCCCTCGCTGGGCTTCCGCTTGAAGGTTGCCGAGGTGCCTTTTTACGTGCACATGGCGGTAAGTGGCGGGAGCGTGTGTGAAGAAGTATACCCCTGCAGGGTGATTTAATCTGTTCGAATAGCAGCGTCCTCGGATATGGACTACTTGGAAAACTTATGTGGTTCATAGACAATTTGACATGGATACTTAAAATGCGCAAGATAAGTGTGAGTGCTATGGATGGCCTTCTCGTAGGGATACGGAAGTGGATCCATAGTGGTGTATTGATTTGGTGAATATGTGGACTCGTGTGCACTATCCCACCTCAAAGATGATACTTGTAGTCGTAGTACAGGTTAGCCAAGAGTCAAAGCTGGCTTGCTGCAATAAACTCCACAAACCCCTTTTGTTGACAATGATGCATATGTAGATAGTTCTGATGTAAGTCTTGCTAAGTACCTTTGTACTCATGGTTGCTTAATTTATGTTTTTGCAGATGAGACTTCAGTCTCATTAGTGATTCTTACGACGTGAAGTTCGATGTTGACCGGATTAGCTTGGGAATCCCAGACAGAGGTCTGGCTCCTTTGGTAGGGTCGTTGTAGCTTTTCAGGCTCTTCCAGTCGCTTTTATTAGATGTCTGTACCCAGACATGTAACTTCCACTTGTTGTTTGTATGCTCTGAATGTTGGGTCATGTGACCCCTCCTGCTTGTAACATTATACTATGTTGGCTCTTCAGAGCCTCCTAAATAAATGTTATGTTGTAGAGTTTTGTTGTGATGCCACATTGTATCTACGCATATCGTGCATAGTGCGTGTATGATTGAAATGCATTGGTATGTGTGGGATTCGACACCTAGTTGTGTGCCTTTAGTAGCCTTCTTTACGGGGAAGTGCCTCTTTGTGCTTCCATGAGCCTTGGTAGCTTGCTACTGCTCCGGACACATTGATTGACCGGCGTGTATCCTTCTTTGCTGCTGTGTCTGTCCCTACGGGGAAATGTCACGCGGTGTAATGGAGTCCTTGTAGCTTGCTACGACTCGTCTACACACGCTGATGAACGACACCTGCATTGTTGGGTTACGTATGCCTGTCCCAGTACGGTTGTGCCACTTGAGTCTATAACTAGTCATGTCGACCCGGGTTCTTCGACGTGTGAATACTAGCGACATGTTCATATCCGTGAGCCAAAAGGCGCAAACGGTCCCGGCCAAGGTAAGGTGGCAGCCGTGGCATACCGTGCGTGAGGCCGCAAAGTGGTGTGACATGTTACAGGCTGGATTCATATGGCTTAGGATCGGGGTCCCGACAATGCGATAGATTGTTCCACTCTGACACTGAGATGGCGCTCGTCCTCATCACGCAGGAATGCATCGAGGCCCGATTCCTGGACGGACAGAGCGATGGCCATCTGCATCCGACGCTGAAACTCGGGGTCGTCGTCGGCGGCGGCCGCGGCAGATGACGGTTGACCGTTGACCGACATGGAGGACAACGCGTCAAAATCCTCTATCCCGTCGTCGTCGGCAGCGGCAGCTGGCTGTTTGCCGTTGCCCGCCATGGCGGCCAACACGTCGGAATCCTCTATCACGTCGTCGTCCAAAACTATCAAGACGGCGCCATGTACATCCCGATGGTTGAGCAACGGTTCCATTTGGTGTGTGTGGTGGTGGTGGCGAGCAATAGGCGGAAAAATTAGTTGTTAGCCATCGCCGGCGAGATCTTTTATAGGTCGTTGTTCGGTTTGGGTTTGTACTGTGCACATTACCCCTTTGCACTGGCTGACGCTTGCGGTTGGCACCACTAGGCAAGGCCGATTTTGCTGTGTACGGGCATCACACACGGTTAGAGTAGCACACTCGTGTCTGCTTGGGGTACAATCGCATACGGTTGTTTCGTCAGTTTCGTTTGCTATTTTACATAATACTAGCATCTTTGAGATAAACGAGAAAAAAACGCCAGAGAGGGTCAAAACGCAACCACGCCCGCTAGTGACCCAAATATATACTCCCTTCGTTCCTAAATATATATGTAGTTTGTAGTGAAATCTGTAAAAAAGACTTGTAATTAGGTTCGGATGAAGTATATATATGTACGAACATGGTGTTGTCATGTTTAAATTTGCAATGCGCAACTTTAATGTGTGGCACATGCTGCATATGTGCATGCCTAAAAGTGTCCAATGTGACAGAAAAGGGTTTCATGACAAACATAATATAGGGTGTTGCCCCCTACACTATGTGCCGGAGGATATATGGGGTCCTATGAACACATGACCTGGTTCAAACTTTGTCACACATTTATCCATGTCTGAATTTTCGTAAGACAACCAGGAGAATTTATACCTTAATATGGTCAAACCATCACATATTGTTGTCGGACAAGAGGGATATATAGATCACGCGGTCCCACAAGTTGGCGCGTCGTCGAAGATCAGTTGAGCGGGGCTAGAAGAACACCATCCCCCTGCATATGGCCAAATGTATATGCGAAAATGGTGTGGTCTGGTGTTTCAACAATTAATACACAATGGTACACTATCTATGATGTGGCATGCACCTAGATGAGATAAGTGGACATATATATATATATATATACCCCTTAAGATTGGTTACATATATACTACCTAGATCGTTATGGACGTATATATATATACCGTCTATTCTGACATTGATGTGAGAATAACTATTCTGACAACACTTCCGAACTGCAGGATTAACGCGGGTGCACTGCATTCCTATCAAATGAACACTGCAATGTCAGCAGAAAAAACTGCACACATTTTTTCGGCACCGTTTTCGCTCCAGTTTCTAAACCGTTTGTCGGAACGAGACGTATAATATACCGTTGGATAGCTACAAAAAATCCGCAACTTTTCCATGTTGACCACTTTTCGCGATTCCCCGCGGTTTAAGAGCAGTTTCAAAAACGCTGGTCGCCCGACGAGTGGTAGCGAGCTTATTTTCGCATTTTTTTTTCTAAACCGCTTGTCAGAATGAGTCAAACGATACGGCGTTGGAAAGATATCATCGAGGCGCAACTTTTTCATGTAGATCGCTCTCTCCAATACCTGACGGTTTGAGAGTAATTTCAAATTTACTAAAAAACAAAATTCTGTTTTTCAAAAAATTCAACTTTTTCGGTACGGTTTTCGCTTCAGTTTTTTAACCGTTCGTCGGAATGAGGCATGTGATACGGCGTTGGAAATCTGTGTAATAGGCGCATCTTTCATAGGTTGGTCATTTGTTGAGATTCCTCGCGGTTTTAAAGGAATTTCAAAAACGGTGCGGCTGCCTACAAGTGGCAGCGAGCGTATTTTCGTGAATTTTTCCAAACCGCTCATCGGAAGGTCGCAAATGATACGGCGTTGGAAAGATATCGACGAGGCGCAACTTTGTCATGTAGAACACTCTCTCTAATTCCTTACGGTTTAAGAGCAGTTTTGATTTTACTAAAATACGGACACTCTGTTTTTCGCGACACCAAAATCGACGTGTGAACCGCATCAGGCACAAGAACACACTGCTTCAGACTGAAGACCGCACTGCATCCGGCGGGCAAGCGAACTTCATGATTTATGTATGTCATTTTTTCTAACTTTTTTTATAAACGAGAGTATACCACAGTGACAAGAGCAAGTGAACCACATCAAGGGAAAAAGTAAACCACCACATGAGTCTAAGTGGACCGCATGACTTTTTTTAATCTTTTTTCTAACCTTTTTTCATAGGATTAAGTGGACCACATTGTCAATGTTAGTGTACTGCCTGACAGGAAAACACACTGCAATGTCATGAGAAAGGACTGAACGCGATTTTTTTGTTATTTAACTTTTTTCTTCTTTTTGTGCCAGAATTTTTCTGTTACATCTAACTTTTTTTATGAATGGGAGTGGACCGCCGAGACAAGGACAAGTGACGCATATAAATTTGTGTCAAATTGTTAATGCTTTTGATGCAATGTACTAGTCACGAACTACGGAGAAGATACAAATGGAGTGCATTTTTTGTACATTTTCTTTTCTTTGTTGTTTATTGGAAGCATGAGGCAACACAACGAACTGCTTAGACAGCGTGTTTCTTTTGGCAAAAAACAGTGAATTATTTTTGCACTAGAGGCATCAATTTTTCTCAACCACATGATTTTGCTTGCCCTCTAGCATCTCTTCTACCGTGAGCACCACACGTGTTCTGTATACTCCACACATGGATTCGTTTTGCTCACCACACTTCGCACCAGGGTATGTGCTTTCTCTCAATCTGCTATTTTTCTTCCTTGTGCGCACAAATCGATAGAAGTTGCAGCACCAAGATTACATTGGAAAATCAGACGAGAAATAAGTTGGAACAGAAGTAGATGGCTTTCGTGCGGTAGCATCGATTGCACACACGCAACCGTCACAGGGACTGCAGAGTGCAGACACGCCAGCGCTGCACTGCATGCGCCGCACTGCACGCCCTTGCCAATGGACCGTGACGCGCCATGCTGCTGACTGCAAGACCACGCCAACAGATCTGTCAGCCGTGGCAACCATACCCGACAGGATCCAGGCCTAGGCGATGGTAGCCAGCACCTCGAGCCGGCTTTGAAGACGAAGATGGGGAGGAGGACCCGGCGACCCGCTCCTACTGCGGCCATGGTTTCACTACTGTGGCTCCTCGACATCGAGGAAGAAGAAGCGAGGCTGGATCCGGTCGATACGTGGGTTGCTGGCGAAGAGGATTCGGGCCAGAGCGGTGGTGGGATGGCCGGGGACGCCATGGATCGGTGATGGCCAGGTTGTGAGATGCGTGTGTTGCTGCCGGACTGCAACCGCACACTACTGATCTACACGTCGCAGCAGCTCCCGGCGACATAGGCCCCGGCCCGATGCCGGTCAACTGGGCGGCGCGGCGCGAGCCGGATCCACCTGGATCCAGCAAAGAGGAGGCGTCTGGGGTGGGGGCAGGGCGCATCGGTTGCCATTGGCCCAAGCGCTCGTGTTGGGGGAAGAAGGGGAGCCGGCGGAGGTTGGGAAGAAGGTGCGCCGGGAGAAGGCGTGGAGATGTGGTGCTCTGCGGCGAGGCGGGCGGGAGCCGGGGTGCGGTTAACTCGTGGGGAGGAAGGCCGGGGCACCGCTATGGTGCGGAGAGGATGGCTGGCTTGCCGGCAAAACGTTGGGAGGGAGCAGTAGGAGACCCGCGGAGGTAGTGCGCTGGAGGAGGGGGTGAGCACGACATGGACCTCGCCCGCCCTCCCATCCGGCCACCACGTGCGGGAGGGCGCGGACCCGCTCCCTACACGAGCTCCAACAGCGCTAGTTGTTGGGTGGGTGGCCGGTGTGCGGCGCTCGACGAAGGTGGAGAGAGGCGGTGGTTGGTGGGGGTGGGGTGAGGAATGAGGCGGGGAGGAAGAAGGTGGGGGTGTGGGGGATGCTTTCTTCTCTGGGCGGTTCAGTACTGTAGGGTGGACGGCTCTGTTCGGTGGTTTTATGTAGTCCAGAACTGTTGTCAGAATAAGCAGTTTGACCTTAGAATAAGGTCTTAAGGGGTGTTGTTAGAATAGACCCACCATATATATATATGACACACATGACACATGACACGTAACAGAGTGACATTCCAGTATTGTCACTCAAATGGATGATATCTAGCGGCCCATCGGTATATAAGCATGTCGTCGAAAACCGCACAATGGACGCATGCATGGTCCACACGCGCGCGCGCGCGCACACAGAGAGAGAGAGACGCACACACGCAAACACACACACCGTCACCCATCCTTGGCCTTCCAGCGTTGTCAGTAAAAGGCATAACAAACCCTAAGGGCCCGCCGATAGGTTTGTCGTCAGAAAGCGAACAATGTAGGCACATGGTCCACACATAGGCATGGGTTCACACACGCGCGCACCCCCCCCCCCCGACACACACGCACACACCGTCACCCATCCTTTGCCTTCCAGCATTGTCAATAAAAGGCATGACACACCCTAAGGGCCCACTAATAGGTTTGTCGTCGGAAACCGCACAATGTACACATGGTCCACACACAAGCATATGGGTTTATACACACACACACACACATCATCACCCATCCTTGGCCTTCCAACGTTGTAAGTAAAAGGCATGGCAGATCCTAAGGGCCCACCGATAGGTTTGTCATCAGAAACCGCATAATGTAGGCACATGGTCCACACACAGGCATTGGTACACACACACACACACACACACACTCGATCCTTGACATTTTCAAAACAGCAAAAGAGGCAAAAGAAAATCTTGGATATTTTCAAAACAAGGATCAGATTTATTTAGCCGGAATGACATATCACACACACACACACACACACACACACACACACACACACACACACACTCACTCGATCCTTGACATTTTCAAAACAGCAAAGAAGCAAAAGAAAATCATGGATATTTTCAAAACAAGGATCTCAAGATTTATTTAGCCGGAATGACATATCACTACAGGCATTTTATTTATGCCTATAGTGATCATATCACACCGCCTAAATGAACCTTGAAATCTAGCAATTTCCCAACCGGTCACCCATCCTTGACTACTCCACCGAAAGCACGCTTAACGTTCGAGTTCCATTCGAATGGGTTACGGGCTGGAAAGCCGCGTCTTGCTAGGAACGGTTGCCTCCTATCATATACAAGGCGTTCCCCGATGGGCACCTGGTGGGACCAGACACGCATCGCAGACGTTTCTGGTAGTACTGGAAACCGTGTGCGATGGTGGCATGGGGGCTGATGATAACGTCTTGCTGATGCTCGATGGTGTGATGCCGCTTTTGCCTACTCTCCGGCCTGCTCCGTCTCGTCCTCCTCGTCCAGGAGGTTGATTACGGGGCCGGCGCTTCAGCGGGAAACCGATTGGGGAAGTGGCGGGAGACCGATTGGGGGAGTGGCGGGAGAAGCGTGTTTGGATGGAACATCATTTTAATACAAATTGGATAACTTCTGAAAGAAGGAAGCTCGAGCTTGCACGACACGCGCACACCATGCTTACACATGCACGAGCTTGAGACGAGCGTATAGAACTGCTTTAAATTATTCATGGTTCGTTTAGCTTTTTGTATACTACACTAATCAAGTTTGTAGACATTTAATGTGCATAATTCAAATTTTAACTAAAGGAACATGCTTCGTGTCGACAAAATGGGTTGAAAATGGTATTTGTGTCCTTGGGTTCCTTGTTTAGGTCCCATGCAAATGAACGTGAACGGATTGCAAACATCTCGAAGTCATGACGAGGCCACAAACATTGATAAACTAGGCTATTAAATCATCATAAATCCACAACACGTCTGAAATTCTTGAAACTTACCCCCGTGTCATGACACGGCACTTATACGACATGATAATTTTTTGTCCAATGTGGGACAAGTCTCTTGCACACCAATACTTCTCTCAAGAACCATCATGGTTTCGATACGAAACATGTCACCTCTGTGGAGGGAACGGCATTCGATGTCTCTTCTTGCGTTCATATTTTTTCTACATGCAACATAGGCTAATACAAGTGCAATGCTAAAATGTGAAATTATTGAAACTGGTGTGTCGACACGACACTTATAGGACATGGTATATAAGTTTTGGGACAAACCTTTTACAAATTGGAGCTTCCCACGACAAGCATGGTGGTTTTGATATGGAACATGACACCTTTGTGGTCGAAACAACTATGAGTTTTCTAAGCATGCACTTAATGTGAAGAACTTAAGTTTGAATTACAAGCACTGGCTCCAGCGCACCAAAATAGATTAAAAACCATTTCGTGTCATTGGGTCCATGTTTAGATCCCATGCACTGATGGTCACTGAATTACAAACATCTCGGTGTCGTGACTACACCGCAAACATTGATAATCTTGGTTTCAAAGTCCGAGAGAACCCAAAGCTCGCCATGAATTCACGGAACTTACACAGCGTCATGCCACGGCACATCTACGGTGTGCATTTTGTTTTTTGACAAATTTGGGACAAATATTGGGACATGCATCTTACAAGCCAAAGCTTATTCAAGAAGCCTTGTGATTTCGATAGGGAACATGTCACCTTTGTTGGTGAAACTACATTAAATGAGTCGTTAGTCCACCGATTTGGCCCCTTTTATACATTAATTGATTTTTCTCGGGATTTAATATGCGTAGTTCAAATTTTGAACCTCTATTGTGATAATAGTGGTGCTATTGCACAAGTCAAGGAACCACGGAACCATCAAAAAATCCAACACATACTCAGGCGTTTTAACCTCATTCGCGACATTGTCGAGAGAGGCTATGTAAACATATGCAAGATACACACGGATGCAAATGTTGCTGATCCATTAATGAAGCCTCTGCCGCAGTCGAAGCATGAGATGCACATGAGGTCCATGGGCAAACGATGCCTAGATGATTGACTCTAGTGCAAGTGGGATACTGTTGGAGATATGCCCTAGAGGCAATCATGCGATGATTTCGTTTCTTATGTATTCATGAGTATTTTGTATTGTCCTTGAACATCATCAGTGATATGTATCAATAAGTATGTGACTTATTTGTGAGACTATATATAGTATGATGATTGTTCTAATAGTCCCTAGTTGTTAAGGTTATGCGGACACATATCCTTTACTAGTATACGATTCAGTTGATGACTACGTTTCACAAGTCATGTGCATAGAGATGCTAAACTGATAGTATGGACTCGGGGATTGAGATCACCGAGTCGGACAGACCCACTTTGAGACACAGCGAGATAATGTCATCTGTTAGTCTCAAGTACAATGTATATGCCATGTCCTAGACCTGAGGTCATCGCATGTTCTCGGGATGAGGATCGACTTACTTAGGGTCTATCAAATGCTACTCCGTAACTGGGTAGTTATAAAGGTAGCTTTCGGGTGAGTCGTAAGACATGCCGCGAGACATGGTTAACCAAGATGGGATTTGCCCCTCCGTGAGGAGAGATATTCTCTGGGCCCTCTCATGAGATCAGATTCAGAAAGCATGGCCATGCGACATGGGTTAAGTGTTAACCCAGTTCGGGAATCTGCATCACGGTTTCGAGAAGAGATGTCGAGCTACCACAAGGGTGACAAGTACTCGCCTTGAGCTCTACAACCTATATCATGAGGCAAAAGGAATGTTGTATATGACACATTGTCGAGGTTCGTCTAACGACTTTGCGCACACATGGGAGTTGGCACGTTCTGCTAGGAGCCGCTACCGACTATCGACTCGGGTCGTGTCCATGTGTACGTGAACCTATAGGGTCGCACACTTAAGGGATTGCAGCCCATTCGGATTGGATCCGAATGGAAATTGGGACTAGACTCGTCGTGGGCCTCAAGTGTTGAGCCCACCTCGGAGGTCTATATAAAGGGGAGTGGGCGCACCTTTCAGGGTTGATCTTTTTCCTCCTGGTTGACAGCCACCACCACTCCCCACGCCACCATGCCGTGCGATCGGACCTAGCAGTCCGTCGCCCGACGCTGCCCCCGTACGTGTGGATACCTTGGAGGCATCGCATCTGCGGTGCTTGGACGAACCGTTCAAGGGATCCGTGAGGAACTGTTCGAGGGATCCGCGAGGAGCTGTTCGTGGGAGATCGCTGTTCGTGGGAGATCGGCTACACGAGGAGGAGACGAATTGGCTGATCGACTACACGCATCAGCAACTCTACTTCCGCTGTGGTGACTGTGCGTCTAGTGGTAAACCCGATCCCGTGATCTATTTCCGGCAGCATGTTCTTGGGTGCGTGGTAGAAAATTTTATTTGGCGCTAGCGTAGCATACTGCGTGTTACAGCAACCAGGTCATCGATCATGGCGTCCTTCCTATTGAGCTCAGCGCGCATGTCGTCGCTGGCTAAGGAATCAAAGACTGCCAAATCGTCCAGTTCGCCTCCGAGGCAAATGCGCTTGTGACTGTGAGAGCCGTCGCCTCTCCACGAAAGATCCTCCCGGGGGCGTCCGCGGCGCCACCGGACATCTCTGCGGCGGCCAAAGCGGTGTGGCTGGAGCTCTCTGGCGCTTCCGCAGCGCGGCGGCGGGACCTCTCGGTTGCTTCCGCGGCTTTGGTCTTTCTTCCCTGGTTATATCTCGACCCAGAACCCCCCCCCCCTACCGGCCATGGCAGACGGAATGAAGGACTAACAAAGAAAGGCATGTTGTTTTGGTGGCAGGGCTGAAGAATGTGCGGTAATTTTCGAGTACGAGTTTGTGTTTTTATAGCCTACTATAGTAAACAGCTGCTAAGTGAGAACACATTTAGGTTTGGTAGGTGTGAACTGATTTGCGAGAAAAATTAGCGCGTGGTAATTTGGAATGTGAAAGGAAACAACACTACTGCAGGATGCTGCTAACGCGACACATCAATCAGAGACCCTTCGACAAAACTGTGTGCGATGACCAAATCGCAAACGGTATAGTTATAGCTCCGTCACTAATTACGTTAACTGTGTGCGATGGCGTATCCATCAAATACGATCTAAAAAATAGTTGTGTGTGCGATGTTTGGCAAACAGTTGGCCTAGATAAACTGTTTGCGATTGGGTAATATAACACAAACTCTTATAAAAATACAAGTGTGTGCGATGTACGACATACAGTTCACCCCGATAAACTGTTTGCGCTGATCAAGCATAACACAAAGGATTGTACAGATGATCACGTGTGCGATAGACGGCATATAGGTCACTCGGATGAACTGTTTGTGATGAGGTAAAATAACATAAACGGTTACATAGATCAAGATGTGTGTGATAGACAGCATACATGCCACTGGGATGAACTGTGTGTGATAAGAAAAATAACACAAACGGTTTCTTAGATCAAGATGTGTGTGATGTACACATGCCACCAAGGATGTGTTGTGGGCAAACGCTTCCGGATAAAGACTGTCACGGACTGATGAAATCATCACCGACGAATTTGGTTGTTTATTCCGTATGCGATGTGATTTGCTCAATCTGCCCACAAACATCTATGCTCTATTTAGAAGAACATGATTGCATAACCAAATTAAGCATCCAATACACACATAACATTGGCGCACACCTTAATTAACTATTACATGCATAATAAACTTATCCCTCTAAAACTACGAATATTTCTGCATAGAGGGAGTATGAGAATTGAGAAACGATCATCAAATCATCTACTTCTTGTGACTCTTGCCGCCAGCGCTCTGCTTGTGGCTCGATCCCTTGTTGTCTTCAGGTAGGAGGCACTTCCTCACGTCAACGATCCGCCTGAACATCTCATAGGATTTGTACGCTTGCTTGGCCACGGTCTGGAGGTGATATTCATCCAGTTTCTTCACCCAGCCCCTGTGCCAGACATGCTTGTTCTTGTCGCACTCAGCCTTCATGTCAGCGTAGTAGGGGTCGATGATGGCCTCGGCCAAGTCAACATGGGAGTCCATGTGCTTCTTGCTGCCCCAAACCTTGTAGTGGCCGCGGATGTCGACAAGCTTCTGGCAGGCCAAGCCCGAAGTCTTGAGCACCTTTGGATCGTTGGCGCTGTCCACCGTAGCGAACCTGTAGTCGGGGCTGTTGACAAACCTGGTGAAACGATCACAAGGCACTATGGCCTGGCAGTAGTGGTAGAGGGGGACGTGATGGCCCACGCACAACTGGGCGACGACAACCTTCTGATCATGCCCGGCACAACCGCCGGTGTAAGCGAGGTCAAAGCCGACCACTTTGTACTTGTCATCCGCATCAAGCAGCCGCTCCATGGTGTCGATGGAGTCCTCCACCATGCCCGGGTCGTTGGTGTACACCACCGTGAGGTCCGTGTTCCTCATGTGGGTCTCCACATGATGCACGCCGAACTCCATTGGAGCGCCGCTGGACATCCTCTCTGTATGCATCGTCCAGGGTGCGCTTATTGTGTTGTGCGGCGCGATCGAAAGCGTGAAGAGACTATGGTTAATCGCCGTGGGTATAAATGGGGGCCGGACGTCCTGGAAATCCGGCACATCCGGATGGCAGTTTTTGCAGCGCGTGAGTCAGTCGTGGAGCAAGTAACTGCATGGGGCAACACGCGTGACGCAACCGCATGCATATGGAGCCCCGAACATGATCGTGGGCCGGCCCCAACCGCTGGCAGAGCACGCGCGGAGGGGCATGAGAGCAGAGCACGCGCATGGACGCGAGAGCAGAGCACGCGGTGGGACGCGAGGTCGAACCAGACCACTCTATACTTGTCCTCATCAAGTAACAGGTCCATGACGTTGGAGTTCTCCATCCAGATCGGATGTTTGGTGTACACCACGAATGGACAGGGCGTGTCTACGGCATGCATGGTTCAAACACGACACATCAATCAGAGACCCTTCGATGAAACTGTGTGCGATGCATGAATCGCAAAAGGTATAGTTCAAGTTTCGTCGCTAATGGCACGAACTGTGTGCGAAGGTGGATCCATCAAATACGATTCAGAAAGTAGTTGCATGTGCGATCTACGGCGGACAGTTTGTTCTTATGAACCGTTTGTGATTAGAGAAGATAACATAAACGATTACCAAAACTACATACGTGTGCGAAGTACGGCATATAGTTCACTCGGATAAACTGTGTGCGCTGATACATCAGAACACAAACGATTCGGCATAACAAGATGTGTGCGATATACAGCAATCATGTGAGTAATGAGAATCGTGTGCGAACACCAGATATAACACAGACGATTGGTGCTAATAACCTGTGTGTGTTGTGGGGAAACGTTTGCTGGTATACAACTGTCAGCGATTGATGAAATCATCACCGACGGGTTTCGTAGTTTAGTCCGTCTGTACTGTGATTTGCTCGGTCTGCACAACATCAATGCTGCGCCTACAGAACAACAACATATGTACTTATAAGAACATGATTGCATAAACAAAAAAGAACACAATGCAATTTCAAATACTGTATCACAAATACCAGCAATATTACAAGGTTCAAATTCCAGCATAACGAGGCCCAAATTCAAAGATTACAAGGTACAAACTGACATTGGAAATCAAAATCAATCATCAGGATCCATGTGATGAAATATTTCTGCGAAGGGATCATCCACCGAGAAGTCATATATCGGCTCGATAGAATCGCTTCTGAATAATCTGTCATATGAACTTCCAAAGTAAAAATCAGCTTCTGTAGAGCCTTTTCCATTCCGATGTAGACGCCTTCGCTGGTTAGTAAACCATCCATTGTGGCACACTAAATATAGTGCAAACCTCATTACCTTGAGAACCCTTGCTTTCTAAACAAAGAAACTGGCAAATTGAATCTCTGGATTGGTGCCTCGGTACTCATTCAAAGTAATTTCCGTGAGATGGAATTCAAGGCATTCGATGGGATTGTTATATTGCGCCACCTTTTCCACTCCAACTCCTGCTTGTATCTACAAACGAAGACAACATATCAATGCTTAGATGCAGTATCGAACACTACAGGCCTCTTTGATTTGCATGATTTATAAAATACACTAATAGATTGACAAGCCATCTTCGATCATTCATGATTAACATCTCAAAAAAATGTATAGTACACATTTCATTGTAATCATGGGTGAAAGTACCAACAAATTGAACTCCGTTGTGGTTAAGAATTAACAGGAAAGGAACATCACCTCGACATATAGCTTCTCCGTGCACGGAAAGTATATAAGGAACTTAACAACTTCATCCAGATTGGGGCCGATAGATTGTAGTGCCAAGATCTTCACTGTGCGCAGAGACAATGCGAGACTTGTGGGAATCATTTTCTAGATCACAGTTGAACATAGATCAACAAAAACTATATAAAATGTGATGTACAATAATAAGAATGATAAGAAGATTGTTGTACCTGAACAGGTATGGATCCAGTTGTAACAAGTTCAGAGAATTCAGCACACGAATACCCCAACACTGTCAATTTCGGTGCGCCAATGACCCTGATTCTTGTTCGACCTTCTTTATCAAGTACAAACAATCTCTCTAGGAAAGGCGCATTCTCAATGAACATATCATGAAACTCCCCAACTGACAGCGTGTTGCGGCACCAGCCATGCACAAAAATCATACGGAGATTCGTCGTAGCGATGTGGAGGCTACTAAACCCAAATATCATCTGAAGACGAAGGTACTCGAATGTTGTACAGCTGCCGAGCAGGTGCTCCAAACAGACTTCGAGATGCTAACGCCAATGAGCTCGAGGTACTTCAGTTTAGGTAGATGAAGAGCGTGCGTGGCATTAATCTTGGGGAAAAGGCACCGCATGAACGTAGCGCGTCGTAGCGTGGGCGCGAGGCGGAGGACGGACGGAGGCAGCGAGCGCCCATGTCCAGCATCAAAGTTGAGCTCCTCGAGCTGATCTAGAGCGGGGGATAAGAACCAGTCGTGAAACTTGGGTTCGGCCTTGCAGTTTGAACGGAAAGTGCCGATGGCAAGGCATCTGACGGGCGCAGTGTGCGTGGCGAGGATGTGGGACAATGCGTCCAAGCGTTTGCGATCCCCACTGCAGAGCTCGTCGTCGTCGAGGAGGTCAATGGGGGTGGAGTGCCATAGGGGGCGCCACCGCCTGTTGAGGATGATGGTCTGCACGACAGATTTAATGGGGCGGAGGGACATGATGGTTACCAACATCTCGTCGGGGATGCTGCTGATGAAGTCCACGCTCGCCGGAGGCTCGTGTGATTCAGCCTCCACCCGGCCCCGCTTGTTGGCCGCCTCGTCATCCATCAAAAAAGGAGGCGATCCGCGGCGGTGGCCCAAATAAATAAGACAGGAGGAGAAGGTGTAGCACTAATGGAGAACTTGGGAGAGAATAGGGCTATGGGTGCTAGTCCGGGGTAAAAGGGTTTGATTCCCGGTGAGCCAGCTACGCCTACGCGGCGGACTGCTCGCACGCATCCCTTTGAGCCTGCGTGGCGGACTCCTCGCACGCGTCCCGTCTAATCAAACATGCACCCACAGCACAGGCAGGGCCCACCTCTCATAGAGGCATGGCCACGCGTCTACTCGATGAGCCCGTTCCCAAACGGTTTCTAAAAACCATAAAGCATTCCGTGCTTGGGAATTAAAACCATCAATAAATATCTAGCTTGTTTCCTTTCACATTCCCAATTACCACGCGCTAATTTTTTTCGCAAATCAGTTCACTCCTACCAAACCTAAACGTGTTCTCACTTAGCAGCCGTTTAATGCAGTAGGCAACAAAAACACAAACTCGTACTCAAAAATTACCGCACATTCTTCACCCCCGCCACCAAAAACACAGGCCTTTCTTTGTTAGTCCTTCATTCCGTTTGCCATGGCCGGTAGGGGGGGGGGTTCTGGGTCGAGATATAACCAGGGAAGAAAGACCAAAGCCGTGGAAGCAACCGAGAGGTCCCGCCGCCGCGCCGCGTAAGCGCAAGAGAGCTCCAGCGACACCGCTTTGGCCGTAGCAGAGATGTCCGGTGGCATCGCGGACGCCCGGGAGGATCTTTCGCGGAGAGGCGATGGCTCTCACAGTCACAAGCGCATTCGCCTCGGAGGCAAACTGGACGATTTTGCAGTCTTTGATTCCTCAGCCAGTGACGACATGCGCGCTGAGCTCGATAGGAAGGACGCCATGATCGATGACCTGGTGAAGCTGCTGGAGAAGAGCGACGCCTCGGTTGACAGGGCGACCGGCCTCGTGGAGAAACTTAGGGAGGAGAACGACGCCTAGAAGAAACTCCTCGAGAAGAAAAGTGCCTCGGAGGGGAGGCTGGAAGAACTCTCCGAGGAAATTTTGGAAGACTTGGCGAAGCTCTACATCGAGCGGGAGGGGCTGTTGAAGGAATCCGTGGAGCGTGTGAAGGAACTTCATGCGTACACGATGCAGGCCATCGACGCTCTCGAGCAAAGAGCCCGTGCCATGGCCGCAATGCGGAAGATGTCGGATCAAAGGCGACAGGAGATGGAGGTCGTGGAGGCGATGAAGAAGGAGATTGAGGAACTCCGCGCCCAACAATCCATGAAAAATTAGATAGCAGCGGGCCAGATTGTTTTCTTTGTCTTCCTTCTTTTTTGCCCCTGTGTCTTTAGGGAGTTGCCACATGTGGCATTTCTAATTATCATGCATATGTAAGAAAATTATTATCTTTGCCGATGCTAATTTGTTGTTATATTATTTTGTTCGTTTGTACATGTATACGAGTCGAAAACAGACAAAACGTCAAAGTTCTCGGCTAGGCACGAACAAAACAGTGATCACAAGCAAACTAGTCCCTCCGTCCGAGCGATTAACCACATGATAAAACAGCGGGTAGGACGCCATTAATTCAGAAGTTGGGAGCGAGGCGAGCGGGGGGGGGGGGGTGTGGAGGTCAAAGTATCGCTTCCCGAAGAGCATGCGCAGTAGACTCTCATGCGTCCCATCAAGCATGCACGATGGACAGCTCTCACGCATCCTGTCAAGCCTGCGCAGCGGACAGCTCGCACGCGTCCCATCGAGCCTGCGCGGCGGAAAGCTCACATGCGTCCTGTCATTAACCTGCAGCAACACGCACGGGTCCCCCATATCAAGTACTCCCTCCGTTTATTTTTAGTTAGCATATAAAACTTGGTCAAATTCAAAAAGAAACAGAGGGAGTAAAAAATGGACGCGTGGCACCAAATGGTTATCATACAAGTTTTGTATTACAGGAATTCAATAAACCAATATTATCAATGATTGCGGCCGAGCTATCATGCCTAAATGTTTCTAATTCATTCACATTCGTATGAAAAGGGCCCTAAAAACTCAATTGATGTATAGAAAGGGCCGAATTGGTGCACTAGAGGACACGTTGAATGTAGTTTCGTCACAAAAGGTGTCATGTTCCCTATCGAAACCACGAGGTCAGAGCATGTGCCTCTAGTTCAAAATTTGAACTACGCATATTAAATCCCTAGAAAACTCAATTAATGTATAAATGGGCCGAATTGGTGGACTAACGACTCATTGAATGTAGTTTCACCAACATAGGTGACATGTTCCCTATCGAAATCACAAGGCTTCTTGAATAAGCTTTGGCTTGTAAGATGCATGTCCCAATATTTGTCCCAAATTTGCCAGAAAACAAAATGCACACCGTAGATGTGCCGTGGCATGACACTGTGTAAGTTTTGTGAATTCATGGCCAGCTTTGGGTTCTCTCTGACTTTGAAACCAAGATTATCAATGTTTGCGGTCTAGTCACGACACCGAGTTGTTTGTAATTCAGTGACCATCAGTGCATGGGATCTAAACATGGACCCAATGACACAAAATGGTTTTTAATCCATTTTGGTGCGCTGGAGCCCGTGCTTGTAATTCAAACTTAAGTTCTTCACATTAAGTGCATGGCTAGAAAACTCATATGTCGTTTCGACCACAAAGGTGACATGTTCCATATCGAAACCACCATGCTTGTCGTGGGAAGCTCCAATTTGTAAGAGGTTTGTCCCAAAACTTATATACCATATCCTATAAGTGTCGTGTTGACACACCAGTTTCAATAATTTCACATTTTAGCATTGCACTTGTATTAGCCTATGTTGCATGTAGAAAAAATATCAACGCAAGAAGAGACATCAAATGCCGTTCCCTCCATAGAGGTGACATGTTCCGTATCGAAACCACGATGGTTCTTGAGAGAATTTTTGGTGTGCAAGAGACTTGTCCCACATTGGACAAAAAATTATCATGCCGTATAAGTGTCGTGTCATGACACTGGGATAAGTTTCAAGAATTTTAGACGAGTTGCGGATTTATGATGATTTAATAGCCAAGTTTCTCAATGTTTGTGGCCTCGTCATGACTTTGAGATGTTTGCAATCCATTCACGTTCATTTGCATGGGATCTAAACAAGGAACCCAAGTACACAAATACCTTTTTTCAACCCATTTTGGTGACATGAAGCTTGTTCCTTAAGTTCAAATTTGAATTATGCACATTAAATGTCTACAAACTTGATTAGTGTAGTATACAAAAAGCTAAACGAACCATGAATAATTTAAAGCAGTTCTATACGCCCGTTTGAAGCTCATGCATTTATAAGCACGGTGTGCGCGTGCCATAATAGCTCGAGCTCCCTTTTTTCAGAAGTTATCCAATTTGTATTAAAATAACGTTCTATCCAAACATGCTTCTCCCGCCATGTCACGCCCAAGATGCGATCCTATCCTTATTTTGGCACGAGGGCCTCGATAGGGATAGAAGCGCATCTCGTCGTTTCGCAAGAATGGATAATACTACAAGTACATGTAAAGAAGAGATGAGTATATGGAATGGGCTTACACTCACCACAAGCTACATCAATATCACATCAATACAACAACATATCCAAACATCATACAGAAGAGCAGGGTCCGACTACGGATGAAAACAAACGATAAAATGATATCCATCCTTGCTATCGCAGGCTGCCACCTGGAACCCATCCTATGATCGAAGAAGAAGAACTCCAAATCAAACAAGCATCGCGCTCACGTCAAATCATCGCATTACCTGTACCTGCAACTGTTGTTGTAGTAATCTGTGAGCCACGGGGGCTCAGCAATCTCATTTCCAAGGGTATCAAGACTATTAAAGCTTAATGGGTGAGGTATGGTTAAGTGGTGAGGCTGCAGCAAGCACTAAGCATTTATTTGAGTGGCTAACTTACGAGTACAAGAATAAAGGGGGATGATTGTCGAATAAACGGACGTGAACTAGTAATGATCTCTAAGAGATCCTAAACACCTACTTACGTCAAACATAACCCCACCGTGTTCTCTCTCGAATAAGGACTCACGAGAAGAGACAGTCATGGTTACGCACTCGGTTGGTGTATTTTATTTGAGTTTACTTCAAGTTTGCTATGACCAGGTGTTAAACAAAGTTTCCAAGTTGCCACGTAACCGCGGGCACGGCTTTCCGAAAGATTTAACCACACGCCGCGGGAATAACCTCAACCACGAATTCCGTGATTTCCTAGTAAATTCCACTGGAAAACCGCAACCTCAAGATAGCCCGAAGTATTTTCGGAATTCCTCGCACAAGACGTTCGAGAAAGGTAAAACAAGTCCAGCAAGGCCGCCCGGCGTGTCGACGAACCCGATAGGAGCCGCGTATCTCGTTCTCAGGACACGACCAGATGAGCACAGCGTACGGTGGCCTGATAGACATATCCCGAGTTGCCCCGGGTTGGCCCCGCACACGACTCTAGTTTGGACCAACACTCATGAGGAGCACTGGCCCGGGTTGTTGATTAATTATCCACGGGGTCCGGAAAGTCCCTATGCAATTTTATTAGTTATTAGGCAAATGTAGTACCAATGTTGGGCCTTGCCAGACACGTTTTATCCTAAAACGAAAATCAAGAGGGTCCCATAACAACCCCGAGCATGTTAGGAGCGCTCAATTATGGAACATAACACCGGTACACAAGTAACTAGGGCGGCAAGAGTGGAACAAAACACCGAGCAAAAGGCCAAGCCTTCCACCCTTTACCAAGTATATATGTGCATTAAATTAAATAGCAATAATATTATGATATAACAAAATATCCATGTTGCACATGGAAAGAGCTTGCACCTGCAACTAGCAACGCTATAAGAAGGGCTGAGCAAGCGGTAACATAGCGAAACAATGGTTTGCTGGGTTGTGAAGGGGTTAGAGGCTTTTCATGGCAATTTGGGAGGCTTGACAAACATGTGGTAGGTAACGAGACAAGCGATAGAAACGAGACATCTAGCATGGCAATGATAGTAGTGGTATCCAGGGAAATGATCATCTTGTCTGAGATCCCGCTTGGAAAAAGAACGAATCCGTGAAGCAGGCGATCCGTGAAGTAGACGAACGGGACGTAGTCGAACGAATCCTCACACTCCGAACGCTTTCGGAACTCTATCGAGAGAAGCAATCTGAAACAAACAATCAACACACGATACACCACAACATATGCATGACATGATGCACTTCAAATATGATACATGTTATGCATGACATGGCAAGCACAACAATCAACTTCTACACATTAAGTGAAGCTCAATATGCAACGAGTTGCATATTGACGAAACTCCACATTCGAATATTTAGTTCACTCTCGTTTAGGTACACGACAATAATAAATGTTGTTAAACATGGCAAGAGGTGAAGCATAAGTAAACTACACATCTAGGCAAGTTTAAATGAGGCCGGAAACAACATATAACATTTCCGAAAGGACCTCATGCGCAAGTTATTAATTTGGTCCAGATCTGTTCTAAGCATATTTTATAATTGTTAAACAGAAAAAATAAAGTGTACCATGAGATTCTACACGTTTTTCTAGCCAAGTTACATATGTGGATCCTTTAAAACGGAGCTACGGTTATTAAGTTATGAAATAAATCATTTTCACACGGCATTTATGCAATAATGCAAACAACAACTTAAACATTTTTTAAACATGGCTGCAAGTTGGATATTGTGAAAGTAGACATAAAACTGAGTAAAATTCATACATAGCATGTCCTCATATGATGCACGGTTGAATTTATATGAATTTTGCGAAAAACACTAAATTACTCTGTAAAATTGTGCAGGTTTTAAATGAAAAAAAAACAACCCAATAAACACGGGCTGTGCTAGCCACTGTCAATGCCTAGTGGGGCTAAGGGGGTGGTCAACCGAGTCAATGTGGATAGAAAATTAAACAGACAAAATAAAATGCATGCACTGGGCTAAACAGACAAAATAAAATGCATGCACTGGGCTAAACAGACAAAATAAAATGCATGCACTGGGCTAAACAGACAAAATAAAATGCATGAAATTTGGCAGGCGGTCTAGCTACACTATATTAAGACAGCACGCCAACTTTCGACCCAATCCGAGAATATATTTCGCGTGCTTTAAAAACGGTTTTTTTAACGATGCCGCGGGCACGTGCATGTGTGGTTGGTCTCGAAACGGTCGACGACACGAACGGAGAGAACCGGCAACTACGAACGGATGCAAGTTTTTTTTCAAAAACGAGTGATGATGCTATGCAGATGATGCAAATGATGCGATGATGAATGCGACAATAAAACGAATCACATGATGAGAATGGAAATAAAAGGGGGATCTTCTGCAGCGTCGGTCCCGGGCTGTTACACGCCACTCCCCCAATCGGTCTCCCGCCACTCCCCCAATCGGTTTCCCGCTGAAGCGCCGGCCCCGTCATCAACCTCCTGGACGAGGAGGATGAGACGGAGCAGGCCGGAGAGCAGGCAAAAGCGGCATCACACCATCGAGCATCAGCAAGACGTCATTATCAGCCCCCATGCCACCATCGCACACGGTTTCCAGTACTACCAGAAACGTCTGCGATGCGTGTCTGGTCCCACCAGGTGCCCATAAGGTCACGCCTTGTATATGATAGGGGACAACCGTTACCAGCAAGACGCGGCTTTCCATCCCGTAACCCATTCGAATGGAACTCGGAAGTTAAGCGTGCTTTCGGTGGAGTAGTCAAGGATGGGTGACCGGTTGGGAAGTTGCTAGATTTCAAGGTTCATTTAGGCGATGTGATATGATCACTATAGGCATAAATAAAATGCCTGTAGTGATATGTCATTCCGGCTAAATAAATCTTGAGATCCTTGTTTTGAAAATATCCATGATTTTCTTTTGCTTCTTTTGCTGTTTTGAAAATGTCAAGGATCGATTGAGTGTGTGTGTGTGTGTGTGTGATATGTCATTCCGGCTAAATAAATCTGATCCTTCTTTTGAAACTATCCATGATTTTCTTTTGCTTCTTTTGCTGTTTTGAAAATGTCAAGGATCGAGTGTGTGTGTGTGTGTGTGTGTGTGTGTGTGTGCGTGCGTGTGTGTACCAATGCCTGTGTGTGGACCATGTGCCTACATTGTGCGGTTTCTGATGACAAACCTATCGATGGACCCTTAGGATCTGCCATGCCTTTTACTGACAACGCTGGAAGGCCAAGGATGGGTGACGACATGTGTGTGTGTGTGTGTGTGTGTGTGTGTGTAATCCCATATGCTTGTGTGTGGACCATGTGTACAATGTGCGGTTTCCGACGACAAACCTATTAGTGGGCCCTTAGGGTGTGTCATGCCTTTTATTGACAATGCTGGAAGGCAAAGGATGGGTGATGGTGTGTGTGTGTTGGGGGGGGGGGGGGTGCACGCGTGTGCGTGTGTGAACCCATGCATGTGTGCGGACCATGTGCCTACATTGTTCGGTTTCCGACGACAAACCTATCGACGGGCCCTTAGGGTTTGTCATGCCTTTTACTGACAACGCTGGAAGGCCAAGGATGGGTGAAGGTGTCTGCGTGTGTGTGTGTGTGTGCGTCTCTCTCTCTCTCTGTGTGTGTGTGTGTGTGTGTGTGTGTGTGTGTGTGGACCATGCATGCGTCCATTGTGCGGTTTTTGACGACATGCTTATATACCGATGGGCCGCTATATATCATCCATTTGAGTGACAACGCTGGAAGGTCACCCTGCTATGTGTCATGTGTGTGTGTGGGTGGGGGTGGGGGTGGGGGGAGGGGAACGATACACACACACACACACACACACACACACACACACACACACACACACACACACACACACACACACACACACGTCCATAACGATCTAGGTAGTATATATATAACCAATCTTAAGGGGGGTATATATATATATGTCCAGTTATCTCAGCTAGGTGCACGCCACATCATAGATAGTGTACCATTGTGTATTAATTGTTGAAACACCAGACCACACCATTTTCGCATATACATTTGGCCATATGCAGGGGGATGGTGTTCTTCTAGCCCCGCTCAATTGATCTTCGACGACGCGCCAAGTCCTGGGACTGCGTGATCTATATATCCCTATTGTCTGACAACAATATGTGATGGTTTGGCCATATTAAGGTATGAATTCTCCTGGTTGTCTTACGAAAATTCAGACATGGATAAATGTGTGACAAAGTTTGAACCAGGTCATGTGTTCATAGGACCCCATATAAAATGTGTGACAAAGTTTGAACCAGGTCATGTGTTCATAGGACCCCATATATCCTCCGGCACATAGTGTAGGGGGCAACACCCTATATTATGTTTGTCATGAAACCCTTTTCTGTCACATTGGGCACTTTTAGGCATGCACATATGCAGCATATGCCACACATTAAAGTTGCGCATTGCGAATTTAAACATGACAACACCATGTTCGTACATATATATACTTCATCCGAACCTAATTACAAGTCTTTTTTACAGATTGCACTACGAACTACATATATATTTAGGAACGGAGGGAGTATATATTTGGGTCACTAGCGGGCGTGGTTGTGTTTTGACCCTCTCTTGCGGGTTTTTTCTCGTTTATCTCAAAGATGCTAGTATTATGTAAAATAGCAAATGAAACTGACGAAACAACCATATGTGATTGTACCCCGAGCAGACACGAGTGTGCTACCCTAACCGTGTGCGATGCCCATACACAGCAAAATCGGCCTTGCCTAGTGGTGCCAACCGCAAGCGTCAGCCAGTGCAAAGGGGTAATGTGCACAGTACAAACCCAAACCCGACAGCGACCTATAAAAGATCTCGCCGACGGCGGCTAACAGCTAATTTTTTCCACCGATAGCTCGCCACCACCACCACACACACCAAATGGAACCGTTGCTCAACCATGGGGATGTGCATGGCGCCGTCCTGATAGTGTTGGACGACGACGTGATAGAGGATTCTGACGTGTTGGCCGCCATGGCGGGCAACGGCAAACAGCCAGCTGCCGCGGCCGGCGACGATGGGATAGAGGATTCCGACGCGCTGTCCTCCATGTCGGTCAACGGTCAACCGTCATCTGCCGCGGCCGACGATGACGACGACGACCCCGAGTTTCAGCGTCGGATGCAGATGGCCATCGCTCTGTCCGTCTAGGAATTGGGCCTCGATGTGTTCCTGCGCGACGAGGACGAGCGCCATCTCAGTGTCTATGTGGAACAATCTATCGCATCTGCGGATGCTATCCGCAACGCGGCTAGGGATCTGAAGCGGTAGAAATGGCAGGAGAGTGGGAAGAGGAAGTGGAACTCAGATGCAGAGGGCAAAAAGAGGCGGGAGCAGGACCAGAAGGCGGCGGAGCAGGCCGCCGCATGCCTCTCAGCCGCGTTGGAGGCCAGTGCAGGCCTTGCAGCTGCGGCGGCAGCCCTGGCAACAGCGACCACGGCGACCAGGGAAGCAGCTCTAGCGAGATCGGCGCCCGTCTGTATCCCGATGGCCCACCTGGACGCCACGACATCTTCGTCGACAACGGCAGACCTGGCGAGGGGCGTCGCGATCGCTCCGGCCGAGGTAGCCCCGCCGGTCTCCGCCGTGGGACCAGTGGAGCTCATTGACTTGACGAGCTCCTCTAAATACTCGTTCTAAGGCGAGGAAGGTCATGACGACGGTGGAGGCGCGGCGTTTGTATGCATCCATGGCGTAGTGAATATTTTGTGCAGGTCATCTTCATGTAAGTTGATTAATTGTTTGTAAATTACTGAGCGTATGAACTAATGTCAACTAATCCGCTGCAAAATAAGGCATTTTGTGTTCAAAATTTGCCAAATGTTTGTGTCATCTATTTGTGGGCATGTGGAAATTTAGGATGAATTTGACGTCTGCGACTGAATTTGAGGATGAACCGTGTGAGATGAACCTGCCTTGAGAAATCTCATAAAGAGATACCCGCCTCGAGCGATGCAAAAATTCGTGGTTTCGTGGCACGGCATTTCGTTACAGCGTAGAGCGTACACGCTTTATTATGTTTGGACCGTGTGCGATCTTGGCTGCTCCCGCCCAGTTTGTTTGCCAAAATTTAATTGGAAGTGGTATTTCAACTGCATGTCGCCTTTCCTCGTCCACCGCACCGACCCTATAGTAAATTTTGAGCTGCCGAGGCATTTGAACCGTCGCCATCCCTCGTCCACCACCATCTCCACCCACACCATTACTACTAAAATTTTCAGCAGTAGCGGCACATCCGCAAACACCCCCCCGTCCGCAAAACACCCTCCTCCCCCTTCCTCCCCAGCTTGAACCCTAGCTCGCCCCCGCCGCTGCCTCCCACCACCAACCTCAGCCGGTCTACCCGTGCCTCATATCTAAACAAGTTTAGGGTCCCCATCGATCCACATACACCATCGCCGCCCTGAGTTTTTAGATGAGGCCGGTGGTGTCCCTTTCCCCTAGATCCCCATCCTGTACTCCAGAGAGTCACAGCCTAATCAGCCCGACCACATCTCCCATGGACCTCGAGGAGTGTACGAGCAAAAAGAGGTCTATCATGGCTTCTCCACCGTACGCTGGCGAGGTGGGCACTGTTCGCGCCGACCCTTCGATCCCGGACGATCTTGGCGAGGTGGACGCTGCCTACGTTGCCATGCCGAAGGCTTCAACTCTGCGGGAACACGTGTTCCTGTAACTCAGGAGAGCCGACTACGACATCAAGCTCGTCAACATCACCGGCTTCACCCGGGCCATGTCACAAGTTAAGTGGTTCACAGGCAACGCCTCTGGTTCAACCACTGTCGATCTCTCCAAAGGCCCCGCCGCTGATCTCCTCTGCCTCGTGGTCATGGATTTGCGATCCTTCTACGCCATCGAGCCCCTTTTGTCATTTCTGAAGGAAACGTTCTACGGCGGTGGCTTGGGATCCTTAGCTTCAAAGTCAGATCTCATCCACCAAGATAATGGCACACACTACGGCTGTTACAAGGGGAAACGTGCCATCTGCGACATCAGGGAGCGCACCCTAGGAACCTCATATCCTAAGTGGAAGGAGCCCATCCATGACAAGTGAGGCAACATCCTGTGAGCAAATCATACCTATTGTAGTTAGCCGTCTCGTACCCATTGTTGTAATAGCTTTTGCCATGCGATAATTATGCAGTGTTTAATTGAGCATTTGTCCAGTTGTCAAGCAGATGCGTTGCTTTTCTGTATATGGTTGTTAGGTTGGTTGCATTGAGTATTTGTCCAGTTTTCAATGGCTATAGTTGGTTGCTACAGTGAGCATGAATGCCTTGTTTCTTTCAGTTATTCACAATGTGATGTTCATTATGTGCAAGTATGAACTGTGCAGTTCAATTTCATCATTACCACCTGTTATGCCTGGTGTTGTTAACCTATGCCCTTAACTCCCGCTTTAAACATTTATGCCTTGTTTCTCTGAATTTGGTTGCCAGGTTGGTTGCAGTGAGTATTTGTCTAGTTTTCAAGCAGATGCCTTGCTTTTCTGTATCTGGTTGTTAGGTTGATTGCAGTGAGCATTTGTCTAATTTTCAAGCAGACGCCTTGCTTTTCGTTATCTGGCTGTTAGGTTTGTTCCATTGAGCATTTGTCCAGTATCAAATGGCTATATTTGGTTGTTATAGTGAGCATATATGCCTTGTTTATTTCAAGCAGATACCTCGTATACTTGGTTGATGTTAAGCCTGATGTACTTATCATGACTTTACATGTACTTGCACAGGACAACAATGGGAGTGGCCAACGTTTTCCACCGAGGTTCTTTTCATCCCTCCGCTTATACTCCATCCGTTCCATCATGTAGTGCATATAGATTTTTGTGATGTATCTACATATACCATCTAAAATGTATACAATATAAATTTTGTGATGTATCTAATGAAATGGAATTGCAATTTTAGATGTAAATGTTTTTCTCTACAAACTTGGTCAAAGTAAGTAAATGTTGACTTCTCAAAATGTTTATATGCAACACATTGTGGAACTGATGGAGTAATATATCACACCATTCTGCAACTACATTTTAGCTTCTAATATTGGCTTCTTGCTTGTAGGTACATATGTCTTAGGTAAAGATCCATTCCTAGACCCTTTTTGCGTGTGGGGTAATGAAATATTCATGAACGAGCATCAAGTGAGGAAACTGAAAATGATTGTTATGGAAAAGAGACGAACAATGCCAATTAGACTATTTGTTTACGCTCTATCCAACACAACAGTGAGCTGTAGGATGGTAACTACGAACTCCGTAGGCTTCTATTAGTACTGCGCATAATGAGTTGTCACACAACAATGTCTGAATATTTTTCTTTTGCAGTGGTTCCCAAAGCAGTTTACTCAAGATTACCTCAGAAAGTACATGATTGCTGGACATGTAATGAAGGTTAAAATATATCATCACGGCTACAATGAGCATCGAGGAGTCGTAATGAAGATAGTGAAGGATGGGCTGGCGGCCATCACTAGGGGTTGGCCTAGAGTTGTTCGTGCGTTAGGTATGGAGGAGGCCACAATATGGGCATTCCGCTTCACCTTCTCCAACATACAAAATGTCTTTCGGCTCCTTCTTTACCGTCTTTAGTACAACCGTGCTTCCATCATTCTTTATTTGTCCCTTATGTACTTTCCTTTTTTTTGAGAATTGATGCTTATGTAGTTCTTGAGTATATGTACATGTTAATCGAATTATGCATTCGTTCTTAAACCTAAACATGATTCGATATGAAATACATGAATTCCTACTTTCAAATTTAAATTATGTGAATTATGAACAAAGGTATTTAATTAGGGGCAAATCCTGCTCTGCGGGCCATTACAATGCACACAGTTTGAGAAAGCAAAACGTTTGCGGTCAACTCCAACATCACACACGTTTCTCCATTCAAGGCGTGTGCGATGAATCTCGTCTTCGCGCACGGTCAGACGAGAAAGAACGTGTGAGATTAACAACACTAGCGTTTGTGCTAGTCTCCTTATCACACACGATTTCGTATTTTGAACTGTGTACCATCATAAACGTTGGTCAAAGAAGAATGCGTGCGATAGGCCTTCATCCGACATAGTTATTATGGATGACACGTTTGGGAAGTATGGATCACACGTTTGGGACATTTTATAAATCACAAACGTTTATTAGAAACCCCGCGTGTGGGATATATTCAACCTTCACATACGGTTTTACAATGATAAACGTATGCACTCTTATATCATATCACAGACGGTCAAAGTGGAACTAAATGTGTGTGATTGTCTCCTTATCGTACACGCTTTATAATCGTGAACTGTTTGCGATTCGGTGCACATCGTAAACGGCGCTTCACAGAATAGCGCGTGCGATGTTGTGTGATCTCACACGAGTTGCAAGGATGAACCGTATGGGAAATACACATATCTCAAACGATTATCCGGTGACCCTCGTTTGTGATAGATGCGGACATCCCATACACTTAGTTTTGCCAAACGTTTGCATTCGTTGGCCACCATCGCCGACGGGTTTGCCTTGTCATGTGGGAGGGAGCCCCCTATCGCCCACACATGCAAGGCGACGGTTTAGAACTACGTCGCGGAAAGGGGTTAAAAACCGTTTGTATAGCACGTCGCTGCACCGGTGTAAGCTCAATATTTATTGATGGTTTTAGTTCCCAAGGACGGAACGCTTTATGGTTTTTAGAAACCGTTTGGGAACGGGCTCATCGAGTAGATGCGTGGCCCTGCCTCTATGAGAGGTGGGCCCTACCTGTGCTGTGGGTGCAGGTTTGATTAGACGGGACACGCGCGAGGAGTCCGCCGCGCTGGCTCAAAGGGATGCGTGCGAGCAGTCCGCCGCGTAGGCACAACTGGCTCACCGGGAATCAAGCCCTTTGACCTCGGACTTCCACCCACAGCCCTATTCTCTCCCAAGTTCTCCATTAGTGCTACACCTTCTCCTCCGGTCTTATCTATTTGGGCCGCCGCCGCGGATTGCCTCCTTTTTCAATGGACGACGAGGCGGCCAACAAGCGGGGGTGGGTGGAGGCTGAACCACACGAGCCTCCGGTGAGCGTGGACTTCATAAGTAGCATCCCCGACGAGATGTTGGTAACCATCATGTCCCTCCTCCCCATCAAATCTGTCGTGCAGACCACCATCCTCTCCAGGCGGTGGCGCCCCCTATGGAACTTCACCCCCATTGACCTCCTCGACGACGACGAGCTCTGTAGCAGGGATCGCAAACGCTTGGACGCATTATCCCACATCCTCGCCACGCACACTGCGCCCGTCAGACGCCTTGCCATCGGCACTTTCCGTTCAAACTGCAAGGCCGAACCCAAGTTTCACGACTGGTTCTTATCCCCCGCCCTAGATCAGCTCGAGGAGCTCAACTTTGATGCTGGACATGGGCGCTCACTGCCTCCGTCCGTCCTCCGCCTCGCGCCCACGCTACGCCGCGCTACGTTCATGCGGTGCCTTTTCCCCAAGATTAATGTCGCGCATGCTCTTCATCTCCCTAAACCGAAGCACCTCGAGCTCATTGGCGTCAGCATCTCGAAGTCGGATTTGGAGGGCATGCTCGGCGGCTGTATAACACTCGAGTACCTTTGTCTACAGATGATGTTTGGGTTTAGTAGCCTCCACGTCGCTACGATGAATCTCCGTACGATTTATGTGCACGGCTGGTGCCGCAATACGCTGTCAGTTGGGGAGTTTCATGATATGGTCATTGAGAATGCGCCTTTCCTAGAGAGATTGTTTGTACTTGATAAAGAAGGTCGAACAAGAATCAGGGTCATTGGCGCACCCAAATTGATAGTGTTGGGGTATTCGTGTGCTGAATTCTCTGAACTTGTTAACGTTGGATCCATACCCGTTTAGGTACAACAATCTTCTTATCATTCTTATTATTGTACATCACATTTTATCTAGTTTTTGTTGACCTATGTTCGGCTGTCATCCAGAAAATGATTCCCACAAGCCTCGTATTGTCTTTGCGCACAGTGAAGATCTTGGCACTACAATCTATCGGCCCCAATCTGGATGAAGTTGTTAAGTTCCTTATATGCTTTCCGTGCACGGAGAAGCTATACGTCGAGGTGATGTTCCTTTCCTGTTAATTCTTAACCACAACGGAGTTCAATTTGTTGGTACTTTTACCCATGATTACAATGAAATGTGTACTATACATTTTTTTTAAGATGTTAATCATGAACGATCGAAGATGGCATGTCAATCTATTAGTGTATTTTATAAATCATGCAAATCAAAGAGGCCCGTAGTGTTCGATATTGCATCTAAGCACTGCTATGTTGTCTTCGTTTGCAGATACAAGCAGGAATTGGAGTGCAAAAGGTGGCGCAATATAACAATCCCATCAAATGCCTTGAAGTCCATCTCACGGAAATTATTTTGAACAAGTACCGAGGCACCAATCCATAGATTCAGTTTGCCAGTTTCTTTGTTCAGAAAGCAAGGGTGCTCAAGGTAATGAGGTTTGCACTATATTTAGTGCGCCACAATGGATGGTTTGCTGACCAGCGGAGGCGTCTACAGCGGAATGGAAAAGGCTCTGCAGAAGCTGATTTTTACTTTGGAAGTTCATATGACAAATTATTCTATCGAGCCGATATATGACTTCTCGGTGGATGATCCCTTCGCAGAAATATTTCATCCCATGGATCCTGAAGATTGGATTTGATTTCTAATGTCTGTTTGTACCTCGTAATATTCGAATTTGGGCCTCGTTATGCTGGAATTTGAACCTTGTAATATTGCTGGTATTTGTGATACAATATTTGAAATTGCATTGTGTTTTTTATGCAATCATGTTCTTATAAGTACATATGTTGTTGTTCCATAGGCGCAACATTGATGTTGTGCAGACCTAGCAAATCACAGTACACACGGACTAACTACTAAACCCATCGGTGATGATTTCATCAATCGCTGATAGTTGTATACCAACAAACGTTTCCCCACAACACACACAGGTTATTAGCACCAATCGTTTGTGTTATATCTGGTGTTCGCACACTATTCTCATTACTCACCTGTTTGATGTATATCGCACACATCTTGTTATGCCGAATCGTTTGTGTTCTGCTGTATCAGCGCACACAGTTTATCCGAGTGAACTGTATGCCGTACTTCGCACACGGTTTATCTTCTCTAATCACAAACGGTTCATAAGAACAAACTGTCTGCCGTAGATCGCACACGCAACTACTTTCTGAATCATATTTGATGGATCCACCTTCGCACGTAGTTCGTGCCATTAGCGACGGAGCTTGAATTATACCGTTTGCGATTCATGCATCGCACACAGATTCTGCTCTCACACCCCAGCGCATGCTCTGCTCTTGCGCCCCTCCGCGCGCGCTCTGCCAGCGGTTGGGGCCGGCCTACAATCACGTTCGGGGCTCCATATGCATGCGGTTGCGCCACACGCGTCGCCCCATGCAGTTACGTGCTCCACGACTGAATCACGCGCTGCAAAAACTGCCATCCAGACGTGCCGGATTTCCAGGACGTCCGGCCCCCATTTATACCCACGGCCATTAACCATAGTCTCTTCACGCTTTCGATCGCGCCCCACAACACAATAAGCACACCCTGGACGATGCATACAGAGAGGATGTCCAGCGGCGCTCCAATGGAGTTTGGCGTGCATCATGTGGAGACCCACATGAGGAAGACGGACCTCACGGTGGTGTAAACCAACGACCCGGGCATGGTGGAGGACTCCATCGACACCATGGAGCGGCTGCTTGATGCGGCTGACAAGTACAAAGTGGTCGGCTTCGACCTCGCTTACACCGGTGGTCATGTCGGGCATCATCAGAAGGTTGTCGTCGCCCAGCTGTGCGTGGGCTATCACGTCCTCCTCTACCACTACTTCCTGGCCACAGTGCCTTGCGATCGTTTCACCAGGTTTGTTAACAGCCCCGACTACAAGTTCTCTACGGTGGACAGCGCCAACGATCCAAAGTTGCTCAAGACTTCGGGCTTGGCCTGCCAGAAGCTTGTCGACATCCGCGGCCACTACAGGGTCTGGGGTAGCAAGAACGACATGGACTCCCATGTTCACCTGGCCGAGGCCATCATCGACCCCTACTACGCTGACATGAAGGCTGAGTGCGACAAGAACAAGCCTGTCTGGCACATGGGCTGGGTGAAGAAACCGGATGAATATCACCTCCAGACCGCGACCAAGCAAGCGTACACATGCTACGAGATGTTCAGGCGGATCGTTGACATGAGGAAGTGCCTCCTACCTGAAGACAACGAGGGATCGAGCCACAAGCAGAGCACTGGCGGCAAGCGTCACAAGAAGTAGATGATTTGATGATCGTTTCTCAATTCTCATACTCCCTCTATGCAGAAATATCCATAGTTTTAGAGGGATAAGTTTATTATGCATGTAATAGTTTATTAAGGCATGCGCCAATGTTATGTGTGTATTCGATGCTTAATTTGGTTATGCAATCATGTTCTTCTAAATAGAGCATAGATGTTTGTGGGCAGATTGAGTAAATCACATCGCATATGGAATAAATAACCAAATCCGTCGGTGATGATTTCATCAGTCCCTGACAGTTCTTTATCCGGAACCGTTTGCCCACAACACATCCGAGTCGCCTGTGTACATCACACACATCTTGATCTGAGAAACCGTTTGTGTTATTTTTGCTTATCGCACACAGTTCATCCCAGTGGCATGTATGCTGTCTATCACACACATCTTCATCTATGTAACCATTTATGTTATTTTACCTCATCACAAACAGTTCATCCGAGTGACCTATATGCCGTCTATCGCACACGTGATCATTTGGACAATCGTTTGTGTTCTGCTTGATCAGCGCAAACAGTTTATCGGGGTGAACTATATGCCGTACATCGCACACACTTGTATTTTTATAAGCGTTTGTGCTATATTACCCAATTGCAAATAGTTTATCTGGGCCAACTGTTTGCCAAACATCGCACACGCAACTATTCTTTAGATCGTATTTGATGGATACACCATCGCACACAGTTAACGTCATTAGCGACAGAGCTATAACTATACCGTTTGCGATTTGGTCATCATACACAGTTTTGTCGAAGGGTCTCTGATTGATGTGTCGCGTTAGCAGCATCCTGCAGTAGTGCATCATGTGATGTGGTGCCTCCAAATTGGTTTATTTGAACCATAGTAACTAAATCAAGGCTTAAATCATGTTGTTTGGAAGCAACATTAGGTAGTGTGATTGTTGCATGCATAAAGTTCTCATTTGAAGCAACAAAATCTCTAAGTTTTCATGCCATGATAAAAAATTGGTTTTTTGGTAACACCAGAACTATAAAAAATATAGACAATGACAAAAACTGACATAAATATTTTTTTTAACAATAACTCTAATGGAATGACTAGTGTCATGATGCCTCCTAGGTAATGGCGCCAAAAAAGATGATTGATGCCCTTTGAGATCCGGTTTGGATAGCAGAAGGTTCATGTACCTTTTCCCCAAGGAGTGACCCTGGGTTTCCGAACCCACGAGAGGATGTGCACTATAAGAGAGAGTCACACAAGTTATTGTTATCGAATGAAATTCCGTTTTTTTGAAAGGTCCTTTAGTAATTGGGTGTAAACACTGAAATGAAATAGGCACGATTATGGGGTCTTACTCCCACAACCTTAAATTTATTCTTGTGATCTCATCTTGTATTAAACATATCTCTGGAAGACAACCGTTATGATATGTGTTGCTACGCGATGAAGTGGGGGATGTGTCCAAAGTACGTCTTGACCGGTGTGTGACCTGCATCAAGAGTCAGTTCTTCGACTGATGGCCCTTATCGTCACGCGGGGTTACCTCGGTTATTAATAGTAACATTTCAGCAAAGCATTTGGCATTTAATGACTACACCTAATTTATCCCAAGTAATAGCTTTCCGCTACCATACTAACCCCTTCTCTCATTGATGTTCGGAATTGTGTTCTATGCATCCTCTCTCCTTGCCTCCTCCTTGGTTGATCTACAGGATCGTAGGTACCTGCACTGCCTTAAAATGACAAGATGAGAAGTGACAACTCTATTGCAGCCGGACCATAAAAATAATGTCAAATACACAAAGTCATTGCAACGACCTCAGGCACAAAATACATACAGTTGCAAGGTCCTGCCTCAACCAATTGCCTGACCGAATTACTGACCCATGTGACGGTGTCCTGAACTAGGGGGTACTAGCCTAGTCGGCCCATGCTCCTTGGATAAAACAGATGGGCCTTAATTCTTCCCAAGATGGACTCCGGAGGCTGTACGAGAATGCATATGCCGAAGACTTGACGTATACTCCAAGACTTCTCCTATCGCCTCTACGCCAAGATACCGACCTTGTAAACCCTAGGTACCCTGCCTGGCGTGTATATAAGCCGCATGGTTTAGCTCGTAGATGGGACATCAACATAATATCATTCACCTAGCCCTAGAGTTAGAACACATCTGACGATCTCGAGGTAGAGCAACTCTGTACTCAATACTTCTTCATCAATATAAACAAAAGCATGACGTAGGGCATTACCTACATCAAGAGCGACCGAACCTGGGTAAACATCGTCTCCCTTATTCTTGTTACCATCCTTTCGAGATCCGCAGCTCGGGACCCCCTACCCCTAGGATTGCCGATTTTCACACCGACACTGGTGCTTTCATTGAGAGTTCCGCTCTAAGATTGACAAAAGGACCGATGGCTCATTCGCAGATCAACTGTGACAACGGCACTGGGAACGTTTAAGTCCCCGGCCAACTTTTCATGTTCGGTAGCATGATGTTCTACACCGATTCGACCGACCATCTGGCCTCCGTCAAGAACTACGTCCCGAATCAGATCGTAACCTTTGGAGGCCTGGAATACACCGCGGATTCCCATGGATAACTCATCCTGTCAGGCTGGACACCCGGCCAGATGGAGGGGCTACCTAGCACTGGAGCATCAACTCTGGAACCGATCTCTCTTGAAGACATCAGATCAGAAGCCTTGTTGCATCAAATATCCCCGTAGTAACTCCGGGCGACCTCCCCTCAAACCTCGGCCCGGGCCCAGTCGCGTCCTCTATCCCTGAAGCTACGTCGGATCTTGAGCCAACCCGACACTGGATCAAGAAACACTTTTGATCCCCCGCACGCCGGAAAAACGCCGAGCTATACATCAGGCACACTTCGAGTCAGTCCCGCTTATGGGCAGGCAATGAACTCCGAAGAACTATCTCACCTAAACGAGATGCTTGATCGCATCCAGAGCATATCCATCTCGGATGACAAGACCTCGGTTTATGACAAAATCGGACTAAAAGCCGAGAATCAGGAAATTTACGTCCCACCCACCACCCACCTAGTCGCCACAATCGATGACTTAACCAACGTGCTAGACTATGATGAGGCCATAGACATGGATGAAGATACCGATAGCCCCAAAGAACACACTTCACCCCTGGTAAACATTGACCAGTGGACTGCAACATCCACCTATGACGTCTATATGGTGGATACCCCCAAATCCTCTACAATAGATCGGTGCAGACGTCGAAGGGGCAACAATGGGGAACCTAACGACAATAACACCACCGCCGATGGCAAAGAGGCAATGTCCGGCAACGCCGACAACACTGGAGAGGACACTCAAGCCTCCCCTGAATGGAACGACAATCCTGGAGATAATGCCGAGGACTCGCATCCCTACGACCTCTTTGAAGGGGTCGACGACAATTACATGCTAGAGTTCGAGGAGGACGAAAGCCTCGGTACCGAGGACTATATCATTCCCGAAGAACCCCCGGATCAAGAGTGCTTCCGACGGTGCCTCGTCGCCACCGCTCGAAGCATGAAACACAAGTAGCAGCAGCTGCCAGCGAATGCAGATGCATTGAATGAAAAGTGGGTCGAAGTACTCTCGGCCAAACAAGAACTCGAAGACCACCGCCACAACGCGCAAAAATCATACCCACATAGGCGTCTATACTGCCGAAGTTCGATGAAGAACTAGCCACTGATGCGCCTGACTAACCACCTAGAGGACGGGACAGGCCACCACGGGAACACCCCAACACCCGACCAACTCTACTCTGATATGGCAAGGACCCCATGGATTACTTAGATCCTCACGGCGTTAGACGTCACATTGAGGCAAACCGAGTGCCTCCTAGATCCATCTAAGAGGATGCGCGCCAGCTGGGCTCGATGGTTATGACACCTGGCTAGACAGGAACGACCGTGCCTGAGATCAGCCTACAAACGACTCTCCCCCGACCTCCGACGGGACACTACCCGATTTCGAGGTCCATCTCACCCGATCTGCTTTACAGGCAGAGTAGTGGAACATCAATTTCCATAAGGGTTTAAGCCCATCAGTAGAATCATATGATGGCACCACACACCCAGCAGTGTGTAACAAAGATTTCCTTCTCCACATACACATGGCTAACGTCGATGACCTCCATGCCATCAAATATTTGCCGCTCAAGTTAAAGGGGCCGACTAGGCACTGGCTTAACAGCCTGCCTCCTCACTCTATTGATAGCTGGGAAGACCTTGAAGATGCCTTTAGGGTGAATTTCCATGGCACTTATGTCCGACCTTCGGACGCTGATGACCTTAGTTGTGTCACCCAGCAGCCAGGCGAATCCACTCGGAAGTTCTGGAATAGGTTCCTCACAAAAAAGAACTAGATAATAGACAGCTCCGACGCTGAAGCCATCACTGCATTCAAAAACAACATCCGAAATGAATGGCTTGCCCGCCAGCTCGGCCAAGACAAGCCAATGATGATGGCAGCCCTCACTTCGCTAATGACACACTTCTGTGCCGGAGAATATAACTAGATCACACGAAGCAATCACAATGGTGATGCAGGCACTTCGGAGACAAGCGACGCCAATGGAAAGCCTAGACGCAATGAAAACAAGCGCATGCATAAAAATGGCGGGATCGACACAGAGGACACCGCAGTTAATGCAGGGTTCACTAGACCTAGATCCAGACAGAAAAGAAAAAACCTTTAAAGGGAATAAGGATGAACCTAGCCAGCTTGACAAAATCCTAGATCGATCATGCCAAATTCATGGCACTCAAGACAACCAGCAACCCACACTAATAGGAATTGATGGGTCTTCAAACAGGCTGGCAAGATAGAGATGGAGGGTCAAGGTAAAACCCAAAATCATAGTGAATACGAGGATGAACCTTGGCGGCCCAATAACGGAGGCCAAAAGAAGTTTCACTAGGAAGTATCAGAGGTGAACATGATCTATGTTTCCCATATTCCCAAGAGGGAGAGGAAGCACGCACTTTGGGACATTTACACGTTAGAGCCGGTCGCCCCGAAGTTCAACCTGTGGTTGGCTCACCCGATCACATTTAACATACATGACCACCCGACCAGCAACAGGCATGGCGGATCAGCTGCACTTGTCCTGGACCCAATTGTCGATTGTTTCCACCTGACGGGTGTCCTTATGGACGGAGGAATCAGTCTCAAACTAATCTATGAGGATACGGTTAGGAAGATGGGCATCGACACATCTCGGATCAGGCCGAGCAACACTACCTTTAAAGGTGTCTGATACGTCTCCAACGTATCTATAATTTTTGATTGTTCCATGCTGATATATTATCATTCTAGGATACTTTTTGGGTCTTTATTTAGCAATTTATAATATTTTGAGCACTAACCTATTGACCCAGTGCCCAGTGCCAGTTGCTGTTTTCTGCATGTTTTTTACTTTTCAAGATTACATTACCAAACGAAGTCCAATTGCCACGAAACTTTTTGATGGTTTTTTCTGGACCAAAAGAAGATCTGGAAGCATCGGAAGGAGGCCGGGGGCCGCACAAGCCAACAGGGCGCGCATTGGGGGGGGGGGGGGGCGCCCTGATGGCTTGTGCCTCCCTCGGGCGTCTCCTGACACCCCTCTCTGGCCTATAAATTCTAATATATCCTAAAACCTTGGAGGCAGTCCCGAAACCCTTTGTCCGCCGTCACAAGCCTCTGTTCCGTCGCGAGGCCATCTGGAGCTCCGTTCCGGCACCCTGCCGGAGGGGGGATCGATCACGGAGGGCCTCTACATCAACCTTGCTGCCCTCATGATGATGTGTGAGTAGTTCACCACAGACCTACGGGTCCATAGCTAGTACCTAGATGGCAATCTCTCTATGTCTTGATCTTCAATACAATGGTCATCGCATCTCCACTTTGATCTATCCGATGTAATACTATTGTGCGGTGTGTTTGTTGGGATCCGATGAATTGTGGGTTTATGTTCAGATTATTCATGAAAAGTATTTAAGATATCTCTGATATATATTATGTCTCTTAATTGCATGATCATTATATCTTCATAATTCTCTCCGATGTATTGAAATAGTTTGGCCGACTAGATTGATATTTCATCGGTGAGAGAGGCGCGTTGTGGTAGGTTCAACCTGACGAGTTTCTATATCCCAGTGACAAAGTAAGGGACAAGATGCGTCTTTGTGGTGTTGCTACTAAGGATAACACCATGGGGTTCATTCATATTGCTTGAGTTTACTTTGTCTACATCATGTCATCGTTCTCCATGCATTACTCTGTTTATCATGAACTTAATACGAAGAGAGGCAAGCATAGAAGCGCTCTTGAAGTGGAGTAATAGAAATAGGTGCAGGCAGGAGTCGGCCTATCTGTTTATGGATGTGATGCCTATATACACATGATCATTGCCGTGAAAATCGCATAACTATCCACTTTTCTATCAATTGCCCAACAGTAATTTGTTACCCACTGTATGATGCCTACATGAGAGATGCCGCTAGGGAAAACTATGGCCCCCGGGTCTAGTCACTTATATATATTTACAAACGCTACTACTACCTTGCTGCCTTTATTTACTTTTTATTTTATTTTGCAATTTACAAATATCTACAATTATCTACACAATTCATTTGCTTGCAAATAATGAGATCAAGGGGATTGACAACCCTCTTGCCCGCGTTGGGTGCAAGTTGTTTGTTCATTTGTGTGCAGCCGCTGAAGACGGTTGAGGATTGATATTCCTATTGGTTTGATAAACCTTGGTTTCATAACTGAGGGAAATACTTACCCACTTTATGCTGCGATAACCCGTTCCTCTTCACAGAAAAACCAACGCAGATCACGAGTATCAGGAAGGATTTCAGGCGCCGTTGTCGGGGAATATCATCATCAACTATCAAGTAACTTCACACAAAATTTCATTCACTTGTTTATCTTTTTATTTGCTATTATATTTTGTTTGTCTCATAAAAAGAAAAAATACAAAAATATTTATCTTTTCTTGTTCGGTCACCATGTCTCAAGATACTATTAAGTTGTGTGACTTCTCAAATACTAATAACAATGATTTTATTAGTACACCTATACCACCCTCCACTAGTGTGGATGCTTTTGATATTAATGCTGCATTGCTAAATCTTGTCATGAAGGATCAATTTTCAGGAAGTCCTAATGAGGATCCCGCGTCACATCTTAATACCTTTGTTGAATTATGTAATATGCAAAAGAAAAAGGATATGGATAATGATATTGTGAAATTAAAATTATTTCCTTTTTCACTAAGAGATAAAGCTAAGGCTTGGTTTTCATGTTTACCTCGTAATAGTATTGGAACATGTGATAAGTGTAAAGATGCTTTTATTGCCAAGTATTTTCCTCCTGCTAAGATCATCTCCCTTAGAAATCAAATAATGAATTTTGAATAGCAAGATCAAGAGCATGTTGCATAAGCTTGGGAGAGAATGAAATTGATGATAAGAAATTGTCCTACTCATGGCTTAAATATGTGGATGATTATCCAAAACTTCAATGCTAGACGAAACTTTGTGTCTTGAAATCTTCTAGATTCTGTTGCAGGTGGTACCTGTATGGATGTGACCTTAGGAGAGGCCACAAAACTTCTGGACAACATTATGACAAATTATTCTCAATGGCATACCGAAAGAGCTCCAACCGGTAAGAAGGTAAATTATGTTGAAGAAATCGCTACTTTAAGTGAGAAAGTGGATGCTCTTATTAATATGGTTGCTAGTAAAAATGCTCATGTTGATCCCAATGATATGCCCTTGTCTACTTTTATCGAGGAAAATAATGATGCTATTGATATGAACTTTGTCTTGCGAAATAATTTCAACAATAATGCTTATAGAGGAAACTTCAATTCTTGACCATATCCCGGTAATTCCTCTAACAACTATGGAAATTCTTATGGAAATTCTTCTACAAATTCTAATAGAATACCCTGTGATCTTGAGAACACAATTAAAGAATTTATTAATTCTCAAAAGGTTTTCAACACTATGGTAGAAGAAAAATTGCATGTAGTTGATGCTTTAGCTAAAAACATGGATATAATTGCTCTTGATGTGGAAACTCTTAGAAATAAAGCTTTGCCACCCAAGCATAATTTTAATGAGGCTATTAAATCTATCGAAATATCTATTAATGAAAGTAAGGAGAGGACCGCTAAGTTGAGAGCTAAGCGGGAATTCTTAGAAAAAGCTCTTCCACCCAGTTTTTACTGGAATCACGATGAAGATCTTGAAATGAGTGAATATTTATTTAGTTATCTGAATATAAATGATAAAGGTACTGGATATGAGTCAAGTCTAGTTTAGAAGCGTCCCGTTTGCTTGGAGGGTGATGATTTTGATGCTAAAACTAAAAAACGTGGGTTTGGAGAGGTCAAAACTGTAACTAGTGATGTGCCCATTGTTTTGGATTACAATGACTTTAATTATGATAATTGATCCTTAGTAGAATGTATTTCCTTGCTGCAATCCATTATTATCTCACCCAATGCTTATGAGCAAAACAAAGCTTTTACAGAACATATAGTAGAAGCTATGATAAAAGCTTATGATGAGAAACTTGAGATTGTAGTTTCTATTCCTAGAAAATTGCATGATGAGTGGGAACCTACTATTAGAATAAAGATAAATAAATATGAATGCAATGCCTTGTGTGACCTTGGTGCTAGTTTTTCAACTATTCCTAAATCTCTTTGTGATGTGCTTGGTCTCACTAATATTGAAGATTGTTCCCTTAACTTGCATCTTGCGGATTCTACCATTAAGAAACCTCTAGGTATAATTAATGATGTGCTTATTATTGCAAATAAAAATTATGTGCCTGTAGATTTCATTGTGCTTGATATTGATTGCAATCCTACTTCTCCCATAATACTTGGAAGACCATTCCTTCGAACTATAGGTGCAATTATTGACATGAAAGAGGGAAACATAAGGTTCCAATTCCCATTAAAGAAAGGGAAGGAGCACTTCCCTAGAAAGAGAATTAAACCACCTGATGAATCAATCATGAGAGCTACTTATGGGTGGTGTGTCAAAGATGACAATACTTGAAACTATGCATTATGCCTAGCTAGGGGCATAAAACAATAGCACTTGTTGGGAGGCAACCCAATAGTTAACTTTACTTTTTTGCTTTTAACTTTCTGTTTGTTTTTTATAACATGATTATTGCCTCTGTAATGATTATGTTTTTGTGTTTAAATTAGTGTTTGTTCCAAGTAAAGCCTTTGGGATGACTCACAAGATGAGTAGAATAGATGCTGAAACAAAACAAAAACTTTTGACTCTAGTACATGAATTTTCATTTTTTACTGGAGCGTAATAATGATCTGAAATTTTACACAGTGTTGTTATACAAATGTTCGAAGTTATCCTAATTTTTCAGAATTTTTAGAGTTACAGAAATATAGGTTCTCTACAGATTTCTACAAACTGTTCTGTTTTAGACAGATTCTCTTTTTGCTTGCATAGTTGCTTGTTTTGATTATGCTATGGATTGTATCGGGGGTATAAGCCATGGAGAAGTTAGAATACAGTACCTTTTATGAAATTATGAAATAAGAATCAATTTATAACAGTACCTAAAGTATGCGATATGTTGCTTATACTAACGGATCTCACGAAGTTTTGTTGAGTTTTGTGTAATTGAAGTTTTCAAGTTTTGGGTGTTATCACGATGGACAAAGGAATACAGAGTAGCAAGAGCCTAAGCTTGGGGATTCCCAAGGCACACCAAGGTAATATTTTAAGGAATACTCAAGTGTCTAAGCTTGGGGATGCCCCGGAAGGCATCCCCTCTTTCGTCGAAATCCATCGGTATGTCACTTGAAGCTATATTTTTGTTCGTCACATGATATGAGTTTTGCTTGGAGCGTCGTTTGTTTTTGTTTGGCTTTTACTTTCAATTTGCCACAATCATTGTTTGCTGGACACACCTATTTAAGAGAGACACACCGTCATCATAATTTATTAGAATACTCTATGTGCTTCACTTATATCTTTTGAGCTTAGCAGTTGCTCCAGTACTTCACTTATATCTTTTTGAGCACGGTGGCGTGTAGATTTTATAGAAATAATTTCACTCTTGTTCTTCACTTATATTTGTTTGAGAGTTAATAAATAGTGATGGTAATTTGCATGGGTCATAAGTATAGTCCAAAAATATTAGGTATTCAATGAGTGATAATCAAAACCATCAAGTAGCACATATAGAGAAATTGTGGGTCAATGATATTGATGTGGTAATATAAAAAAGGTGTGATGTCATAATTGTTGATCCGTAGAAGTGTCTATATTAAGAAAGGTTAAAATTTTGTTCATCTAAAAATTAAAGAGGCATGGTGATGATGTGTGAGCATTTCTATTCCTCGTTGAAATCCTAGTGTTGTTTCGGGTCGGAAGCGCGCGATGATTAACTCCTACCAACCTATTCCCTCAAGGCATGCGAGTAGTACTTTGATTTATGATAAAACTAATAAAACTTTGCAACAAGTACATGAGTTCTTTATGACTAATGTGAAACCATGGACATACGCAAATCTCACCTTCTCATATTTTCTAGCCTCTTCGGTACCATGCATAGCCCATCGTCACCTCGAGTATCGGTGCAACTCTCGCCGGTGCATCCAAACTCCATGACATGATATGCTCTGTTGCACATAAGCCTTATTATATCTTCCTTGAAACAGCCACCATACCTACCTATCATGGCATTTCCATAGCCATTCCGATATATATTGCCATGCAAATTCCATAATCACTACACATGACTAGTTTGTTCATCAACATATTGCTTTGCATGATCATATAGAGCTGACATAGTATTTGTGGCAAAGCCACCGTTCATCATATTTTTGATACGTGTCACGCTAGATCATTGCACATCCTGGTACACTGCCAGAGGCATTCATATAGAGTCATATCTTCATACCAGTTCTCCATATCGAGTTGTAAGTAAATAAAAGTGTGATGATCATCATTATTAGAGCATTGTCCCAGTGAGGAAAGGATGATTGAGACTATGATTCTCCCACCGGTTGGGATGAGGCTCCGGACGAAAAATAAAGATGGGGGAGGCCAAATGAGCCCACCATTCTGAAAAAATGAGAGAAAATGAGAGAAGGGACTTTGCTACTATCTTTTAGCACACTTGTGCCTCAAAGTGGCACTATGCTCCTCATGCAGAGAGTCTCATGATATGTCATTTTCATATGCTAGTGGGAATTACCTATTCATTATTAAAAACTTGGCTTGTATATTCCTATGACGGGCTTCCTCAAATGCCCGAGGTCTTCATGAGCAAGCAAGTTGGATGTACACCCCACTTAGCTTCATTTGAGCTTTCATACACTTATAGCTCTAGTGCATCATTTGCATGGCAATACCTACTCCTTGCATTGACATCTATCGATGGGCATCTCCATAGCCCGTTGGTACACCTAGTTGATGTGAGACTATCTTCTCCACCTTTTCCCCTTTGATATCTACCTAAATGCTATGTCCAATGGCTCACGCTCATGTATTGGGTTAAGAATAAAAAGTTGATGCATATTGAAAAAGTACGATCCAATTGCCTCACATGGACACCGTGGTGCTTGACATTTGTATTAATGTGGTGAAGATGGAGCCATGCCTTGCTAATATAACAAGATGAATGGGGGGTAAACATTCCTTGAGGATCGTAAACTTTGAAAGATTGATGATTTTGTTTCTTACACTTTAATTATTGCTATGATGATATTTGTTGATTCATCATTTCTCAATGAGCATACATGCATAAGATTACATAATGGATAGCATGTCACATCAAAAATTCTGTTTGTATCATTTACCTACTCGAGGACGAGCAGGAATTAAGCTTGGGGATGCTTGATACGTCTCCAACGTATCTGTAATTTTTGATTGTTCCATGCTGATATATTATCATTCTAGGATACTTTTTGGGTATTTATTTACCAATTTATAATATTTTGAGCACTAACCTATTGACCCAGTGCCAAGTGCCAGTTGTTGTTTTCTGCATGTTTTTTACTTTTCAGGTTTACATTACCAAACGAAGTCCAATTGCCATGAAACTTTTTGATGATTTTTTCTGGATCAAAAGAAGACCTGGAAGCTTCGAAAGGAGGCCAGGGGCCGCATGAGGGACGCACAGGCCAACAGGGCGCGCCCTGAGGGGGCGCGCCCTGATGGCTTGTGCCTCCCTCGGGCGTCTCCCGACGCCCCTCTCTGGCCTATAAATTCTAATATATATTAAAAACCCTGGAGGAAGTCCCGAAACCCTTTTTCCGCCGCCGCAAGTCTCTGTTCCGTCGCGAGGCCATCTGGAGATCCGTTCCGGCACCCTGCTGGAGGGGGACCGATCACCGAGGGCCTCTACATCAACCTTGCTGCCCTCATGATGATGTGTGAGTAGTTCACCACGGACTTCCGGGTCCATAGCTAGTACCTAGATGGTAATATCTCTATCTCTTGATCTTCAATACAATGGCCATCGCATCTTCGCTTTGATCTATCCGATGTAATCCTATTGTGCGGTTTGTTTGTTGGGATCCGATGAATTGTGGGTTTATGTTTAGATTATTCATGAAAAGTATTTGAGATATCTCTGATATATATTATGTCTCTTAATTGCATGATCATTATAGCTTCGTAATTCTCTCCGATCTATAGAAATAGTTTGGCCAACTAGATTGATATTTCATTGGTGAGAGAGGTGTGTTGTGGTAGGTTCAACCTGACGAGATTCTATATCCCAGTGACAAAGTAGGGGACAAGATGCGTCCTTCTGTTGTTGCTACTAAGGATAATACGATGGGGTTCATTCATATTGCTTGAGTTTACTTTGTCTACATCATGTCATCGTTCTCCATGCATTACTCTGTTTGTCATGAACTTAATACGTAGAGAGGCAAGCATAGAAGCGATCTTGAAGATGGGTAATAGTAATAGGTGTAGGCAGGAGTCGGCCTATTTGTTTATGGACCTGATGCCTATATACACATGATCATTGCCGTGAAAATCGCATATCTATCCGCTTTTCTATCAATTGCCCAACAGTAATTTGTCACCAACCGTATGCTGCCTACATGAGAGATGCCGCTAGGGAAAACTATGGCCCCTGAGTCTAGTCACTTATATATTTATAAACGCTACTATTACCTTTCTGCCTTTATTTACTTTTTATTTTATTTTGCAATTTACATTTATCTACAATTATTGACACAACTCATTTTCTTGCAAATAACGAAATCAAGGGGATTGGCAATGCTCTTGCCCACTGAGGGAGTTCGGGACTAAGGGGTCCTTGGGCCGTCGGCTTATCCATCATGGGCCGGCTTGGTGGGCCGCTCTGTGGTTATCGCGAGAAAGCCGAACCATAAGGCGACCACGTATTCGAAGAGGAAACCTCCGAAGTCTTGGTGTCTCCTCCAAGGCTATAAGAAAGGATCGGTGTATCCATCCCTGATTATGAAACATATCATTTGTAACCCTAGATACCCCTGGTGTCTATATAAACCTGGGGTTTAGTTCGTAGAGGGCAAGTGAACTCATCTAGGGTTTTAGCTCGTCAGATCTCGAGGTAGATCAACTCTGTAATCGTCATACACATCAATACAACCAAGCAGGACGTAGGGTTTTACTTCCTCAATAGAGCCTGAACCTGGGTAAACACTGTCCCCTTCGTCTCCTGTTACCCATTGATCCAAGATCCACAACTCGGGACCCCCTACCCGAGATCTGCCGGTTTTGACACTCACATTGGTGCTTTCATTGAGAGTTCCACTACGAGATCGATAGAGGATTGATGGCTCGCCTAATCATCAACGATGAAGTCCGTAGCGGGGACACCTTTGTCCCTGGACAGATTTTCGTGTTTGGCAGCGTTGTGCTGCATGCTGACCCGACCGGCCTTCTTGGCCAGATCGGAAGTTCCGCCCCCAATCAAGAGATCAGATTCTAGCACTTAGAGTTCTCCGCCAACTCCCAGGGCGACCTGTTCCTTAATGGGCTCACGGTCTCGCCCGACGAGTCCGGAAATCCCGAAGCTTTAACTTCGGGCCTCCTGCTCGGCACCACCCTTGGGCCCATCCCTGCCAGGGGTCCGGCTTTAAGCTCGGACCCGATTACAGCACCCGAGGACCAGGGGTCAGCTCTGGCCTAAAATACTCTTCGTACGGAGCCTCCGGACGTTAGCTTCGAAGGTGTCCGACAGATTAATCCAGTCGACCTCTCGCTTTTGAACGAGGCACTGGACCAGATCCAGTCAATGAAAATCATGGACGACTTGACCTCGACCCATGCTCAGATCGGTCTTGAGGTAGGTTAGGAGGAATTTTACGGCCCAGCCACCCCCACTTGGTAGCCACTATCGAAGATTTAACTGATATGCTGGACTACGCCTCTGAGGAGGCAAAAGACATGGAGGAAGAGGTCGATCCACCCGTCCCTGCCACCATTGGACGGTGGACAGCCACCTCCACCTATGACGTTTATATGGTGGACACCCCTGATGATAAGGGCAACCACACCCCCAAGAAGAATGGCGACAAATCCGAAAAGGAGTCGTCCAGGCACTAGAAATAGCGCAAATGATCCAAGGCGAACAAGGGAAGGGAAGGCAACGCAGGCACCGGGGAAAATGACACCCCGGTGGACCTCGGTGACCCCGAAGACTCCGAGCAACCACTGGAAGACCCGAAGAGGCCCGAGGATCAACGTGACCTCGAGGACCCCAATGATTCCGAGGACGACAACTACATCCTCCTGTCGAGGAGGAGGATAGCCTCGAAGCCGAAGACTTCATCGTCCTCGAAAACCCCCTAGCGGCAGCTCTTAGCCACCGGCCGAAGCCTAAAGGCAAAGCAGCAGCAGCTCAAAGCCGAACAAGATACCCTCAACGACAGATGGATGAAAGTCTTGGCAGCCGAAGAAGGGTACAACACCAAGCGATCGGATCAAAACAAAAGTTACCCATGCTGGCGTCTGCTACCGCAATTCGACGACGAGGCGTTTGAGCCCGTATCTCCCAGGCGCACCCTGTATGACCAGCCAGACTGCCCCCCTCTAGGAGGGGAAAGGCCGGCTCGAGAGACCGAGTACAGACCTGCGTTTCCCCGCTGGAGAGGAAATGATCCTATACATCCTGAAGATCGATATGACTTACGACAGGACTTAGACCATAGAGCAGGTCACACAAGATCCATCTGCGGATCTAGAGGGTACTCCCCCGCTAGACGGGACGGGTACCAACCGTGGCTCGACCGCAACAACAAAGATCAAGATCAATACTGGGCCCAAACGACGCCCAATCTTAGGCATAACGTAGCCCGAGTTAGAGGCGCTGCCCACCCACTGTGCTTCACAGAAGAGGTTATGCAACATCAGTTCCCCGAAGGGTTCAAACCTGTAAACATAGAACAATATGACGGGACAACAGACCCGGCCATGTGGATTGAACACTTTCTTCTCCCCATTCAAATGGCCCGAGGAGATGATCTCCACGCCATCAAATACTTGCCCCTAAAGCTTAAAGGACCAACTCGGCACTGGTTAAACAACCTCCCCAAAAACTCCATTGGGAGCTGGGAAGAGCTCGAGGATGCCTTCCGATCTAACTTCCAGGGCACATATGTCCGCCCCCCCGGACTCCTTCGACTTTAGCAACGTCGTCCAAAAAGCCAGCGAATCAGCTAGACAATTTTGGAATCGGTTCCTAACCAAGAAGAACCAGATCGTTAATTGTCCGGATGCCGAGGCAATAGCCTCTTACAGACCTAACATCCCGGATGAATAGCTAGCTCGTCAGCTCGGCCAGGACAAGCCGAGAACAATGTCTGCCCTTACCTCACTCATGACCCGCTTTTGCGCGGGCGAGGACAATTGGCTAGCTCGTCGAAGCCACAACCCCGAAGAACCTACCACCTCTGAAGTGCAGGATGGAAACGGGAAACTACGGTGCAACAAGAACAAACGCCGGCACAACAACGGTGATCCCGTGGACACGGCCGTAAATGCTTGTTTACGCAACTCAAAAACCGGACAGCGGAAGAAGCCCTCTAAAGGAAATAGAGACGGACCTTCCACGCTGGACAAAATCATGGATAGGCCCTGCCAGATCCACGGCACCCAAGACATGCCTTCCACCCACACCAACCGTAATTGTTGGGTATTCAAACAAGCCGACAAACTTGCAGACGAGGAGCAGGGCAAGGGCCCATGCAGCGAGGACGATGAAGAACCTCGCGGGCCAAACAATGGAGGACAGAAGCAATTTCCTCCCGAGGTAAAAGCTATGAACATGATATACGTCACATGCATACCCGAAAGGGATAGGAAGCGCGCCCTTCGGGAGGTCTACGTCGTAGAGCCCATAGCCTCGAAATTCAACCCATGGTCAACTTGCTCGATCACCTTCGACCGTAGGGACCATCCGACCAGTGTCCTTCATGGAGGCTCGGCGGCCCTTGTCTTAGATCCGATCATCGACGGGTATCACCTCACTAGAGTCCTCATGCACGGAGGTAGTAGCCTTAACCTGATTTATTCAGACACGGTGAAAACGATGGGTATCGATCCGTCAAGGATCAAACCCAGCAATACTACCTTTAAAGGAGTAATCCCAGGCGTTGAAGCCCGCTGCTCGGGCACCGTGACTTTGGAAGTAGTGTTCGGCTCGCCCGACAACTTCCGCAACGAGGACTTGATCTTCGACATTGTCTCTTTCCGCAGCGGCTATCATGCACTGCTCGGCCGTATAGTGTTCGCTCGGTTTAACATTGTTCCCCATTACACACATCTGAAGCTCAAGATGCCCGGACCCAAGGGGGTCATCACTGTCAATGGCAATACAGAGCGCTCCCTCCGAACTGAGGAACACACAGAGGCCCTGACAGCCAAACTCCATAACGACAACGAAGCGCCAAGGCCCCAATCAGCCATCAAGGCATGACAGGCGAGCAAACGAGCCCGAGCTTAATTTGATCTCCCGGAGCCATCACCCTCAACACAAATAGGGATACGCTCCCCACAGCAACGCCCAACTACCCGTAAGGTATGTACCTAGAAGGCTCAAAATACCATGGGCAGCTGTGGAGACCCACTTGGAAGGACCAAGTGTTCGGCTCAACCGAACTACTGCCAAAAACGTGTCTTCGGGCAAATAACAGGTACCATTTAGGACCTCCCGAGCGTCAAGCACCCACATACTACGACGACTTCTCAAGAGCCTCTCTCAAAGGTCCGTTCGCCTATAGCAATCACCTTTCAAGGAGCACAACCCCCCTCGAGAGCAAAGGAGCAGCAGGGCACATCGGGGGTGCCAAGCCACCTATCGAAGACCCTCGGTAAACCTTTCCTCTATAAAATTTGGTTTTAAAAGCAGATTACCTGTAACAGTTGCTTCGGTGGTTCGAATTATAAGAATTCATCCGAAATAAAGATTATCCTTTACGACCCTCTTGCATAATTTTATGTTACATAAACTGTTTTCCACACTGTGCCGCCGAAAAGTAAAAATGTTCATTACATGTTAGATGCGACCGGCTAATAGACTGGGGTTGACTATAAAGCTTGCCCAAGCATCACCCTGACACTTTTTTATGTGTTCGGCATCTCAAATATTGCATTATATGAATTGGTTCCGAATTATGTCTTGGGTCAATGGTTGGGCTGCCCGGCTCCTGTGGTTACCCTCTTACATTCCGCTCGTTCGGCTAAAAGGGTAAAGGGAGAACCACTGTGATTGTATTTCTAGCTCGCCAGGTCAAGTACCTCAGTGGAGAAAGCCGAATACCGACCGTCATAATAAGGGAGAACCGGTCTTTGATCCGAGTACAAGTGTCAAACTAAAAATCCATGGAGGTTATTCCGTGTTACACGAAGGGTTTGTACCTTCACAAACCATGTGATAATGGTTTTTACCTCGGTTCATCAGAATATCAAAAAATAATGGGAGCCAGTCACTAGCCACCGCAGTCAAGCTCCTATGGCTAAGTGAAAGCACTAAAGCAACATAGTCCGATTGCCTCGTTTCCCTCCCACACTACCGCCTCCGGGCACCGATATGTCGGTTAAAGGTCATGGTGCGGAGATCGAAACACCTCTTGTAACATCTACATGGGGTCTGAAGCCGACGACTGGCAACTTTCAGTTAAAACAGCCACACAGAAGTCAAAATAATACAAAGCTAAAAAGCATGATATACAATGCAACCGCATTATAAAGCGAAACAGTCATTGGGTACAGGGCAGAACTCTCACTCATAAATTACATCTTTCGGGCAAAGGGCCTCTATTGCCCGAGCACCATCCATCATGATGGGATAGTAATGCTCGGGGCGCCCATGTTCCTTCCTAGGAGGCAGAGGTCCGACGGCCACTCGGCCGGCTTGAGCTTCGGCTAGTGCACCATGGTCTTTGCAAAGGCCATGCTAGCTCCCTCGATGCATGCAGAACGCTTCAGGACATCAATCCGGGGCGAGGCTTCGCATAGTTTCTGCAGTAAACCGAAGTAACTGCTCAGCAGTGGCTCCGCGGGCCACAGCCGGAGGTAGAGGTCCTTCATGGCCGGCTCCGCCATCCGGTGCAGCTCCATCAACCGCTTCATTTGGTCGCTAAGGAGAGGAGTCTATTCGGGGGTTCGAAATTGCGCCCAGAACAGTCTGGACTCGACATCCCCATCCCGAGTAGCAAAGTACCTGGCCGTGTCCGCTGCACTGCTCGGGAGATCCGTAAAGTCGCCTGGGGAACGCCACACCCGTGTGAGCAACACAAACCTCTTACCACCAAAGGCACATTGCATCAAGTATGGCTTACCATTCGCGATCAGCTTGACTTGCCGAAGTTGTTCTTCATAGAACCTCCTATACCCGCTCGGCTTTGAGCACTGAGGTCAGCGAGGATAGCTCTGCGGCTTGGTCCTTGTTCTTTTTCTCAAGGGCCTCACACTTAGTGCTAGCGTCCTTGAGCTCCTACTACGCCTCTAACACCCGGGCCTCGTGCTTGTCGCTAACGATTTTCACCGACGATAGTTTAGCAAACGCATGTTCAGCCTTCGCTTTCTGATCTGCGGCCTCCTTCTTTGCTTCTTTTAACTCGGCCATGAGTTTCTTGACCTTCATGGCGACAGCTATAGTCATAGTGGGCAACCAACGCTTAGGGACACCAGCCAGAATAACTTAAATTAATGAGGGAAACAATGGCCCAATCGGTACCGCCCGGACATACCTTGCGCTTTGTCGAACCATTTGTTGAGGTGGTCAAGCTCCTCATTGGAGCTCTTGAGCTTCCGATTCAGCTCGGCCAGCTCCACGGCGTTGGCGCACGCCGCCGAAGACGAGGCCTAGAAAACAATTTATGTGTATCAGACTCCCAAGCTGTCAGTTTTATACCCTCTGCTAGTTTTTCTACGAAACTTTTAGAATTTCGGGGCCATAAATTGTTCTCACTACCATTCGTATTTTCAAGTTATTTGACCCCCGTGTGAGTTTTTCAAACTCACCCAGGGCTCAGGGGCTACTACACTTATAAAGATTGCATAACCTTAGATTAACTTTTCCTTGAAGAAAGAATATTACATGGCTTACCTTGAAGCCCGACAAGAGACCATTGAAGACCTCCTTCAGTCCACTATCAACGGATTGAATGCTCTGTAAAACCGCACCCATAAGGGCGTGGTGATCTTCGACGATGGAGGAGCCGGATAAATCCTCCCGCATCGTGGGTGACCACCTAGGTGCGGCCCGCTCTGTTACAGGCGGCACGGGTGGTGATGCCTCGGCTCTTCCTTTGGGGGAGGGTTGGGTTGACAACTCCGAAGGCATAGCATGCTCCGAAACCGTCTTTGGAGGGGGCTCGGATGGACCAGTCCCCCCCTCTTTGTTTACCAGGAGGGGTCCGTCCTCCTGTTCGTCGATGGCCGAGGTGTTAATCTCTGCCATATCATCGTCGCCCCCACCCCAGTGTTTGGCCTAGGAGGGGCCTGGCAAGATAGCACCTCCGCGGTTTGCTCGGCAACCCAGGGAGGTGTGGAGCGTGATGCACTCCAGCTCTCCACTAGCTCGGCTGGCGGGGATTCCCCCTCTGAGACCTGATCGGTGGGGAAATCACGTAGTGGGCTACAATAAGGAAGGTATTCATCCGGTTAGTAGCATAACTCTGTACGAAGGTACCAGAGGATCTTTGTATCCGTACCTCTGGGTCGGGGGCTTGACCCTGGGGTTCCTTCGGGGAACCTATTCGAAAGCCTCGGACTCCTCGCCAGAGTCCCGGCTATCATCGGACAGGACCACTTTGGCCCTGTGTGACCTTTTTGGGGCAGGAGGAGGCAGATCCTCCTCAACATCTTCTGACGTCGCCCTCAACATCTTCTGACGTCGCCCTATTCAACATGCTCTTCTTCGTGAGTGGAAGAGGCATGGGTCTCCCCGGACTTAGTGTCCGGGGCCCCCCCTTGGGCGAAGGCCCTCTCGAGCCTCCTTTTTCTTGCCCATCTTCATCTTCTCCTTCTTCTCCGACTCCGAGTATGGCACCACGACTAGCATCGCCGTCAATAGGGCCATCATGGGGTCTTCGGGCAGCGCGGCCGGACTATTAATCCGCACAATCTTGTCCAGCCATTTCTGTGAAGACGAGGAAGATGGGGTCAAGTTCCTTCCTAAAACGCAGAGCCCAAAAATAAAAATAGGAGCTTTGTTGTACCTTTGTAGGAGGGGTATCGGCGTCTAGGACGGTATTTTGTTCCTCGGCCGGCCATTCCTCCTGGGGCTTGAACATCACCTTCCACTGCTTCTCGCGGGTAGAGCGGTAAAATTGGCGCACGGTGGCGGGGTTGTCAAGCTTGTAAGCCAATATTGGGGAGGCCCGGTGCTGGCAAGGGAGAAGACGGTGGTGGAGCATGATCTGGACCATGTTGGTCAGCTTCATGTTTGCCTCTATCATCTGGAAGATACACTTTGGCTGTGATTTTACCTCCGCGGCCGATCCCTAGTCGAGGCTCTTTTTGACCCACGAGGTTAGCCTCGTGGGGGTCTGGATCTGAACCTATAGGGCGTCGCCTAGTCCGCGTCTCGTGGTTCGGTGATGTAGAACCATTCTTTTTGCCAAACCTTGACAGTATCGATGAAAGTGCCTTCCGGCCACTCAACCCGTGGGAGTTTGCTCATCACTGCCCCTCCACAATCCGCGGGTTGGCCATTGACTATCTTCGGCTTTACGTTGAAGACCTTGAGCCGTAGGCCGAAGTGCGGTTGGACCCACAAGAAGGCCTTGCAGATGATAATGAAGGCCGAGATATGCATGAAGGAGTTCGGGGGGAGGTCATGAAAGTCTAACCCGTAGAAGAATATTAGACCCCTGACGAACGGGTGGAGTGGGAAGCCCAGTTCCCGGATGAAGTGGGGAATGAACACCACTCTTTCGTCCGGCTTCGGCGTAGGAACCACCTGGCCTGCCTCGGGGGCGCGTTGGACGACGTTGGCCGAAAGGTAACCGGCGCGTTTCAACTCCTGAATGTGGATGTCAGTGACACAAGAGACCTCCCACTTTCCCTTGGAACCCGAACCGGCCATGGCAAGAAGGATTGGATCTAAGCGCTTGGAGCTTAGGGGAGTGAGAGGGCGAGGATGAGTCTGAGATGCGTGTGGAGGCCTTGGGGATTTTCTCCCTTTTATGGGATGCTGTAATACCAAGAGCCCATTTTACTGCACCACGGGCCTCGCCACTTCCCGAAATAATCGTGCCGTTACGCGCGCGTGGGATAACCCAGATCCTTAATCATATCCCATAAAAAACAGAGCACGATTTTTACTTTGATGAGACGTGCCAATGGAGGAACTGCCTCAAACAGCGAATCGAGTTTTCATAACTGGCAAGTGGGTGTGGCCTGCCTTGACCTTTCGTTAGAAAAGTTGTCAGGCAAGGCACTATTCATACTCAGGCGCTTGGTCTTGGAGATTAAGCAACATATGATTGTTCGGAAAACAGGGAGTCATCGGCGGCAAACTGGAGTGAGCCGAACATAAAGGGGGAAAGGAACTCACCCCGCAAGCCGAAGACTTTGGACGCGCGAAGCTTCTAGTTGTCATGGACCCCGACATTGCAGGCTAGTTCGGGGGCTACTGAGGGAGTCCGGGACTAAGGGGTCCTCGGGCCGTCGGCTTAGCCATCATGGGCCGGCTTGGTGCACTGCTCTAGGGCTATCGCGAGAAAGCCGAACCATAAGGCGACCCCGTATTCAGAGAGGAAACCTCCGAAGACTTGGTGTCTCCTCCAAGGCTAGAAGAAAGGATCGGCGTATCTATCCCCGATTAGGAAACATATCATTTGTAACCCTAGATACCCCTGGTGTCTATATAAACCAGGGGTTTAGTTCGTAGAGGGCAAGTGAACTCATCTAGGGTTTTAGCTCATCGGATCTCGAGGTAGATGAACTCTGTAATCGTCATACACATCAATACAACCAAGCATGACGTAGGGTTTTACCTCCTCAAGAGGTCCTGAACCTGGGTAAACACTGTCCCCTTCGTCTCCTACTACCCATCGATCCAAGATCCACAGCTCGGGACCCCCTACTCGAGATCAGCCGGTTTTGACACCGACACCCGCGTTGGGTGCAAGTTGTTTGGTCATTTGTGTGTAGCCGCTGAAGATGGTTGAGGATTGATATTCCTATTGGTTCGATAAACCTTGGTTTCATAACCGAGGGAAATACTAACCCACTTTGTGTTGCGATAAACCGTTCCTCTTCACGGAAAACCCAATGCAGATCACGAGTATCAGTGTCATAGCAGGTGTTGAGGCTCGTTGCACCGGACACGTGTCACTGGAGGTCGTCTTCATATCACCTGAGAACTTCAGATGCATGGAGTTAATCTTCGACATTGTCCCCTATCGAATTGGATACCATGTGCTCCTAGGGTGCATAGCATTTGCTCGCTTCAATGCGGTCCCACACTATGATTATCTCAAGCTCAAGATACCAGGACCCAACGGCGTTACTACAATCTATGGTAATACAGAACGCTCCCTTCGTACTGAGTAGAAGACTGTGGTGTTCGCAGTTGAGGTGCAGGCATCCGAGGACACTGCCCGTGGTGGTAAACACCCTTCTAGCTCTTCGAAGCACTCGCGGGCCACACAAGTCAACCTCAGACACATACCCTCATACCCTAAATAGGGGTCTGTGCTCCTCGCGTGTTCCCCTTCGAAGGGGCACTACGTCCCCAGGGTTCACAATTTCGCACTCAAAATCCCTTGGGCCACCAAGGAGCCAAAATTTATGAAAACCCAGGATTGGCTAGATCGAGGAACGGTTAAGCTTCGAGATCCCATACCAGCAAGGTCCTGTCAAAGATCTCGCTAGGAAAATATACCCACGTGGCTTTAACCACACAATGGACATCTGCAGACCTTTAAGAGTAATCGGCAGGCAAGCTCTTCAAGCACACGTGAAGCCGAGGTTGCATACAGTCCATCTCAGTCCTCGCCATCAACGAGGATAAGCTGATCAACAACGGAGACGCAGACGTGCGACAGGAAGCGGCCCGGGCTTATAAACCCGATGATAATATCCACTCTATTATCCTATGCTCCTTTACTTTTTTGCAATGTATCTTTTTAGTTTCTCTCGTTATTGCTCGACATGTAAGGCTTGAAGTTATAAAATAAACAAATCATGCTCCTCAAGGTCCTTACTGTATTTTTTTACAAGCACAACCTATGAGCTACAAGAACGTTTGCAAGATACAATTGCTAAAAGGATTCGTTGCGCTGTCTCAGTCCGAAGTACTTGGCGTCCCGGATGTTGCACTATATGCATCAGTTTTGAACCTAGATTTCGATCAATAGTTGGGTTGCCCGGCTCCAATGTGCACCCCTTACGTTTCTAAACAAATTCAGCTAAGGGTGTAACGGGAGAACCACTGCGATAGTGCCACCAGTTCAATTGGCAGAGCACCTCAGTGGAGAAAGCCGAAAACTAACTATCTAGGTAAGCGAAAATTGGACAACAATCCGAAGACCGCGTTAGGCGACGTGTCGTTAGTGATCACCCATGTTAAACGACAGGCTTATTCATAGCACAAGATGAAGTGGGTAACGTCGTAAGCCTCAGCTGCCTCAAGCCGACCACTTAAACACACCGGGGGCTCATCATCAGCCCCCACACTCAAACTACTATGACTAAGTGAAAGTTATAAAACCATTATAGTTTGATTGCCTAGTTCCTACAAGCACGAACCACCATTGGGTACTGAGACATCGGCTAAGGGTCAAGAGCTGCCTCAAGGAACACCCTCTATATATTCTACAATTGGGTTGAAGCCGACGACTGGCCACATTCAGTACAACACAGTCGCACAGGAGGAAAATCAATTAAAATAAAATACACATATACGAGGAAATCTAAAAGACATACTCATTAAAACAAAAGATTTTTCTTTACATCCCACGTACTTTGGCACTCAGAAGTACTACAACTGATACAAAGTGTCCTTTGGACACATGGCTTTGGTCGTCCGAGCACCCTCTGCCACTTCGGCATAGAACTGCTCCGCGGTGCGATTTTACCATACGGGGGGCCCCGCAACACAGGCCACGGCTTCCACCTTCTGGAAATGCGTGTTCACACAAGCGTACGCTCGCCGGGCTCCCTCGAAGCACACCGATTGCTTCCAGCGACCTGCGGGCCAGCAACCTGCAACCGGGCCAGGAGCCCAAGGAGGCTGGTCGGCAGAGGTTCAGAGTTCCACAACTTGATGCAGAGATCCTGGAGCACTGGCCTCGCCATGCGGATTAGCTCCACTAGCTGCATCATTCGATCGTTCAACATCTGTGGCGACGAGGAGTCCGAGAACTGTCGCCAGAAGGCCTTCTCCTCTTCATGGCCCTCCAGCTGCTCGAAGTGTTGGACGGCGTCCGTCACACAACCCGGAAGATCCGCGAAGACCTCTGTGGAATACCACATCTAGGTGAGCTCGATGCACCCTTCGCTGCCAAACACACACTCCAATAAGTACGGCTTACCCATGGCTATTTGCTCCACTTTTGGAGCACCCCGCGATTGGTCGGGGCCGCGACCTGGAACTCTGAGTGCGTAAGCTGAAGATTCTGGAGCTCTTACTTGGTCTGCTTCTCCTTGGCCTGAAGTTTTCGCATGTTTCCAACATGCCCTTCAGGGTCTCCTAGACCTCCATGACCCGCACCCGGTTCTTATGCCTCGCCACCTGCTCGGCAGCTAGGTCCTCCTCCGCCTTCGAGGCTGCATCCTTCTCCTGCTCCGCCTCCTGCCGAGCCTTCTTTAGCTCGGCCTTGAGCCCCACAAGCTCAGACAAAGCCGCTGTCATTCAAACAGTTTGGCGTCAACTTCTAACTCAACAACAAAACACAGTACGTTTCTAGCATTCAACGAACAAAGAAGTACATAACGTTTACCTTGAGACTACTCAAACCATTGGTTCATCAAGTCGAGGTCTTTCTCAGACCTCTCGAGCTTCCGGTTTACCTCCACTATCTCCTCGGAAACAGCATTCGAAGCCGAGGTAGAAACCTGCAAACAAAGATTTTTTCACGTAAAGCCCCACGGCCAATCTATCAAACCTCGAACGCGTGCCCTGTGTCCTCGGGGCTACGCATCAAATTCATGCTTCTATTCGATCCCCACACCGGTTCCTCGAAACCGGCCTTGGGCTCGGGGGCTACTCACTTACCAGGACGTTTAGAAGGCCATGAGAACATGTCCTTGGATACGTAAAGGGATTTGCAAAGTAAATGCAAAACAAAAATTATTGCACAAGGATAAAAACGTACCTCGAAGCTCGTAACAAGGCCCTTGAAGACCTTGTGCAATCCGTCTTCCACGGACCGGAACCTTGCTGCGCCGTGGCTATCAATGCACCATCCTCTTGCTTCAGGGAGGAGCCCTTGGGCAGGAGGTGCAGGCAGCAAGACCGCGGACCCAAGCACCTGCATGTTGGGCGAAGTGGTCTCCGGCCTCGTCGTTGGAGCCTGGACAGACTGCGACTAGGCCTACGTGTGGCCCAATGTTTCCTTGGTGACCTCGGGTACCTTATCCCCTTGGCCCTGCAGGACCGAGGTGTCAACCTCGGTCATGTCGATAGAACCTCCGGCCTCCGTAGTCTCAACCTTGGGGCCGGAGCAGAAAACACCTACCCCAGCCCATCACGAGCTGGCGGAGGACTGTGGGGGTTCGGGGTCCCACTGGCGAATGGTAGTCTGCTTGAGGAGTCGCTTGGGCGCACCTTCGGCGGACTGCAGAAAGACACTCGTATGAGCTTACTCCTACTAAAACATAGATCTAATGAAGCACAGAATGTGGAAAACTGTGACTTACCCTCGAGGTGTCATTTTTTTCCTCCCCAGTACGAGGGGACCGTCTTTGGAATTTTCGGAGAGCGAGATCTTCCCTGACGGTTTGTCGGCAGCCCCGGCCGAGATTCTCTTCAACCTCTTTTGGCCCATGGGACTCGCTCCGGCTTTGGCATCCTCCGACGCCGCCCTCTTCCATTTAAGGTAAGGGTCTTCCTCCTCCTCCTCCGCGTCTTCATTGATGGCGGAGGTATGAGTCTCCTCGGACCAGGCGACCGACGCCTCCCACTTCCGAGGACCCGCCCTGCCCCTCTGGGACTTTGGTCACTTGGGGACTACCACCTACGGCTCAGCGACTAGGAGCGCCGTGCGCTGAGGAGTTCTCGCCTCCTTCGGCAATGGGGTTGGGCATTGCATGGCCTGCATCTTGGCAGACCATTTCTGTGCATAGCAAGCAAATCAATTCATTGAGATCTGTCTCATCAAGCGACGAAAGAATAATATGAACACATGTGTTAGAACACTTATTTCTCGGTCTCCATGGGCGGCCTCGAATCCGCGGTCTTGCCCCTCCTCGGGTACGTCGTCCTTGGGCAACTCAAACAGCCGCGTCCACATACCGGCCAGGATGGTGTGGAAGAAGTGATAACGGGCCCCGCGTCCTCAGGTTTGTACTCCCACATCGGTTTGGTCTGACGTTGGAGCAGGAGGTCTTGGCGGTGTAGCATGACATTGATCACCTCGGGGGAGGTGGAGGTTCTTCTCAATGGAGCACCACCTGATCTTCTTGACCAGTGCCCCCACCTTGTTTGCATCCCCCCAGGCGACGCGTTTCTCCGTCCAGGACTTGAGATTCCTTGGGGGCCCGGACAAAAAGGCCGGGACTTTGGTTTGGCCGGGGGCACGCGACTCAGTGATATAAAACCACTCGCGCTACCATTCCTTCACCGTATTGATGATGGTGCCTTGGAACCAGTCAGCATTCTGGTTCTTGCTGATCATGGCCCCTCCGCACTCTGCCAGATCGGAGCCGTTGGACTTCGGCTTGACTCCGAAGGTCTTCAGCCAGAGGCCGAAGTGCGGCTCGAAGTGGAGGTAAGCCTCGCAGACAGTGATGAAGGAGTCAAGGTGAAGGATGGAGTTCGGGGCCATGAGGTGGAAGTGGAGCCCATAGTAGAACATGGCCCCGTGCATGAATGGATGCAACGGGAATCCCATGCCTTGAACAAGGTGGGGACTGGAGACTACCTGCTCCCCCGCGTTGGGAGCGGGCACTTGCTAGCTGGCTTCTGGAGCGCAGGCATCGATGGAGGCGGGGAGGTACCTCGCGGCACACAGCTCCAGGATGGTGCCATCCGTCATGATGGAACCACCCTGGTGCCCTTTGAGGGTATCGGCCATGGTGGGATGGGGGAGGTTGGATTTTCTGAAGGAAAGGGCTGCGAAGTTGGATCTAGGCACTGGAGCTAGACGAAGAGGCATGTGGAGGAAATGAGAGCATGGATTACTAGTGCTGACCACTTTTTACTCTTATAGGCTGTTGAAAAACCAAGAGTCCCCTTAACCCCGCCGATAAAAATGCCACCCCCACAAATTTTTTCGTTATTCATATGGGGGGAAACAAAATCTTGATGATATCCCTAAGAAAATGGGCACGATCTCCACCTTGATGGGACATGCTAGTAAAAGGGTGTCTTGGGCCACAATTCGGGGTAGGCAGTAACTGCTCGACTTGTCATGGGGTGCGCCGCTTTGATAAAGTTGCAGGCTAGGTGGAACTATTCACACCTATGTGGTCGGCCTTTGAGGCTAAGTTACCCCGTCTCTTCGGACAAAATACAAGCTCAGTCAGGTTTTGTTTATAAGATGCCACTTCTTTTAAAAGCGGATCTAGAGTTTGGAAATCGTTAGGGGGGACTCGTCTGTCAAGCCAAGAACCTCAGATCTGAGGTTATCTTCATCAAGGAAATCGTCCTCGGCATAGAAGACCAGTTCGGGGGCTACTGACGGTCTCCTAGACTAGGGGTACTAGCCTAGTCGGCCCATGTTCCTTGGATCGAACCGATGGGCCTTCATTCTTCCCTAGATGGACTCCGGAGGCTGTATTTCTCCTACCGCCTCTATACCAAGATACCGACCTTGTAAACCCTAGGTACCCTACCTGGCGTGTATATAAGCCGCATGGTTTAGCTTGTAGAGGGGACATCAACACAATATCATTCACCTAGACCTAGAGTTAGAACACATCTGACGATCTCGAGGTAGGTCAACTGGGTAATTGATACTTCTTCATCAATATAAACAAGAGTCGGACGTAGTGTATTATGTCCATCAAGAGGGCCTGAACCTGGGTAAACACCGTCTTCCTTGTTCTTGTTACCATCCGTCCGAGATCCACAGCTCGGGACCCCCTACCCCGAGGTCTGCCGGTTTTCACACCGACACCATGGTGATTAGATCACAAGATGAACTCATTGAAGACGGCATAAAAGATGAATAATTGATTGATGGTATTTCTAGAATAGTTGTCGGATGCAATACACCAATTTCAAGGATGACTAACTTGGAGATAATGGCTACATTGATGAAGTTGGTGGCGGCTATGAACATTAGATGGGAAATGGCGACGGCTAGGGTTGGAAGATAGCTTATGGTTCTGTGTTTCACGAATTTTGACATCTGTCTTACTATTATGGTATCGAACCCTTTATGGCGTTTGCTAGGTAGACGTCCTGGAGCCAGCGACATTTGGTACGATTGCTGGTACGAGTATGTGCGCTCGTATCATGCGTCGTCTCGCGCTCTGGATGCACTGGTGCGCCTCTGATACATCCATTTTGCATCATGTTTTCCTAATGTTATTTATAGTGTTTTAAAGTTATATTATACTTTCTCATACAAATCTAATGCCTTTCTCGCTTAAAATGCAAGATATACCAAAAGTGGGAGATTGCCGGTAGCTGGAATTGGATACGTCTCCAACGTATCCATAATTTATGAAGTATTCATGCCACATTTATCTATATTTACAATACTTTTATATGGTTTTGATGCAGTTTACATGATTTAATTAGAACAACCCCGAACTGATGCTGTTTTCAATGGAATTACCATCGTGTTGTTTTTTATGCAGAAAATAAAAGTTCTCGGAATCGCCCGACACTTTTTGATGATTTTTTCTGGACAATATAAGAAATAATAGAGCGAAGAAACACAGGAGGGGGGCCACCAGGTGCCCCCAAGCAATCAGGGCGCCCTGACCCCCCTGGGTACACCCTGATAGCTTGGACCACCTCGTGGCTCCGTTTCGCGTGATTCCAACGCCGAAAAATGCTATATGTACAGAAACTCTCGAAAATAAACCGAGAACGTCCGCTCCGCCGCCGCAAGCCTCTTTACTGAAGAAAAGTCATCTGGAGCCCTGTTCCGACACCCTGCCGGAGGGGGCAATCATCACCGGAGGACATCTTCATCATCCCGGCGGTGTCGATGACGAGGAGGGAGTGGTTCAGCCTCGGGGCTGAGGGTATGTACTAGTAGCTATGTGAGTGATCTCTCTTTCTCTCCTCTCTATCTCTCTCTCTCTCTCGTGTTCTTGAGATTTCACGATCTTGATGTATCATGGGCTTTGTTAATATAGTTGGATCATATGATGTTATTCCCTTGCTATCTTGATGTGATGAATTGAATCTTTCCCTTTGAGATCTCGTTATGTTGGATTGAATACTTTGGGTTTAGAATAGTTGATTTATGTCTTGCATGTGGATACCCGTGGTGACAATGGGGTATTCTATTGATTCACTTGATATATGTTATGGCATTAACTTGCGGATTCCGGTGGCCTTGGGGATCTATGCACATGGGTTGATGCACGTTTTCATCCTACTTTCTCCGATAGAAATCTTGGGGATACTCTTTGAAATTCTTTTCCGTGGATCGAATATGATGAATCTGAAATTGTTTGATGCATATCGTAAGATTGACTCAAGGCTACTTGTGGTGACATTATATTATCTAGGTGATATTAGGGTTGATTGATGTGTATCAAATGGTGTTATTCTAGTACAAACTCTAGGGCTGTTTGTGACAGTTAAAGGAATAGCTCAAAAGATTGATCGGAAAGAATAACTTTGAGGTCGTTCTACTACCTACAACAATGTCATCTTATGTTATCAGCTAGATATGAACTTTGGAGTGATTGTTTGTCGCACGTTGAGGGATGATCATATTATTCTATTTTTTCAGCATTGTTGAGAGATTGCACTAGTGAAAGTATGAACCCTAGGCCTTATTTCCAAGCATTGCAATACCGTTTATGCTCACTTTTACTACTTGCTACATTGCTGTTTTTATATTTTCAGATTATAAAAACCTATATCTACTATCCATATTGCACTTGTATCACCATCTCTTCGCCGAACTAGTTCACCTATATAATTTACCATTGTATTCGGTGTGTTGGGGACACAAGAGATTTATTGTATTTTATTGCAGGGTTGTTTGAGATAGACCATCTTCATCCTACACCTCCCACGGATTAATAAACCTTAGGTCATCCACGTGAGGGAAATTTGCTGCTGTCCTACAAAACTCTACACTTGGAGGCCCAACAACGTCTACAAGAATAAAGTTGCGTAGTAGACATCGAGCTATTTTCTGGCGCCGTTGTCGGGGAGGTGAGTGCTTGAGGTTTATCTTTAGATCTTGCAATTAAATCTTTTAGTTTCTTGTTTATCACTAGTTTGGTTTACAAAAATAAAAATACAAAAAAATGGAATTTAGGTTACCTCAATTGCTTCATCTTTATAATGTCTTCCGTGAAAATGATGGTTCAGAAAATGGTGCTCAATTTTAGGAGGAAGAATTTATAAAAATGCTTAATGTGAGTTCCTTGAATGATGAGCATGGCTGCAATGTTGCTAGTATGAATTCTCTAAATTTGCATGATTCTAAGAGCATCTCCAACAGAAGATGTAAATTTGGAGATGTAAAAGTAGGTGTTGTATAATTTACATCACCAAAAAGTGGTTTTTAAATCTCCAAAAAAGAGCAAACTCCAACAGATGATGCAAAACGGAGATGTAAAAGTGCATCTCCAACAGGTGATGTAAACTTCAGATGCATAACCGGCCGGCCGCCGCGCGACTGCTGTTTGACTGCTATTCATCTGTGGACGGCCGCATTTTCATAATTGTAGCAACAAAAGTGCATCATCGATCATAGTTTTAAATTCTACAAGCAAATGTCAATTGTCGCAAACGAAGTTGTTGGTCCAACAAATGAAAATGCACATAGACATCACTCAATTTCCGTCCTCTCCGTTCTCACTAGTGCCATTGTTGACGGTGGTATCATCATCATCAACGACTTCTTTATTAACATTTTCTTGCGTTGAAGTCTCATTGCTGCGAACTCCACCGTAAGCACCTTCATTGTAATCTCCCATGCCGGTCATGTTGCCACCGAAGCCACCTCTCATGCCACTCATCATGTTGCCACCGAAGCAACCTCCCATGCCACTCATCATATTGCCGCCGAAGCCACCTCCCATGCCACTCATCATGTTGCCACCGAAGCCACTTCCCATGCCGGTCATGTTGCCACCGAAGCCACTTCCCATTCCACCTCCCATTCCTCCGAAGCCACCATCCATGTTGCCACCAAAGCCACCTCCCATGTTTCCACCGAATGCACCTTTCATGGCACCACCCATCATGTTCATGTACCCTCCCATTCCACCTCACATTCCTCCTCCCATGCCACCTCCCATTCCTCCTCCCATGCCACCTCCCATTCCTCCCATGGGACCTCTCATTCCTCCTCCTATCATGCTTCTCATGAGCATTTGCTTCTTCATGAGAATTTCATCGCGACAAAGTTTGACATACTCCTTTTCCTTGACATCAAGAGTGGATGTGTCCATGAACATAAACTTGAATGCCTTCTCCTCCACTATCCTCATCTCCTTGGCCGCCGCCTTTCTCTCCTCAATCTCAACTTTTCTCTCCTCGGCTGTCGCCAACCTCTCTTCGGCCTCCACCCTGTTCTCCTCGGCCTCTGCCCTACGTCGCTCGGCCTCACTCCTCTCCTCAATTTCTTTCAGATTCAATTTTTTTATTTCGCATATTCTTTCCTCGCCAAGACAATGACATCAAATCCATCCTTGAGATCATTGTCTCCGGCCTTCGACCCCTTCAACACTTCTTAGTTCCATCGGGCCACTATGATTTGGTCTCCCGAGTGAGGAGTGTGGCTCCTTATCTCCTCACCCGGGTCATCTTCATTATCCTCCACCACCATGCTTTTCTTCTTCGAAGCATCAAAAAATTCTCTAGTTTTCCACTTCTCCTCATCCTTGATATCTTTGTAGCAATGATGGAAAGTGAAAGCTTTTCCTTTCTTCTTCCTCTTCTCTCCTTTGTTCTTCCTCTCTCGAAACAATGCTTGCTCAATCATTTTCTGCAACAAAACAATCAAGATGTCATCAACAAATTAGTGAACATTTCAATATTTTTGGAAAGTGGAGAAATCACACAAGAATAGCAAAAGATTATTACCAAGTTACTTTTACCGCAACCACTTGGGTTCATGCGATCAACATTTGCCAAGCAACCCAACCACTTTTGACATTCGTCGTTGATGGTGCCCCAACGTTGGCGAATGGAGTCACTTGAGCGATAGTGCCCGCTAGTGTTGCGCGCATCAGAATTCCTTGGTGCGTTGCCAATATGTGATGGCGGATTGGTCGGTCCCAACGGTTGCAACTTGAGAGACTTTCTTCCAAGCGGTCCAAATCAACACATCTTCTTTGTTGGTATAATTTGCGGTTCTTGCTTCAAAACGAAGCCCTCATCATCCATGTCAAGAATGTCATCACCATATTGTAGAGTTTCATATTCTTGTGATGCATACTCATCATGTGAGTAATCATCATTTGTCACATTTGTGGCGCGCATGAAAGCTTCCTCATCGAGACTACAAATGCACGTACATACAATCAACTAAACATTCTATTGGAATCGACAATTGAAACAACAAAGAAATTCACAAGATTTTTTTTACCCTTAGGACATATGATCGAACACGTTGGATGCGGTAACCTTCGGCATGGACACATCTTTTTCCATGGCCGGCAGTGGCGGCGGGGGACATGGATGAGGAGCACTGGGGCCGGATGAGGAGGCCATGGTCGCCAGTAGCTGCAAATCAACCGCTGAAACAACGTCCAACTTGGACATTTTTGTTGGTCGACCTTGGTTCCCCACAGGGTTGCGCCCCTGCTCCGCCGGCCGCTTGACGCCTCCGTGAGGCTTGGCAGGCCCCTTCTTCTTTGCGGCTTCGGGAGTGATGGCGACCGGCCGGGGTGGGGCGAGTTGGCGCAGAGACGACTGCCGTGGCGCATGGAGGCGGAGGCATCCGCGTTGGGGATACGTGCCTCAAAGGCGGCGACCGCGGCGAGGTGGGTGGGGGCACCGGCGGTGGAGTCGGAGAAGGCGGTGGGGTCATCGGCATCGGCCATGGCGGCGGCGAGCGGCGAGTGGGAGTTGGGCGGCAGCTTGTCGCGTGGAAGGGGAAAGAAGTGGCGGTTTGGCCGTTGGCGGGCGGACGCGATTTTACATCTCCTGGAGTTGGAGATGTAAATTTGCACCACGAAGTGGTATAGTTTAAATCTCCGGGGAGGCGGAGATGTATTTTTTTTACATCTACATCATATGTTGGAGATGCTCTAATGATATGCAAAACCACAAGCTTGGGGATGCTATGTTTGATGAAGATGATATTTTCTGTCCCACAAGTTTTGATGAGCAAATTTATTATGATGATTGCATGCCTCCTATTTATGATGATTATGGTGATGACATCTATGCTATAATGAGTAATGATAACATGAAACTTGTCATCATGATTTTAATTTTCAATTTGTTTATGACAATCAAGTTTATGGATCATGAATGAAAAGGAATTTGTTTGTGGGAAGAGTAATAAATTTTCTATGCTTATGGATCATGAATACAATGCTTTATGTGATAGTTATATTGTCGAATTCTTTCATGATGCTACTGAAAATTATTATGAGTGAGGAACATATGCTTGTGGGAATTGCAGCAATAATGTCAAGTTTCCTCTCTATGTATTAAAAGTTTTAAAGTCATGCTTGTTTTGTCTTCCTATGCAAGTTGATTCTTGCTACAATAAATTGTTTGCTTGCAAAATCCCTATGCATAGAAAGTGGGTTAGACTTAAAAGTGCTTGTCATGTGATCCATGATGCTCTTTTGCATGTTTCAAATACTATTCCTATGTGAGCATCATTGAAATCATCATGCCTAGCTAAAAGGCTTTTAAAAAAGTGCTTGTTGGGAGACAACCCGACACTTATACTTTATGTTTTTTTCCATGTGATTAAGATACTGTAGTAATAATTATTTGTGCCTTTTATTTCAATAATGTGCCAAGTAAAGCCTTTGGGATAGTGTGGATACTTGTTAGTTTGATTCTGTGCAAAAACAAAAACTTTTACGTCCAGTGCAAAATTTATCTGATTTTACTGGAGAGTCAAAAAATTCTGAAATGTTTATAGTTTTCTATGCAAATTTTCTACGTTGTCCTAATGTATCAGAATTTTTAGAGACATGGAAGTATGGTTTAAGTTCAGATCTTCACAAACTGTTCTGTTTTTGACATATTCTGTTTTGCATGCATAGTTTCACTACTAGGAGAATGCTTATAGATAGGACTTTAGCAGTAGCGCCAGTTAAATTGGTAGCGCTACTGCTAATTAGTAGTAGCACGGTCGGCTGAAGGTGCTACTCCTATGCAGTTAGCAGTAGCGCTGGTAAATCAACCTACGCTAGGACTAACTGGTCCCATCCCGACCGACGGGGGCGACCGGTAGTAGTAGCGTTTGCTAGAAAGGAACGCTACTGCTAAATCCCTAGCAGTAGCGCTTCTCTACGGCCCGCGCTACTGCTACTCGGACCCGTACGTAGTTATCCATCCCCCCGCACATGCCCTCACTCTGTCCCTCTCTCCCTCCTCGCCCTCCCTCTAGACTCCGCCACCGCCGGTCCTCCCACCGGCTGCTGCCCCCGACCCCGACCCCGGCGAAGACCCCGGCGACCCCGACCCCGTCGCCGACCAATCTCCTGCCCCGGCGACGTCCACCCCGACCCCGACCCCGATCCGCGCCCCCGGCGCCCTCTTCTTCTCCTCCGGCCGTCTCCTCCGCGTGCCGGCTGTCTCCTTCTCTGGTGAGATTTCCCCAGCCTCCTCCGTCCGTTTGATTGCTAGTTTCTAGGATTGCTAGGCCTGATTTCTAGGGTACTTGCTAGGGCTGATTGTGGCTAGGACATTGCTAGGGCTGATTTCTCGGGTTCTTGCTAGGATTGCTAGGGTTAAATTGTTAATGAAATTAGATAGTTAATAAGAAAATTGGGTCAAAAATTCAGGCGCTCGATATGTACATAGACCTTTTCTTATGTCATTACTCATTTTATTATAGTTTAAGAATTAAACGAGGACACTTAATCGTAGGAAACCAGAAAGTAAAACATTAAACGATAAGAGTGTGTTCTCATAGGAATTTGTTCTCGACGTCGACGATGCCCGTGCCGCATCCTCGTCGTCGACTTGGCAGCGACATCCTTGAGAGGCGCAATGTCTGGGACTGGGCTCCGCCGGGCTGGCACTTGGAGGTGCTACCTTCCGGGGCGCGCAGCTTGGTGAGGAATCCGGGTCTCGTCGTTGACCCGGAGTTTCTTTGGTGGCGATCGTGTGGGCCACTATCGGTGCAGAGGGAGCGCGCCCCAGCTGAGGTGGTACGTCGCCGTGTCAGGGAGGAGGACGAGCACGTCCATCGCTACATGGATGTGTTGGATGCCAGGTTCTCCAATAACCGGCAGGTTCTTCAGGGATCTCACCCGAGTTATGATCCTGTGATGGTTCCTTCTCTTTGGGTGTCCACCACCCGCGACTCGGGAATCGCTAGTCAACTAGATTATTCGATAATATTCGATTTGTATTAGTGATATTATATGATTATATTCGAGATGTATTAGTTATAATATTCGATGATGCATTAACTAGATTATTTGAGAAGATGTATTAGTGATATTATATTCGAGTTCATTATAAATGTATTCAAGATGTATTAGTTATAAATTTTTAGTAAAAAAAGTCAGATACTTTCGGTCTGTCGTTGCTCCTTGTGTGACTTTCATGTGTGTTCTTGATGGAGGAATCCCGAATGTTGTCGTGGGGGGCGCTTCCTCCTCTTCTCTTCTTGCGATATATACCTCGGTATAATGCGCAAGGAGAGGAGAGGGGGTGCGTCCATCACCGACAGTCGAACTATTACTGTGAGATAGTGTCCACCAACATATATACAACACCATATCAGTGCGAGAGATTGCGCACCAACACACCATGAGATATGAGAGTTATTTTAGGAAAGCCTCGATAGACCGAAGTCAACCGATATTGAATTAGGTCTATTTGGACATGTGTGTATGTTATTGCAGGGAACACCTCCTAGTGCCAATGTTTTGCCGGAATGTTGATTCATTTCCGTTCCGGCAAATTCTAGGCACTCAATATGTCTTATTTTAATAATGGTCATGCCGAATTTTTGAATGATGAACACAGGAAATGCCTGACGACGATATGATCCCTGAGTGTGATTACTGCAGCAATGATCGGGGTTTGTGCGATAGGCCTCACCTGCGAGACGGCAGGTTCTTCACCATCAAGCTTGACGAGACCTTCATTGTTTCTACGGTACGCAATGATGACAAGTGTTTTTTCGTAATTAAGCATGACTTCTGTTTCTTTGCTTCAACATGTAATTTCTGATTTGTACAATTCGACTAGTTCATCCCCTGCCATGCAAGACGGTATGTCTTGGAGAGGCTCGGTTTCAAGGACCACGAGAGTATGGAGACGAGGAGAGCTAACCTGAGGACTAAACATGGTCACACATTTCTAGTCAAAGTAATGAATGCAGTTAATAACACAGAATTAGGGTGCTCAAATTGGGAAGCTCTTTGCAAGGCATATGGATTTCAGGAGGATATGGAAATAACCTTCAATCTTTGTCCTGAAGATCATATTGAAGGTAACATCGACATTTGGGTGGATGTCGTTATGCTTCCTGTTTTACCTCCATGTGAGTTTGTCAACCATATTTTTCAAGTAATTAGCATTCTATATTTAAAAATAGTTGGTGTTCATCCATACTAAATTTGTTAATTTATAATTTACAGCTTATTTCGTTTCTTCGAGTGAAACACGGAAATTAATTGACACGACACACTACACTTATGGATCACATCTAACTTGGGAGGAGAAGGATCTTCTTATCAACTTTTTTATTGGTGTCCTGGTTGGTAGGGACAACTTCCCGTCTAATTTGGGAACTGGCCCAAATAATACATTTTACATGCCACTAGTGCATAGGTTGAGGGCGGATGACATTCGCCGAAATATCTTGGTAAGAGTTGCTAATTAAGTACACTACTATTGCGTAAATGGTATTGATTACATTGCTAACTTGGCTACTATTATGTTCTTCAACAGAAACTGCCAAATGATGTTGTGCCTCCGTTGATGCATGGCGAAGGTTATATGATAATTAAAATCCCTATGAGGCCCAAGTTCTCTTTTCCATACTCGACTGAGCGCAAACCACAAAGACGGCTCCAAATTGAAGCATGGGGAGAAATAAAGAAGGATCGCAAGCCACAAGTTGGAGACTGTTGGATCTCTTTGCTTCATCATGGAGACATAGGTGTTATTCTGTTTTATGTCATTTTACCTAGGAGGGAGGACTAGGTCCTATGATCACGAGAGAAGTTTTTCTGGTTTATAGTAACTTGCATGATCGATTAGGATGATTATCATTATGATGTTTTTCTGTTTTATGAGATTTTAACTTGGTATGATTAAGATGATGATGAGTTGTTAGATGAGTAAGATGATGATGAGTTATATGACGTATATTTGATTAAAGTGGATGGATGCAAGTGATCATGTTGAATTAGAGGAAAATATGACGTTGCGATTCGCAACGTCATATTTTCCTCTAATTCAACATGATCACTTGCATCCATCCAATTTAATCTAAATGTTGTTGCTTGCACAATAATTATTGATGTTGTATAATAATATGTATAACCGTGTGTAAATACAACATAAATATAAAAAAAGAAATATGTGCGTTTACTAGTGGCGCGGGTTAGGAAAGAACCCTACTGCTAACTAAGTTAGCAGTAGCATTGGATAAAAGGCGCTACTGCTATACTTTAGCGGTAGCGCTGGGCAAACGGCGCTACTGCTAAAGGTTAGCTGTAGCGCCGTACTAGTAGCGCTGGCACCCGTGCTACTGGTATACATATTTCCAGCGCTACTATAAGCCTTTCTCCTAGTAGTGTTTGCTTGTTTTAGTGTTTCCATAGATTATAGTTAGTGATATAAATTATGGGAATGATAGAATACAATAGGTATTACGTGAGAACAATTATGAACCTTGTCTTGACAGTACCTAAGTGAATGATCTATATTTACTACACTAATCCATCTCACGAAGATCCGTTAAGTCTTTTATGATTGAAGTTTTCATGTTTTGGGTGAGATACCGATATGAGGAGAATAAGGGGCGGCAAAATCCTAAGCTTGGGGATGCCCAAGGCGCCCCAATGGTAATATCCAAGGAATACTAAAGCGTCCAAGCTTGGGGATGCCCCGGAAGGCATCCCCTCTTTCATCTTCTACACTATCGCTTGAAGCTATATTTTTATTCGTCACATAATATGTGTTTTCCTTAGAGAGTCATTTTATTTTGTTGTTCTCTGTTAGATATTATTTATAATCATGTTTATCAATACAAAAGTACTAGGATTTCCTTTTAGGATGCTTGAATTGCATGTTTGATGTGTGCTGTGTAAAAATAGAAACTTTTGCTGCAGTGTTTGAATTTTCATATTTTACTGGAACGTGGAATGTTTCTGAAATTTTACACAGTACCGTCCACTGTTCAAATTTTTTTACACAGCAATCATGGAAGACTAAATGATAGTTTAGTATATGGAATTTTCTAAATCAAAACTCTTACATAGGCCCTTCTTGAAAATAAGATGAGCTGTAATTGTTTGACGACTAAGTACATAGTTTGTTGGTTTTCAAGAAAGTTTATGGTCTATATTTTAACATGCGAATTGGTTGCTACTCTATCATGATGAGTTTTATGAGAAATAGTTGCTAGTAATGATGCTATAAAAGTAAATAAAATTATCATTGATCAAACATATATACTGTGCTAGCATTCACACTTCATAAATTACTTCTTTTATCATTTACATACTCGAGGACGAGTAATAATTAAGCTTGGGGATGATGATACGTCTCCAACGAATCGATAATTTATGAAGTATTCATGCCATATTTACCTACGTTTACAATACTTTTATATGGTTTTGATGCACTTTATATGATTTAATTAGAACCAACCCGGACTGACGCTGTTTTCAGCAGAATTACCGTGGTGTTGTTTTTTATGCAGAAAATAAAAGTTCTCGAAATCGCCCGAGTCTTTTTGACGATTTTTTCTGGACGATATAAGAAATAATGGAGGGGGTCCACCAGCTGCCCCCAAGCCATCAGGGTGCCCTAACCCACCTGGGCGCACCCTGATAGCTTGGGACCACCTCGTGGTTCCGTTTAGCGTGATTCCAACGCCGAAAAATCCTATAAATATAAAAACCCTCGAAAATAAACCGAGAACTTCCGCTATGCCACGGCAAGCATCTGTATCGAAGAAAACTCATCTGGAGCCCTGTTCCGGCACCCTACCGGAGGGGACCTTCATCACCGGAGGCCATCTTCATCATCTCGATGGTGTCCATGACAAGGAGGGAGTAGTTCACCCTCAGGGCTGAGGGTATGTACTAGTAGCTATGTGATCTCTCTCTCTCTCTCTCTCTCTCCTATTCTTGAGATTTCAAATCTTTATGTATCCTGGGCTTTGTTAATATAGTTGGATCATATGACGTTATTCCCTTGCTATCTTGATGTGATGAATTGAATCTTTCCCTTTGAGATCTCGTTATGTTGGATTGAATACTTTGGGCCGAGAACACTTGATGTATGTCTTGCATGTGGATACCCGTGGTGACAATGGGGTATTCTATTGATTCACTTGATATATGTTATGGCATTAACTTGCGGATTCCGGTGACCTTGGGGATCTATGCACATGGGTTGATGCACGTTTTCATCCTACTTTCTCCGATAGAAATATTCAGGTACTATTTGAAGTTCTTTTGCGTGGATTGAATATGATGAATCTGAATTTTTTTGATGCATATCATATAATTGACTCAAGGATACTTGTGGTGACATTGGAGTATCTAGATGACATTAGGGTTGATTGATGTGTATCATATGGTGCTATTCTAGTACGAACTCTAGGGATGTTTGTGACACTTATAGGAATAGCTCAAAAGATTGATCAGAAAGATTAACTTTGAGGTGGTTCTACTACCTACAACAATTTCATCTTATGTTCTCCGCTAGAGATGAACTTTGGAGTGATTCTTTGTCGCACGCTGAGGGATGATCATATGATTCTATTATGTTAGAATTGTTGAGAGATTGCACTAGTGAAAGTATGAACCCTAGGCTTTATTTCCAAGCATTTATATAACCTTTTGCTTGCGGGTTTTCACTTGCTACCTTGTTGTTTTTATATTTTCAGCTTACAAAAACCTATATCTACTATCCACATTGCACTTGTATCACCATCTCTTCGTCGAACTAGTGCACCTATACAATTTTCCATTGTATTGGGTGTGTTGGGGATACAAGAGATTTCTTGTATTTGATTGCAGGGTTGTTTCAGATAGACCATCTTCATCCTACACCTCCAAGGATTGATAAACCTTAGGTCATCCACTTGAGGGAAATTCGTTGTTGTCCTACAAATCTCTGCACTTAAAGGCCCGACAACTTCTACAAGAATAAAGTTGTGTAGTAGACATCAGAATTCTAGACCTGAAAAAGCCATAGCATAGATAGGTATCCTCCAGAGCTCAAAATGACGTTAAAGTTTACGGAGAACTATTTTGGAATATATAAAAAATAATGGAAGAAATAAGTACAGGAGGGGATCCTCCATGGGCCCACTAGCCAGGGGCCGGGCCCTAGTGGCTTATGGGGCCCATGGAGGCCCACTGATTCCCATCTTCTCCTATATGAAGCCACTTACCAGACAAACAAATCAAGAGAAGACTTTCGGGACCTTCCGTCGCTGTCCCGAGGTGGGACCAGAGGCGAAGCAATTCTGCCGGAGAAACTTCCCTCTAGGAGGAGGAAATTGAAGCCATCGTCATCACCAACACTCCTCTCATTGTGGGAGGCCTCATACCCATCAACATCTTCACCATCACCACCCCATATTCAAACTCTAGTTCATATCTTGTTCTCAATCTTTGTTTCAAACCTCAGATTGGTACGTGGGGTGCTAGTAGTGTTGATTACATCTTGTAGTGATGCTAGTTGGGCTACTTGGTGGAAGATTATATCTTCAGATTGTGAATCACTTATCTATCTCCTCTGGTCATGAACACAATTATGATTTGTGAGTATCTCTACTTGTTATTGAGGACACGGGAGAAGTCTTCACTACTACAGAATGGTCCAAAGTCGACACATCAATCAGAGATCCTTTGTGGAAACTGTGTGCGACCCATCAATCATAAACGGTATAGTTCAAGCTCCATCGCTAATGACACGAACTGTGTGCGATGGAGGATCCATCAAATACGATTCAGAAAATAGTTGCGTGTGTGATGCTGGGCATACAGTTGGTGCTTATGAACTGTTTGCGATTAGACAAGATAACACAAACGGTTCTCAAAATACATATGTGTGTGAAGTACGGCATACAGTTCATTCAGACAAACTGTTTGCATTGATCGAGCTAGAACACAAACGAGTTATCATAACAAGGTGTGTGTGATACCAGGCAAACAGTTCATTCATCAGAATTGTGTGGGAAGACCGATAATAACCCAAACGATTCATACTGACAAGCCGTGTGGGTTGTTGGCAGACGGTTGCTGCCAAACAATTGTCAGCGCTGGATGAAATCATTACCGACGCTTCGTTGGTGTAACAGCCCGAGGCCGACGCTCCAATAGATTCCCTTTTATTTCATTATCGTCGTGTGTTTTGTGTGTTTGTCGCATTCATCATCGCATCATTCGCATCATCTGCATAGCATCGTCACTCATTTTGAAAACTTGCACCCATTCGTAGTTGCCGGTTCTCTCCGTTTTCGTCGACGACAGTTTCGAGTCCAACCACACGCGCACGCGCCCGCGGCATCGATAAAATATTGTTTTAAAAGTGCGTATAAAATATTCTTGGATTGGGTCGAAAGTTGGCGTGCGGTCTTATTATATTGTAGGTAGACCGCGTGGCAAATTTCGTCGCAATCGGAAGACGTTTGATACGCTAACGACCAACCGTAGCAGCGCCATTGTCGGTTTATATTGTCGGACATTTCAGTTTCTAAAACTTTGTCACGGGCCGCAACATTCCCTCTCATCTCCACCAACCCCCTCTAGACGGCCCAACACAGCTCAAATAACCCCCCTCCGCTTCCAGACCATCCGATCGAGATCGCACGGTCCAAAAACGGATGGTAAACCCTCAAACCCAAGCCCCCATCCCTATTTAAACACCTCCCCTACCCATTTTGGAAGCCCTAGCCGTCCCTATCCTCCAGCCATAGCCTCCACCTCGAAATCCGTGCGTAACCAGCCACCCCGCTGCCACTTGGCGCTCAGCTGCTGGCCGAGCCACCACCCAGTCGCCGCACAGCCCCTCCTGGCCAACCCGCGCCCGCCACCTGTCCGCCCCTGCTTCCCGACCTCGCCGAGGCCCGCCTGAGTCCTCGCGTGGCCCTCCCGGGCCCATCTGGCTGCGCCGCCGGCCCGCGTGAGCCCGAGCGCGTCTGCTCATTCGCTCATCGCCCCCTGTGTCTGGCTGGTCAGGGTGACCACCGGAGCCGACCTCGTCACCCGCCGCCGGTGCGCTGTCGCCCCTCCACGCCGGCGACGAACCCCGTAGGCAAGCCCTGCCGTCGAGCCACCGCCACCCCAGCCCGCAGCCGAGAGCCGCCTGGAGCTCCTCGCCCCGCCACGCGTGCTCGCCGGAGCACCTCGCGCCACCGCCTCTTCCTCCCTGCGTCTCCCCGCGCCATGGCGGCCGGAGCTTGTGCCTCCACCGGCCCCGATCTGCGCCGCGGCCGGCGGATCGGCAGCCCCCGCGGCCGGATCCGCCTCGATCTGGCCCCGCCGTCCCTCGCCGGCGACGCCCGGACCCCCTGCCGTGGGCCACCCCGGCAACCGCCGCCGTTGACCGCGGCCGAGACTGTGTCGTCCCGGTATGACCCCGACCCCGATCCAAACGCGTCCGGCCCCGCCCGTACGACTCCGTCCAGGGTCCGAACCGTCCAGCTTCCACGAGGGTAAATTTCACTAAGTCCCTAGACTGTGCACGTTTTACCCATGTATGCATTTTGTGTTGATGATATCTTGTAAACCGTGCATCGGATCTAGATAAGTTATATATGAAAATTGATCTACTCATTGCCCTCTACATCATGGTTGCATTTTCATGCATGATAGGATTCATCTACTTGCTTTAAAATGTGTTGAAAAAGTGCATTCCGTCGTAGTTTACAAATATGTTAATTTATTCCATTCGCGCGGATGATTGCATCTAAACCGTAGCTCCTTTGCATGTGGTGTCTTCATGAGATATGCCCTATAATATGTCTACTATCATGACATGCCTCTGGTTGCTAGGTAGGACATCATCATCATGTTCATTACTTGCTCTAAATTTGCCATCATGTTAAAACTGAAATTTGTTAACGAAGAGTTCCGTTTTGTGGGCATCATATTAAGCAAACCATGCATCCTATGTAATTTTGCCAATGGAATGATTTAAAGTGTATCATGTATACTTGCTGTTAGAGTCCTTGCCATGCCTATAAATGATTGCTATGCTACTGTTATTGCCATGTCAACATGCCTAGTCAATACTGCAGTTTTGGGAGATAGTTAAATTTCACAAAGTCTGAAACTGTTATTTTGTTGCCATGTTGCCATGTGATTTACTATTTATCTAGGAGTCTTTTGTGGTTGCCACCAAGGAGTCTTTTGTTAAGAATGTTGTTGCCTACCAGGTTGTACCATTTGTTGCCATGTATAGAATTTGCATCATGGTTATTTCTGTTGTCCAATATGTCAATCTGTTAAAAACTGATGCACATGTCTACTCTAAATTTCACTAAGACTGAGAATCTGTTTTCTTCAAAATGCCATATTGTGTTCATGCTAGCCATGATTCTATGCATAATTAGACCTTGCCACCATGGAATGAATTGTAGTCCATCATGTCTACTACCATGCTGTAAATTTTCATGCCATTATATGCCCTGTAGCATATAGTTTTATTGATGGCAATATGCCTCCATAAAAATCTGCTATGCTAAAACCTGTTATTTTCATTAAGTCCTAATCTTCTATATTTTCTTGCCATGTTGTGAGCTTCCTACCATGTGTTCCATGATTCTTTTGAGGATGATATATGAAGATAAAATGAAGTGTGTGTTATATGCTACTGCCCCATGCTTAGTTTGTGCATTATAGAATCTTGTAGCTTGTTGTTTTCATGCATGCAATATGCCATGTTGCTGTTTTGGACAGATTTGCACTAAAACTTGTGTTGGTTGTCGTGGTTGACCCGTAGCTCCGTTTTGGTCATGCCATATATGAAACTTGCTTAGATTTTCATGTAGTATCATAATATCTTGCTGCATTCATGATTTGAAATGTTTGTGGTTGTCATTTTCATGCATTTTGCATTCATGTCATGTTCATCTTGTGAAGGTCATATCTTTTAGACCGTAGCTCCGTTTGAGATGTTCCATAGATGTAAATCCACTAGAATGACGTGTAGAATTGCATGGTATACTTTATTTTCCTGTTTAATAAATATAAAACATGGTTAGTTCATATCTGGACCAATTTCGAAATTAACCTATGGGGTCGTTTTGGAAATACTATAACTTGTTTCCGACCTCATTTAAGATGCCTAGATAGTGTAGTTTGTTTATGCTTCACCTCTTGCCATGTTTAACAATATTTAATATTGTCGTGTACCTAAATGAGAGTGAACTAAATATTCGAATGTGGAGTTTCGTCAATATGCAACTCTTTGCATATTGAGCTTCACTTAATGTGTAGAAGTTGATTGTTGTGCTTGCCATGTCATGCATAACATGCATCATATTTGAAGTGCATCATGTCATGAATATGTTGTGGTGTGTATCGTGTGTTGATTGTTTGTTCTAGATTGCTTCTTCTCGATAGAGTTCCGAAAGCGTTCGGAGTCTGAGGATTCGCTCGACTACGTCCCGTTCGTCTACTTCACGGATCGCCTGCTTCACGGATTAGTTCTTCTTCCAAGCGGGATCTCAGGCAAGATGATCATTTCCTTGGATACCATTACTATCATTGCCATGCTAGAGGTCTAGTTTCTATCACTGTCTCGCTACCTACCAGTTGTGTGTTAAGCCTCCCAAATGCCATGATAAGCCTCTAACCCCTCCACAACCCAGCAAACCATTAATTGTCTATGTTACCGCTTGCTCAGCCCTTCTTATAGCGTTGCTAGTTGCAGGTGCAAGCTCTTTCCATGTGCAACATGGATATTTTGATATATCACAATACAATTGCTATTTAATTTAATGCACATATATACTTGGTAAAGGGTGGAAGGCTTGGCCTTTTGCTCGGTGTTTTGTTCCACTCTTGCCGCCCTAGTTACTTGTGTACCGATGTTATGTTCCATATTTTGCGCTCCTAACATGCTCGGGGTTGTTATGGGGACCCCCTTGACCATTCGTTTTAGATTAAAACTTGTCTGGCAAGACCCAACTTTGGTACTACATTTGCCTAATAACTAATAAACCTGCATATGGAGTAATTAACCCGAGGATCTTTAATCAACAACACGGACCATTGCTCCTCATGAGTGTTGGTCCAACCCAGAGCCGCTTGCGGGGCCACCTCGGGGCAACTCGAGTGATGTCTATCAGTCCACTGTACGTAGTGCTCATCCGGTCGTTTCCTGAGAACGAGATATGCGGCTCCTATCGGGTTCGTCGACACGGCAGGCGGTCTTGCTGGACTTGTTTTATCTTTCTCGAATGTCTTGCGCGAGGTATTCCGAATACTTTGGGCTATCTCGAGGTTGAGGTTTTCCTTCGGAATTTCCTAGGATATCTCGGGATTCGTGGTCGAGGTTATTCCCATGGCGTGTGGTTAGTTTGCGATGGATGAGTTGGAGCACCCCTGCAGGGTTAAATCTTTCGGAAAGCCATGCCCGCGGTTACGTGGCAACTTGGAAACTTTGTTTCACACCCAGTCATACCAAACTTGAAGTAAACTCAAATAAAATACACCAACCGTGTGCGTAACCGTGACTGTCTCTACTCGTGAATTTCTGATCCGAGAGAGAACACGGTGGGGTTATGTTTGTTCATAAGCAGGTGTTCAGGATCTCTTAGAGATCATTACTAGTTCACGTCCGTTTATGCGACGATCATCCCCCTTATTCTTGTACTCGTAAGTTAGCCACTCAAATAAATGCTTAGTGCTTGCTGCAGCCTCACCACTCAACCATATCTCACCCATTAAGCTTTAATAGTCTTGATACCCTTGGAAATGAGATTGTTGAGTCCCCGTGGCTCACAGATTTCTACAACAACAGTTGCAGGTACAGGTAATGCGATGCTTTGACGTGAGAGCGATGCTTTGTTTGATTTGGAGTTCTTCTTCTTCTTCTTCATCGATCTAGGATGGGTTCCAGGCCGGCAGCTTGGGATAGCAAGGATGGATGTCATTTTTATCGTTTGTTTTCGTCTGTAGTCGGACCCTGCTCTTCTGTATGATGTGGATATGTTCTTGTATTGATGTGATATTGATGTAGTTTGTGGCGAGTGTAAGCCAATTCCATATACTCATCTCTTCTCTACCTTTTCTTGTTTAAAATTCGTCTGATGTTGTGCCAACTTTCAATATTTCAGACTTCCTTATATCCATATTACCTGTAACCCCCAAGTCTTAAGAGGGGAAACGTAGTGATAGCCTTAAGACTTGCTTCAAAATATTGCAACCCTAAAGAAATCCAGATTGTTTATCTGAGTTCCCAGTCATAAGTTGAATGTTCCACATATGTAGCCCCCAAGTACCGGGTTGTCTTGCCTGCAGCAACCTGGGACTTGTAAGTATCTTATGCTCATAAAACTTCAGCCAGTGTAGCCCCCAAGAACCGGGTCATTATGCAATAATGAGCAGGAACTTTTTATAGATCTGATCATATAGACTTGAGGAGCAATGTGTAGCCCCCAAGGGCCGGCTCAGTAAGACAATACTGGACTGGGACTTAGAAAAAGATATAAAGGCCGGCTCATCTCCTTGAGATAACAGGGTCTGTTGACAATGTAATGACTTGAAAAACGGCTTGCATTAGCCCCCAAGTGACGTGGTGCATGCTTGCAGTGACATGGGACTTGCATACTTGATATAAACAGGACTTGAATAATGTAGCCCCCAAGTGCCGGTCGTATGCCTACAACGATTCGGGACTATTCCTTCCATTGTAGAATAAAATTTTATCCACTGTCCAGATGATGTTTGCTGGTAACCATGCATATCAATGTTGAACCATGCTCCTTGCTGTAGGCTGGTATTTTTGGGATGAAGGAATAATAGCCATTACTCTAAAGGGGCTTTGAAAACCTCAATCATCCAATGCTGGTTATGACAACCATAATGAAAAATCCAGCCATGCTGGCTATTTGAGATTTGAATAATATAATCCGGTTTGAAAGAACCGGTTCCTGCAATGTAGACCAGGATATCCATGCATATATGATGCATGGTAAGATGATGCAATGATGATGCAATGTATGATGCAATGTATGATGTTCTTGCTTTGAAGGCACAACCAGAAGAGATCAACTCTTGTATATGTTCTTGCTTTTTCTTTTTCGAAAACTCATATGCCGGCTCTCCTGGCATGAACTCGTTGTTTGAACTCTTAACAGTACAGGGTCTCTAGTGAGAGTGACCGTCAACTCCTTTGAGCGGCTCAGGGTCTCTAGGCGAGATTAACTGGTAAGAGCACAACAAACCATAGAGAGGCGCAGCTGGGCATGAGTACCCCCCGGGCCCATAAGCTACTTCTCACATGACATAAATCCGTCGTTTGAACCTTAAACAGTGCAGGGTCTTTAAAAGAGTAACTGTTTAAGAGTACGAACGGGCCACATAGCGGAGAGTACGCAGCAGATGGGTGAGTTTATCCTCGCTTTCCGTAAGCCGGCCCTCACGTGACAAGAGCCGCCGGTTTAACCTTGACCAGTACAGAGTCTCTAGTGAGAGTGACCGTCAAATACTTTGAACAGCTCAGGGTCTCTAGCCGAGATTAACTGGTAAGAGTTCGGCGGGTCACCTAGCGGAGCAGCAGCAGCATACAGGTAGGTTTAACTCGAACTTGCGGTGGATGAAGAGCCGATCAAGAGGGTGTGTAAGCTAAACCCGGTGGGTTGGAAGCCCCCAAATGATCTTGTTGACGGAGTCAACTTTTGGGTATACAACCCGGCCTTGCGGTGGCTAAAGAGCCGATCAAGAGGGAGTGAAAGCTAAACCCGGCGGGTTGGAAGCCCCCTAATGACCTTTGTTGAAGTATCCAACTTTGCACCATCTTTTTGAAGAAACGGCAGAAACTCCAATGAATCAGGGCACCCATGTTTGAACGGTGCATCATGGCGGCTCATCTTCTTGGGCAACTTTTAATTTTCTGCAAACTCGAACTAGTGAGAGATGAATTCCTTTTGAACCGGATGCTGAGCCGGATATCGAGATCTCAAAACTTTGTGAAAGATAGATTTCTCTTGAACCAGGACTCTCAGATCGCTTGACACTTTTTCAGCTGGAAATTTTCTGACAGCCTTTAAACTTTCACCAAGGTGGCAGTAGCCCCCGAGATCGGGTGATCTGGGGTTTCTTGAATTTGCTGAAACTAGCAACATTTGCTGAATCATGTTGGTAGCCCCCGAATCTTAAGACGACCCGAGGAGTTGGCTTGAGATTCTCCATACTTGGCCATTGCATAAACCTACATATGGTTGACAGCTGATAACTGAAATTCATTGAAGCCAAAAGCGTGTGGCGAGTTGATGATCTTCGCGACACTCCTTGTATGTCCTTGGCATTTGATAACGCAATGTAAATCCACTGAAAGGTTGAGGTTGACCGTGGCGGGTTATAGATAATCCCATATGAATTGTTTCAATAATCCAGTCGATGGTTCGTCCCGGCTGGTTGTTGAACTTAACTAAACCGCAGTTGGGGCGACTTGTGCGCCTGTCCGTTTGGGCGGCTCGTACAGGCGAGCACCGCACCGATATGTCGATGCAGACGTAGAAACCAGTCATGGCGTTTCAAGACGGCGCGGTCGCGAGAGACGGCCATGTGGCCCGGTACGGACGAACACCGGTACAGAACGATGCTTTATTGTCCTGCGCAAAAAATATTACAAGAGACACAGTGATTGTTCTCTGATGAATTAATATGTACTGAAAATAGAAAGGGTAAATAGCACCTGCTATTTTTGTCACATGAACGCGGATGCTGGTGCCGCAGAATGCTTGTCATAATCAGATGAAAAAGATAGCTTTCACCTATGTATGTCTAGATCGGTTGATCTGAGTCACTGCAACAATTTTTTTAACCCCACCAGCCTCTACTTCTTTTTTTTATCCTCAGATCATCAGTGTGGATAAGGCAAGGGGCGAGGTCAACCGTCTCAGACCACCACAACATCACAGCACCGTGACGTGGTAGCGGCATGGTGTAGCGGGGCAAGCCGGCAGGCATGGGGGAATCGGCCGACGCGGTGCCGTAAGCCGGCTGGGCGCGGGGGAGGCGGCCATGGCACGGCTGGCGGGGCGTGTCCGAGGCTGCCGCGGTGGCTCAAGCGAAGCCGGCTCGAGGGCGGGCAGCCGCAGCGGCAGAATTGGAGCAGAGGCACGGGGTGGTAGCCGGCAGGTGTAGCACGGCAAGGTGAAGCAGAGCGTGGAAGCCATAGTGGCAGAGGCGAAGCTGCGGTGGCTTGAGGCGAGGCGAGGCAGCGGACGAGCCGGTAATGTCGGGGTGCGGTGTTGGACCGTGGAATGGTGAGCCGCTGGAGCTCGGCAGAGCAGCTGTGGAGGCGAGGCCATGGGCCAGCGGGAGGCCGGGTCGCAGGCGCAGCGGAGGCGAGCAACAGCTGTAGCTACAAGGCCGGCCGGCGATGCGGAGCCAGCAGGTCGTGGCGCGAGGTGCAACTGGCGAGGCAGAGGCTCTTGGCGAGTAGAGGCCGCGGCGGCTCGTCCAGCGCCGCGGTGGCGACGGGTTCCGAGCAGCGGCTCGCGGCGGTGGAGAAACCATAGCAGCGACTCCCGAGTGACCGCCCGCGGTGGGGAGAAGCCACGGCTAGCGGAGCGGAGGCGAGATGCAGTGGGCGAGGTGGCGGCTGGCCTGTACGGGCGCAGGAGGTGAGGTGAGAAGGTGCTGGCTCACGGCAGTGGTGTAGGCCGCGGCCAAAGCGGCTTGGAGGCGTCGGCCTACGGCAGAGCGCGGAGCGGCTCGGAAGAGAGTGACGAGGAGGCGCGCCGATGACCCATGGCGGCGGCTCGTCGACGGCGAAGACGGAGCTGAGCCGGCAATGCGAGCGTGCGGGGCGAGACGGAGCTAGCCGAACGCGCGGCGGCTCACAACGGAGGCGAACAGGCGTGTTTCAGAGATGAGGCGCGGCGGCGACTTGGTGCGCCGGCGACGGCGGACTAAAGCGGAGCACCCTGACGGGGCTATGGCAACGCGGCGACAGCACGGCTGGCGGGTCGAGGGAGGCAGTCGAGGTAGCGGAGACGAGGCCGGCTCGAGGCGATTCCGCGACGTCGAGGCGGGGCCGGCTCGGACGCGAGACGGTGGATCGCAGCCGGCTTGGAGCGGGGTGAGGACAGCTCAGACGCCGCGGCGGCGGAAGCACACGAGGCAACGCGAGGACGGCTCGGACGCCGCGGCGGTGGAAGCGAGGAGGCAGCTCGCAGAGGCGCGACGGCCAGGCGGAAACATGCCGGAGAGGAAAGGCCGCAGCAGCGGCTCTCGGTGGGGAGAGGCCCACCGGCGATTCCTTGGGGCGGATCTCGGCGGGGAGAGGCCCACCGGCGATTCCTTGGGGCGGATCTCGGCGGGGAGAGGCCCACCGGCGGCTTCTGGCGGCTCGGATGCAGAGCTAAGCAAAGGCAGAACGGGCCGGCCCGAGGTGACATGCCGCGACAGCGAGGCGGGCGCGAGGCGTTAGTAGGGCAACAACGGGGCAAGGCAGAACCAACGTGGGCACATGCTCGCGCGGGGCGGCTTCGAGCTAGAGGCGACTCCAAGGCGGCCGGCGCGGCCCGTGGCGGCTCACGCCAGAGGCGATTCTGAGGCAGCGCAAGGCGGTTCACAACGGAGGGGAACAGGTCAAGACGCGGCTGAGGCGAACCATAGTGGCGAGTGAGGGCGGGGTCAAAGTCCTGCTGTTGTGAAGGCGAGGTGAGCCGGAGCGGAGGAAATTGAGTCCGAGTCGGCCTGCTTCTCTTTCTATTTTCTTCTCTCCTTTTTTTTCAAACTTAAATCCCACAGATTGTAAATCTGGACTGATGAACTTGAAGCTGACACAGATTCTTCCGAGCTGGGTCTTCTTCAACCCAAAAAATTGCGAAGCTCTCGACCCCTGGGAGAGATCCCTCCAAGAATTAAATATCACCGTGTGCGCCCCACGGTGGGCGCCAACTGTCGTGGTTTTGTCACGGCAAGATGTCCGGGTTAACGGACTTAGGTGTGAGGCCATCGCAACTATGTGGCGGCTTGAGAGGGGTTGGTCGGAATCGAGAGACGCGAGTTTACCCAGGTTTGGCCCCTCCGATGGAGGTAAAAGCCTACGTCCTGCTTGTCTTGTATTGATGATGACGATCTCGGTTACAAGGGTGCGGAGTCGCTACCTCTAATCTTGAGTGTCTCTAGTTTGTCTATCTCTCATGACTTGTCTATCTAAGACCTGTCTATTGAGACGTCTAAAAAACCTGACCCTCTTGGGGTGACCCGCCCCTCCTTATATAAGCTGAAGGGGCAGTTTACATGTAGAGTCTAAGTCGGATTATGACTTAACCTATTATGACTCTCCATCACGGGCTTCTCTTCGTGGGCTTCTGAGTCCCGGGCGGCTTATAGCCGGGCGTCTTACAACTGGGCGGCTTACAGCCGGTGGCTTACAGCCGGGCGGCTTACAACCGGGAGGCTTACAGCCGGGCGGCTTACAGCCAGGTTTATCTTCAAGACTCATCTTCAGGGACTCATCTTCAGGGACTCATCTTCGGGGACTCATCTTCAGAGACTCATCTTCAGAGACTCATCTTCAGAGACTCATCTCTGGGACTTAACTGTCTGCTGGGTCATAACTGTATGCCGGGTCATAACTGTCAACCGGGTCATAACTGTAACCGGGTCATAACCATTCCGGGTCATAACCATTCCGGGTCTTAACCATAACCGGGTCATAACTGTAACCGGGTCATAACTGTAACCGGGTCATACCGCGGGGTATATCCCCGACAACGAGGGTATTTTGGAACCTCTATGAAGTCGATGTAACTGGAACTCTATTCTTGGTGCCTCCCGTACGTATGGATTGGACCCGGGGAGTTGAACTCCAAGGGGTTCTTGACACATCGCTATCGTTTAGTTTCCTTAGTATCTCAAGACGCGGATGTTCGAAATTGCTTCAATACTATTCGTGGTGCGAAGAGTGTGGCGGCACCCAGTACTGGGGAGCGGGATCACATGTACTGCCATGTTTAGTATCATTGTGATTACGAGGGTCTAAGGCAGATGAGTTTCCGAGGTTTCTCTGGTTGTGTGTTGACGGATGTGATACACGGTGGGTAGTATTATTGCTAGGAGTTGAGTGTTTATTCAGTAATTTATCCGTGTATCCGTTGGACCAGATTGCATAACCAGAAAGATTTCGGGAGTTCTTAGGTGGGAATTCAAGTAGTTACCTAGGATTATCCCTCCAACAAATGCAAATGAGTTATGTATTTGTTTCTGGCTTAATTTGCAAGCCTCATCCTTTGTTTTGTTGGAGTTTGGTAATTCTGGTTGCTTCGATGTCAAGTGGTGATTTCATATCTTACCTAAGTGGTGTTCTCATACTTCTATGAGAATGCTAATCCTTGTGTTCAATCAAATTGTCATGCAAATCTTAATCCTAACCGGTGTGCTTCTCTTCAAGATGACTCAGTCCTCTCCAATATTTGCAAGATCTATCCTCATATTTATTTTCGGAGTTCGTCTCATCTGTCTCAAGTTGTCTTTGTTTTTTCCCACCCTCCCACCCTTTTCTTCGTTGATTAAATTCTCATCCAAGTGCCTTTCTCTTCATTGATGATTCCGCTTACTTTTCTTCCATATGGTATCCGTTGATTCATTGTGGAGATGCTCAAGTGATTCATAGTTCATCATTCTTCGTTATTGTTTTCTTTCCCGGTGGATTCAATTCAAGCGTTCGGTGCCCATCATATCCTTTTCATTCGCTAAATGAGTTCCCATGTTGGAATTATTATCCAAGCCTCTCTTGCTTATTCATCCCTCTCTCTATTCTATCCGGAGTGGCAGGATATCTCAGAAGAGTTGTGTTTCCATCCTCATTCTATTGAATTATTTTGAGGGTCTGGCCTCATCAAGTTTTCAATTGTACCGATGCAATCTCTTTTCATAAGCAATCATTTCAACGGTGGTCTCTTTGAGTGGGCTCATAACCCACAGGTTTTTCCCAGGATCTTACCTGGCTCTTCTAATCTTTCCGGAGATGTCTCCAAATTCTTTTGAAATATGACGTAAGAATGAGTTTCAGCAGTCATATTCCTTCTCCAACATCTCTTCGAATCATTGTTCATCGTTGGCTCAACCTTTCTTTCTCATTGTTCCGGAGGGTCTCAGTAATTCATGATGTCGTTTCTCGTCATCATCCTCAGCTTTGAAGACCGAAGAAGTGTTTCTCTTAATCTTGGTCCATTCTCTTGAAGATAAGTGTTTCAAGCTTCATGTATCCTTCAAATTTTTCGATCATGAGAAATTCCTTCCATATCTATCCGGTGCATTTCAGAGTTGTTTTCATTTCTCGATCCTCCGAAGGCCATCATTTTAGAAGATTTCTTCATCCTCAGCTTTCGTTCTCAAATTCTTCTCAATTGTTGTCTCTTCGTTCGTATCTCAATTCTTATCGGTGCCTTGTTGAAGTTTTCCTGCTAGACGGATCATGATCTCTTCGTTCTCATGTATCTCCATTCATTGCAAATTCTCACCGGTGGTTCGTTCAAGATTTCCTCAAGTTTGTGCTTTTATCTATCTTCAATCTTTGCAAGTATAAGTGTATGCCAAATGCATTGCTTGTCATCAATTTTACTTGGTGAAGGATAAGCATAACATAATTCTTATTCTTGTTGGTCAAGGTGATTTCAATTCTTCGTCCAAAGTTTGTTCATGATATCAATTCTTGATTCTAAGTTGCTCATCTTTCTATTCCGGAGTTCCATGTTTTATCAAGTATCTCGTCGCGAAGCTTCATTCAAATCTTGCAAGGTCATAATCTTATTATTTTCAACCTTCAATTCTTTTATTCATTCTTTTGTATACGGAGGTTCTTCATGGTGGTTCTTCAAGGATTTTGTTCTCTCTCGAAGTGTTCTTCAAGATTCTTGTTGGAGAGGCTCAAGTATTCTTTATCTTGTATTTCAAAGTGCAATTCTTTCTTCCTTATCTTTTGAGATGGTGTTATCGCATTCTTGATTCATGAGGAGTCTCAAAGAGTAGTTGACAAGAATGAGATTTGTGAACCCATCATCTTCCTCATTGGAGCTATCTTGGATTGTATTTCACCTAAAGCTTTTCCTAAGGATTGTTGCTATCATGGTGTTTATCAGTGATCCAAGTTCTCTATGTATCCTCTTGGTGTAAGAAGTTTTCCATGTCTTGATGCTCGCAAGCAATCCTTGCATCTATTAGTGGCCGGTTGTCACCTCATAATTTTGGGATGGTTTTCATAAGCCCACAACAAGCTTATGCGTTTCGTTGTTGTTTTTCCAACAACTCCTTTCAATTCTTCCTTGTAAGGACGCTCTTCAATTCAATTGTGGTAGAAGTTATCATTTCCTTATCCGTTCTTTTCTTTTCAAAGATCTAGCTTCTATTCTTTTGTTCTGGAGGCATTATGTTGTTCTATCTTCGACCCTTCATCTCATTTGTCAAGGTCATGTTCTTCCCTTGCTTGTCCATTCAACCGGAGTGTTGTGCCCCTATTCAAGTTCTGCCTCTCTTTTCTACCGGGGTGCTGCCCAAATTTCTTGTGAATTCTTGCTTGTTCCTCATGTAATTCTTCATCTCTTTGCAACCTTCAAGTTCGTTGGTTGCACTCGTTTGTCAAAGAAGCAACTAAGTTTTAGCTCTTCCTCTTCTCTTTCTCTTCCCCTTCTCGTTCTAAGATCTCAGGGCAAGATCTCTTGTAAGTGGAGGAGAGTTGTAACAGCCCGAGACCGACGCTCCAAAAGATTCCCTTTTATTTCATTATTGTCGTGCGTTTTGTGTGTTTGTCGCATTCATCATCGCATCATTCGCATCATCTGCATAGCATCGTCACTCGTTTTGAACACTTGCACCCATTCGTAGTTGCCGGTTCTCTCCGTTTTCGTCGACGACAGTTTCGAGTCCAACCACACGCGCCCGCGCCCGCGGCATCGATAAAATATTGTTTAAAAAGTGCGTATAAAATATTCTCGGATTGGGTCGAAAGTTGGCGTGCGGTCTTGTTATATTGTAGGTAGACCGCCTGCCAAATTTCGTCGCAATCGGAGGTCGTTTGATACCCGAAGGACCAACCGTAGCAGCGCCATTGTCGGTTTATATTGTCGGACATGTCGGTTTCTAAAACTTTGTCACGGGCCGCAACATTCCCTCTCATCTCCACCAACCCCCTCTACACGGCCCAACACAGCACAGCTTCCCCCCCCCCCCCCGCTCCCGGACCATCCGATCGAGATCGCACGGTCCGAAAGCGGATGGTAAACCCTCAAACCCAAGCCCCCATCCCTATTTAAACACCTCCCCTACCCATTTTGGAAGCCCTAGCCGTCCCTAACCTCCAGCCATAGCCTCCACCTCGAAATCCGTGCGCAACCAGCCACCCCGCCGCCACTTGGCGCTCAGCCGCTGGCCTAGCCGCCACCCAGCCACCGCACAACCCCTCCTGGCCAACCCGCGCCCGCCACCTGTCTGCCCCTGCTTCCCGACCTCGCCGCGGCCCGCCCGAGCCCGCGCGTGACCATCCTGGGCCTATCTGGCACGTCGCCGGCCCGCGCGAGCCCGAGCACGTCCGCTCGCTCGCTCGTCGCCCCCTGTGTGTGGCTGGTCAGGGCGACCACCGGAGCCGACCTCGCCGCCCGCCGCCGGCGCGCTGTCGCCCCTCCACGCCAGCGACGAATCCCGCAGGCAAGCCCCGCCGTCGAGCCTCCGCCGCCCCAGCCCGCAGCTGAGCGCCGCCTGGAGCTCCTCGCCCCATCGTGCGTGCTCGCCGGAGCACCTCGCGCTGCCGCTTCCTCCTCCCTGTGTCACCCCACGCCATGGCGGCCGGAGCTTGAGCCGCCACCGGCCCCGATCTACGCCGCGTCCGCCGGATCGGCAGCCCCCGCGGCCGGATCCGCCTCGATCTGGCCCCGCCGTCCCTCGCCGGCGACGCCCGGACCCCCTGCTGTGGGCCACCCCGGCAACCGCCGCCGTTAACCGCGGCCGGGACCGTGCCGTCCCGGTATGACCCCGACCCCGATCCAAACACGTCCGGCCCCGCCCGTACGACTCCGTCCAGGGTCCGAACCGTCCAGCTTCCACGAGGGTAAATTTCACCAAGTCCCTAGACTGTGCACGTTTTACCCATGTATGCATTTTGTGTTGATGATATCTTGTAAACCGTGCATCGGATCTAGATAAGTTATATATGAAAATTGATCTACTCATTGCACTCTACATCATGGTTGCATTTTCATGCATGATAGGACTCATCTACTTGCTGTAAAATTTGTTGCAAAAGTGCATTCCGTCGTAGTTTACAAATCTGTTAATTTATTCGATTTCGCGTGGATGATTGCATCTAAACCGTTGCTCCTTTGCATGTGGTGTCTTCATGAGATATGCCCTATAATATGTCTACTATCATGCCATGCCTCTGGTTGCTAGGTAGGACATCATCATCATGTTCATTACTTGCTCTAAAGTTGCCATCATGTTAAAACTGAAATCTGTTAACGAATAGTTCCGTTTTGTGGGCATCATATTAAGCAAACCATGGATCCTATGTAATTGTGCCAATGGAATGATTTGAAGTGTGTCATGTATACTTGCTGTTAGAGTCCTTTCCATGCCTATAAATGATTGCTATGCTACTGTTATTGCCATGTCAACATGCCTAGTCAATACTGCAGTTTTGGGAGATAGTTAAATTTCACAAAGTCTGAAACAGTTATTTTGTTGCCATGTTGCCATGTGATTTGCTATTTATCTAAAAGTCTTTTGTGGTTGCCACCAAGGAGTCTTTTGTTAAGCATGTTGTTGCCTACCAGGTTGTACCATTTTTTTCCATGTATAGAATTTGCATCATGGTTATTTCTGTTGTCCAATCTGTCAATCTGTTAAAAAATGATGCACATGTCTACTCTAAATTTCACCAAGTCTGAGAATCTGTTTTCTTCAAAATGCCATGTTGTGTTGGTGCTAGCCATGATTCTATGCATAATTAGACCTTACCACCATGGAATGAATTATAGTCCATCATGTCTAGTACCATGCTGTAAATTTTCATGCCATTCTATGCCCTGTAGCATATAGTTTTATTGCTGCCAATATGCCTCCATAAAAATATGCTATGCTAAAACCTGTTATTTTCACTAAGTCCTAATCTTCTATATTTTCTTGCCATGTTGTGAGCTTCCTACCATGTGTTCCATGATTCTTTTGAGTATGATATGTGAAGATAAAATGAAGTGTGTGTTTTATGCTACTTCCCCATGCTTAGTTTGTGCATTTTAAAATCTTGTAGCTTATCGTTTTTATGCGTGCAATATGCCATGTTGCTGTTTTGGACAGATTTGCACTAAAACTTGTGTTGGTTGTTGTGGTTGACCCGTAGCTCCGTTTTGGTCATGCCATATATGAAACTTGCTTAGATTTTCATGTAGTATCATAATATCTTGCTGCATTCATGATTTGAAATGTTTGTGGTTGTCATTTTCATGCATTTTGCATTCATGTCATGTTCATCTTGTGAAGGTCATATCTTTTAGACCGTAGCTCCGTTTGAGATGTTCCATATATGTAAATCGACTAGAATGACGTGTAGAATTGCATGGTATACTTTATTTTCCTGTTTAATAAATATAAAACATGGTTAGTTCAGATCTGGACCAATTTCGAAATTAACCTATCGGGTCGTTTCGGAAATACTATAAGTTGTTTCCGCTCTCATTTAAGATGCCTAGATAGTGTAGTTTGTTTATGCTTCACCTCTTGCCATGTTTAACAACATTTAATATTGTCTTGTACCTAAACGAGAGTGAACTAAATATTCGAATGTGGAGTTTCGTCAATATGCAACTCATTGCATATTGAGCTTCACTTAATGTGTAGAAGTTGATTGTTGTGCTTGCCATGTCATGCATAACATGCATCATATTTGAAGTGCATCATGTCATGAATATGTTGTGGTGTGTATCGTGTGTTGATTGTTTGTTCCGGATTGCTTCTTCTCGATAGAGTTCTGAAAGCGTTCGGAGTGTGAGGATTCGCTCGACTACGTCCCGTTCGTCTACTTCACGGATCGCCTGCTTCACGGATTCGTTCTTCTTCCAAGCGGGATCTCAGGCAAGATGATCATTTCCTTGGATACCATTACTATCATTGCCATGCTAGATGTCTCATTTCTATCGCTGTCTCGTTACCTACCACTTGTATGTTAAGCCTCCCAAATGCCATGATAAGCCTCTAACCCCTTCACAACCCAGCAAACCATTGATTGGCTATGTTACCACTTGCTCAGCCCTTCTTATAGCGTTGCTAGTTGCCGGTGCAAGCTCTTTCCATATGCAACATGGATATTTTGATATATCACAATACAATTGCTATTTAATTTAATGCGCATATATACTTGGTAAAGGGTGGAAGGCTTGGCCTTTTGCTCGGTGTTTTGTTCCACTCTTGCCGCCCTAGTTACTTGTGTACCAGTGTTATGTTCCATATTTTGCGCTCCTAACATGCTCGGGGTTGTTATGGGGACCCCCTTGACCATTCGTTTTAGATTAAAACTTGTCTGGCAAGACCCAACTTTGGTACTACATTTGCCTAATAACTAATAAACCTGCATAGGGAGTAATTAACCCGAGGATCTTTAATCAACAACCCGGGCCAGTGCTCCTCATGAGTGTTGGTCCAACCCAGAGCCACTTGCGGGGCCACCTCGAGGCAACTCGAGGGATGTCTATCAGGCCACTATACATAGTGCTCATCCGGTCGTGTCCTGAGAACGAGATACGCGGCTCCTATCGGGTTCGTCGACACGTCGGGCGGTCTTGTTGGACTTGTTTTACCTTGCTCGAATGTCTTTGGCTATCTCGAGGCTAATGTTTTCCTTCGGAATTTCCTAGGAGATCACGGGATTCGTGGTCGAGGTTATTCCCGAGGCGTGTGGTTAGTTTGTGATGGATGAGTTGGAGCACCCCTACAGGGTTAAATCTTTCGGAAAGCCGTGCCCGCGGTTATGTGACAACTTGGAAACTTTGTTTCACACCCGGTCATAGCAAACTTGAAGTAAACTCAAATAAAATACACCAACCGTGTGCGTAACCGTGACTGTCTCTTCTCATGAATTTCTGATCCAGGAGAGAACACGGTGGGGTTATGTTTGTTCATAAGCAGGTGTTCACGATCTCTTAGAGATCATTACTAGTTCACGTCCGTTTATGCGACGATCATCCACCTTATTCTTGTACTCGTCAGTTAGCCACTCAAATAAATGCTTAGTGCTTGCTGCAGCCTCACCACTTAACCATATCTCACTCATTAAGCTTTAATAGTCTTGATACCCTTGGAAATGAGATTGTTGAGTCCCCGTGGCTCACAGATTACTACAACAACAGTTGCAGGTACAGGTAATGCGATGCTTTAACGTGAGAGCGATGCTTTGTTTGATTTGGAGTTCTTCTTCTTCTTCATCGATCTAGGATGGGTTCCAGGCCGGCAGCTTAGGATAGCAAGGATGGATGTCATTTTTATCGTTTGTTTTTGTCCGTAGTCGGACCCTTCTCTTCTATATGATGTGGATATGTTGTTGTATTGATGTGATATTGATGTAGTTTGTTACGAGTGTAAGCCAATTCCATATACTCATCTCTTCTCTACATGTACTTGTAATAATATCCATTCTTGCGAAACGACGAGATGCGCTTCTATCCCTGTTGAGGCCCTCGTGCAAAAATAAGGATAGGATCGCATCTTGGGCGTGACAGTTGGGAAGTGTTGTTTGCCTGTATTAATATCGCAGACATTTTATTATTATGACCCGTGTGCCTGCGCATCACCCCGTCCTCCTCTCTCGCGTCTTGTCACCGCGTTGCCGCCCAAGGATTCCAGTGTATGAGTCCGCTCGATGAGCTCGTTCCCGCGCAGAACCGCGCAGGTTCCCGCGCACAAAACCGTCCTACGGCTCTAGCTTCTCGCCCGGCTCGGTGAAATCCCCAATGCTTGCCGGCCTGCTATATAAATCCTCACGGCCGGCGACTCCACATTGCCTTCATCCCCTCCCTCCCCGTAGCTTGTCTAGTTTGATTCTCCCCCAATCTCCAATGGCACCGGCCGTTCGTCGTCGCCCAGCCACTCCGCCAGAGGACAGCTCCAGCTGTGAGGCTTCACCGCGTCAACACGGCAGTCCTCTGAAGCGTGTGGTGCACGTGGCGTCCCTGGTGGGTGTGCGCATGCCACCAACTACATGCTCCACCACCGCTGCTCGAAGGCAGCTGCTGCCGGTGGCCGCCATGGCCGCCAACACGCCGGCAGCCGCCGGGGATGCCACCCCACCGGCGTCCGTCTTTGCCACGACCCCGCCGTCAGGCGGCGGGGTCAACACGCGCTCCGCCACCAAGGCCCGAATGCGGTAGGTGGAGGCCGCCAAAGGCCCGCCGCCGGGCTTCTACGTCGCAACCCTTGCACGCTACATCTACTTCCTAGAGAAGGAGGTGGAGCGCCAGGTCGCGCACGCTAAAAAGCTCACCGACGCCGTGGCCGCAGGAGAAGCCGCAGCGGCGGCGCGGAATGTGGAGATCTACACCGAGTCCCGTCGCTTCGAGGAGGGGCGTCTTGAGCGCCGGAGGGTAGCACTGGCAGACAACGGACACAACTCTAGCAACTCGTCGGCAGGCACCTCCTCCACTTGCTCTTACTGAGCGTGCTCGATTCTGCTGGAAGTGGTACAAAGCCCCTCCGTAGTACTAGTATTTAGGGGCTATTTTGTTCAGTTCATCTAACTATAGATATGGTTGAACTGTACCACGTACTTTAAATTAGCTAGTATATATAGTTGAACTAGCCATTTTAGTACGTGGTTGGCAACAATTGGGGAAACGTTTGTTCGATTCAGCTGTCGAGTTGAACTATTTTGTACAAAGACCAATGGTTAATCTATGAATGAAATCCATGTTTGCTGAATTTCAGTTGTAAAAGTGCACCGTAATAGTGATTTTGTTCCTGCGAAATTCGACAAATGCCAGTGCTACAATGTTGACAAATGCCAATGCTACTAGATCGACAGATGCCAATGCTTCCGATTTGACACATGGCAATTTACCCAATATGATAGATGCAAATCTTCCTGGATTGTCTGTACTAGGCACACGGGTCATATTAGAGAAACGTTTGCGATGACGCATTGCACCAATCCTGCGCGCCCATATTTTCACTTGGCTTACGGGCGAAGGAAAGATAGCTGTCGATTTGTATACGGGTATTCAACCTGAACCGTTTGTGATGAGTGTTTATTTAGAGAAAACTATGATGGTTTTTTGTTTGCTATGTGAATTCAGAGATAAATACTTAGTTCATCAAACCATAGATTTCATTCAGTCAAGCTTTGACTTTACATTCATACAATCAAGATACAATATAAAGAAAACTAGTTGTGGCGGCGGCGTCCTGCGGCGGCGTTCTCGTGCTCCGGGGAGAAGTTGTATAGTTCTTCAAACGAGACCAGAATGTTATGGACTTCAGAATCAAAGAGCCGGTCGTCGCGTGATCGACGGGAGTGGGGCCGGGGGCCGGCGACTAGCGGTGCTGCAAGGAAGCTATCGACAGTGGCATCCCAGTCCGCTGAGGGGCCCGTGACGGGTGCAGGCGCGCGCACGGGGTCGGGCGCCGTGGGTGCGGGCATGCGCACTGGTACCGGTGTGGCATGTGCAGGGGCGCGCATGAGCATGGGCGAGGGAGGAGGCGCTGGCGATTGCACGTACACGTGCTTGCGTGGGTCCGCGGAGACCTCCCTGACGCCTGTGGATTCTAGCGCTGCGATGATGCTCGACGACCAGCCCATCAATGCCACGGGGATGGTTGCTGGCATAGGGCGGGGATGGTTGCTGGCGAGTGCATCGGGGCAGCATCCGCTACGGCATGCAGCTCTTCCAGGGCCATGTCCATGGCGTCCCATTCGTCTTTATGTTCTATCTCTTCCGGCTCAGTGTCAACTTCACCAAACCAGAAGACTAGTGGCATATGATCCTTGTGCACCATGGCGTAGGTCGCTGTGGAGGTCTGAATGATGGAGGGGAATGGGAGGCGAAGATGTAGAGAGGATTGTGAGTGAGTGGGCAGTAAAGTCGCCTATTAAACAGTGGCTCGGGCGCCATTGATGGACAGGTTAGAAGCGAGAATGGCGGATACGGAGGTCAAAGGGCTCGCATCCCGGTGAGCCTACACAGCGGAGGCCAGCTCGCACGCTTCCTGTCAACTCTAGCAGCTGCTCGCACGGTACCTCCTAAGCCCTAGCCAATAGAAGAGTGCGATGCTTGGCAGCACGTAAGGGCAGTAGAACGCCCACGGTTTGAAAATAATGCAACCGTTTCCGTGGAAATGTGACAGTTCTTTGTTCTAAAAAGATTTTGTTAGCTATTAATGTGTCCGTCTTTTTCCAAAATGGACACAAAAAGTACCACATCATATTTGTGCTATATCATGACAACATGCCAAATGTCTTGAATTTTGTGTCAGTTCTAGATTTACTATGATTTAACGTAATATTCTCAATGTTGGCTCTAAAAGAAAAAATATATTAAAAACGAGTCTCAATTAGGAAAACAAAATGATATGACACCTTTATGTGCCATGTTCATGAGAGCAAGCCAAGTTTCATGAATCTTCTGACGAGTTTTTTGATTTACATGATTTAAAACCCGAGTTTCTCAATGTTTCTCTCGCCTAGCCAAGACCCCAAGATGATTGAAATTCATTCCCATATCTTGCATGGGACCTAAAGGTGCATGCACACTAATATGGTTTACTGACCATTTTGATGCACCGGACCTTGTGTTAGTAGTTTAAATTTGAATTATGCATATTAAATAATGCATATAAAAGTCAATTAATGTATAAAAAGTACAAACGAACCATGTATAATTTCATATTTTGGCACGACACTCATTTTGGTATATGTTGCCTCTGGAAATATATAGTTCAAGATGAGAAGGTGCAGCGGATATCGATTCGCCCACATAAGGTGACGTGTTCCATATCGAAACCACAAAAGCTTCCCGTGAGAAGCTTAGGTTTGTTAGAGCCTTGTGTCAAAACTTGTCACAAATTGGATATTATTTTACTAGGGCACATATGAGCCATGCATGTCATGACACCATGCCAAGTTTCATGACTTTTCTCACGAGTTTTTGATTTATACATCATTTAAAACCCGAGTTTCTCAATGTATGTGTGCCCAAGCCAAGACCGTGAGATGTTTGAAATTCATTCCCATATCTTGCATGGGATCCTAAAGATGCATGTACACTTATATTATTTTCAAACCATTTTGATGCACCAGACCTTGTGATTGTAGTTAAAATTTGAATTATGCACATTAAATAATGCATATAAAAGTCAATTAATGTATAAAAAAGGCCAAACGAACCATGTATATTTTTAATATTTTTGGAACGACACTCATTTTGGTATATGTTGCCTCTAGAAATATATAGTTCAAGACGAGAAGATGCAACGGATGTCGATTCGCCCATATAATGTGACGCATTCCATATCAAAACCACAAAAGCTTCCCGTGAGAAGCTCAGGTTTGTAAGGGGCTTGTTGCAAAACTTGTCCCAAATTGGACATATTTTCACCAGGGCGCGTATGAGCCATGTTATGACACCATGCCAAGTTTCATGAAATTATGATGAGTTTTTGATTTATACATGAATGTAAAACCAAGCTTCTCAATGTATGTTGCCGAGCCAGGACCCCGAGATGTTTGAAATCCATTCACATATATTGCATGGGGCCCAAAGTAGCCATGGACACTTATATGTTTTTCAACCCATTTTGATGCACCAAACGTTGTGATTTTAGTTCAAATTTAATTATCCACATTAAATGCCTAGAGAACTCAATTAACATATGAAAATGCAAAAAGAACCCTGAATAATTCCATATTTTAGCAAGACACTCTTACTGGTCTATGTTGCCTCTAACAAAAGTTCAAGGCGAGAAGATGAGCGGATGTCGTTTTGCCCACGTAATTAAGGTGACGTGTTCCTTATCGGAACCAAAAAGCATGCAGTGAGAAACTCCGGTTTGTAAGGGACTTGTGCCTATAATTGTCCCAAGTTGGACAATTTTTTTCAATGGAACATATGTGCCATGTCATGACAACATGCCAAGTTTTTAGAATTTCTGACGCGTTTTGGATTTACAGTAATTTACAAAACCAAGTTTCTCAACATTTGATGCTGACGTGGCTTGAGACTGCGTCAGTATTTCAAGGAAGGGATGATGCAGCACAGCGACGGTAAGTATTTCCCTCAGTTATGAAACCAAGGTTATCGAACCAGTAGGAGGATCACCACCACCCAATAAGCAGCACATGCACACAAACAACAAATACTTGCAACCTGACGCGAAAGAGAGGTTGTCAATCTCTCTACGGTAAAAAGATAGATTAGGTAGTGATAGATAGGAGAGATAGATCTCTCAAGAACACAAAATAAAAAGGGCAAATAAAATATGCAGCAATATGTTTTTGGGTTTTTGGTTTTGTAGATCTGAAAACAAAGAAGCAATAAGATAGATTGGAAAGCAATATGTTTGAAAAGAAGACCCGGGGGCCATAGGGTTCACTAGTGGCTTCTCTCATGAGTATAGCACACGATGGGTGAACAAATTGCTGTTGGGCAAATGATAGAAAATCGAATAGTCATGACGATATCCAAGGCGATGATCATTATATAGGCATCACGTCCAAGATAAGTAGACCGACTCCTGCCTGCATCTACCACTATTACTCCACACATCGACCACTATCCAGGATGCATCTAGTGTATTAAGTTCATGGAAAAACGGAGTAATGCAATAAGAACGATGACATGATGTAGACAAGATCTATTCATGTAGGAATAGACCCCATCTTTTTATCCTTAATGGCAACGATACATGCGTGCCTTGCTGCCCCTTCTGTCACTGGGAAAGGACACCGCAAGATCGAACCCGTCACAAAGCACCTCTTCCCATAGCAAGAAAAATCGATCTAGTCGGCCTAACTAAACCAAAGATTCGAAGAAGAAATACGAGGCTATAAGTAATCATGCATATAAGAGATCAAAGAAGACTCAAATAATATTCATGGATAGAAACTGATCATGAACTCAAAATTCATCGGATCCCAACAAACACACCGCAAAAGTTTACATCAAATAGATCTCCAAGAGACCATTGTATTGAGAATCATAAGAGAGAGAGAGAGAGAGAGAGAGAGAGAGAGAGGAAGCCATCTAGCTACTGCCTACGGACCCGTAGGTCTATGGTGGACTACTCACGCATCATCGGAGAGGCACCTATGAAGAAGATGAACCCCTCCGTGATGGTGTTCAGATTGGATCTCGAGGTTCTAGAACTTGCGGCGGCTAGAATTGTGTTTCGTCGACTCCCTTAGGGTTTTTGACATATTTGGGAATTTATAGGCATCAGAGTCGGTGGAGAGGGGCCCCGAGGAGGGCACAACCCATCAGGGCGCGCCGGGGCCCCCCTGGCGTGCCCTGGTGGGTTGTGGTCTCCACGGCCCACCTCTCCGGCACTTCTTTGGCCCACTGGGTGTCTTCTGGTCCAGAAAAAATCTCCAAAAATTTCGTCGCAATTGGACTCCGTTTGGTATTGATATTCTGCGAAGTAAAAAAAACAAGCAAAAACAGCAACTGGCACTTTGGCACTATGTCAATAGGTTAGTCCCAAAAAATGATATAAAGTTGTTATAAAATGATTGTAAAACATCCAAGAATGATAATATAACATCATGGAACAAGCAAAAATTATAGATACGTTGGAGACGTATCAGCATCCCCAAGCTTAATTCCTACTCGTCCTCGAGTAGGTAAATGATAAAAACATAATTTTTGATGTGGAATGCTGCCTAACATGTTCATCTCATATTCTTTTCTTTTGTATAGCATGGACATTTGGACTTGTAGATGATTCAAAGCAATAGTCTAGTTTTAACATAATGACTTCAATACTCAAGCATGCCAACAAGCAACCATGTCTTTCAAAATATCAACACTAACGAAAGTTATCCCTAGCCCATCATGCTCAATCATTGATCCATTCATGAAACACACTCAAATATTAGCTATGCCCAATGCTCAAGTACGATCATAGTGCCCCCTAGTTGGTGCTTTAATAGAAGATGGAGACTCAAAGTAAAAAAAAATTGCATAAAGTAAATAGATAGGCCCTTCGCAGAGGGAAGTAGGGATTTGTAGAGGTGCCAGAGCTCATGGTTTAAATTGAGAGAGAAAAAAATATTTTGGGTGGCATGCCTTTCCTGTCAACGAAAACGACAAAGTAGCTCACAACACTTTTCATGCTAGATATATCATAGGCGGGCCGTATGAAAATAAAGTTGATTCCTTTTTCCACCAAACTTTCACTTTCCATGGCGGGCCGTATCCACGGTTTCCTTCCATACCAACACTTTCCAAGGAATTTATTATTTGACAACATAAAGTAAATATTTTTTCATTTTCATTTCGGGAATGGGCATCCCTATTACCGCCGCACTCTCGTGCAATGACAAGTGAATAAACACTCATCTTGAGAATAACACATCTAGCATGGAAAAATATTGGACACTCCCCACCGTTTCATGAGCGGTACGAGCACACAAAATAGAAAATTTATTTTGAAAATTTAGAGATGGCAGATACAAATTTGCTTGGAACGGCATGGAAATACCGCATATAGGTAGGTATAGTGGAGTCATAAGGCAAAACTTGGTTTAAGGATTATGGATGCACAAGTACTATTTCTACTTACTACAAATGGAGGCTAGCAAATAGATTGAAAAGCAACCAAACCAAGAAACGAAAATTCACATAAGCGAGCATTGAGCATAACTAACACCAAATAATGCACCATCAGTAGGATTTTGAATGCACAAGTAGTATTTCTACTTTGTACAAATGGAGGCTAGCAAATAGATTGTTATAAATTTTCAAACAACTTGACCATTAAATTGAAAATTCCTAACAAATTCATATGAACTCGAAAAATGCAAATAAATTATCAGAATGTTCAAAAAACATCACCTCGGGTATATGAATTTTTGAACAACTTGACCATTAATTATTATGTGCATGCCATTTTTATTCATGAAAATGTATTGTTTATACCTTTTTAGGTTTAATAACGATAATGACCTCATGTATTTTAATTTATACTTTTTATTCAATGCAAATGCTATGCATATATGGTAATGCTTTTCTAAACATTTTGATATCTTATTTGCATTTTTCCGAGTTTATACGAATTTGTTATGAATTTTAACAGTCAAATGGTCGACCATCAAAGGGCATATAGGCGACCATGGAGGCAACGAAAAAACTGACCAGAGCCAAAAGTAAGGGAAAACCCCATAGGCTGGCCCACCTAAGGGCAAGAATACAATTGTCCCTTTAAAAATGGTGGAATGAGTGCAAAAATACCACTCATCACTCCCCATCTCCACTCCTCCACCACAAAGCTCTAGTCATACCCATGCTCGCCTCCTCGTTTGACTCAGATAATACACCTCTCCATCTCCTCCTCCCTCAATGACCCGACCATTTGGTGCGACACCTGCCATGCAAATTCTCGATGCCTCCTCAAAACCCAAACCCACGCCGGCCATTGTTCTGGTCCACCACGCATGCCCGGGAAGTCCACGAGAATCTGGTTGTGGAGCGGCAAATAGTGGTTGCACGCGCGGAGGAGGCCGCGGTGGCCACCATGCGTGCCGACCCCAAGATCCTATAGGAGCACTAGGTCTTCGAGGCGACCTTCAATGACCCACTACTGCACATTTATACCCGTTAACTAATATGGCTTCGGGACTTTTTCTCGCCATGGTCGATGACTATGATGAGGTGTTTCATGAGCGTGCTCGTACTTATCTCAAGTCCAGAGCCGACATGTTGGTGCCTAGACTGGCAAATGCCACCCCCTAGGACGAGCCACTCCAATCATCATCTACTCTGAGGACAAGGAGGGAACCCATGATGTGGAGGCATCACTCTCTTTCAAGGGGAATGTGTCCATCATCATCTCCTCCTCTGACGAAGAGTAGCTCGTTTTTAGCTTACTTGAACCAAGCTTTAGCTTACTATGCCTAGTTAATTATCTTCTGTTGGCCTTTTAGTATTTAAAATACAAGGTTGTTTGTGCCTTCCCTCTAAAAGATCTAGTCAATTACCCAATGTATGTTTTTATAGAATGTGATCTTTAAGTATTTTATACAGTTTTTGATGTGCAGTTGTGCAATGTGTTGTTTAATTGTGTAATGGGTCGTTCAGTTGTGAACTGTTTAGTTCAATTGTTGGTTTCCAGTTTATATGTTATATATGTGAAAAATCAAAATTGACTATAGTACGTATGCGAGAAACATATATAGTTGCTATATTTGTTTGGTGTTAAACATGTTGTAGTTAACATACCTTTTGATGGTTGAAATCTCCTGGACTAGTATTGTTATTATTGCTCATCAAGCTATTAATAATATTGTGCTAATTTTTGTTTAACCCGATCAATAGCTACTTTATGTAACTGCAAGGTAGCAATAATATGGAAGACATTGAGGTTTATCATCGAGGTTTGCATGGTTCTTTCGCTTATGGTACATTATTGCTCTGTTGCATAAAACTTTATAATATTTAGGTCTTGCATGTAGCTCTTGGTGTCATTGGTGTAGGCCCACTCTTCAACCCATTTTGTGTATGGGAAAATGAAATATCCATGTATATTAGTCAAGTCAAGAAGCTCAGAAAGATTATTAGGATAAAGAAACTAGCGACAAAAAGGAACAAACTCCTTGTTTTCAAAATGAAGAAGACATCAGTCAATTGTAGGATGGTACTAACTTCCTTACCATGTTTTTTCTTATATACAATATTTGAAAAGTTAGACAATACATTTGTGAATATGTTTGATTTCAATGCATTCCAAAGTAGTTCACCCATGGCACAATATTGAAGTCTTCCTCAAGAAGACAAAGTATGGGCGGGTGATCATCCATATGTGCTAGCCTAGAGTTGTGTGCACCTTGAAGATCACCAAAGGCGCAATATCCTCCTTCCGCTTCAGGAAATTTTCAGATGAGATTCATATTTTTATTACCGTATGCGATGCCACTTTACAAAGGTTTAGATGTCACATGTGAAGTGCTAACACGATACATGATTAATTTGATGCTTGTATACCATGGTACTATGATGTCAAGTATGAAATCTGGTATGCATTTGATGGACATGAAATGCGCTTTGTGTTGGATATGAAACTGTGTGAACACTTGTTGGATATAAAATGTGAATTTCTTATTGCAAGGATTGAGTATTGGGCAAATAAACATGCTATTCTTGCCACTGAATTTCACATGGTTGTGTACATCTGAGTGCGTGCAATGAAGACATACAACACACATGATTGTGACACACACAACGTGTGTGACGAACGAACCAGCACACACGATTGTGACGTAAACAGTGTGTGAAATGAATAAAAACATTCCACACTAGTTTTCCTCTCTAGACATGTGCATCCTATCGCACACGATTCCTCCACAATAAATTTTTGCGTATCCTATCACACGTAAAGTTTTGGCTAAATGTGTGAAGGGGCTCATCCCATCACAAATGCTTCATCTGAGCATATTATGTGAGATGGGTTCCCCCATCACACACGGTCTTCTATATCGTGTGTAATAGAACCATCGACCGAACTCCATCGCAAACCAACAGTTCATTGTTGCGTATATGATGGGATATTTTAACCATGTGAAATGGATAGAGTTGCACTAGTGTGATTAAAAATTTCATGTTAGCCTAGGCATTGCCACTGGAATTGGCTAGATTATTTTAATGAGATTCATCTCGACGCAACGTGATTATTCGGATTAAGAATATGAGATTTTTTAAATACATATGATTGCATGACTGCATGTTCAGATGGCATATTTGCATGCTGAGGAAAATATGTTAGTGCATATCACCTGAACTATTTAGTCTTTGCACAACTATATGAGGAGCTTACCTAATTGTAAAAGCAACAATGAGCAACTTACCTAATTGTATTTAGTGCATACCACTCTTTGTGTTTCAACGTCTAACGTGTTAGATGGTAAAATCAACAATGAGGAACTTACCTAATTGTACTTTGCACAACTATATGGAGGGGTACGAAGCATTCTCTGCTTGTTGGCTAACATTTCATTCATTTGCTGCTTCCATCGAAAAATTCTCTCTACCCGAATCCCTTTTCCCATCTACCAGCTAGAAAAACAAGAGTGCAACAAAATAGTCCATCTGTCCGAAAATGAGTCGCCACTTATTTCCGAACATGGGGAGTGGTTAATGAACTCATGCCGCGGCCGGCTTGGAACATGCATTACATGTATTTAGGTTTCAAAAAACGAAACATAAATCATCATTGTGTTAAATGACCAGCTACCCTGTTCTGGTTTGACCGGTGGGTTGGGGACACCCTCTTCGCCGCCCGCTTTCCGGAGCTGTTCGCCATTGCGGTCGAACCTAGGATCTCGGTCGAGATGGCCCTTATTGACTTAGGGCGCCTCGCGTTTCGGAGACCATTTGGGCCTCCGGAACTCTCCGCCTGGGAGGTTCTCCTTGACTGCATCGCCCTACAGCCTCAGGAGGTGGATCATGCTAAAGACCACATCTCCTGGCGAATGGAACCCTCGGGTTGCTTCTCCACTAAGTCCCTCTACGGGACAATCGCGCCGACGCCTGCGCCTGCTGCTTACCTCCAGATTTGGTCCATTAGGTTGCCCCTGAAGATCCGGATCTTCTTGTGGCAATGGATCCGTGGACGTCTCCCCTCGGTCGTGGAAGTGATCAAGCGGAATTGCCCCGGTGATGGCCTCTGTCCACTCTGCGGGATGGTGGAGGACTCCAATCACATCTTCTTCTCGTGCGTGTCGGCTCAGTTCTTGTGGAGTTGCTTCCGGGAAGTGGTTGGTGGATCGTGGAGCCACACTGACTTCCCCGATCTCCTTCTGGAGATACAGGCGTCCCCGCCCCGCTCCCGCCACATTAGGTGGTTGGCTGTTGGCGTTCTCGCTTGGACCCTGTGGACCGTGCGCAAAAAACTTGTGATTCAGCGTGTTCCTCTTCGACGGGCTACTGATGAGGTGTTTAAATTGTGTGGTTACTTGCAGCTATGGTAACCCCTTAGCCGCCCTCAGGATCGAGACACCATCAGCACCTTCATTGCAGATCTGCGCACGATGGCTCTCAGCTTGGCGCCGCCGCTCCCTCCTCCGCCTCCTGAGCCAGATTAGCTGCCACGCTCCCGCCGCCGCTCCTGCTGCTGTTGCAGCTGCCGCCTTTGTCGTCTTTTATTTTTTCTTGGGCTTGTTGAGTTGTGCCCTCAGCATAAACTTCTTGTACTTTTCGTGGCTTTGTTTTCCTTGCGTGTGTGTGCGGTGTGAACCTTGTTGGTTTTTGTGGCTCTGATGATTGCTTTATATATAAAACGGGGCGAAAGACTTTTTCGATAAATGACCAGCAAGGAGTCCAACCCAACCTTTACTTGTTGTTGTTGCTGCAAACATGACACATGCATCTTGTTTAGCGAAAGCACTTACTTACTGAGAGCGGCGCTTCGGCTCTCGGGTCCATCTGCACCCGCGCTCACGAAAAAAATCAAAACAAATACTAGAAAAATTCAAAAAATTCTAATTGTTTTTTGTGTGGTACATATTTTGATGCGTGAGGTCCGCTCCAAATTTCAACTTATTTGGACATTTGAGCAGCTCTCAGCAAAAAAGACAAATCGGGGCCTGTAAAAAAGGTTTACTGTTCACCAATTTTTTTGACCCGATTTGTCTTTTTTGCCGAGAGCTGCTCGGATATCCAAATAAGTTGAAATTTGGAGCGGACCTCACGCATCAAAATATGTACCACACAAAAAAAATTGGAATTTTTTGAATTTTTCTAGTATTTGTTTTTATTTTTTTCGTCAGCGGGAGCAGATGAGCCTGGGTGCAGAGTTGAGTTTTCGTTACTTTATGTCCTTTAGCAGTATATATACTACTTATAACACACTGTGAGCAAAAGCTAAGCAGGGTTTGGCATGGACCACGGAGCGAACGATCCTGGCAAGATCTTAACGTCGATCGGAGCAGAGTTTTGATTGGCGATAAATCATTTTGTTATGTACAAAGGGTACAAGTTCTAGACAAATAGGTGGGCATAGCCTCCCACAAAGTTGTAATCATGCAAGTAAACTACTCCAGTTAGCCCGTCTCCGTCTTTTTACCGAAGTTACACGTAAGTACGCAGTGTAAAATCCGTGCCTGCAACTACTTCTAGTGGTTACTTTGGACCAGCAGCGGTGGGAAGGCGTGCCGCGTACGTACCACCGCGGGCGCAAAACACGCGGGAAGCCCTTTTTCTTAAGAACTGCAACGCAACAGGGTCTGAGAGAAGTAATAAACGCGTCGTTAGGTCAGCCGGCTGCGCTCGACTTTGGCCGTCCACGTGGGTAGCATGTTTGAGCTTGAGACGATCTCCACCGTATGTGCATGCCCAGCTAGGCTCCCTCTAATCGGGCTATGTTCTGTTCTCACGCATTCACACCAAACCTTTGGTTTGGATATTGTACAATTATTTACCTAATATTAAAAGAACCACTGTTTCTTCATTTTTTTATATATCTAACTAGTAAAGGGTCCTAGGCAACCCGGCCACAGGAGGGCTTCTCGCTCGCGCATTGCTTTCAGGCCGTTTGATCTTTTTACTATTCATGGGTTTGACTGCCAGCCGTTCAAACTTTTCTCACATGCATGCTCGTTACTTCAGTGTGTGACCGCTGGGTCCGCTCATGGGTGGGGCTGATCTGCAGTGACACAGTCCTGGGTGAGAGAAAGGGGAGACGTGCGGTGGATCGTGCTGGGCAGTAAAAACCTAGCATTTTGGAGCAGTCAATCCAGCCCCGCCTCCCTCCTCCCCTTCTGCTCGCGCATTGCTTTCAGGCCGTTTGATCTTTTTACTATTCATGGGTTTGACTGCCAGCCGTTCAAACTTTTCTCACATGCATGCTCGTTACTTCAGTGTGTGACCGCTGGGTCCGCTCATGGGTGGGGCTGATCTGCAGTGACACAGTCCTGGGTGAGAGAAAGGGGAGACGTGCGGTGGATCGTGCTGGGCAGTAAAAACCTAGCGTCTCGGAGCAGTCAATCCAGCCCCGCCTCCCTCCTCCCCTTCTCTCCACTGCGCCGCCTCCTCCTCCCCTTCACTTTTCTCTCCGGCGGCGGCGCCAAAGAAGGCACACACGGGCGCTGGATCCATGCCGGTGAAGAGCGGTGGGGACTGCGCTCCGGTCGCGGTAGGGTGCAGCCGCGGGGAAGACGAAGGAGGTCCGCCGCGATTTCGTGTGTGCTAGCTGTGAAACCCTACAACCAATCCCCACGCTCCTCGAGCCCCACGTCCGGCTCCTCCTCCCCCAGTTTCCACTCCCACGCTCCCCCGCACAGCAGCCGCCTCTCCCCGCACTCCCTGCCCTTCGAGGAGCCCCCATCCCATCCTCGCACCGGAGTTAACACTACTAGAAAAAGGGCTATAGCTAATATAGACATTAGTGGCGCACTATGTATGTGGTGCGCCACTGCTAAATAGCAGTGGCGCACCACACATGGGTGCGCCACTAATGTTTATATTACTAATGGCGCACCTTGTGTGTGGTGCGCCACTGCTAAGTTTCTCCTGGACACACCCCCCTCCGCAGACTTACCAGTGGCGCACCGGGGTTTGGTGCGCCATTACTAGTTTTAACTAGTAATGGCGCACCTCTCCCACGGTGCGCCATTACTACGGAAGAGTGCCACCGCCAAGTGACCGATTGGCCAGAGTTCCCTCGAGCAAACACCAGACGCGACTCCACAGTATCGACCGCTCTCCTTTTTTTTCGGAATCGATTTGACGCGATCGGATCCAGCCGCCCCATGCCGCCGCGTCCGCCCCGGCGAGCCGCCACCTGCGCCTCTGGTGGCGCCGCCGCGGCCGGGCCGGCGCCGTCGCGGCCACCTTCGCCGCCGCGCTCCTCGCCGCGGCCCTCCTCCTCTCGCTCTCCTACTTCGCCTCCCTGCCCCTCGCGCCCTCCTCCCCCTCCGCCCTCGTCGGCCTCACCCTCCTCCGCCGCGCCGAGGAGAAGGGCGCCCGTGAGTCCCCCTCCTCTCAGCTCCTCTCGCCCCCTTCCGTTTCCACTTGGTGCAGTGTGCAGTACACTTCGGCTACTGCAAACACTGCTTGCTAGTACTGTCTTGGTCAGCTAGTCTGGTGGTGCCTCTCGTGCTTGACAGAATTTTTTCAGGGTTTGAGTGCGATATCTGAAATTTCGTGCTTGGGATGATGCAGTGTGCTTGGACGGGAGCGCGCCGGGGTACCATCTGCAGAGTGGGTCGGGGAGTGGGTCTCAGAGCTGGCTCATCCACTTGGAGGTATGCAGATTATTACCGAATTTTGATACAGAACTATGAGTTTTTCTTCGAAGCTTGTGATCAGTCTCAGCTTATCTTGGACAATGCAAGCTTTCAGAATTTGAAATCTAGATTAGATGATTTCACTGATTGTTTGGATTGGTAGTACCTGAAGAAGTTGTTTCATGTCTCAACAGTGATAGGAGTGTGCAGATTAGGACAGTGTTGAAAAACAAATAGGCACTAGTTGGATATCTTGAAAGCATATCGTTGGGACATACATCATTAGTATGTAGTGATGTGACTTTTGTGTGGATAAATAGATAATGACACCACAAGGTTATTCATCTATAGTGAAACATAATGCTACGGCTGGTGCCCAGAGGGACCGTCACTTGCTAATTTGATGCACTCAACTGTCAGTCACTAGTTTGCACAGTAGTTTATGGCGTTAGTGATTGTTTGTTTGTTGCCATTGGTTGTCCCATGGTAATGCTTTCATGTTCTTAGATTCTCTATGTTCTATGAGCGTCAGGGTGGAGGCTGGTGCCGAAATTTGAAGTCATGCGCTTCGCGCCAGAAATCGATGCTGGGTTCTTCCCATTACATGGAACGCCATGTTGAGTTTGCTGGGATGTTGAGCGATGATGAAGATCAGAATCCAGGTAACTATGTTTCATCTTAGTATATATCAAAGGGCAAATCCCATTTTTGTATGAAAGCTAAAGATTTCCTCTTTAATGTTCCATTTTATTGATGTGCAAAGACACTAATTGTTTCTGAACAAATTAATCAGAAGCTCAACCATTAGCTCAATCTTAAAGTAGTATTTGATGCAGCACCTTGTCCTCATTGATTTTTTCCATCAGTTCTTGAATTGTTATCTTGCATCATTAGCTCATAACCAAGAAGGTCATATTTCACTGATCAGTTTTTGAAAATAAATAAATATTTAACCATCATGTTTGTACCTAGCAGTGTGTTCTTTTATATCATTTGTATTGGAATGTTAAGTTATAATTGTTCTGCTTCAGTAGTATACGAGTTATACATTTGAGCTGATGATCTCTGTTTCATTCCATATTATTCTCATTGTCCATTTGCGCTGATGTGACATTATTAAATATCTCACCAAAAATATTAAACTCCTTATTCCATATACTTCACTAGTAAAGTTGCCATCTTAAAGTATTGCAACACTCTTTCAGTTACCTATAGTTCTGAGGTTCTCATTTGACATATGTTTCAATGTGCAGATTTTCACAACTGGAATAAAGTGAAGATAAGGTATTGTGATGGGGCATCATTTTCTGGGAACGTTAAAGACGAGTTGCAGGTCTTCTTTGCCTATTTCCAACAGATGCTGATTAATCACTCAGCAGGTATTCTGAGAATTTTATTGTTCTTTGCAGAACGGCACAAAATTCTTTTTCAGAGGCCAGCGTATCTGGGAAGCAGTTATGGATGAACTTCTACTGAAGGGGCTCAGACATGCTAAACAGGTCATTCTTGCAAGCACAACCCTTCCTTTTGATTTTCATGTGGACACATGATTCAAATGTATGAATCAATCAAACATCTTAAGGATGTAAATCTGTTTCTTGATCTTCAAGGTATGCGTTTGACTTGAGGACCTTTAGATTAACTGCATAAAAGTATGGAAGGTTGGATCTATCTGGTTATTATTTTGGGTACAAGTTGATATTGTTTTACTGTAATGATGCGTAATGTTTCCGAGAAATACGAATTAGGAGTGACTTGTGGTACTGATAAATAAATAGCCTGGATGCACTAGATGTCAATGATAGTAATATTGCTTTAAATTTGTGTTTACGAACATTACCTGTTCATTCTTTATGACTGTTAATGAACTATTGTAGGATTATTTCAATATCTTGACTGGCCTTTTTTCTTACTACACCATATTTACTTGCATGTTTACAAAATGACTGGATATGATCTGATAGATGCATTACTGTCTTTGCCCATATAAGCATTTTGACTACTGCAGTGATGGTGTGATGCTGATATGTTATTTCCAGCCTTCAGGCTTTTCTAACAGGATGCTCTGCTGGTGGGTTAGCCACTTACATTCATTGTGATGGTTTTCGTGCACTGCTGCCAAAAGATTCTAGGGTTAAGTGTCTTGCGGATGGTGTTTTTTTCCTTGATGTGTATGTTTTCAGATCACCTTTGACTGCTTTGGATGTTTCTTCAAAAGACTTCTCTGGATACAATTTGCAACCCCAGCCTTTATTTTGATGTCAGTTTTTCACATACATGAATGAAATAATTGATTGATGTTCTCTGTAATACTCAAACGTACATGCATCTGTCAACATTCAAATGTCAGCTAACACACTCCAAACGTTAAAACAAAAGTTTGAGCATAAAGACTTTGAGATCTTAAGCTAAAGTACTACAGAATAAAACTGAGATGATATTTGTGTACCTAATTCTTAAATCATTAGATGAATCATCCCTGGATCAACCAGAGGTGGTGCATAGGCCCCATTTCTGACTTATACTAGTTCATTTTGAGACATTGCGCATCAGCAAGCAGAAACGTTACATGTATTAGTAAGTTAACTCTTTTTGTAAGTCATGAGTGAGAAAGCATCTATATCCTATTCTCCTTGTGATGATAATCCTTTTATGCCATAAAAGAAAACTGTATGGAACAGAAATTTTGCTGTTCTCCTCAGATTCTATCTACCCGTTTATGTTGTTTCCTCCATTACAGAGAAGACATTTCCAAGCAAAGGACCTTGCGGGCTTTCTACAGCGATGTTGTCCGTCTTCAGGTCCTTTTCTCCTCAAAGAATGTTCATTTCCAATATTCAAAAGTTCTTTTCTGAATGCATAGTTTCAGGATCTCAAGAGGAAGTTTTTGCACTGCAGTTCAAGCATGGAACCGGGTCAGGTTAGTCTCTGCGTTCCTGACAAATGACATTGCAACCATCCGTCACATTTCTATCATTAGTGTTTACTGAATAATTAAGTTCTTCTGACAGGGAACTATGCATCCTGAATGGCATAGACTCTTGGCTTCATGAAATGACCCATGTCTATGATTCAAGGTATCTTAGATCTTCGATGTCGGATGCAAATAATTGCTCAATTTCACTTCTCTGCAATGTTCATTCTCACATATTTCTATCATTCTTTGCAGGGATAAAGTAAAGAAAAAGAAGAAAAGATTACTAGAAGATTAGTTTTAGAATTTTCTTTTATTTCCTTGTAATTTTTCTTTTATTGGATACTTGTAAAGACATTGTAATATTCTTACTATAATAAAAATTATGATTCTATTTCATTTTTTGTTTTTAAATTATTTTTCCTTATAGGTTGTTTTCTGTAAATTTGGATTTTTTTTTTGTTTTCCAAATACATTACTAGTGGCGCATTTCAGCCCTTATTAGTGGCGCACCTTCCTTTATTACTAGTGGCGCACCTATAAGGCTATTAGTGGCGCACCTAGAGGGAATACCAGTGGAGCACCTAAGGGTTAGTAGTGGCGCACCAGAGGTGCACCATTACTATCTGGATTACTAATGGCGCACCAGAGGTGCGCCATTACTATCTGTTACTAGTGGCGTGTTAATAGTGGCGCACCTATAGTGCGCCATTACTAACGAAAACAGGTGCGCCACTAATAGGGCTTTTTCTAGTAGTGTAAGCGGCAGCGGAGAAGAGGATCGATGATGGGAGATTGAGGAGAAGAGCGAACCGATGCAGAGGAGAGGGGAGACAAGGTGGGCGCAGGTCAGGCGTCGTCACCGGAGATGCGGATTTGCGGCAGCTGGTCGGTGACTCACTACCGGCTACTGTTTGGCGGAGGAAAGGAGAAGGGCGCCGGGATGTGTTGATTTGTATGATTTCTCTATTTTCCTCCTATTCCTCTGTTCCCAACTTTACAAAGTGCTAACTTGGTGCTTGATTGCGTTTCTTTCAGATTTTTCTATGGCTTTCTCCATTAGCATGTTTCTCCTCAATGACCATATCAATCTGTCTGCCTTCTGTACGTGTGATTTTGGTTGAGGTGTGTGCAAGATCACCCCTCTCTTGTCCGTAGGTTTTGGTAGAATTGATTTATGATTTTGTCTCATGTAATTCAAATCAGTTTTCCTATGAAAAAAAATCAAGCTATGTATACATGATATTTGGTACTGTATAAGTTAACTACAGCTTAGGATACAAATGCGAATACCCTTCCTGTTTTAAGTAAGGCCGATACTAGAGTTTTTAGCCAAATGATAGAAAATGGTGCGGATGAGAGATGATGATGGAGACACTGTTCTAAAAACAGAAAGAGACTTTCGGCCTCTTTAGTTGGTGTTCATGAAACTAAGGCGTACAGCTGTAGCCTCTGCTCATTTGGGTTGTATAAGTTGATTGGGATTATTTTGTGTTACAGGTGCACACATGGGAAGCTAATGCTTTTCTTTTCTTCACCCTTTATTTCAGTTAGAGCCTAAAATGTATTTCAGGTTCTACATTCCAGTTTCTGATATGTGCAGCAATTCTGCCAAAGGACTATTCTTCTCTTTGCCCGTTCCAAGATAGTTACTTCTTTTGAGGACAGCTATTAATTTTTGCTATACCACGGCATCATTACTCTTGATGTAGGGCAGAAAATAATTAGGTTCCACTTCTTTTCAGATCTATTTAGTTGGGTAGTTGCTTATATTAATTGTTTCTGCCTTTTCAGTTGTGGTTTTGACTAAAGCAGGCAATCAACAAGAAATCAATACCATGTTCGATCCTATTTGGTACCAGTTTTGGCCTTCACTAAAGCTTGTCGGGACCATAGGTAGCTAATGCGGATCTCCGCGTGGCGCAATGGGATACATGATATCAGCATGCCATGCTTCCCCGACTGTGTCATCGCCGTTGCGCACAGGTTAGGGCCACTTCCTCGTCCTTTTTAATCTCACAAACATATTCTTCATGTTATAAGATTTTGTTCATTTGCTATGTTTAATACAAGCAAGCCATTCTCCTATTTCATCTCCCAATCAGTTAAGCTATGTCAACCAGCTAGATCCATCTCAATTAACTAACCTCATTGGTCTACGTTCTTGTTTTTCTTAATTTTCTACATTGGACACTCTCCTATCTGAAATATTAGTCTTACCTATTTGATGGTGGTAGCACACTTGGATATGAGCATGTGTACAATTTGGAGTAGTCTCAAGAAGAGATGAAGAAAACAATGTCAGACATGTTGGTTGTGCTAGGTGAGTTTCCCTTTGACCACATGTTGCTGAGTTGTACAGTTATCATTGTTTAACTGTATGTCCCTCATGCCAAGTTCCCCAAAATCAATGTTTTGTAGCTATATGTGTAAGAGAAATAGTGGAAAATAAAGTTTTGTTTTAGTCTGTTGCATTTTGTTGGTTCCTGTCTTGCCAATGTCTACAGCAATATGCTTTCTTGGAGGCCTTTTTTGCTTCATGTTTTTTGGGTATGCCACTTCTCTAATTAGTGGGTGCATCTCTTCTTTGTTTTATCATTCTATATTTTTTTGCCTAACCTTTTTGGTATTCTGCTTTCTCCTTGCAGATGGCAAGCACCAAGATTAGCTTGCTTTCGGAGTACATGACAAAGAATTCCACCGGAATGTGTGCCTCCTCATGTCTCGTCTGTAGAATTACCATGGGGCGACTGATAATGGGCCTATCAAGCATACTGACCTTGTGGTGATAGCTAAAGAGGTTGATTTCAATGCCATTCTATACTTCAGCTTACTATATGCTTCTGTTCTAATGCTCTGTTGGCTTGCCTGTGTATGATCTTGACCTCATCAAACTTCTGTTGCATTCCTCTTCTCTCGTGCTCCATTCCTCTCCCCACCCAGATCCACAATGATTGATCCAAGGAATGCCACTATGTGTTCTATTCTTCTGTTCCTTTAGCATGCTTTGTTTGAGTATTTGTTCCCCTATTTTTTCCTCGGATAGGTGTATGTGCTAGCTGCAGATAAGTAGATACAAAGGTTGGACCAAACTTGATTAAATTAGTGATTTGATGGTATACTTTTTCCCATTCTAATGGGCTGGAAACTTTGTAAGAAATAAGACATGGCTTCATTACTATAAATATTTAGCTTAGTTCATAGGTGCTACACTCTATAAGACAATATCATAATTAGTAATCAAACGCAATCATGCTTCTGCGGGCGGAACAGAAGGGGTTGGTGGGGGTACATTTACTATTCTATGATTGTATGCTTCTTGTTTAGATGAACTCAGTTTCATAGCATAATAAAGTGTTCTTGAATACTCTATGTGTCTCTCTTACAAAATGTCTTTCATTTCTGTTTTATTTTTTATGTATTGGCCTCTGAATGATGTGCATGGTATATGTAACTGAATGACCTTATTTTTATACCTTTTGTGGTTTGCAACCACTGGAACATGTGTTGCTATAGATTTGATCCACACGGATCTTAGTGGTACTGATACTCTAAGTTGGACTTTCTTTAAAAAGAGAAAGTATGGCATATCTTAATTTGGGTACAAACCTGTATCATGCACACATACTGCTCATACTGCATTCTGATGAGAAGCCCCTCACATAGAAAAAACTTTACATTTACTTATTGTCCATAGCTCACTGTATGAGATATGTGTGGTGCTCAGGCTGTACATTAACTATCTTCGTGAATGGGGTAGTGAATCATCCTCTTTCATAGTTTAAGTAGCTTCGTGAATGGGGTATTGAATCATCCTCTTTCATAGTTTGAAATCAATGTATCTCCTTTGACATGCGTTGATTAATAGAGCTGATAAAAAATGAACTAACTATTGAAAAGTGTACTTATATAGCTAATTGTAATTTTCTATCAGTATAATTGTATGTCCCCTATCCTATTTTCTAGCTAAATTCATTATTACTACAACAATCTCATGCTATTATGTGTACTGCTTATATAGCTAATATCTTTAATTCATATATTCGTCCGCTGGATTCTCATTGCTATCTTTGGTTCAGATGGTAGGTTTTGATGCATGCGCAGCTATACGTCCGCTGGATGCTCATTGCTATCTTTGGCTCATATGGTCGCCGATTGGATGCTCGCTGCTATATTTGGTTCAGGTGGTAGTTTCTGCTGCATGCGCAGCTATATATTTTTAGCCATGTTAATTGAAAAATGAGTGCTTCTTGGTTGTTTCTGTTGTTGATCCAGAAAATTCTTGGTGCTTCTTGGTGTTTTTACTACATGTGCAATAGTATACTATGCTAATCCTTCTTGGTGCTTGGTGTTTTAACTAAATGGTTTAGTCCTGTGCTTCATAGAAACAGTTTTAACTAAATGTACTGAACTAATTAAGCGCCTTCCCTTATTGTTGGCTAATCCTTTGGTTTTATATCGCATGCTACATTCTATATGATGGTACGCTACCACTCTGTAATAAGTCCAGGCACTATAAACCCTATGTCAGCTATGTATGAATTTGGAGTCTATATTGCCGAAGTATTTGTGACTGATGTATATAATGCTATCTCAGCTTCCTAACGAACGATGTGTGCCTTCACCTTCAGGTGCAAAGCAAAGCGCGTCCGCTTATGAGGACACCATTGTAAACCTTCGGTGTCTATGGCTTGTGTACCAGACTTGATGTTTATAATGCTCTTATGCTATCTCCACATTGGTTTGTCTTTGCTTATGCATTACTAACATCACTTTCTTACTCACTACTAACGTCACTTTCTTACTCACTACTAACATCACTTCTAACTGGCTTCTTGCGCCATCGGCGCAACCGGGTCATCTAGTATCTACTTAAATGATAACGTCCACACGTATGACACTAAGTAATATTAATAGAATGCCCGCTACGGGCTACAATGGATATAAATAAATCAAACAAGTGATTAAGTTCGTTTTCAAGGTCGAAACTCATTTCTTCATTATACGTCCCGGCGTGTTCGGGCATCAAACAATCCCCAACAGGCTCCCCAAAAGTCAACCGTCTAAACAGCTCAGGCTCCCCCAAATCCAGATCATATGTGGTGGAGAAATGTGTCGTCCGGATTATCCCTCAAGTTATCTCCAACAAGTAGGCCCAACACAAAAAACCCACCCCATGACCCTTCCCTTTTCCTATCGGACCATCCCTATCCCGCTCGGTTTCCCTCAGTGGCGGGACGTTTCTCGCTTGAGCCCTCTTCTTTAAACCGGATGATGCCCACCTCACCTTCATCATGGCGCCCTCTCTCCTTCACACCGGACTTCCCCACGTACTGCCAAGGAGGAGTCCCCCGCCAACAACCCCGCTCTCTGCCCTTATCACCTCCCTCTCCCACTCCACCCCTCCCCCCACCCCCCCCCCCCCCCCCCCCGGGTGTCCGTTTCAATCCTCCACCATACCGCCATCAAGGGGGAGGAGGCGTGCACTGCCCGTGATGCCCCCGGGCCAAGAAGGGAAATCCGATATCGTCACTGCCTCACTGGTAAATTTATAACATACAGTTGAATGTAAACAAAAATACGATGTCCGTTGTTTGACATGCAACTTATACGCCACCGTGTCCGTTATTAACTCTTGAAACAACCAACCAATGCATTTAAACTTCTATTGTAATAAAAATTGTACGACTTCATGAAAAAAAGAACCGCTCGTTCATGCTGGCAAAGCCATCTATAATGAAAATACAATTTGCCATATTTTCTAAAGTAGGAAAATTATTACACTCAGGTGTCGTACCTCAACAGACTAACACCACCTCCATCCACATCCACAAATGCCACATAATATAAGTGGGAGGCCCACATGTGTCCACATAATTTTTTATAGAACAAGTGAACGTACCACATAATTAATCTCACATCAATGATAGACTTGGCTAAACCGTTGTACCTAAACAAAAAACTATTGTTGGACACTTCAAGTAAGCTACAATTGATGCATGGTAGTTCTTACTGAGCAATTGGATAACTTTACAACATTAATCTCGGTTTTACAACTTGTTGCGTCTAAAAATCAGTTAATCTCAATGCACACATTATGTACAGTTCATTGTTTGATTCCTATTTCTTTCATGTTTATGCCCGATCACACTTCCATACAAAGATCCACCGTGAGCTATAAGAAGGCAATTAGCAAGTTTAGCAAATAGACAAAAGGTGTATTTATTCACATATTCAAACAATAGAAAATCATAAACTGCAATTGGATTAATGATATTGATACAATCAGACAAGGAAGCTGATTATGATGCCATCTCTTCATAGCAAGAAAAGCCAAGATTTAACCTTTTATTTTAGGGACATCCGTGTTAAGAATTTTAAGCTTGCTTCTTCAGGTCAGCAGAGGAAGCTAATAATAAATAGAGTACAATGTCTACTGCTTTTTCGTGATCATCGTGCAGAATTCTCATATATATTTCCATCATGAACTTAGGATACGTGTCTAGAATTCCAGTTGCAAACTGACCAAAGGCCCTAGTAGCGCATGTATGCAAAATGGTATCAAAGAGAACTTATACCGAAAATGGTGGAGGCTAATCTTGTATAAAGAAAACAGTTAGCTTCCACTGTTAAGTACAGTCAGTAAAGTATCACGTTCAAGACAACTCTGATACAGTGTGAATAAATCGTAAGCAAATCAATATGGTGTGTACTCTAAAAGCTCAGAGATCTTTGATGTAGTAGAAGTTATTAATCTTCTACTCATTTCAGAAATCCCTACAGAAAGAGGGTGTACATTTTAAGCTCCATGATGAACCAGTAATATATTATGTGAAATACGTTCTTATGGTGTTAGATATATTCAGATCAAAAATAGTATCCAATCTTATAAGTAAGTCTATATTCTGAAACTCCCACATATCCGGTTCATCCACACTACTTGATTTATCTTAACATGCAAGCTGTCCACGTCAACATGGTGCCACATCAGCATTTAGTTTCTAAAAAGCACCCAATCGGTGAACTCTACACATGCATGGCGCCGCATCGTAGTTTTGTTTCCAGCCATGAACACCAACGGACTCCTCAACTCTACACATGCATGACGCTGCATCATCGTTTTGTTTCCAGCCGTGAACACCAACCGACTACTCTCTTGACATTCCACATCAATAGTTTATTTATTTATTTTTCATTCCACATCAGTAGTTGTTTCACACTTTTTTCTGAGGCGTTGGTCTATCCCTTCGTATTAGTGCCACTTTATTGGATGGTTCCTTCATCTCCTCTCTTATCAATAAATTTCAACAATAATCAGTAATCTCACCGTGGTCTTCTTGATCTTCTCCTCCTCTCTTTATATGTGCTACTCACCATACTGCGCCTTCGCCGGTCGCTCGGTCATCGCAAGCGACCAAAGCACTAACGCTGGCATGGAGCCCCGTGATCACTGCGAGGGGGGCTTTGTTGCCCCAAGTCATACGCGACGACGTAGATCCGATCTCTCCGTGAACCATGCATGCCACCATCGGTGTCCTCCCAAAATAACTCATTCGCCAGAGGTGTGGGGGCTTATCCTTCCTCTTTATCTCCTCATATCCGAACTTTCTTTAGCTAGCTTTGGTGGAAGCTTTGATTCCCAATCGATGTAGCTCAGAACTGTTTGCTCACTTTGCAGTTGTTCCTCTGGCACCGTTTGGTCGCTTTGTAGCAGCGGATGGAGGCGCCAACGTCGGGTTGCAACAGCATGTGGTCGCTTGGCAGCGTCATCGTCCCCAATTTCGCTTGGCAGCGTCAAGCATTAACATTATTAGTTTTTGCGGGGCTGGAGCTAGGCCTGGGCCTTTTGTGTTGGGCCTTGATTGGGCTCTGTTTCAGTGAATATTGGGCTTCTGATCCGATTTGGGCATGATTTCAGTGGAATTCTCATCAAACTTTATATCCATCCCTAAAAAAAATCAAACTTTATATTCCCCACTAAAAAAACTTATACTTTATATTCCATCTATTTTCATGCTTGCTAAAACTATCTATCTTCATGTTAAAAATGCATTTATCTTTCCACATAAAGGGGATGCATTCTAATAAAGAAAATATAAAGATACTTTATGAGATAGTAATTTTTGGATATATATATATATATATATATATATATATATATATATATATATATATATATTCATTATTTACTATTTTTCACTCCATAATCCTTCTCTTACATGGTGCTTCAATATCCCGCAGCAACGCGCGAGGTATCATCTAGTATATGTTGATATGAGACCTTCTCAAATGGATCTAACTAAGGGTAGTATTTCATATCAGCTATTTTACTGTATGAACATGATACTATTACTATCAGCGACGACAATGTTATCTCTGAGCTCTAGCTCTTATCAATGGCGGAACGAGAGGAAAGACTCGGATGTTTTGTGCAGCACAAGTTCTGCTGCTTTTCTCTTCCTCCTTTATTCACTTGGTGAACGAGAAAATCGGATCGAGGCAGCCCCCTCTACTGGATCGTGCCATCCCACGATCATGGGCGTGCTCACGCCGTAAGCTACGGCCTTGGGATCGCACAGACCGCGTCCTCAGGCTCTGACTAAATGGAAACCCGAAAAAAACGCTAACTGTCGAAGCTGACGAAACCTGAAACTACGGCAACAGTTCTGACCTGCCGAGCTAGCTACTCTCAACTACTTGTCACGCTAGATTATTATGCTAACAATCTCCCCCTAAGCTAGTCATGACAGAGAACTAAAGCTCGACCATACCTATGCGCGCACGGAGCTCCTGGAACCGCGTGCGCCCAAGTGACTTTGTGAAAAAGTCTGCAAGTTGATCACCTGTGGCGATGTGCTCCACCTTGATCTTCCCTTCTTCGACGCACCTGCGGATGAAGTGGAATCGCACATCAATATGCTTGCTACGATCGTGGAAGACAGGGTTCTTGCACAGCTGGATGGCAAACTTCTTGTCAACGAAAATGGTGGTGGCGCCGACGTCTTCCCTCAGCAGGTCACCCAAGAGCCTTCTCAGCCAGATGGCCTGGCATGATGCAGTTGTTGCAACCACATACTCTGCTTCACATGAGGACAAGGCGACGATCTTCTGCTTCTGTGATTGCCAAGTGATCGGCGCCCCTCCCAGGAAGAAGAGGTTGCCCGATGTGCTCTTGCGATCGCCCACGTCGCCGGCCATGTCTGAGTCGCCGTACCCGACGAGCTTGTCGTCGCCTCCTCTGACATACCTGCAGCCGTACTTGTGGGTGCCTGCAATGTAGCGCAGCAGGTGCTTGACAACGGCGAGATGAGCCGTGGTCGGCGCCTCCATAAACCGGCTGACATACCCTACTGCAAAGGTGATGTCTGGCCATGTGTGGGTGAGGTAGCAGAGCCCGCCGACGAGACTGCGGAATTCTGTGGCATCCACGGGCGGCTCGGTTCCCTCCTTGCTGAGCTTGAGGCGGGGCTCCATTGGGACGTGCACTGGATTGCAATCCGCCATGCCCGCCTGCTCCAGGAGCTTGCCGGCGTACGCCGCCTGTGAAAGAGTGATCTCTGTAGCTCCCTGCTTCACCTCAATGCCGAGGTAAAAGCTAAGTAAACCTAGGTCGCTCATACGGAACCTGCCCATCATCTCTGTCTTGAAGCTGTGGATCACCTCAGCATCGGCTCCGGTGATGACGAGGTCGCCGACGTACACGCCGACTAGGAGCCGCGCACGTCCTTCACCGCGTGCGTACATGGCATGCTCTGACGGGCAGCTCACGAACCCAAGATGCTGCAGGGTGTTGTCGAGCTTGGCGTTCCCTGCTCGCGGTGCTTGCTGCAGCCCGTAGAGCTCATTGTGGAGGCAGTACACCTTGTGCTCCTCGCCTCTCTGTGCGAAGCCTAGAGGCTGCTCGACGTAGACCTCCTCCTTGAGCTCGCCGTTGAGGAAGGTAGATTTGACGTCGAGATGGTGCAGCTCCCAGCCATGCTGCGCTGCCACGCCGACCATGGTGCGCACCGAATCCAGCCTTGCTACGGGCGCGAATGCGTCGTCGTAGTCCACGCCCTCCTTCTGCACGAAGCCCCTTGCCACGAGCCTTCCCTTGTGTTTGATCACGGCGCCTGCCGCGTCCTTCTTCAGTTTGTACACCCACTTGGGACCAATGGACCGGTGACCAGTAGACAGGTCAGTGAGTGTCCAAGTTCCGTTTTCCTCGATTGATGCCAGCTCGTCCAACATAGCTTGTCGCCAGCACTCGTGGGGCTCGGCCTCGATGAAACTGAGCGGCTCCTCCTCAGCTAGCAGCAGGCGATCGACCGGATGCGGTGGCTTGTCTGGTCTGCCGAGGAGATCCGTTATGCGGCGAAACCGGTGCCCAGCCATAGGATCATCGTCGACGTCGAATAGATCGGGCCGCGCCGTCGGTGGTGTGATGAACTCCACTCCCCCCGGGGCCTCGTCCATGGACGATCTACTGCTGGACGCGACCGGGGATGCCGCAAGGCCGCCGGTCCACGGTGTCGCTGGAGAGTCCGTCATCTCAGTATTTTTGGGCGTGGCTTGTGAAGTTGCCATGGCGTCATCAACCTCCTCTGCTGGGTCTTTGCTTGAGACGTCCATCGGGGCAGGCTCCTTCCGCGCTCCAGTGGCGAGCGGGAGCGCGTGGTGGACGACAAGCGGCTCATTCATGTGCACACCGGTGGCGCCCCAGTCCCAGCTGGCGCACTCATCGAACACCACATCGCATGACGCGTATACGCGCTTGGTCAATGGATTGTACACCCTGTACGCCTTCGAGCCCGCCTCATAGCCGATGAAGACCATCTTTGTGCTGCGGTCGTCGAGTTTCTTCAACCCCGGCCGCGTGTTCTTGACGTAGGCGATGCAGCCGAAGACGCGCGGGTAGTGCACAGCGGGCTTCTTGCTATACCACGCCTCGTACGGAGTCTTGCCGTCGACGCCGCGTGTGTAGGACCTGTTGAGGATGTACACCGCAGTCGCCACGGCCTCCCCCCAAAACCAGCTCGGCATGTTCTTGGCCTTGAGCATGCTCCTAGCCATGCCGACGACAGTCTGGTTGCGCCACTCCACCACGCCATTCTGCTGCGGCGAGTAGGGCGCCGTCAGGTGCCTCTGTACACCCTGGTCTGCAAAGTACTCGCCGAGCGCGCTGGAGGTGAACTCGCCGCCCCGGTCCATCCAGACGTGCGCAGATGTGCCCCCTGATCTACCTCGGCCGCGGCCACGAAGTGCTTGATGCTGGCCGCGGTGGCGTCCTTCGCTGCAACATCATGGCCCACATGTAGCGGCTGTGATCGTCGACGACGAGCATGAAGTAGCGCTTCCCGCCAGGGGTGGCCGGCATGATTGACCCGCAGAGGTCGGCGTGGATGAGCTCGAGCGGCCCCGCCGCGCGGTAGTGCGCCTGTGATGGAAATGGCGCATGCCGTTGCTTCCCCACCAGACACGCGTCGCAGAGCTCCTCGACATGGTCCACCAACGGCATCCCGTGCACCATGTCCATGCGCCCCATGCGTCGGAGCTCGTCAATGTGCTGATGGCCGAGCCTGGCGTGCCACTTCCACGCCTTGTCAGCTCCGTGTGCTGCGAGACAAATAGGATGCGCGATGTCCAGGCATCCAACATACAACCGTCTGCCGTTCCAGCGTACCTGAGCCAGCTCGTGTTGACGGGGATCGTACAGAGTCAAGACACCGCCATGTATCTTGGTGGTGCAGCCGTGCTCATCTAGCTGACCAAGGCTGATGATGCTGGTCTTGAGACGCGGGATGAAGTAGACATCAGTGAGGGCGCATTGGTCACCACCACGCACGGTAAACGCGACCGTGCCGCGGCCGTGGATGGCCACGCTGGAGCTGTCTCCGAACCTGAAGCTGCCGGTGATGCTCTCGTCTAGATCCGCGAATGCCGTGCGGTTGCCGGTCATGTGGTTGGATGCGCCGGTGTCCAGGAACAACCGGTCATCACACGGTGCGTCCTCCGCGCCCAGGTTCGCCTCTGCACGCTCCTCGTCGAGCGTGATGTGCTCCCCACGCTCTGTGGCGGGTCCTTGGCGATCACCGCCATAAGGAGCGTCGGGTCGTCTTCGTGGCCGTCCGCGGCGTGCCCGCCTTGTTCGGCGAGGTTCGCCTCCTCACGGATGCGCGTCCGGCACTCGCGCGCCCAGTGCCCGTACCTCTTTGAGTTACGGCACTGGTCAGTGGGCTTCACGCGGCTGCCAGAGCCGCGTCATCCGCCGCGTCTGCGTCCACCGCCGCGGCGTCCGCCGCCGCGCCCTAAACCGGAGCCGCTACTTTCGGATTCGTCGTTCTCATGGCGCTGTAGGCGCGCGTGCCACTCTTCTGGCCGCCGCCTATACCCGTGGAGTCCAGGCCGTATCGTTCCTCCGCCGCCTTGAGCCGCCCGACGAGCTCCTCCATCGAGAGCGTGTCGAGGTCGACAAGCGTCTCAATGGAGAGCGCGATCTGGGAGAATTGCCGGGGAACGATGGAGAGGAGCTTGCGTACAACTTTCTTCTCCGGAATCGTCTCACCGAGGAGACTCAGTTGATTCACCATACCTGTCAGTCGCATGGCGAAGTCGTCGATGCACTCATCGTCGTTGAATGTCACGGCAGTGTACTGCTTGCTGAGAGTCGCCACCTTGGATTCCCGCACACGAGCCACACCAAGGTGCATCGTCTTGAGGTCCTCCCAGGCCTCTTTCGCTGTGCCCTTGGCCGTGAGTGTCGCCACCATCTCAGGTGGCACCCCGCGCTGCATCGCCTCCATGGCGAGCCTGTCGTCACTGCGGACAGCCGTTCCGGACTCGATCGCCTCCCACAGGTCCCGACCCTCGAGGATTACCTGCATCAAGAGGGCCCAGTCCCCGTAGTTGGTTCGGGTGAGCATCGGCCACGACGACCCACCGCTCTCGCGCACTACCCGAACCTGCGCCACCTGCCCCGGCATCTCATCGCCGGCGGTGATCTGCGCTTGCGGTGTGCTTCCCGAGGATTGGGGGTCCTGGCCTTGCTCGCGTCGTCGTCCACCATCTCCTCACCTAGCTCTGATGCCAATTGATATCTCTGAGCTCTAGCTCTTATCAATGGCGGAACGAGAGGAAAGACTCGGATGTTTTGTGCAGCGCAAGTTCTGCTGCTTTTCTCTTCCTCCTTTATTCACTTGGTGAACGAGAAAATTGGATCGAGGCAACCCCCTCTACCGGATCGTGCCATCCCAGGATCATGGGCGTGCTCGCGCCGTAAGCTACGGACATGGGATCGCACAGACCGCGTCCTCAGGCTCTGACTAAACTGAAACTGGGAAAAAATGCTAACTGTCGAAACTGAATAAACCTGAAACTAGGCAACAATTCTGACCTGCCGAGCTAGCTACTCTCAACTACTTGTCACGCTAGATTATTATGCTAACAGACAAAACTAACACAATTTATTATTACGAAAAATAACCATAAGGAAGGGCATACATCGGTGCCAGGATAAATATGATCATATACCCAACACAAAACTATATGCCGGGCGAAACCGCAACCCCAATGAAATAAAAGATGAGATGGACTGATCCTTGAGATCGAGAAGATATCCAATTCTTCACAGCTGCAATTGCTGGCCATCCAAACTGGTGGGACTAATTATAGACATGTATAGTCCTAACATGTAGGAGTATTTTTCAGTGCAATACAAGTATGACTGAACATTCGTAAAAATGGCTCTACAGCTTGCTAAGTTTAACAAACCAGCATGCTAATGAAATATTAGGAAAGACTGCAAGACAGTATTTACCTTGATGATTAGTGTGGCCTCTCTACTTTCTGACGATGTAACCGAACGTGGATATTCTTCACATCTGCAAGTGCATATGGCCATCGAAATAGGTTAGACCAATCATGGGCAAGTAAGCTAATAATTAGGTGCCCACCCGTGTGTAGAAAAAAGGCAAACCAGGTCCTAGTTGATTCCAAAGTCTTTGTGGGCAGTTCTTCAAAAATGTCACAATCCAGTTGTTTATCTTTTATTGTTGTCATCAATTCTAAAAAATAAAACGTATGCTTCATCCCATAACATATTTACAGTGAGGATACCAATCCCTGTTGAACAGAACAAATCACTAAGATATTCTACTGAATATGTATTAGGCAGCACGCAAATGAAGAACTAAATGACTGAAAATAAGATAAGGAATCAACACCATGTAGGACTTGCAAAGGCGTCTGAGTGCCTTGGGGTGTGGGTGGAGGCTAACTGACCCTTGAGGCGCTTGTGGTAGGTCTTGCACTACAGGCAGTTCTGCGTCCCTCGTGGTGCTCGTACTTGTAGCAGAATTGGCAGACGGAGAAGGCCACACCTGTTGCAGGCGATGAAGTGTCGTGAGCCCCACGTTATCCCTGCAAATGAAATATTGTATTTACAGACGGGGTTGAGTTCATGCTATTTTTTAAAATTTAGTTCCCCTCTCCATATACATAGACAGAGAGGAATTATTTCAATTTGAAGCAGAGTAATTATTTTGGATAGCTAGCACTTGCTCACATGAAGCTACAACGAGGACATGTGTAAACTCTATAATAGAAAGCTAACCACATGTGTAAACAAAATCAACACTCACTGAAACAAAAAATTAGAAGGTCGCCTTTGGGCACAATCGACAGATTACAACAAGAAGCAAAGGTCAGGTTTGCAAGGTAGAGTAAACAATCAATTTACGAAGGTAGACTAAACAATTAATTTAGCAAGGTAGAGTAAACAATCAATTTACCTTGTGAAATGGATCTAACTGGGGGTAGTATTTCACCGAAACAGGTACTGGCTCCATATGTAAATGCAGTGCATTGCATCATCCTATGAAAAGCGCTCTAGATTTTCTCATTGTATATAATATGCTGCCATGACGCAAACACGTACTCCCTCTGTCCCAAAATAAGTGACTCAACTTTATACTAACTTAAAGTTGAGTCACTTATTTTGAGACGGAGGGAGTAGCATATAAGGTAATGTGAAAGGGAAGCCCAACTAAATAGCTTTCAGTGGGGTGGGGTATTGATTGGAGCGGCGAGTGCCATCAAGATAAAAATATTTGGAGAAGAAATAGTTGTAGCCGCTGTTGGGTCCAATTTCTCACCCCAGCAATGCAAGAGCTCGATGATGTCGAGGGACATTACTTCACCACTATAGCATAAAAATAAAATAAAATCAGATAACTCCAATGTAGGTTAGTGAGCAGCAATACAGATGTGTTCAGACTTCAGACCATCAGAGCTACAATATGGAGAACCAAAGACATGAGAACATAGTACCTACACTGCATTTCATCGAATATGTCACGTACAAAAACTTGTATTCCTCCTCTTCCATGGTTTTAGTTCTTGCTCCACCATGTATATCGCTTGCTTACCGAGGCGGAGAAAGTGCAGCCCTCAAAAAACAGGAACGCCTATGGAAGAAACTTCATCCAGTGGAGCTGAGAGGAGAGGAGCTTGGGTCTTTACCAGGGAAGGAGTGTGGCGAAGAAATTGGCGTTGATTCCAGTACCATGCGCCACCATCAGAGGTAGCTGGCGGTAGGCGCAGCAGCCTTTGACATCGCCTGCAAGTGTCGCTCCATGTGCTCCTCGATCCAAGTCGCCTCCTCCTTCCCCAACAATCTGTGGGATAACACACTGGCGGCGGCTGCTGTTGAAGGAGGCGTATATACGCATGAGCCATCACTCCACGACAGTCACACCGGCTGCCCCTCCGTTGGCTGTGCTCTGCCTTGACCGTCGACACACCGGCTGCGCCTCTGTTGGTCGCAGACGTCCTGGAAGAGGGCCAGCCACGCGAGAGCATCCGGCGCCCTCTCTCTCCACGTTAGTTCGGCCTGACGGGGCGGCGGACGGCTCCCCGATCTGGTTCGTCTGGGTGTTGTGTTCGATTTGCGGCGTTGCCAGTGTCACAGGCCATGCAACGTCTCTGCGTGCCGCCGATGGGGAAGCAGCGTCCTAGAGAAGGCCGCCGGCATGGGGATGCAGCACTCGCGGTTGAATGGAGGGTCGCCATGAAGTCTGGTGGGATCCGGCGTCCTTCCACACCCGTCATCAAAGACGTCATGCAATCAAATCCCGCATCCTGGATTTCTAGGAGAAACTTGCCAACGAAACAAGAGATTGGATGTCGATTTCTTTCTTGGGAGACTTTCGTGAGGGAACCGAGGCAAACAGACGAGATATTGGATGCCGATTTATTTCTCCGGAGACCTTGCATGAACCAAGGCAAACGGACGGGGGAAGGATGGAAAGTTATGGTTTGCAAGGAAAGATTGGGACGCACATTGATGTCATGATCTTTCAATTTTCATGCTGCTAAAAAAACCAAAACGGCTGAGCAAAATTGGTGGGTTTGCTTTTGAAAAAACAGAAGAGAGATTGAAAAATCGGTGGGGCGTGGGTGGGGAGGTCGATGGATCGGTGGGACGGCGGGAGGGGGATCCATGGGAGTCCTAACGAACGAAACGACGTACGGACTCGTCCTTTAGGAGTAGAGATAGTCTAATCGCTCCCATCACTATCCATCTTGCCACATCATACAGATGAGATCGGCGGAATCTTTTTATTTTTTAGGACTTAAAAATGTTTTATCTTTTAATTAAAAATCCAATGAAAAATCTGTTTTCATCATTAAATCCGTCTCGACGAGATCTTTAAAACTAGATCCCATATTGTTATGTTTCGATGATTTTTTTTGGCCAAAAGTTGCGATGAAGTTTACACTGTAGTTGCCATATAATTTACACAAAAATTGTCATGATATGTTTTATCTATTTTTTCTTTTATATTTAAAGCTACCATTGTATTTTCAACTATTTTTCATGACAAATTTTATTAATTGACCAGGGCAATTTCTAGTAATTAACCACGGCAAATTTAATTCATGGATCATGACAATTTTTAGTACTCTATCATGACAAATTTAGTTTATATATCATGACAATTTTAGTTTATAGATCATAGTAATTTTAGTATTTTTGACCATGGCAATTCTTGTTTTTCGACCATGGAAATTATTTTTTGCATGAACCATGGCAAATTTTTATGCATGTATCATGGAAAATTTAATTCATCCTGGCAATTTTAGTGTAAACACCATGGCAATTTATGTACAATAGACACGACAACTTTTAACCTTAAAAAAATTCGTCAAAACATATCGATATGAGATCTAGTTTTCAAGATCTTGTCGCAACGTATTAATTGATGAAAACGATTTTTCAATCGGATTTTTTATTTAAAATATAAAACATTTGAAAAACTGAAAAACCTGAAAGATTCCTGCTGACATCATCAGTTTCAGCACTTGTGCAAGCATGGGGTGACGTGACGCGATCTGTGGCGATGGAGGCGTTTGGTCCAAGTTGCTTCGTGGCACACGTGTGATGGTTATCAGCATCCTACATCTATTCTCACCCGTTTATTTGTATACGAGAGTTGTCCTGAGAATCATTAAGCAGCGTTGGAACCCAAAACAAGTTGAGGAAGGGAGCGTAATGATTTCCCTCCAAAAGGGAATGGAGCGAACAGTGAAGGAAATGGAACTGAATACGGGGAGCTCCGTGGGTAAGGAGCGAAGAAAATAGAACAGAACAAAGGAAGGAAGCTCAACTACCATTAATCTCCTCGATTTCCCGAAGATACGGGCATCGGAGTAGAAGGAGCGAAGCAGGACACCACCGTCGCCTTGCTCGATGGTGGAACCCGTGATCTCCAAAGAGCAAAGGGGGAGGGGGAGGGAGCACGAGGCTGGATCTCGGTGCGCTTCTTTGCCGCCTCACCACCGTGCATACCTGGAAGTGGAGTGCATCGCGTCGGCGCGAAGCCCTGCAGAAATAGTTTCACCACCACCGACATCACGCTGTCGTGCTGCCGGAACTCATCTACTACTTCGCCCGTCTTCCTGGATCAAGAAGGCGAGGACGTCATCGAGCTGAACGTGTGCTGAACACGGAGGTGCCGTGCGTTCGGTGCTTGATCGGAACGGATCGTGAAGGTGTACGACTACATCAACCGCGTTGATAAACGCTTCCGCTTAGCGATCTACAATGGTATGTAGAAGCTCTCCCCCTCTCGTAGCTATGCATCTCCATGGATAGATCATGCGTTTGCGTAGAAATTTTTTGTTTTCCATGCATCGTTCCCCAACAGCTGCTGGATTTTGCTAGCACGGAATTCATATTTTTTTATGAGCATCGATTATAATTACTTGCTGTTGTTTATTGTTTTTGTCATAATTTAATGTTCATGCCTACCACACCTTATAAATACATTATCAACTATAATAATTAGAAGTGAGTGAAATATTGGAAACATTTATTTCTTAAGTTGAAAATATTTGGAATTCACCCAGGCTTACTGACCATCAAGATATTCCTCAACTCAGGATGTCACTCATGTCGTTGCTGAGATAAAGAGGAATGAAGAGTAGAGAGTGCGGCATGGATGCATTTTGCTCGCGTTCTGTTTCTCCTCGCATGCCAGATGGGGGGAGCAGCCACTCCTTTGTAGCATCTCTCTACAGCTTTGCGTGCCCTAATCCTGGTCCCATTGAGGCCCGATGATGATGTCCATGGAAGTGGTCATGTTAGCGTGAGGGTGTGGTCCTACTGCTGGCGAATAACGTGTCCACAAAGAGCGTCAAACGTTGTAAACTCTTTACCCTCCGGCATCATATTTTTTAAGTGGCAAGTATAAATAACGTGTCCACAAAAGAGCGTCAAGCTGGTAGAGGTATGCGAATGATCCACAATGACTTTCGCATCGAAGGAGTAGCCTCTGATCTACTGGATCGATAAATGTTAGCTTTATGTAATTATTATTTTTTGCAGGGTTGTTGAATATCAACAACTTATTACACATAACCCCATTTCTATAGATTGAGTTGAAGGGGTAGGTTTTACTAACAAAGAAGAATATTACGAGCTTTTAGAATACAATGGAATTATATTTAAATGGATCCTTATGAGTCTTACAACCCATTTGATTCAAAAAAACTTAGTATTTCACCATGGTAGGTAAACTCTCGAATACCACACAAACCCGTTGCAACGTACGGACTTTTTTACTAGTATTAGTAAAGCAAAGCAAACGCCCCATTCAATAAGAGGAGAGAGCATGTGAATAACCATGAGAGAGATGCATATTGTTCTCTCCTCTCGAACACTAAATAGTAGCAGTATGTCTTTCATTGTTCCAAGCTAGTATAAAAGTGTCAGTTGGTAGCGATGGTCCGTCCACCTTGGGACCTTGCATGGCACCTAACGGATTTGGCACAAATTTGTGATGAGAGCAAAAATATATACCCATAGTTGATTCTGACAGGCTCTAATCTATGGAAAACCATATAGAGCAACGCTGGAAAACTGCTTGTGCTAGTACATAAGATATTTGTGAGCAACCGAGCATGCATGACTGTGCGCTAGTGCTCATACACTTTGCATGAGAAGGGCAAGCCATTGGCTAGTAAAAAATACAACCCCGGCCGTGTTATCGTCACAACCATGCATGGATGATGGATCGACGATAGTTGGGTTGAAAACCTAGCTAGTAGTGCCCTTGCTCTATTTGATTTTTCATCCCGTCGACATCGATCGATCTCTTGTCTTACGACCCAAATGTCGGGAAACGATTGGCGTACAAGAGAGAGATATGGATATCCTATCCCACCGCTGTCGACCAGCAGCTTGACTGATTAACATATATACAGAGTACTCCACATTACTTGCAGTACTAACAGGATATCTTAGTAGTACTAGTTGGCAGACAAGACAGCACTAGCTAGCAATCTTAGAGCATCTACAGCCGGACCCTCATACCTGCCTAAACGCCCGAGCAGGCTGCCCGGGCACTAACCGGAAAAAATCGACCCAGTAGCCTCCCTCAAACAGGTCTCATATGCCCGGGCTGACCGACACCCCTCATATCCAGCCCAAATTTGGGGCGGATATGGGGGAGCCCGGGCGCGCCCGGGCATGCCCGCCTAACAGGCCCGGCCCACCACCGACCCCACCATTGTTCTACAAATCTCACATATATTCGTCATCATTCGCTCGCCGGACCAAACCCTAGCCACTTCACTCCACTCCACTCCACTCCCATCCGCCACCCTAGCTTATCCCCGGCGATCTCCGGCCTTCTCCGCCATGGCGGACAGCGGATACGAGTCATTCACCTCCAGATTCGTCGACCATGAGCTCATCCCACGCGGCCCCGAGGAGGAGATGGCCGTCCGCCTTGCGCTCCGCGCTACCAGTAGGCGACCGCCCGACGACTAAGCTCGGACTCGCAACACTGGGAATCCATTGCGTCGGCACAGCCGGTGCTTGCATCTGGCATCGCTGCCTCACCGGAGGCGGTGCAGTCCGTCTGGCGTCCGAACACCGTGGCGGGCACAACCCCTCCGTTGACGCGTTGAGCATGAAGCATGGCCATCCTCGGACGATGTCATGGCGCGGCGTGCCTGCCGGACGAGGCAGCGGGCGCGGGAGGTGGCGGTGGACGTTGGAGAGGCGGAGTCACACTCTCCGGCGCCCCCGTAGGGTGCACCAGTGCGGGCGCCGCAACCGCGTCGTGGTTGACGTCGGCTCCTCCCATGAAGGATCCGTCATCGACCTCACGTCCACCGGCACCGTCCGTGTTACGGGCTCCGACGAGGAAACGTAGGGCATGGGAGACGGTGGGAGATCGAGTCCTGTGAGCCGGCTAGTGTCCCATGTCCTACTTTACCCCGCCGACGACCGAACCGACACTATGAGGGGCGCAGCTAGCCGCCGAACATGGGCACGGCGGAGCCGGACGACCTCCGCTTAGTATTAGGTTTACATTGCATGTAATAATATGAATTAGAGGTTTCTAATTTGAGATATCCAGATGTAAAATCCATTATTTGAGGAATGACCGGTCAGTGTCTGCGCCGGGCGTGTCCGCGGGCATTTGTGGGGTCGGATTTGCAAGTTGCGGTTGTAGATGCTCTTAGCTGAAACATACATAAGAAAAGGAGTTAGCATGCATCATGCATGTCCTTAGGTTTCTTATTCAATACGACAACGTACTTATTAACATAAATGATCAGGTCAGGCTATGTTGCCCTAGCTAGGTACTACCTCTGTCCTGGTTTATTGGTCCCCTTTATATTTGGTGCCAAATTTTACTTTAGATTTAACTAACAAAATGTTAATACATGTCACCAAAAATAGCGTCATTGAAAACTTTGTACAAATATGAATCCAAAGATATAAGTTTTGGTGATATGCATTCATATTTTGTTAGTTAAATCTTTGGTCCAAATTTGACACGGAATACAAAGGGGACCAATGAACCAGGACGGAGGTAGTAGCTAGCATTGCCCACTACGCCTGGGCCTAGCGCAAACAGTATCACAAATATTGAACAAGGAGTTTAAATTGTGGTGGTACATGTGGCGGCAAAGCTGCCGGCCGCTCTAGGCCGCGCTACGAACCGCATTCCGTCGTCGCGAATTCGTTTCTTACTAGAAGATGGAAAGGTGAGATCCAGAGCCGTTGAGACTTGTCCGTATATGAAGCATGGCGATCATTAATGATTGAGGGATGGCTCGGAACCCGAACCCCCACTTACCATGCCATTACTTCTCGCAATCTCGCCATTATATCGACCCCTCGAGCTCGGGTCTGCCCACACCCACCACTCTCCACTCCCTCCCACTACCCTACCCTTCTCTGCCGCACCACTCGCTCCCTCCTTGCTACTTCAGGATGTCGGGAGGGTTCCATCGACGAGTGGCGCTGCCGCAAAGAGTGCGGACCGCATCGGCCATTGTGCCTCCGATGGAGACGCTCTCGCTAGATTGCATGCTTCCGGAGGTCCGCCGCCCTATGCGGGGGATCGTATGCTCCAAGTTCCCGGAGCCATCAAGTGGAGCGAGGTCAGCGTGCGCATCATTCAGATCTCCTCATTCGCGGAGAGGGCGCGCTTCTCCGGCGAGGACGGCTGCGATGCCACGGAATTCATCTTCTGGGCCATGGTGGAGGCTGAATTGTCGGATTCGACTATCGCCTGGAAGTGGCACGAGTTCAAGGCGCCGCACCCCCATCCGGATCAACGTTCGTCGTCCTCAAGTGGGTGTGTTGGCGTTTCCTCCCACTGGCGCGCTTCCGGCCGGTGTGGAACCTCTATCCCCAGACTAAGCTCTGGTTCTGCCGATGTGCAGGGGAGATCAAATCCTCCTCACATCAGTGCCCCCCTTCGCCGCGTAAACTTGGAGCTTCCATGGCTAGGTGACCGAGGTGAAGTTCCCTCCCGTTTCGATCCAAATCTTGACCTACAGTTGTGATTCAGGTGTCGCATGGCGAGTCCGGGTTATCACGTGAACAAGTTCCCTCTATGGCAGCTGATTTTTGTGTGAATTCGAAGTTGAGCTTGTGCTCTAGTTCCCTGGATCTCTCGCCGCCGACGAACAATTCCCCATCCATTCCACCAGATACCTACCCTTTTGGTTCGGTGGGCCACTTTGCTGGACCCACCAAAAGCACACATCCTAATGGGCTGGGCCCTATGACCAGGCCTCTCCCTTTCATTAAGTGTGCAGTGTCAAAACCGGTCCGGTCAAAAGTGCCTCTCGCCCACCCCGACGATGAGGAAGTGGTAGCTACGGTTTCTGGCCAGCTGTGGTCTATCCCCTCACCCCGCCGCTACTCTCACCTCCACAAATCCACCTCCTCCACCATCGCCTGGCTCTGGAAAGATCTAGCTCAATCCAGTAGCTTCTCTCCATCAGATATGTTCCCTGTTGCCAAGCTACGTCCGTTTGATCCAGTTTGAAATGATCGATATTGTTGACTAGAGGGGGGGGGGGTGAATAGGCAACTATCAATTTTTAGGTTTTCTTAAAAATTAGGCTTAGCAACAAATAGGTTGTGTAGATATGTAAGGTGAACAACCTATATGATGCTAACAACAACGATACAAGCAAGCAAATGATACAACACGAATAAATCTTCCACAAAGTAAAGGTAAGAAGTAACCACAAGTGGAGCCGGTGGAGACGAGGATGTGTTACCGAAGTTCCTTCCCTTTGCGGGGAAGTATGCCTCCGTTGGAGCGGTGTGGAGGCACAATGCTCCCGATGAAGCCACTAGGGCCACTGTATCTCCTCACGCTCTCGCACAATGCAAGATGTCATGATTCCACTAGTGGTGCCCTTGAAGGCGGCGACCAAACCTTTACAAACAAGGTTGGGGCAATCTCCACAACCAAATTGGAGGCTCCCAACACCATGACGAAGCTTCATCACAATGGATTGTGGTTACGAGGTGACCTCAACTGTCTAGGGTGCTCAATATCCCAAGAGTAACAAGATCTGCGAGGGATTAGTGGGGGAATCAAATTTCTCATGGTGAAAGTGTAGATCGGGGCCCTCTCAACCAAACCCTAGAGTATCAACAAGATTTGTTGGCTAGGAAGAGAGATCGGGCGAAGATGGAGATTTGAGAAACAATGGTGTTTTGGGGGGAGGAAGAGGTAGGTCTTCTTGGGGAAGAAGACCTCCTATTTATAGTGGGATGAAATCCAACCGTTATCCCCTCTCAGCCCGCACACAAGCGGTACTACTGCTCGGGGGAGCGGTGCTACCGCTTGGGTGGCAGTGCCCGAAAACCAGTGCAAGGGCATGAGGCCATGAGGAGTTAGTGCCGCCGGAGCGGTACTACCGCTCGCCCCAGTGGTTCTGTCAGATTTCGGGCTCCGCAAAACCCAAAGAGGTTCGAACTCAGGGGCATGTACGAAGATCTCCACCAGCTTCGACCTCAATCTCACAGCTCCTCGGCCTAGCCAAATCGAACTCACTCAATCGCGGGGAAGAAGACTAACACACGGATTTACCCAGGTTCGGGCCGCTGCGAAGCGTAAAACCCTACTCCTGCTTTAGGTGGATTACCTCACGAGGAGGTTTGTGGATGAACTGGTACAGTGGAAAGCAACCTCGCGAGGGCGCTCGAGTGGTGTTGGATCCCTCTTCCTCTACGGCGCAACCTTGCCTCTATTTATAATGGCCCGGGTCCTCTTCCCTTATCGCATTGGCGGGAAGGGATCCCACAACGGCCAAATTCGAAAGGGGACAGGAGGTACATCTTATCCTGATGAAAGGTGGTCTTCGCTTGCAAAGTAGCTGGCAGTGACTCGGAGGTGGGCTCGGTGGTGACATCCGTCCTGCTAAGCCCGTTGGCCTGGTCTTGTTGCACCAGAATGGAAACCTTTGGTGGGACGCCTCGGGAACCCGCGTACGCCCTTGCCTCCTTTGCTCCAAATAGGAAACTGTCTTCTCTGCACGCGCTGGTGCCCGCCTGGCCTGGCTTGCGTCACTCCCGACCTCCCGAGGACGAGTGCTGCATAGGGATCTCCGCCCCTCGGGAGGCAACCTGGGGTGGCCTCTTCCTTCCGAGGGTCTTGGTGTCATCCTCCTCGCGAGGGTGGTACTCTCGCGAGGGCCTTGTCTTGAGTGAAGCCGCGCCGGGCCGTACTGGCCGTCGAACCGGGCCACGCCCTGGGCCGCAGGCAGGCAAGTCTGGGTACCCCCATTCCCAGGACGCCGATAGTAGCCCCCGGGCCCAAGGCGCGCTCGAGTTGGCTTCGGGGCGAAGCCGAAGAAGATGGCCCGAAGCGCCGCGGGCCCCAATCGCCTGCGGGCCAGGCCTGGCGCGCGGTGCGCGGTTGGATGCGGACGTCTCCGCTCCCGTGTCTCCTCGGCAACTGCCCGAACCGACAAAGGCCTGATGCCCGGTGTCGAGCCATTATTTCTTTCCTTCCCTGTACTCTTGCTCCTTCGCAGAGATCCCCATCCTTTGTGAGAACTTCTCCAGATCTCAGCATTGTACCGTCCTCCTCCTTGCTTTCTCGTTCTCAAGGACTTCTCGATGGCACCCACCGGCAAGTCGAAGCCCGAGGCTTAGGGCTCAGCCTCCGCTTCCACCTCGCCGGCGCTCTCGGAGTCTGCCATAGCCAAGGACGGGGACCTCGCCCCGGTGCTTCCGTCGACGGCGGACGGCACCAATGCGTGGGGGCGGACCTTGATATGGTGCGGCTCCGCGGAGCAGCACAGCCTGGCCAAGTCAGCCTACCCTTTCTTCCTCCACAGCATCTTCTCTGGGCTCGTTCCTCCCTTCTCTGGGTTCTTCACCGCCATCCTCGAGCACTACGGGATCCGGGCCCTCCATCTTCAACCCAACTCCATCCTGCTCTTGTCCGTCTTCGCCTTTTACTACGAGGCCTTCGTGGGCGTGAAGCCTTCAGTGGCCCTCTTCCGCCATTTCTTCAGCTTGCGGCTTCATGACGGCGCTCAGCGGTCAGCATGCGTCTCCTTTGTCGCGGTCCAGAGCGGGAACATGCTCTTGAAGGCCGGGAAGAAGGTGGAGAACTTCAGGCACCGCTGGGTTTTCGTGGATGTCCGAGGCCTCAACCCCCGCCTGGAGCTCCCGAAGGGGCTGCCGGAGAAAACTCTTGCATGGGGCTCCGCGAAGCTCACCGACCCCCGGACCAAGCCCGTCCTGGAGCAGATCTCCCGAGACATCAGTGCCAGGAAGTTGACCGGGGGGATGATAGTGAAGGAGTTTTTGGCGCAACGCCTGGCGCCGCTCCAGGCTCACTCAAAGCCCATGTGGGACTACCAGGGTGGTGGGGATTGCATCAGGCTCCGTTCCGCTCGCCTGGCCAACGGGGAGCTGAACAGGGCCGTGGCGACCCTGCTCAACGGCGACCCCGGGGACTTCCCCGAGGCGTACGCCCCGCTGTATTGCCGCGACGACAAGGTCGATTTGGTCGCCGCCATGCCCACCTTCGACGAGCTGGGGCTCTCTCCGGCCGAGCGCCCTAGCTCCCCAGTAACGGTGTCCTCCGACGACACCGCGGGTGAGGAGGACTCAGAGGAGACCGCGGGCAACGGTCTGGAGGAGGCATCCCCTCCGTCGCGGAGCGCGCTCCTCCGTGGCTTTGAAGATGATGACGATGCTGGCGAACCCCTGGCTGCAAGTCCTCCGCAACTCGCGAGGGTCCTCAGGGGACCAGGACCCACTCCTCGGGCCGCGTGGACCGCCAGCCGGGCGACCCCGAGGAAGTGCGAGGCCGGGCCTCCTCCGGAGTGCCCCCCTTGTGCCAGCAAGACAGCTGAGGCGCCTGCCTCGCCCCTGTCTGAGCCGCAACCTGTAGGTGAGGTGGCCACTGCCGGGACAGGGACGGCTTCCCCGGCCGCGACCCTTGCGGGCGACGCCTCTGCTTCCCAGCACGGTGGCACCTCCCCAAAGAAGGACGAGGGCATTCCCGCCATCGGCGAGGTGGAGAAGAAGAGGAAGTGGGTTGACGTCGAAGAGTAAGTAATCCTTCTTGGTTTTTGGCCGCCCGCCGGTGGCTCGCGTGCTCACGGTCCCTTCTTCGCTTGGTAACCAGGAGCGCCGCCGTGCTGAAGGTGAAGAAGTAGAAGGCGAGTGTCAAGCCGAAGGTGCTCTCCGACGCGACGCCCGCTCCTGGCGCCTTGCCGGCGCCTGATGAAGAGCCGGATGTCATGGGCGAGGAGGCTCACGGGGCGACTCTCCTTGTCGCGGCCGCGGAGCCCCCGACGCCCGTTGCAGAGGCTGCTTCTGCCCCTGGGGGTGCATCTGCGGCTGCTGCCTGAGGGGCCAGCCCCCGAGGACCGGCTGGCCGAGGGACCGTCCGTCCCTACCTTGTCTGTGGTGGTAGAGCAGCCTCCGGCGCCAGCCTTCCATGCTTCTTCCCCCTTGATGGCGGCGCCCGCTGCTGCGCAGGCGCCACCTCCGGGCCAGGCCCTGGTGCCCCTGAGTCGTGGCCCTCTGGTCGAGTTAGGCACCCTGGAGGGGGCCTACGCTGCTCTAGATCAGGTCTGGGACAGTCTCCGAAGCGCCGACAGTCACCTCGTGAAGGAGAGCTTGGGGCTCCTTTCTGGGGGGCTCCAGGTCGACGCCGCTGCCATAGTAGTTTGGAGCCAAGCCAAGGCCACCACAGCTGAGAGCAGGAAGGAAACCGCGTCAGCCAAGGCGGCTCGCGACGCGGCGTAGGTCGATGCATCGTCTGCTGTGAAGCGCTGCGGCGAAGCGGAGGTCAGCCTAAAGGCTCTTCAGGAGGAGAAGACTGCGCTCGCGGAACAGCTCTGCCAGCGGGAGGGAGACCTCAAGGCCTGTGAGGCCAAACTTGCCGACCGCTACTCTGCGCTGTCCAAGGCAGTGGCCGATGAAGCCACGGAGCGCGAGCATCTGGACAAGCTGAAGGAGGAAATAGCTGCGGAGAAGGCTCGGCTCGACGCCAGGGAGAAGGCCCTTGCTGCGGCTGAGGAGAGAAAGGTTGCGGAGCGTGATGCCCTCCCCTCCGTCGAGCTCAGGCTCCGTCAAGTGCCGCACTCCATCTGCCGAGGGGGATTCACGGAACCCCTGGTAGCTCCTGAGAACGGCTTCGCGGGGCTCTCTTCAAAGCTTGCCGAGGTGCTCGAGGGTGCCGTTGCCAGGGTGGAGACCGTCTTGGAGAGCGAGTGTCGCGATCTCTTCTCCACGGCCGCGACACGCGTCTTCAGCCACCTCTACCTTCGCGAGCCGTGTTTCGACTTCGGCTCCGTGATCTGCCCGGTTGATCCTGGGGTTCGCGCCGCTACGGCGACGGCCGTGGAGGGCGCCGTGGAGGAGCTGATGAAGAAGTTCGCCTGCGTCACCGTTCCCTCGCCTCCTGCAACTGCGAAGGTCAACGACGGTGATGACAACGGCAACGATGTCGATGACGAGCTCCCCACGGTCGGGGCATGCAGCGGTGCCAGCTCCTCCTCCTAGGTCCTTTCCTACAACATTTATCATGCCTCGCGGAGGCCTTAGACTTGTTTGCGTTTTCAGAGACATTCAATGTTTGTAATGACTCTTTAGATTATGTGGTTTCCTTCCTCGCCTAGCTTCCTTCCTGTTTGTTGTAGTGCTCTGCGTCGGCAGGACCCGATCCCGCGCATACCTCGACTGCCGTTGGGGCGTCCGGATCACCAGGACGAGACCAAGGGGTGAGGGGCTACGTGACCAGTGAGGCCCCTGAGTCGCGATGCTTAGGAGTCCCCCTTGACGTACAAGCAGCTCTCATGAAGGGAACATGGTGACGACGGGGTTAATTTGGAGATTTGAAGCGCCTTGAGCTCTGCGTCGGCAGGGCCCGGTCCCGCGCATACCTCAACCGCCGTTGGGGCGTTCGGATCACCAGGATGAGACCAAGGGGTGAGGGGCTACGTGACCAGTGAGGCCCCTGAGTCGCGATGCTCAGGGGCCCCCCTTGACGTACAGGCGGCTCCCATACCTTTCCTCGCCAGCTTTCGCATGAGAGGGACGCGGGAAGACCAGGTATCATGGACCTGGGGAGGTGGCATGCGCCAGGCCCGGCCTAAGCGTAGCCCCCGTGCAGCCCCCTCGTAGGGGCATCCCAGGGGAATGCTGCGAGACGGGGCCGTGAGGGGCCATCCTGAGGTTGGATGCAGCCGGTAGGGCGCCCTCTGTTGTTTATCCACCAGTGCAGAGCATGGGGCTTCCACGTTGCGTGGGCATATCCGCTGAGCGACAGTGTCGTCCGCCAGCGCGGAGCATGGGGCTTCCACTTGGACGTGGGAAGGGGGGCTCGGCTCCTGAGCCCCTCGGGCATGTACAGCCCATTAAGTTCACACGCGTGGCATGCACGGTAGAACTGGAGGTGTATTTGGGCACCCGTGAGCCAGCGCTGGTCTCACGGGGCCCTACCTCAAAGGCGGGTTGCGCCTGAATCTTCTGGTAGGAGGCGCCATTGCAATCCATGTACATTTTTGGAGAAACCTGCGCCGAATAAATTTCCGGGGGCCATAGCATGAGAAGGCCAAACACCAATGACCCCTGGAGGTGACGTGAGCGGGGCCGACCCGCCAGACAGAGCTCAGCCATTGGATTTGTCGACGCTGCAGGGACGGACCCGAGCACAGGCACCGTGCCCAGTCTTCTCATGCGGCAAACCCGAGGAGAAAACACCCGGCGCGCGGCTCCCGTGTCGGTGAAATGCCAACTATGGTGGCAGGAACCCTGCCGCGCGCCCTGACTCATCCACTCCCGATTAGCTCATGCGAGGACGTAGCACCAAGGGCCACGGGAGGTGACATGCACGGGGCTGGCCCGCGAGACAGAGCTCGACCGCTTGGATTTGTCAATGCTGCAGGGACGGACCCGAGCACAGACGCCGTGCCAGCCCTTAATCACGAGGCGGTCGAAGGCGGGATTGTTAGGGCGCGGCGGTATTCATGGTGGCGAAGCACCGAGCATGCAGTTTGGAATACTTAGGAAATTTATCAAATGCATAAGAGGTTCTAATACATGCGCAAACGACGCGGCTGCAGGGACGGGCCCTGACTGCCTGAGGATAATGCAGCCTAATGGGCGCCCTCAAACTAAACAAACAAAAAGTTACCTTGTACGAACCAAAAAGTCACCTGGCAGTGGTACCGCTGAAGCGTTGAGGTAGTCGTTGGGGCCTGGCCTTCATGAGCCCGACGCCTCCGAAGGCTCGGGGTCCTCGCTAGGACCTGGCATCTCCTCCAGGGCCACGCTGCGCCGGGGCTCGTAGGGCCCGAGCATGGCCTGGGCGAGGCATTGGAACATGGCACCCGCATTCGCGAGGCGGAAGGGCATGCAGATGTAGTTGCACGGATAGACCCCACCGCGGCCGACGCGCGACGGCAGAAGAGATCCTGGGACGCGGCCCTGTTGATGCCCATTACGTCGACACAGACGCGCATGCCGCCCGGGTCAAGGACGGCGGCCACGCCAGGTGACTCCCGCCTCGCATGGCCTGCACCGCCTGAAGCTCCTCGATTGCTTTGGCGATGAACTCCCGTGAACCTGGCGCCCCCGCCATGCTCCTTGCTTGAGTGGCCGCGCGCCGAAACACACCTCCATGTTGTACCCGAATACCTCCCTCGTCTCACTAGTTAGGTCGGAAGCTTTCCAGATGGAAGCTCCCGAGCCCGACCCGAGGGGGGCGCCGAGCGCGCCTTCCTATGCGAGGGGGGAAGGGGCCTTGGCTCCGGGCGCGGAGCCTGAGGCGCCATCCTTGGAGGTCTCCGCCCCCTGACGCCCCTTGGAGAGGAGTTGCTTCTTCTTCCTGGGTACATCCTCAGGAGGCAGGATGCCGCCTACGTCATCAGAGTTTTCCGCCGCTGCAGCCCGGTAGGCGCGCTCGAGGGAACGGACGGCGTCCTTCTCATTGCAGGCGACAGTGATGACGCCACCACTCCCCGACATCTTGAGGGCGTTGTAGCCATGGTGAGTCACTGCCATGATCTTGGCAAGGGCAGGGTACCCGAGGATCGCATTGTATGGGAGGTGGATGTGAGCGACGTCGAAGTCGATGAGCTCGGTGTGGTAGTTGCTACGCCCGCCGAAGGTGACCGACATGCGCACTTGCCCGATGGGGACGGTGGAGCCATCGGTGACCCCTGAGGAAGGCTTGGTTGGCATGAGCTGGTTATAGGGCACTTGGAGCGTCTCGAACTTTTCGATGGAGAGGACATTGAGCCCAGCACCGCCATCGATAAGGGTCTTGGTGACGAGGACGTTGCTGATGGTCGGCGTGCACATCATGGGGAGCGCGCCTGCCGTGGCCGAGCACCTGAGTTCATCCTTGGAATCGAAGGTGATGGCGCACTGTGACCACTTGAGGGGACGCGCGGCCTCAAGCTTTGGGAGAGCCGTATTCACCTCCCGTGAGAACTGCTTGAAGATTCGGTTCGATGCAGGGGCCTGAGCACCGCGCAGGATGCAAGCGATTGCCCTGGCTTCCAGGAAGCCCCCAACCCCGTCGTTCTGCCTGTCTTCTTCCTTCCTCCTGGGCGGCGGCGGCAGTGGGGGAAGGCCGGCCTCACGAGGGCGAGCCTCACGAGGTTGGTCATGGCGGGTCCCCTCACAAGGCTCGTCGCGCCAGCGATCCTCCCAAGGCTGGTCATGCCACTCCTGACGCGGGTCGCGACCGTCCCAGCGGCCTCCACCGCGGCCTCCACCGCAACCATAGCCACGGTTACCGCGCCCAGGGCGACGACCGAAATGCTCGTCGCGGAGCACCCTGAGCTCCTGGCAGGCGTTGGTGTTGTGGCTGTTGGAGCAGTGGAAAATGCAGAATGGTCGTCCACCCCTGGGGGGTTCCTCATCTCGACTGCGCTTCGCCTCAGGTTCCGCCGCCCGCACCGCGGGGGCCTTGCGCTTCGTTTCCTTGGCCTTGGTCTTCTTGTCTTCGGGGTCTGCCTCCGGAAGCTCGAGGAGGGAGAGGCGGCCCTCTTCGGCCTTTGCGCACTTGTTCGCCAGGTTGAACATTTCCAGAGCAGAGCACAGGTCGTCGTGGATGGCGAGCTCCTCCCTTATCCCGAGGTCCCCGATGCCGTCGGTGAATGCCTAGATGATGGCCTCATCCGACGCCCTCGGGATCTTTAGGCGGACAGTCGTGAAACGCTCTATGTACTTGTGCAAGGTCTCGCCCGACTGTTGCTTCACGCGGCGCAGGTCAGCCACGGTGAGGGCGCGATCACGGGTGCCTTGGAAGTTGGTGACAAAGCGCTCTCGGAGTTCGTCCCAGGAGGTGATCGACCCCTCCGGGAGGTTGAGGAGCCAGGAGAGCGGACCACCCTTGAGGGCCATGGGGAACCAGTTTACCATGACCTTGTCGTCTCCACTGGACGCCTCGATGCTCAGCGAGTAGAGCTGTAGGAACTCTGCAGGGTCTAGGGTGCCGTCGTAGCGAGGAGGCAGGTCTGGCTTGAACTTGCTGGGCCAGGCGACCCGACGCAGCTCCGGGGCGATGGCGCGGCAGCCCACTGCCCCCACAGGCGCCTCGCGCATGAGAGGGGCCCGGTCTTGGTGTTCCTTAGCAGCGGCCTCCAGAGGCGAGCGGTCGTGACGCTAGGGCACTGGTGTGGGGAGCGCGCGCATCAGCGCGCGGCCGTGGCACCACCTGGCAGCTTACTTCATCCCTCACCCTCGCCGAGGGCCCGCGCGGCTGGTCGCGCGGGTGTGCTTCACGCCTGGGCTCGGGGTCGGTGCCGCGCTGCGGAGGAGGAGGTGGCGCACCATGGGCCACGTCGTCCGCCAGAGAGGGCGGGGGACGGAGCGAGTAGGAGAGCGCCGGGGCATCGCCGGCAGCGCTGACGAGCTCCGCGATGCGCCCAAGCCAGTCATCGTAGCGGTTGGGGGCAGGGCGGTACCGCAGCAGCTCACGTGCCATGAGCAGCGCAGCCGACCCGTGCGCCTGCCCGGGGCGAGCGTGGGAGGATGACCCATGGCCGGAACGATGGAGGGGGTGGCAGTGCGGCCGTCGCGCCGTGCGGTGGCCTGGTACGACGAGTCCTGCTGCTCGTGGGCATCTGGGCCCGTGGCGGCGTCGGCCGCGGGAGAGGTGGACCGGCGCGTAGCAGCGCGGCCCATTGGCGCTGTCTGGGCAACACGAGCGGCCCGGCATTCGGCGCGGGCTCGACGAGCATCAGCCATCGGAGCGGTGGAGCAGAGGGGAAGCGAAGCTTGAGGAAAGACTTCGACACGCCCCCTAGCTGGCGCGCCAAATGTCGGATTTCAGGCTCCGCAAAACCCAAAGAGGTTCGAACTCAGGGGCATGTACGAAGATCTCCACCATCTTTGACCTCAAGCTCATAGCTCCCCGGCCTAGCCAGATCGAACTCACTCAATCGCGGGGAAGAAGACTAACACATGTATTTACCCAGGTTCGGGCCGCTGTGAAGCGTAAAACCCTACTCCTGCTTTAGGTGGATTGCCTCACGAGGAGGTTTGTGGATGAACTGGTACAGTGGAGAGCAACCTCGCGAGGGCGCTCGAGTGGTGTTGGATCTCTCTTCCTCAACGGCACAACCTTGCCTCTATTTATAATGGCTCGGGTCCTCTTCCCTTATCACATTGGCGGGAAGGGATCCCACAATGGCCAAATTCGAAAGGGGACAGGAGGTACATCTTATCTTGACGAAAGGTGGTCTTCGTCTGCAAAGTAGCTGGTAGTGACGTGGAGGTGGGCTCGGTGGTGACATCCGTCCTGCTGAGCCCGTTGGCTTGGTCTTGTTGCACCAGAATGGAAACCTTTGGTGGGACGCCTCAGGAACCCGCGTACGCCCTTGCCTCCTTTGCTCCGAAGAGGAAACTGTCTTCTCTGCACGCATTGGTGCCCGCCTGGCCTGGCTTGCATCACCCCCGACCTCCCGAGGCCGTGTGCTGCATAGGGATCTCCACCCCTCGGGAGGCAACCTGGGGTGGTCTCTTCCTTCCGAGGGTCTTGGTGTCGTCCTCCTCGCGAGGGTGGGACTCTCGCGAGGGCCTTGTCTTGAGTGAAGCCGCGCCGGGCCGTACTGGCCGTCGAAGCGGGCCACGCCCTGGGCCGCAGGTAGGTAAGTCAGGGTACCCCCATTCCCAGGACGCCGACAGGTACTACCGCTAGTGTTGCAGCTTGAGGGCGCATGGAGGCAGAGCAGAGCAGGGTTGAGGGGCAGTACCGCACAAACGGTACTACCGCTCCATAGAGCGGTACTATGGCTTACAAGCCATAGTGTTGCGCATCCACTACCGCTCCACATCCGTTGAGTGCGCATTGGACCTAGAAGGAAGCCGTAGTGAGCGGGCGGTACTACCACTTATAAGCGGTACTACCGCTCGTACTACCGTTAAACTACCGCGCAAACCGACACAAAAAGTCGAGCCCCCATACGCAGCGATAGTATGTGCATTATTGGCAGATGTGGTGCCGCTTATGAGCGGTACTACCGCTTGGAGCCTTCCAAGCAAAAGTAGAGACAACAAATGGAGCAACTCCATTGAAGCGGGAAAGGAACAAGGGTGCAACTGCAAATGTGTACGTGTTTATTCCACCCTAACCTTTCCGAAGCGGACCCCTTGTTAATAGTATGGTTTTCCTATGACTCAAATCAATCAAAAAGGAAACGCAGAAACAACCATCTTTACTTATAAACTCTGAGGGGCTAGAATCGTCTTGTGTCATATGATAGATTATCTGAAATGCTCAATGCACAAGATTAGTCCGCAAAAGCATTGTCATAAATCACCAAAACCACTAAGGGGGAAATATGCCCTAACAATCTCCCCCCATTTGGTGAATTGATGACAACGCGGGATTTGCACAAAAGATATATTAAGATAATAAGTAAACCCAACATCGACAAAATATAGACGGGCTCCATCTAGATGTGTGCACTATTTAGGTATGCTTTTGTAATGCAAAGCAAACACACTAGGATCAACACTCCCCCTATATTTTACAAACTAGGGAACATATGCATGAACATAATATGAGACATAAACATGGATGCAAAAAATAACATGTGAGCATAAAGATAGGGCAAGATAATCATATAACTCACATACTAACAAGGTACGCCGACATACATAGATAATAAAGGGTAGCATATGTCTCACACCATATGACTCGATCTTAAAGTCTCACAAACAAAAATCAAAGAAAATGATAAAGAGTTTACAAGCGAAGAAAGCAAGCAAATAAGACACACTCGTGACCTTTTGAGCAATCAAAAGGAAGTTGTTCGTGAATTTGTTCTTGTTGGGGATGGACTTGGCCTTGTCTTTGCGGATGAGCTTGCCACCATTTTCTTCCGTTTTCTCACACGGACAATTCGCGATGAAGTGACTCACGTTGCCACAATTGTTCCCGACCCGTTCTTTCCTTGAGGAGACTTAGGATTCAAGGAGCTAGCCAACTCCTTGGTGGAGTCGACATCCGTCTCCGGCGAGAGTGGATTAACCATTTCCAGTGGAGCTGTTGGAGGTTTGAAACTCTCAAAGAATTTATTTAATGTGTCCTTGACCTCGTCAACCACGGACAATTTTAGAGAACCCATAACTTCATTCAAATCACCGCAGGTGACTACAGTATCAGACGCGACCGCGGAGTTTTCCCCATCGTCATCCATACTCTTTAGGCGGTTAAGGATTTAAGAGAGACGAGACTATGATACCAATTGAAAGGATTGATATGGTTGACAAGAGGGGGGTGGGGTGAATAGGCAACTACCAATTTTTAGGTTTTCTTAACAAATTAGGCTTAGCAACAAATAGGTTGTCTAGATATGCAACTAGGTGAATAACCTATATGATGCTAACAACAACAACGATACAAGCAAGCAAAAGATACAACACAAATAAAGCTTGCACAAAGTAAAGGTAAGAAGTAACCACAAGTGGAGCTGGTGGAGACGAGGATGTGTTGCCAAAGTTCCTTCCCTTCGAGGGGAAGTACGTCTCCGTTGGACCAGTGTGGAGGCACAATGCTCCCCAAGAAGCCACTAGGGCCACCATATTCTCCTCACGCCCTCGCACAATGCAAGATGCCATGATTCCACTAGTGGTACCCTTAATGGCGGCAACCGAACCTTTACAAACAAGGTTGGGGCAATCTCCACAACTGGATTGGAGGCTCCCAACACCACCACAAAGCTTCACCACAATGGATTGTGGCTCCGAGGTGACCTCAACCATCTAGGGTGTTCAAACACCCAAGAGTAACAATATCTCCGAGGGATTAGTGGGGGGTCAGATTTCTCTTGGTGGAAGTGTTGATCGGGGCCCTCTCAACCAAACCCTAGAGTATCAACGTATTTTGTTGGCTAGGGAGAGAGATCGGAAAAAAATGAAGCTTGGAGAAACAATGGAGTTTTGGGGAAGAAGACCCCCTATTTATACTGGGATGAAATCCAACAGTTGTCCCCACTCAGCCTGCACACAAGCGCTACTACCGCTTGGGGGAGCGGTACTACCGCTTGGGTGGCAGTGCCCGGAAAGCAGTGCAATGGCACGAGTCCACGAGGTTGTAGTGCCGCCGGAGCGGTACTACCGCTCGCCCCAGCGGTACTACCACTGGTGTTGCAGCTTGAGGGCGCACGGAGGCAGAGCAGAGCAGCTGTGAGGGGCAGTACCGCACAAGTGGTACCACCACTCCGTAGAGCGGTACTACGGCTTACAAGCTATTGTGCCGCGCACCCACTACTGCTCCACATCTGCTGAGTGTGCGTTGGACCCAAAAGGAAGTGGTAGTGAAGCGGTAGTGAGTGGGCGGTACTACCGCTTATAAGCGGTAATACCGCTCACACTACCATTCAAATACCGCACAACCGAACACAAAAAGTCGAGCCCCCAGAGGCATCGGTAGTAAGAGTGGTACTAGGCAGATGTAGTGCCGCTTATAGGCAGTACCGCAGAGTGGTACATCCACTTATAAGAGGTACTACCGCTGCCCAGTGCAGTACTACCGCTTGGGGCCTTCCTAGCCAAAGCAGAGACAACAAAAGGAGAAACTCCATTGAACCGGGAAAGGAACAAGGGTGCAAATGCAAATGTGTACGTGTTGATTCCACCCTAACCATTCTGAAGCGTACCCCCTCTTAATAGTATGGTTTTTGTACGACACAAATCCACTGAAAAAGAAATGCAGAAACAACCGTCTTCACTTATAAACTCTAAGGGGCTAAAATCGTCTTGTGCCATATGATAGATTATCTGAAATGCTCAATGCACATGATTAGCATGCAAAAGCATTATCATCAATCACCAAAACCACTACGGGACAAATATGCCCTAACACAGTTCCTCACTCCCTCAAAATTGTCCATGATGGGATTAGGCTTGGGTCACGATCTTTTGCTGAGGTTGTTGGCATGGCTGACAAGGCACCACAGCAGGGCGCTGGTAAGCAACGGGCACCGGCCCTGCGCAAGACCGCTGGTGCGTGTCCGTAGAATGCCCCAGTGGACGCCCTTTTGCCACCAACGAGATTGGGATGGTCCGCCGCATCAACAACCTCCACCGGCGGCTGCTATCTCACCACCGACTCCTCCAGTTCAGATCCTCGACGGGTGCTACAAGGACATGGTATGTTGTACGTGTGGAGGCCCTGGTCATTATGTAGGCAATTGTACTAAGAAGAAGATTTGCTTTATCTGTGGGCTTGAGGGACATAATGTCAACAATTGCTCTGCTTGGGCTCAGCCTCACCCTGTGGCCACCTTCTTCGGGAGCTCTTCATTAGGTTTAGGTTTTTAACATATTGATGCTCTTGTGGGAAGAGAGGCAAATTGGTTTAGTTTCAGAAATTTTGGGGTAGTTCAGATTGTTAAGGGAGAGATCACCCATTAGGAATGACACAAAAATCTGTCAAGATTGTTTTGTAAGAGCAAGCAGTGGCCTTGGCAGGTTAGAGCAATTTCTGAGAAATCCTATTTGGTCAAGTTCCCTCCCTGGAAAAAAGTGGATGAACTTATTGAGTTTCCTACATTTGACCTTCCAATTGCTGGTGTGTCTATTTCGGTTGAACAATGGACTAGTGCAATTGATCCTTTCAGTGAACTGATTGCAGCATGGGTGGGGATTGAGGGGATGTCCCCCAAGTGGTGTACCTGGAAGGTTTTGTCACAGATTGCTTCATGTTTTGGCATTTTGGTAGATGTTGATTGGAATGGAATGATGAAAAGTTTCTATGAAAAAGTCAGAATCAAGATTGCCTGCAGGAACCCAGCTAGAATTCCATTTGAGAGATTGATGTAAATGAGGAAAAAACTGTATATTTTGGAATAATTTACTGTTGAAGGTTTTGAGCAGGTGGGTGCTGATGATCCTAATGATGATGAGGGGCCTACAGACATAGCTATTGATGAATATAACAAATAGTTGGATGGAGAATACAATGACAAAGACTTGCTGAAAGATGGGGAAGAGGAGTTTGATGAGCTAGACCTTGCTAATAAGGCTACCACCTCCAAATCTGCTGGTTCTACTAGGATGCCACTGAAAAAGGCTATGTCCATCCATCCTGTCTCCTTACTAGCTGCTTGATGTTCCCCCAAGAAGGTAGTGACTGAAGAAGAACTGCTAGAAAGTGTCATCGTGGCAAATGCAGCTGAGACTATTCCCTACATAGAGGCTGTGAAATTGTTATCTGAACCTGAAGATGAAGCTTGCAAAGAGAGATCTCCTAGGACTGTTATTTGCAATGGCAAAAACTTAGACGGAAAAACCTCTCATATCTCTCCACACAAATCTTACTGCGCTGATCTCCTAAGAGACTTTGACAGTTCATGTTTTGACTCCGAGTCTGACAGTGGAAAAGATATGATGCAGACATGGAAATGGCAACATTCACTGAACCTGTGGCTCAAGGCTTTTGAAGATGTTAGCTCTCAACAAATGGCGCAACACTCCTATGTCTCATGTGTCTGATGAAGCTTCACTGGCCACTAAGAAAAACAATACCACATAGTGGGGTCCTACGATCTCCCAAAGACCAAGTATTAGGATGCAGAAGAGGCAGAATATTGTTGAGAAAGCTGTAGCCTACAAGATGAGGAAAAATCTAGAAATTCCCACTACTTTTAAACATAAGTCCTTTACCTCTGACTCCTGTTCTGTTTTAGAAGATTATGCTTTTGCTGTTAATCTGAAAATTGGTAATTCTGAGGAAGATAAGAACAATATTGTTAGAAATATTATTAGAGCTGAAACTAAAAAATGTTTAGTTTTTGGTTTCTCAAAATCTTGAAGTCTCCTTACCTAATGATATGATTCATTTGGTGCCCTGGATGGAGTCTATACTCCAGAGAAAAATAATAGCTCCACTTCTCACATGCTAGGGGGCACTGTTAGCCCATGTGAGAGTTCTAGAGGTATTCAGAAAGCTAGGCTTTGTAGCCTGTCATACCCTTTTAAAATACCATGATAGGTCTGTTTTGGAACATTAGAGGTGTGAGCCAAAAAGGAAAATTATAGTGCCTGTCTGACATCATTAACAAAAATAAACCAGATTTTTTTGGTTTTAAAAAAACTAAGAAAGAAAAATTAGAGGACTCCTTCCTCAATACAATAGCTGGCCCTATTCCATATATATGGCATAGTTTGCCTGTTATAGATACTCCTGGTGGCATTTTGGTAGGAATTAATTGTGATGTCTTAGACACTATTGGTTTCATGTGTAAGAGATATAGCTTGAAACTTACCCTTAAAAATAAAGTGGATCGACTATGCTTGCACCTTGTGGTAGTGTATGGGACAACTGATGCTGTGGATAAAGTTGACTTTATAGTAGACATGCATGAGGTAATGGGTGGGCTTTCCTACCGAGTTCTTTTTGGAGGCGACTTTAATTTGGTTAGAGAAGCTAGAGACACGTCCTCTGGAATTGTCAATAACTCATGGGCCTTCCTATTTAATGATTGGATCAATAAATGGGGCCTCATGGAACTAAAATTGCAAATAGTTTTATACCTGGATAAACAACCAAGATAGTCCTATCTTTGCCACAATAGATAGAGTTTTCTCTTCTACTAATTGGGGCAGCCAGTTCCCACTTACTACCCTGTGTGCTTTACCCCTCTTCTCCTAGACACTAGTTCTAGGCGCAGCAGAGTGGATAAACCTTTTAGGTTTGAAAAATGGTGGCTAGATCAACCTGGTTTCTCTTCTTTGGTGGAAGAAATTTGGTAGACTCCTTCGCATTTCACCTTTGCCATTGATACATGGCAGTTCAAGACCAAACTGCTGAGGAAAAAGGTGAAAGGTTGGAGTATTAACTTAGAGGCAGCTATGAAAAAAGGAAAAAAAAATCCCGCTGCAAGAATTTGATATCCTATATATCATCTCTGAACATAATATAATTTCTTATAAGGATATCCTCAGAATGAAAGAGATCAGGGGAGAACAAGATGATATTTGGAGGAAAGAGGAAATTGCTATGTGGCAGATATCTAGGGACATGAAAATTTTAGAACGGGATAGAAATATTGCCTATTTTCATGCGGGTGGTAACCAGCGTAGGACAAAATTTAAGCTCTATGTCTTGGAAGGACTTGATGGTCCTGTCCATTCCACCACAAATATGCTGGCAGTGGCAACAGATTTTTATAAAAACTTTTTGGATATGAACCTAAACCTAATATACACCTAGACGACCATTTTTGGTCAGCAGAGGAAAAAGTAACGAAGGAGGAAAATGAAATGCTAGAAAAAACTTTCTTTGAGGAGGAGATTAAAAATGCCATAATGGGGTCCTACGCCTGTGGAGCCCCTGAGCCTGATGGTCTCTCTTTCTTGTTGTATCAACGGTTTTGGGAATTAATTAAGGTGGACTTTATGGCCCTAGTTCGAGATTTCGAATATGGTTCTCTAGATATCCAGCGGCTCAGGTATGCAGTTGTCACTCTAATTCCCAAAGAAGGTGATGCTAGACATTTGAAAAAAATTAGACCAATTTGTTTGAGCAATTGCCCTGTGAAAATCTTCAACAAAGCCATGACCAACAAAGTCTCTCCGATTGGTCATCGGCTAGTGTCCCCGTGCCAAACTGCATTTGTTCAAGGGTGTTTCATCCTTGAAAGTGTAGTTATGGCTCACGAGGCGATCCATGAGGTTCACAGGTCTGGTAGTCCTAGGCTTGTCCTTAAATTAAATTAAGAGAAATCATATGATAGGGTTAATTTGGATTTCCTACTAGAGGTGCTAGTTTCTTAGGGTCTGGGGCTAAATGGATTAGTGATAACCCACAAGTATAGGGGATCAATCATAGTCCTTTCCATAAGTAAGAGTGTTGAACCCAACAAGGAGCAGAAGGAAATGACAAGCGGTTTTCAGCAAGGTATTCTCTGCAAGTGCTATAAGTAACAGTGACAAATAGTTTTGTAGTAACATTATCGTAACAAGTAACAAGTAACAATAGTAACAAATGCGCAGCAAGGTGGCCCAAATCCTTTGTAGCAAAGGAGAAGCCTGAAAGTTATCTTATATAAAGTAAAGCACTCTCGAGGACGCATGGGAATTGTCATCTAGTCATATTAATCGTGTCTAGTTGATTCAGGTTCGTTACTTTGATAATTTGATATGTCGGCAGACCGGTGCTAGGGTGTTGTTCTTACTTGAACAAAAAAACCAGTTATGATTACCCCCTCTCGCAAGCATACACAACTACTAAAGAAGAAAGAAGATAAATCTAACCATACAATGAAACATGTGGATCCAAATCAACCCCTTACGGAATAACACATAAACTAGGGTTTAAGCTACCGTCACTCTCGCAACCCATCATCTACTTATTACTCCACAATGCCTTCCCTTATGCCCAAGTATGGTGAAATGTCATGTAGTCGACGTTCACACGACACCACTATAGGAAGCAATAACACACATATCATCAAAATATAGTACGAATACCAACTTCACATGATTACTTATAACAAGACTTCTCCCATTTCATCGAGAACAAAAGTAACTACTCACAAATCATGTTAATGTTCAAGATCACAGGGGTATTGAAAATCATTAAGGATCTGAACATATAATCTTCCACCGAACAAACCAACTACCATCAACTACACGATGTAATCAACACTACCAGCAACCCACAGGTACCAATATGAGCTTTCGAGACAAAAATTGAATACAAGAGATGAACTAGGGTTTGATATGAGATGGTGATGGTGAACATGTTGATGGAGGAAGTGTTGGTGATGATGATGGCTTCAATTTCCCCGTCCCGGAGGGAAGTTTCCCCGACGGAATCGCTCCGCCGGAGAGCAAAAGGGCTCCTCCCTAGGTTCCACCTCGAGACGGCGGCGCTTCATCCCGAAAGTATCCTTATGATTTTTCTAGGTAAAAACCCTTCATATAGTAAAAGAGGGGCACTAGAGGCCGCCTGTGGGACCCACAAGGCATTAGGGCACGCCCCCGGGGGGGGGGGCGCCCTGTTCCCTTGTGGGCGGGTGGTGTGCCTCTCTGGTATTTCTTTGCTCTAATATTTTTTATATATTTCATAAAAAATCTCCGTAAAGTTTCAGGTCATTTGGAGTTTAGTAAAATAGGTATCTCTACTGTAGCTTTTTCAGGTCCAGAATTCGAGTTGTCGGTAATGTTCCTCTCCATGTAAATCTTGCAAATTAAGAGAGAAAAGACATTAAAATTGTATCATAAATTGGAATAATTACCAAAAACAATATAGATAACATTAGGAAATCATGATGCTAAATGGACGTATCAACTCCCCCAAGCTTACACCTCGCTTGTCCTCAAGCGAAAGACGAACTCGATAATCCTGACTACATGCTTAGAGAGAGAGAGTTGTCGATAAAATAAAATACGGATATGAAAACATCATGATCATTATCATAAAAAACATAATATCATAAAACTTCTCATGAATAAGTAACAATCTATCCACATGGTCAAGTATGAATCATAAACTTTATTGAAAACTAACAAACTATGTTCTTAGTCACTGAAACAATTGCAATCCATCATATTTTCATAAAGAGTCGATTCAGAGCTTTTGTTTAGGAAGTTCACATACTCAACTATCATTTAGTCTTCTATGATTACTGACACTCATGGGATACTTATGAAGCAAAAGTTTCAATCAGACACATAGGAAGATATGGGTTTATAATCTATCACCACACAACAACTTATCTTAGGGATAGTGTCAACAATAATAACTGATGATCACCTACATCCAACTGGATATATGTGCCTGGATCTTTCCCCACCACATGATGCTTTCCAAGTAAAGAATATTAAGATTGGAATAGGAATTAACATTATTGACTCTTGCATAAAAGTAAATATATAAAAGTAAAATATATGCCCTTCATAGAGGGAAGTAGAGGTTGTCATGCGCTTATTATTTGGATGTGCAAACTTTTAATGAAAAGGAACGTCACTTTATGTTGCCCCTTATGATAGCAAACTTTATTATACAGTCTGTCGCTTTTATTTATTTGCCATCACAAGTTCGTACAAACCTTATTTTCCCATCCAACAAAAGATCATACATGTTTAGGGGCAAATTTTATTGCTTTTGTATCGATGACAACTTACTTGAAGGATATTATTCAATCCATAGGTGGATATGATGGACTCTCATGTCAAGAAGCTCGGTTTAAGGGTTTTTTTGATGCACAAGTACTATCTCTACTTAGTGCGAGGTTTTGTCTAGCAAAAGGATAGGAGGAAGCACCACATGTTGGAGGATCCATGACAACATAACTTCTATGTGAATATAAGCAAACATAACTCATTACATCATTTTCCTTGTCCAACATCAACTATTTGATCATGCATAAAATATTTCATGGGGGCTCACAATAGTAAAAGATGTCCAAGATATTATATTTATATGTGAGACCTCTCTTTCATTATTACTTTTTCATGAATTGCATCAATGACCAATACTATGTTTGTTAACTTCCAACAAATTTTACCAATTATACTGTTTTTATGTGAAGTCATTACCAGATGATCTTTTTATTTTTTTTCATTGCTATGATTGATGCAACAAAGTAAAGCAAACAAAATCAAACTATTCTTTATTATATAACTGTCACACTCGATTACATAGATAGATAGATCACAAAGCAAACACTTGAAACTAAATCATACTAAAACTTTGTTCTTCTAAACCACGAAATAACTAAGGATCGAACTAAGATAGTGGATGATAATAAAAGTGATGGTGATACGATACCGAGGCACCTCCCCCATGCTTGGAACAAGCTAAGGGTGGTGCCCATACCCGTATACTCAAGTTTACCTCTTGGGTGATGGTGGTGATGAAGTGGTAGGCTTGTCCTCCATCTTCCATGGCATGGGCTCCCCATCAAAGAAACAAGAGGACGTCTCAGGAATCCTGAAATCGGCAGCTATGCTCATCCTTTGAAACCTGGACTCATACTCACAGTTTTGGTTTTGCAAGTCACAGATTTGAGCATGGAGATGATCGATCTGTTCTCGAAGCTTGAAGAGAGCCCCTCCGACATTCTTTGTGTCTATCTTGTGCTCCCGGATAAATTCTGTGATCATAGAGTGTTTAACACTCAGACCATGCTGAACCACCCCTTGGCACTTGAAGATTTCCAGCTCTACCGCCTGAAGCCTAGCCTTCTCGCTTCCCTCCTTTATCGGGACTTGAACAACCCGGATGTGGAGCACCCCCTCATGCATCTCAATGTTCGGATGGTGCCTCATCACCTTCGGCAAGTTTGGATTGATGAACTTCTCTAAGAACTTGTCCCGGGTCGAGTGTGACGAAGACACCGCGATCTAGATCTACTAGAAAAATAGCTCAAAACAAGAACATGGGACAACTTGTGATACGGTGGTCAAAACATCAAGAAATATATATAATGAATATTTCTTCGTGCAGGACAAGTCTACGAAAAGAAAACGGAGTCAGGAAGGCACACGAGGGGCCCACAAGGCAACCTGGCACACCCAAGGGGTAGGGCGTGCCCTGTTGCCTTGTGACCTCCTTGTGGATCCCCTCGATTGGTTCTTATTTTTGTATTTTTTTTCTAATATTCCAAAATGGACATAAATAATTTTTATGGAGTTTTGGGAGTCGGTTTACTTACCGTATCATGTACCTGCCCCTTTTCAAGGATCTAAAGCATTTTGGAAGGTCTCTTTTATGTGCTCTTCCAGTGTCATTGTTTGAATAACATTGCTTTCCTTGTTAATGGGTGTACCTGAAATATATTGTTTGACTATTTTCCTATTAACCACCTTAGGATTTTTCCCTTCCATGTTTATTGATCTTGATGTGTAACACCCAATATGCGGTCCTATCCTTATTTTGGCGCAAGGGCCTCGATAGTGATGCAAGCGCATCTCGTCGTTTCGCAATAATGGATATCGTTACAAGTACATGTAAAGAGGAGATGAGTATGTGGAATTGGCTTACACTCGCCACAAGTTAAATCATGATAATCTCAAATACAACAATACATTCAATCACCATACAGAAGAGCAGGGTCCGACTACAGACGAAATCAAACGATAAAAGTGACATCCATCCTTGCTAATCCCAGGCTGCCAGCTTGGAACACATCCTATGATCGATGATGAAGAATAAGAACTCCAAATCAAACAATCATCGCTCTCATGTCAAAGCATCACATTACATGTACCTGCAACTGTTGTTGTAGGAATCTGTGAGCCACGTGGACTCAACAATCTCTTTTCCAAGGGTATCAAGACTAGTAAAGCTTAATGGGTGAGGTATGGTTAAGTGGTGAGGTTGCAGCAGCACTAAGCATTTTATATCTGGCTAACATACGAGTACAAGAATAAGAATAGTGATCTACGCATAAACGGACGTGAACTAGTAATGATCAAGAAGTGATCCTGAACAGCTACTTACGAGTCAATTATAACCCCACCGTGTTCCCTTCTTGGTTCGAACGTCACAAGAAGATACGTTCACGGTTACGCACACGGTTGGTGTATTTTAATTGAGTTGAATTCAAGTTTTCTATTACTGGGTATCATAAAATTTCCAAGTTGCCACATAACCACTGGCACGACTCTCACAAAGATTTAACCCTGCAGGGGTGCTCCAACTCATCCATCACAAACTAGCTACAAGCTACGATGGAAAACCTCAACCTCGAGATAGCCCAAAGTATCCACGGAATCCCGGTGTACTAAATGTTCATCAGAGGTAAAACAAATCCAGCAAGACCACCTGGCATACCGACAAACTCGATATAAGTTTCGTATCTCGTTCTCAGGGCACGGCCGGATGGGCCAGATGTCGGGTTCGCTGAGACCCCGGGTGACAAGGGGGCGCCGAACATCGCCCAGTTTGGACCAACACTCATGTGGAGCACTTTCCCGGGTTGTTGATTAAATTATCCACGGGTTTCGGCGGGTCCCTATGCAATTTTATTAGTTATTAGGCAAATGTAGTACCAATGTTGGGCCTTGCCGGAAGATTTTTATCCCTAAACGAAAATCAAGGGGGTCTCCATAACAACCCCAAGCATGTTAGGAGCTTTCAATATGGAACATAACACCAGTACTGGGAAAATAAGGCGGCAAGAGTGGAACAAGACACCAAGCAAAAGGCCAAGCCTTCCACCCTTTACCAAGTGTACAGAGGCATTAATTAAATAAACAAGCTAGTGTGGTATCCCAAGATATCCATGTCCCAACATGGAACAAACTGCACTTGCAACTAGCAATGCTATAAGAAGGGCTGAGCAAGCGGTAACATAGCGAAACAATGGTTTGCTGGGATGTGGGGGGTTAGAGGCTTATCATGGCATTTTGGGAGGCTTACCAAACAAGTGGTAGAAAGCGAGACATAGCGATAGAAACGAGACAACTAGCATGGCAATGATAGTAGTGGTATCCAGGGAAATGGTCATCTTGCGTGATATCCCGCTTGGAGGAAGAACAAATCCGTGAAAAAGATGAACCAACGTAGTCGAACAGATCCTCACACTCTGAGATGCTTTCGAAACTCTATCGAGAAGAAGCAATCCAGAAAAGAGGAAATGACACAGTAAACACAACAACATATTCATGATATGATGCACAAACAAGGATGATGCAAGTTCATTCAAATATGCATGACATGGCAAAGCACGACAATGAACTTCTACACATTAAGTGTAGCTCAATATGCAACAAGTTGCATATTGAGAAACTCCACATTTGAATTACTTAGTTCACGCTCAATTAGGTACCCAATAATTTTAAATATTTTTGACATGGCAAGAGGTGAAGCATAGTTAAACTACCTATCTAGGCATTTTAAATGAGGTCGGAAACAACTTATAGTATTTTCGAAACGACCCCATATGTTAATTTCGAAATTGGTTCAGATCTGAACTAACCTTGTTTTATATTTATTGAACATGAAAACAAAATGCACCATGTGATTCTACTCATCATTTTAGGCGATTTACATATATAGATCATTTAAAATGGAGCTACGGCCTAAAAGAATGACCAACACCAGATAAATATGTCATGAATGCAATATGCATGCAAACAACAACCACAACCATTTAAAATCATGTATGCAACAAGATATTATTAAACTACCAGGAATTCTAAGCAAGTTTCATGTGGAACATGTTCAAATCGGAGCAACGGTTCAACAATAACAAGCAATACAATGTTTTGATAAAATCTGCCCAAAACAACAGCTTAGCATTTTGCACACATCAAACCATAAGCTACAGGAATTTTAAATGCACAAGCTAAGCATGTAACAAACAGTTCATTTCATCAAAAGAAATCATACTCAAAAGAGTCATGAATCACATGGTAGGAAGCTCACAACATGGCTAGAAAACATGGCTTTTAGGGACTTAGAGAAAATACCAGTTTTTCACAAACAGTGTTAACCTGAAGGCATATTGACAACAACAAAAATACATGCTACAGGGCTTATCATGGCATGAAAATATACAACATGGTATTGGACATGATGCACTACAAATAACTCCACAGGAGCATCATCATAATATGCACAGAAACATGGCTAGCATCAGTACAACATGGCAATCTGAAATAAGCAGACTCTCAGACTTAGTGAAAATTAGAGTTGACATGAGCAGCAGTTTTATCAGATTGTCTTGTTTGACAGCAGAAATAAATATAATATAAATCCTATACATAGGAACTAATGGCACAACATGATAGTACATAACATGCTTTACAAAACATTCCATGAGGGCAACACCAAAAGAGTTGTAGATCAATGGCAATTCGCATGGCAAAACAGCAACAAAATATAACAATTTCAGACTTAGAGTTATTTTGACATCTCAAAACAGCGGCATTGAGTAAGCATGTAGACATGACAAACATACTACCAGCAAGTAGACATGACAAACTTCAAATTACTCCATTGGCACAAATTCAAATGAGGCATGGATTGACTAGCATGATTCTTGCAAGACGGAACTTATCGTTAACAGATTAACAGTTCTAGCACGAAGGCAACTTTAGAGCAACAAATAGACATGATAAAGATTATTTTCATGGCAACCAATGGCATGGCATCAAAATAGACAACACATGGACCAAATCTCATGAAGGAACCACATGCATAGGACCTATAAATTTGATGCAATCATCCACGCAATTTTGAATAAAATATCAGTTTTGTAAACTACGACGGGGTGCACTTTTGCAATGCAGATTAGACAAAATAAATGATTCCTAAAATGTGTGGAAATGATGCCATCATGGAGAGCGTGAAACATAGATGATTTTACATATCAAGATCGCTGTCCTAGGATGAACATGCACAATGTTACAACCACTCAAACATGCTAATGTGAAGATTTTTCAGACACGAAACGACTTAGCAGAAAAACAACTAAGTTTGAAAATGAGCGTCACTTAACTAAAGTACGAATAGGGCGAGGGTAAACGGGCGGCTCACCAAAGGGCCTTGGGCCGGCCTGGCGCTGGACTGACGCTGCGGGATGAGCCGGCTAGGAGGTTGGGTGCGGCCCATAGCAGAAGGAGAAGGTGGCGCGGTCCAGGGCATGATGCAGGAGGCCAGGCAGTCAACACCTTGGCTGGATGGAGTGCCTCATCCGCCCTCCTCGTTCCCGAGCAGAGGCAGATGGCAACGGCAAGCACAGCGGCAACTTACGGGCTCCTTCGGCGAAGTCCCGGGGCGACAGAGGTCGGGGATGGGGTCCCCTGGTCCGGATCTGGCCGGATCCGGTGGCAGACCAACGACGGGAGGACCATGGCGTGCCAAAGCATCGAGCTTGTCCATGGTGGCCTAGTGACGACGGGGACACGCTCCCGATGGCCCGAGCGAGGAGGCAGGGTTTGGGTGGCGCACGGGGCTGCTCCGGTGAGCTCGCCGGCCAGGGGCGTGGTGCTCCGGTGGACTGCACGGCTGTGGTGGGAGTCCGGCGAGGCGAGGCCATTGGGCGCGATGGGAGATCAGGGGCAGCTCTGCAGGTGCGGGCGCGCTCGAGAGCCAGTGGGCGGCGGCGGTGTCGGCTTCGGGCCCGAACGGTCCCGGGATGGGCCTGGCGGGCCACGATGGTGCAAGTAGAGAGAGGTGAGGTGGTGGCGCGCGGTTGGCTGTGGGTGGCTGCTGCAACGAGGCTAGCGGTGACAAGTGGCGATGGCATAGTTGGGCAGCCCGAAATTTGAGGAGGAGAGGGGGGAGCTAGATTTGGAAGGCCTAGCCTTCCTTATATAGGCAGGGTTAGGGTTTGAGGGGTTTTTGAGCGTTTTCAGACCCTCCGATCGCGATCGGACGGTTCCAATCACGGGGAAGGCTAGGTGGGCTGTGTTGGGATGTGAAGAGGGGGTTGGGCCAAGAAGAGAGGGAAGTGTGTGGCCCATGACAGAGTGTTTCAAACACCGAAACATCACCTAATTTAACCGATGACGGTGCCGCTACAGTTGACCGTTGGGGTATCAAACGACCTTCGAATGCGACTAAATTTGGCAGGCTGTCTACCTACAATAAATTAAGACCGCACACCAACTTTCAACCCATTTCGGAGAAAGTTTTATATGCACTTTAAAAACAATATTTAACGATGCCGCAAGTGTGTGCGTGTGGTTGGTCACGAAACGGTTAACGACGAGAACAGAGAGAACCGGCAACTATGGACGGATGCAAGTTTTGAAAAATGATGACAACAGAGTACCGATGCTATGCATATGATGCGAATGAGTCGATGATGAATGCGACAACCAAATGGAACGCATGCCGAAAATCAAAATAACTGGAAGGCATCTAGAGCGTCGGTCTCGGGCTGTTACAACTCTCCTCCACTAACAAGAGATCTTGACCCGAGATCTTAGAATGAGAAGAGGGAGAGTAAGAGGAAATGAAGAGGTAAAACTTAGTTGCTTCTTTGACAAACGAGTGAAACCAACGAAACTTGGAGGTTGCAAGGAGATATAGAATGGCACGAGGAACAAGCAAGAATTCAACGAAATTTGGGCTGCACTCCGATAGAAAAGAGAGGCAAAACTTGATAAGGTGGAAAGAACTTGAAAGAGAACACACCACTCTGGTTAAATGGATAAACAAGGAAGCGAACATGATCTTAACAAATGAAATGATGGTTCGACGAGAGCAGCATCTCAATTCCTCTGGAACAAAATAATAAAAGCTAGATCTTGGAATGAAAAAACAGAGACAAAATTGACAACTTGCAGCACAATTGAATTTGAAAGAGCGTCCCTAGAAAGAAGGATTGAACGAGTTGTTGGAAAATTGTAATGCCCAAGATGTGGTCCTATCCTTATTTTGGCTCGAGGGCATCGATAGGATAGAAGCGCATCTCGTCGTTTCGCAAGAATGGATATCGTTACAAGTACATGTAAAGAGGAGATGAGTATATGGAATTGGCTTACACTCGCCACAAGCTAAATCATGATCATCTCAAATACAACAATACATTCAATCACCATACAGAAGAGCAAGGTCCAACTACGGATCCATCCATGCTAATCCCAGGCTGCCGGCCTAGAACCCAACCTATGATCGATGAAGCAGAAGAAGAAGAACTCCAAATCAAACAAGCATCGCTCTCACGTCAAAGCATTGCATTACCTATACCTGCAACTGTTGTTGTAGTAATCTGTGAGCCACAGGGACTCAAAAATCTCATTTCCAAGGGTATCAAGACTAGCAAACCTTAATGGGTGAGGTATGATTAAGTGGTTTGGCTGCAACAAGCACTAAGCATTTGAATATGTGGCTAACTTGCGAGTACAAGAATAAGAAGAGTGATCTACGCATAAATAGACATGAACTTATAATGACCAAGAAGTGATCCTGAACACCTACTTACGAGTCAATCATAACCCCACCATGTCCTCTTCTTGGTTCAAATCTCCCAAGAAGAGGCGGTCTCGGTTACGCACATGGTTGGTGTATTTTAATTGGGTTTACTTCAAGTTTTCTATTACCGGGTATTATAAAATTTCCAAGTTGCCACATTACCACGGGCACGGCTCTCAGAAACATTTAACCGTGCAGGGGTGTCACACTTGTGATCTGTGTTGAGTTTTCCGTGAAGAGGAACGTGTAATTGCCGCAAAAAGTGGGTAAGCATTCCCTCAGTTATGAAACCAAGGTTTATCAAACCAATAGGAATATCAATCCTCAACCGTCTTTAGCGGCTGCACACAAATGAACAAACAACTTGCACCCAACACGGGCAAGAGGGTTCTCAATCCCCTTGATCTCGTTATTTGCAAGAAAATTAGTTGTGTAGATAATTGTTGATAAATATAATTTCCGAAATAAAATAAAAGGTAAATAAAGGCAGGAAGGTAATTGTAGCGGTTGTAAATATATAAGTGAATAGAACCGGGGGCCATAGTTTTCCCTAGCGGCATCTCTCATGTAGGCAGCATACGATGGGTAACAAATTATTGTTGGGCAATTGATAGAAAAGCAGATAGTTATGCGATTTTAACGGCAATGATTATGTGTATATAGGCATCACGTCCATAAACAAATAGGTTAACTCCTGCCTGCACCTATTACTATTACTCCACTCATCGATAGCTATCCAGCATGCATCTAGAGTATTATGTAAAACAGAGTAATGCATGGAGAACGATGACATGATGTAGACAAAGTAAACTCAAGCAATATGAATAAACCCCATTGTGTTATCCTTAGTAGCAAGAACACAAAGACGCATCTTGTCCCCTACTTTGTCACTGGGATATAGAAACTCGTCATGTTGAACCTACCACAACGCACCACTCCCACCGATGAAATATCAATCTACTTGGCCAAAACACATCAATAGATCTGAGAGCATTACGAAGCTATAATGATCATGCAATTAAGAGACGATATATATCAGAGGTATCACAAATACTTTTCATGAATAATCTGAACATAAACCCACAATTTATTGGGTCCCAACAAAACACACCACACAATAGGATTACATCGGATAGATCAAAACGAATATGCGATGATCATGGTATTGAAGATCAAGAGATAGAGAGATTGCCATCTAGGTACCTGCTATGGACCTGTAGGTCTGTGGTTAACTACTCACTCATCAACATGGGGGCAGCAAGGTTGATGAAGAGGCCCTCCATGATCGATCCCCCCTCCGGCAGGGTGCCAGAACGGAGCTCCAGATGGCCTCGTGACGGAACAGAGACTTGCAGCAGCAGAAAAAGGGTTTCGGGACTGCCTCCAGGGTTTTTGCAATATTAGAGAATTTATAGGCCAGAGAGGGACGTCGGGAGAGCCACGAGGGGGCCACCACATATCAGGGTACGGCCACCCCCAGGGCGCGCCCTGATGTGTGGAGAGGCCCTCGTGCGCCTCCCGACCTCCTTCCGAAGCTTCCAGGTCTTCTTTAGGTCCAAAAAAAATCATCAAAAAGTTTCATGGCAATTGGACTTCGTTTGGTACTGTAAACCTGAAAAGGCAAAAACATGCAGAAAACATCAACTCGCACTGGGCACTAGGTCAATAGGTTAGTGCTCAAAAATATTATAAATTGGTAATATAAGACCCAGAAAGTATCTTAGAATGATAATATATCAGCATGGAACAATAAAAAATTATAGATACGTTGGAGACGTATCAAGCATCCCCAATCTTAATTCCTGCTCGTCCTCGGGTATGTAAATGATAAAAACAGAATTTTTTAAATGACATGCTATCCATTATGTAATCTCATGCATGTATGCTCATTGAGAAAAGATGAATCAACAAATATTAACATAGCAATACTAAAGTGTAAGAAACAGAATCATTAATCCTTAAAAGTATACTAAAGTGTAAGAAACAGAGTCAACAAATGTTAACATAGAAATACTTAAGGAATGTTTACCCCCCCCCATTCATCTTATTATATTAGCAAGGCATGGCTCAATCTTCACCACATTAATACAAATGTCAAGCACCACGGTGTCCAAGTCAGGCAATTGGATCATACTTTTTCAATATGCATCAACTTTTTATTCTTCACGCAATACATGAGCGTGAGCCATTGGACATAGCATTTAAGTGGAATAGAATACGGTGGTAGATATCAAAGGGGTAAAAAGTGGAGAAGATAATCGCACGTCAACTAGGCATACCAACGGGCTATGGAGATGCCCATTGATAGATGTCAATGCAAGGAGTAGGGATTGCCATGCAACTGATGCACTAGAGATATAAGTGTATGGAAGCTCAATTGGAGCTAAGTGGGGTGTGCATCCGACTTGCTTGCTCATGAAGACCTTGGGCATTTGAGGAAGCCTATCATAGGAATATACAAGCCAAGTTTGTAAAATGAATAAGTGATTCCCACTAGCATATGAAAATGATATATCATGAGACTCTCTACATGAAGAGCTTGGTGCCACTTTGAGGCACAAGTTTGGTAAAAGATAGTAGCAAAGTCCCTTCTCTTATTTTCTCTCATTTTTTGGAATGGATGGTGGGCTCATTTGGCCACCCCCAACTTTATTTTTCGTCCGTAGTCCCATCTCTACTTCTAGGAGAATCATCGTCTCCATCATTCTTTCCTCACTGGGACAATGCTCTAATAATGATGATCATCACACTTTTATTTACTTACAACTCGATATAGAGAACTGATATGAAGATATGACTCTCTATGAATGCCTCTGGCAGTGTACCGGGATGGGCAATGATCTAGCATGACATGTCTCAAAAATATGATGAATGGTGGCTTTGCCACAAATACCAAGTCAGCTCTATATGATCATGCAAAGCAATATGATGATGAACGAACTAGTCATGTGAAGTGACGATGGAATTTGCATGGCAATATATCTCGGAATGGGTATGGAAATGCCATGATAGGTAGGTATGGTGGCTATTTTGAGGAATATATAATGAGGCTTATGTGCACTAGAGCGTATCATGTCACGGGGTTTAGATGCACTGTCTAAAGTTGCACCGATCCTCGAGGTGAGAATGGGGTATGCACGGTACCGAAGAGGCTAGCAAATATGAGAAGGTGAGATTGCGTATGTCCATGGTTTCACATTAGTCATAAAGAACTCATATACTTATTGCAAAGTTTTATTAGTTTATCATAAATCAAAGTACTACTCGCATGCCCCGAGGGAAGAGGTTGGTAGGAGTTAACCATCACGCGCTTCCGACCTGAAAAAACACTCGTATATTAACAAGGAATTGAAATGCTCACACATCATCACCATGCCTCTTTAATTTTTAGATGAAGAAAAGGGTCAACCTCTCTTAATATCGACACTTCTATGGTTTAACAATTATGAACTCACACCTATTTCATATTACCACATCAATATCATTGACCCACAATTTCTCTATATGTGCTACATGATGGTTTTGATTATCACTCATTGAATACCTAATATTTTTGGACTAGTTTTATGACCCATGCAAATTACCATCACTATTTATTAACTCTCAAACAAATATAAGTGAAGAACGAGAGTGAAATCATTTCTATAAAATCTACACGCCACCATGCTCCAAAGATATAAGTGAAGTACTAGAGCAACTGCTAAGCTCAAAATATATAAGTGAAGCACATAGAGTATTCTAACAAATTAGGATGAAGGTATGTCTCTCTTAAATAGGTATGTCCAGCAAAAAATTATTGTGGCAAACTTAAAGTAAAAGCAAACAAAATCAAACGACGCTCCAAGCAAAACTCATATCATGTCACGAATAAAAATACGGCTTCAAGTGACGTACCGATGGATTTGAGACGAAAGAGGGGATGCCTTCCGGGGCATCCCCAAGCTTAGACGCTTGAGTATCCTTTAAAATATTACCTTGGGGTGCCTTGGACATCCCCAAGCTTAGGATCTTGCTACTCCTTATTCCTTTGTCCATCATGATAGCACCCAAAACTTGAAAACTTCAATCACACAAAACTCAACAAAACTTCGTGAAATCCGTTAGTATAAGCAACATATTGCATACTTTAGGTACTGTTATAAATTGATTCCAATTTCATAAATGCATAATAGGTACTGTATTCTAACTTCTCTATGGCTTATATCCCCGATACAATCCATGGCATAATCAAAACAAGCAACTATGCAAGCAAAAACAGAATCTGTCTAAAACAGAACAGTTTGTAGCAATCTATAGAAAACCTATACTTATGTAACTCTAAAAATTCTGAAAATTTTAGGAAAACCTACAAAATTTGTATATCAACATTTTTTAAAAATTGCAGCTCATTATCACGCTCCAGTTAAAAATGAAAATTCCTGTTCTGGAGTCAAAAGTTTCTGTTTTGATTCAACATCGGTTCTACTCATGTTGTGAGACATCCCAAAGGCTATACTTGGCACAAACACTAATTTAAACACAAAAACATAATCATTACAGAGGCAATAATCATGTTATTAAAAATAAACAGAAAGTTTAAAGAAAAAAAATTAAATATAACTATTGGGTTGCCTCCCAACAAGCGCTATTGTTTTATGCCCCTAGCTAGGCATAATGCATAGTTTCAAGTATTGTCATCTTTGACACAGCACCAATAATTAGCTATCATGATTGATTCATAAGGTGGTTTAATTCTCTTTCTAGGGAAGTGTTCCATCCCTTTCTTTAATGGGAATTGGAATCTTATGTTTCCCTCTTTCATGTCAATGATTGCACCTATTGTTCGTAAGAATGGTCTTCCAAGTATTATGGGACAAGAAGGATTGCAATCAATATTAAGCACAATGAAATCTACAGGCACATAATTTTTATATGCAAGATGCAAGTTAAGGGAACAATCTTCAATATTAGTAAGACCAAGCACATCACAAAGAGTTTTAGGAATAGTTGAAACACTAGCACCTAGGTCACACAAGGCATTGCACTAATATCTTTATTTTGATAGTAGGTTCCCACTAATCATGCAATTTTCTAGGAATATAAACTTCAAGCTCAAGTTTCTCATCATAAGCTTTTATCATAGCTTCTACTATATGTTCGGTAAAAGCTTTATTTTGTTCATGAGCATTGGGTGAGGTAATAACGGATTGCAACAAGGAAATATATTCTACTAAAGAGAAATTATCATAATTAAATCCTTGTAATCCAAAATAGTGGGCACATCACTAGTTAAAGTTTTGTCCTCTCCAAACCCACATTTTTCAGTTTCAGCATCAAAATCATCACCCTCCAAGCAAACGGGATGCTTCTCAACTAGAGTTGACTCATCTCTAGTCCCTTTATCATTAGTATTCAGAGAGGTAAATAAAGATTCAATAGGAGAAATAGCAATCATTTTAATATCTTCATCATGATTCCCAATGGCTAAAGATTTCAGTTTAGTGGCCATCCTATTCACTAGGGTGGTTTGCTTATCGGAGATCTTTCCCAACAACTCTTCAGTTTGAGCAAATTGTGATTGGAGATTAGACACTTCCTTATTAACCTTATCAAGTTGCTTACTAATGGCGTCAAGCAACGTTGAATGTTCCTTAATTTCAGAAGCAAAGGATTTATTATGCTCATATTGTGAAGTCATGGAAGTTTTCATAGAATTCTCTATTTCTAATATCCTTTTGTAATATGAGATATTGTGGAATCTATATTGAGACATGGTGACCGAACAAGCAAAGTAACAAGCAAGACAAGCAAACTAGCAAGCGAAGAAGTAAACTAGTAACAAGCAAAGGTAAATATTTTTGTATTTTTGATTTTTATGAGACAAGCTAAATATAACAAAAAATAAAAAGAAGAACAAGTGAATGAAAATTTGTGTGAAGTTACTTGATAGTTGATGGTGATATTCCCCGACAATCGCGCCAGAAATCCTTCCTGATACTTGTGATCTGCGTTGGGTTTTCCGTGAAGAGGAACGGGTAATTGCATCACAAAGTGGGTAAGTATTTCCCTCAGTTATGAAACCAAGGTGTATCGAACCAATAGGAATATCAATCCCCAATTGTCTTCAGCGGCTACACATAAATGAACAAACAACTTACACCCAACACGGGCAAGAGGGTTGTCAATCCCCTTGACCTCATTATTTGCAAGAAAATGAGTTGTGTAGATAATTGTTGATAAATATAAATTGCACAATAAAATAAAAGGTAAATAAAGGCAGCATGGTAATTGTAGCATTTGTAAATATAAGTGAATAGACCCGGGGGCCATAGTTCTCCCTAGCGGCATCTCTCATGTAGGCAGCATACGGTGGGTAACAAATTATTGTTGGGCAATTGATAGAAAAGTGGATAGTTATGCGATTTTCACGGCAATGATTATGTGTATATAGGCATCACATTCATAAACAAATATGCCGACTCCTGCCTGCACCTATTACTATTACTCCACTCATCGACCGTATCCAGCATGCATCTAGAGTATTAAGTAAAACAGAGTAATGCATGGAGAACGATGACATGATGTAGACAAAGTAAACTCAAGCAATATGAATTAACCCCATCGTGTTATCCTTAGTAGTAACAACAGAAAGATACATCTTGTCCCCTACTTTGTCACTGGGATATAGAAACTCGCCCAGTTGAACCTACCACAACGTACCACTCCCACCGATGAAATATCAATCTACTTGGCCAAAGCACATCAATATATCGGAGAGCATTACAAAGCAATAATGATCATGCAATTAAGAGACAATATATATGAGAGGTATCTCAAATACTTTTCATGAATAATCTGAACATAAACCCACAATTCATCGGATCCCAACAAACACAGCGCACAATAGGATTACATCGGATAGATCGAAGCGAAGATGCGATGATCATTGTATTGAAGATCAAGAGATAGAGCGATTGCCATCTAGGTACTAGCTATGGACCCATAGGTCTATGGTTAACTACTCACACATCATCATGAGGGCAGCAAGGTTGATGAAGAGGACCTCCGTGATCGATCCCCCCTCCGGCAGGGTGCCGGAATGGAGCTCCAGATGGCCTCACGACAGAACAGAGACTTGCGGCGGCAGAAAAAGGGTTTTGGGACTGCCTCCAGGGTTTTTGCAATATTAGAGAATTTATAGGCTAGAGAGGGACGTTGGGAGAGCCACGTGGGGGACACCACAGGGAGTGCGCCCTGATGTGTGGTGGGGCTCTCATGCGCCCCGTGACCTCCTTCCAAAGCTTCCTGGTCTTCTTTTGGTCCAGAAAAAATCATCAAAAAGTTTCGTGGCAATTGGACTTCGTTTGGTACTGTACACCTGAAAAGGGAAAAACATGCAGAAAATAGCAACTGGCACTGGGCACTGGGTTAATAGGTTAGTGCTCAAAAATATTATAAATTAGTAAATAAAGAACCAAAAAGTATCCTAGAATGAAAATATATCAGCATGGAACAATCAAAAATTATAGATACGTTGGAGACGTATCAGGGTGCTCCAACTCATCCATCATAAACTAGCCACAAGCTATGCCAGAAAACCTCAACCTCGAGATAGCCCAAAGTATCCTCGCAATTCCGATGCACAAGACGTTCGAGAAGGGTAAAATAAATCCAGCAAGACCGCCCGACGTGTCGACGAACCCGATAGGAGCCCCGTATCTCGTTCTCAGGACATGACCGGATGAGCACTACGTACGGTGGCCTAATAGAAAACCCCCGAGTTGCCCCGAGGTGGCCCCACAAGTGGCTCTGTTTTGGACTGGCCCGTGTTGTTGATTAATTATCCAGAGGGTCTGAAAAGTCCCTATGCAAGATTTATTAGTTATTAGGCAAATGTAGTACCAATATTGGGCCTTACCGGAAGAGTTTTATCCCAAAACGAAAATCAAGGGGGTCCCCATAACAACCCCAGGCATGTTAGGAGCGCTCAATATGGAACATACACCAGTACTCGGAAACTAAGGCGGCAAGAGTGGAACAAAACACCAGGCAAAAGGATGAGCCTTCCAACCTTTACCAAGTCTATAGATGCATTAATTAAATAACAAGGTAGGGTGATATCCCAAAGATATCCATGTTATCACATGGAACAACCTGCACCTGCAACTAGCAATGCTATAAGAAGGGCTGAGAAAACGGTAACATAGCCAAACAATGGTTTGCTGGGATGTAGAGGATTAGAGGTTTATCATGGCATTTTGGGAGGCTTGACAAACAAGTGGTAAATAGCAAGAAATAGCGATAGAAACAAGACAACTAGCATGGCAATGATAGTAGTGGTATCCTGGGAAATGATGATCTTACCTGAGATCCCGCTTGGAAGAAGAACGAATCTGTGAAGAAGACGAACAAACATAGTCGAACGTTCTCACACTCCGAAACGCTTTCGGAACTCTATCGAAAAGAAGCAATCCGAAAACAAGCACGTGACCTAGTAAACACCACAACATATTCATTATATGATGGGCAAATAAGTGTGATGCATGTCCGGTTTAAATAGGCATGGCATGGCAAGATGCAACAATCAAACACTACAAATTAAGCGAAGTTCAATATGCAACGAGTTGCATATTGACAAAACTCCATGTTTGAATCATTTAGTTCGATCTCATTTATTTACACTGCAAGCTTAAATGTTTTTAAACATGGCAAGAGGTAAATCATAAACAACTACACAACCTAGGCATTTTAAGTGAGACCGAAAACAACATATAGTATTTCTAAAATGTCCTCATATGAAAATTATGAATCTGGTCCAGATCTATCCTAAACATATTTTATATTTATTAAACAGGAAAATAATGTGGACCATATTGTTCTACACATTTTTCTAGTCAAGTTACACATAAAGATCATTTAATTCGGAGCTACGGTTATTTAGTTATGAAATAACTTTTAACATGGCATCAATGCAAATTTAATAAAACAGCATTTTTAATAATTTTAAACATGGATGAAAGTTGGTTATTATGAATCAACACGAAATTCTAATCATTTTACATATATACTATTTTTACATATGATGCACAGTTTGTGAGTTATTATATGCATGAAGCTTAGGGGTTTTTCTGTAAAACTGGCGTTCTCTGGATAATTAGACAAATTCGTAGAGATGAAAAAAAACATGTTCGAGCCGAAACTTCTAACGGCCCGAATAGTAACTGAGCACAACATAAATATACTGCGCACATGACGAGGGATAGGAGGGGCGGAGCAGGGCCTTTGGGACAGGTCAGTGCGCAGGACGGGCAGAGGCGGAGCTGGGCCTGGGGCTGTGCGGCTTGGAGCTCAGTCGACTCCTAGCTAGTCCTAGCGATGACGAGGAGGCAGCCCTCGCAAGCGCGTGAGGCGGCCCAGGCGAGCGAGCGCAGCACTCGGCGTGCTCCTCGTGCCTGCGCTCTATAGAGGCAAGGCATAAACCATGGCGCGGCGGCGGCAACCCTTGGAGCTGGTCTGGCGCTGCTGGCTATGGTTGTCCGACGTTGCTGGCTGTTGTTGGTCCGGCCTTCGCGATCTGACGAGGAGGCAAGGCACGGGACGAACGCACGGTCAACTTGGATGGGCACTGTACCTCAGCCGTCGTCTTCCTCCTCGACAACGGCATCACTTGGAGGGCTCGCTGGATCCACCTGATACGGGCGAGGTGGAATCAGATGAGGCCGGAAATGGGGCTTCGGGGGCGGACCCGGTGTAGGATCGAAAGTAAGTCTAGAGGGGGGGGGGGTCATTAGACTACTCGACAGAATAAAAATCTAACCTTTTTGCCAATTTTATTTGTTGGCAGATTTTAGCAATTGTAGCAAGTCAAGTTCACCATACACATGCATATCTATGAGTATTGCAGCAGAAAGTAAAGACACGCATATGTAAGAGGGTAGGGATAGGAAGATCAAATGCAATTTGAAGACACGAAGATTTTTCCCATGGTTCCGATAGGTGGTGCTATCGTACGACCACGTTTATGGAGACTTCAACCCATGGAGGGTAATGGCCGCGAGAGTCCACGGAGGGATCCACCCACGAAGGGTCCTCGAAGTAGCAACCTCCTCTATTACATGATGGCCTACTTCCACGGAGGACTAGCCTTACTCGGGGTAGATCTTCACGAAGTAGGCGATCTCCTTGCCCTTACAGACTCTTGGTTCAACTCCACAATCACGAAGAAGGAGGCTCCCAAGCGACACCTAACCAATCTAGGAGACACCACCCTCCAAAAGGTAATAGATGTGGTAGTATGATGAACTCCTTGCTCTTGTTCTTCAAAAGATAGTCTCCTCAACACTCAATCACTCTCTCACAGGTTTGGCATGGGTAGAAGAGATTGATTGGATGGAAAGCAACTTGGGGAGGCTAGAAATGAGGATCCATATGGTTGGAGTGGATGATCTTGACCTCAACATAAGGGTAGGTGGTTCTGTCCCAGAAAATTGGATATGGCAAGTGGGTTTATGTTCTGAGTGCTTATCTTGCGAGTGAGTGGTGGTGGAGGGGTATATATAGGCATCTCCAAAAATCCAACCGTTATAACATTATTGCCCAACTCGGGGAAACCGAAGTGAAACTCGGTTGCTCCAACTAGTGCAAAATGTGGCAACTTTGGCGTTTTCGGTGAGATCGATATATGAATCTCGGTGGTACCAATATGGGTGACCTAGCGAGTTCCCAAAACTCGGTGAGACCGATTTCTCAAACTCGGTGGGACCGATTCTAAGAAATTGGTTAACAGAGAGTTGGTCCAACACTCGGTGAGACCGATTCTCAATACTCGGTGGGACTGATTCTTGAAAATGGCTAACAGAGAGTTGGTCACTGGTTTCGGTTGCACCTAAAGGAATGTTGGTAGTACCGAGATGCTAGGGTTTGGTTTGGCTTCTATCTAGGGTATACTCGGTGGATTCGAATGGGAAGTTGGTGTCACCGAATTTTGACATTTGGCTTTGGACAAAATATTTGTGTGGGGAAGTGGGTGAGTATTTTTGGTGGCTAATCTCTAAGCACATGAGCAACCAGATCATCATATTTACCTCATCCCCTTTTAATATTATTGGCTTTCCTATGAGCTCAAAGTGATTTCTCACAAAATGTAAAATGTTGAGTCCTTATTCTTGAAGCATGGCCAATCCTATTCCTTCCTTTCCTTGGTGAGGTTCTCCACACAATCCTTAGCCATCCCATCATTGAACTATTTCCTGATAAACACTTGGTGGAAACATTAGTCCAATGAAATATATGTTGTTATTAATTACCAAAACCACCTAGGGAGAAGTTGTGCTTTCAATCTCCCCGTTTTTGGTAATTGATTACAACATATAGATCAAAGCTTCGATAAGAGATATAATCAATGAATTGCATCGTCACTTTGAGAAGCATGTGATAAGCAAGAGCTCCCCCTAAATTTGGCATTATTTTAAGTTTGCGTTTGAATGCAAATGCACAATCATTAGGATCATGGGTCACTCTTCCATGTGACATACAACTTGGTAGTGTGCAAAAATTAATATGAATGAATTGCATAAGCACATCACACCAAACATGAAGAAAATGATCATCATATAAATAGCTCAAAGATAGCAAAGTAGTAGCATCACACAAGAGTATATGATCAAACACCGACAAAGTTTTAAACATAAACCAAATGTTTTAAAACTGCAGAGAGGAACCAAAATGGAACACACACTCTCTCTCTCCCCCTTTGGCAACAAGTTACCAAAAAGTTCAAAGCTATAGAGCTAATCATCGCTCTGGGCATGATCTCCTCCATGAGACGATGAAGCTACTCCGGTGGCTGTCGAAGGAGTCGAGAGAAGAACATCCGCAAAAAGTTTGGCTGAAGTCCTCTGAGGTGGTGGAGTATACACTGGAGGTGCTGGAGGAACTGATGGAGTGGTGGCAGGTGCTGATGAGGTAGGCCTCATCTCTGGAGCAGGCACTGTAGGAGTCTTGGACTGGGTCTTGAACTGAGTGTTGTCCTGAGAGGTGGACTATCATCATCATCAGAGGAATGAGGGCTAGGCACTGCATCCACGGTCTTCGTCAGCCCATCCACCTTGTTGTTCATCGTAGTGAACTTATCTTCCACTATCCTCTCAAGACTTTCTTAATTGAGCAAGATGTTCTTGATATCCTTCTGCATACCCTGGATGGTGCTAATGAGCAGATCCATTTGCTCGCTCTTACTCCTTGGAACCTGAGCACTAGTGGCTCTAGCTACTTCTGCCTCTGCCTGTGCAGTAGATGAAGTGGGATGACTAGGATCCATCACCACAACATTATCCTCAAAGTTTGGCTGAAGTGGCATATGAGGACGATCAAGTGCATATACATTCTTCTCCAACTTGGAGTTGATGAGCATCTGAATGTAAGGTGCATATCCACAAGATCGTTTTTGATCGGCAGCTGTCCTCTTGATTGTCTCAACAATCAAATCCATCACTCTAATCCTGATGTGGGTGTCTATGTGGTGCAACATGTTGATGGAGTACCCTCTGATCATCTTATCATCTCTAGACTTGGGGATCAAAGTGTACCTCAAGATAGTGTTAGTAGTGGGTAGTCCTGCTTGCAAATGATAGTCAAAGCCAAATTTATTTGAATGCACATGAGTGGCTGGAATATCCTTGTACATATTTGCCATTGAGTTGTGACTCATCTTGGCTTCAGCATAGACATCCAAGTCTCCTTCTTCAACCCGTGGGGCTCCTAAGATGGTAGGCCACTCATCAATAGTGGATTGGTACCTGACTCCCTTAGTCATCCATATGATTCTGCCATCTGGGTAGAAGTGAGCAGTAGAGTAGAACTGCATGATCATGTGATCGTTCCAGGCAGTGAACTCTCTCCCAACAAATCTCTCAATGTCAATGCACTTGAAGTTGTCCTGCACACTGGGAAAGTAATCCTCATTCTCCTTGATATAGGCCCAGTCAACATACCTCATATCACTGACAGTTGGGCTCTTGTCCAAAAGAACAGACTCATAGAAATCTTGATGTTCCTTGGTGTAGAATCTGTCATCTACAGCAGTCTTTCTCCTAGAGGCATAGGGATCATTAGCTCTCCACAACCTCAGTCCTGCATCCTTTATCTTCTTCATATCTTTAGCTACTGGGTGAGCATCATTGTGTAATGGCAAATGTGGTCTTAGCTTCCTTAGAATTGAAAGATCATCCTCTTCTTCCATGGTGGAAGATATCTTGTTCTTAGCTGCAAGAGGGATGTCCCTGGTAGTCTTATTAGACTTAGGAGTTGCAGGCTTCTTGGGTTCAGATTTCTTGCTCTTTGATGGTGCTTTCTTGGGCATAGCATCAGCAAGCAGTTTCTTCCTCTTGGATGGAGGAGCTTTGGCAGCTAGCTCTTCCTCCTCTTCCTCATCCTCAGCCTCAGATGGGTCTTCATACATGGAAGTAGGTTTGCCAATGACACGTACAATCCTCTTCCTAACTCTCTTCTTCTCTCCTGCCTTCTTAGGCAAAGATTTCCTCGGAGGCTCAGCAGATAATGAAGTGTTTGCCCTGGCACTCTCAGGTGCTCTCATAGTATCAGAGCTAGCATACTCTTTCCTGATAGTCTGCTTAGCTGAGGTGGCCTGTGAAGCAGACTTCTTGGCAGCCTTCTCTTTCTTGTCTTGCTGCTTCTTGGCAAGAACTTCCTCTGGCACAAAGTCTGAATCCTCTTCATCTGAATTCAACTTTCTACTAGCCCTGGTGGCAGCCTTGGGCAGCCCATGAGAACTTGGGGTACCTGGTTTTTCTGAAGAAGAACTCGCATCTAGGCTTGTGCCTGAACTCATGTAAACTTCTCTCTCCCTCAGATCATTCTAGCTATCATTAGAACCTGACATGCTGACCCTGTGAATAGAGTATAGAAAAGCAGAGGGGTTGAGCATCACAAAACACAGAAATTTTTCTCAAATTTGAGCTTAGAATCTTATGTTTCATCTTCAGCAAAAGATTTCGGTTCGACCAAGTCCAAACTTTCGGAGCCACCGAGACACACAACTTCCTTAATAGAAACTTGGCAGCCTTTTCGGTACTCACTGAAGCTGTTCTCAGTAACCCTAAAACCAAAATCGGTAGAACCGATTTTTATGACTCGGTGACACCGAGATTCAGTCTGCGGACGGTTAATCCTAAAAATCCACTGTTCTCTAATCTAATGGAGTCTATCGAGGATGGAACTTGTTCACATGGTGGGAAGAAGATGAAACTTTATCTATTTCTCATGAATCGGACAGGGAGTGCAAAGAATTTGGCGCATTACCCTAACTTGGCGACGGCCTCCTACGGCGGCAACGGGGGGGGGGGGGGGATTTCCATCAACGGCGAGGACCTCCTGTGGTGCAGACGCACGAGAGCGAGGGAGAAGTTCGAGGACGTTGAGCGGCATCTAGGGTTTTGCGGGGACCATGGGATTTTAAGAAGTGATTTCAAAAACTGGTTCCGCTGAGTATATGTATCCCATAGCTGTCGGTGAAACCGGTTCTAAAATATCGGTGCCACCGAGTTCCTCTTCCGTTAGTTGACAGGGAAACTCGGTGAAGCCGAGATTATGGAATCGGTGCTACCGAGATTCACAAAATCAGATCAACCCTAGGCTTCGATGGAACCGAGATTTTGAGGTTGGTTACACCGAGATTGCACTGGGGAGGTTTTGGAAGTCAGCTCTTAACGAAATGGAACTCCGAGTGCTCCTCACACACAGGGTTCGTGAAGTGCTTGCTCAAATTTTGTGATGAAGCATGAATAGAATTTGAGACGAGAAAGCATAGATAGCTAGAGGGAGGTACTTAGGCATTCCTGCATATCCAATGGTCCAAAGAAAAATGAAAGCCAAATAACAACAATTGGATATCCTCGAATGAGAAAAGATATGCATACCAATATGCTCACAAAATAAATTGTCAAATGAAATATGGCAAACATGCAAAACCACTCTAGTATCTACCAAGAACTTCGGCGATGACGGAGTCATCTATATATGAGTATATTGACTTAGGAGCCAAGTAAGAATACTTGATCATAGGTCATACTCATCGTTTAAGAAGAAGTGGGGTTGCCACTTTTACATAAAGCATTTAATGTGTTCACATCTTTAAGAGACGCTTTAACTCAAGTCTTAGAGTAAAGCTCCCCCTTGATGTGACATCCCCCCTAAGAGGGATGAACTAACCTTGGTTTTGTCATAGAAGACTTCATGTGGGTGAGGTAGTAGTGGATGCTCATTGTTGATGAAGATCATCTTGAGTTGGGAGCAATGCTCGTGGTTTTATTTCTCTTCTCACCTACATGGGTTAGTCCCACACAAGAGACAAATACAAGGATATCTATGGACATGGAGTGCAATGCATACATGATGATGTCCATGGATTCATTAATTACCTTGTCCCATGCTTACATTTGAGGGACTGTGTGACTCCTTGAACTATTGCATAAAGTTGGAGTTGATTGCAAATAGTCCTTTCCAATAATGAATGTGAGTGAATTTAATTGGCGGAGTCACCCCTCAAGAACTTCTCTAGTTCTTCTTCTTGGGGACCAACATAAAGTTGATGGGAATCCTTGGGGTTGAAGTAGCACTAGTTGAAGTAGAACTTGGAGTAGCCTTGGGAACCCACTTGACCATGGCTTGGGACTCTTCTTCATATGAGTCAATCTCCTCTTGTAGCTTGTCCTTGCCCTTGAGCTTGTGGTCTTGTGGTGGAAGGTCATCTTGAGATTTTGTTCCCTTGGGAAGAGTATGTCCATACTTCCCCTTTTGGGGAAAAAATTCGGCTTGGTGTATTGAGCTTCTTCCCATTCAACTCCATTGGCATTGAAGTAGCCAATGCCTTGGTTCTTCCGGTATCCTCCATGCTTGCGTACAATCTCCTCAAATTGCATACATCCGACAAGACTTTTGTAGATACTTTTTTCTATAATTCCTTTCAATAGTTCATTTTCTTGCTCATGTGTAACTTGGCTAAGATTATCGTTAGTGGAATCAATATAACTACTAGAAGCAATATCATCGGATTTACCATTTTTATTGCTACTAGTTGAAGAACTTTTCTTGCCTTTGTTACTAGTTTGCTTAGTCTTAACTTGTGGAATAAATGTAGACAAGAGTAGTCGTTTGGCTAGATAAGAAGTCTTCTTTCGGAGATCGTCATTGATAGCATTAATAAACTCATGTTCTTGCTCCAAATTGAGCTTCTCGAAGCGTAGCTTCTCATGAGTTCTTACAAGCTCTCTATGATATTCTAGAGCAGATTCATGGGCTAACTTAAGAGTGTTTAATTCTTTAGTTAGTCATTCTATTTCCTTCTTTTCATCATCACACGACTTATCTTGACTAGCATGATCATTATCTAGCTCATTTTGACTAATATCACTAGTTTTGTCAAATAGCAAGTCATCATCTCCAAGTAAGTCATCCGCGTCACTATTGAAGTCAATGTATTCGGGGTGTGATTCCTTGGGGCCGTTAGCCATGAAGCAGCTTCCACTCCCTTCATTTGGTGAATCAAATATGTCATAGGAGTTGGAGGAAATGAGTGGAAGTCCGGCAAAACCTTCATCTTGACTATAATCGGAGTCGGAGTGATAGCTTCTCTCCGAGTGATTGTCGGATTCGGAGCCAGAAACCCATTCACCAACATGAGCTTGATGTCTTCTTCTTGTGTAGTTCTTGGTGTACTTGGCCTTCTTCTCCGAGTCCCTACTTCTCCTTGAGGGTATTCGTTCATAACGATCATCTCTACTCCTTCTCTCTCTTCGAGGTGACTCATCCCTTGAGCTCTTTCTTCTAGGTGACTCTTCTCTTATTTTGTGGGGGGCCGTGCACTCATTGGAGTAGTGTCCGGGACTTCCACAATTGTAACAATTCCGGTCACGACTAGATGAATGCTTCTCTTTGTATCTTGAATTGCAGCTTCTTTCTTTGCCTCTACTCTTGTAGAACTTGTTGAATTTCTTTAGCATGAGGCTTATCTCTTCATTGGTTACAAGGTTGTCACTTGATGTAGCGGGAGTGTCACTTGTAGCTTTGTATGCACCGATTGACTTGGTGTGAAGTTCTTCTTTGTCCTTGAGTGACATCTCATGAGTAGCAATCCTTCCAATGACTTCTGTAGGCTTGAGATATTTGTAGTTTGGCATCATATGGATCAATGTGCACACGGTGTCGTACTTTCCATCCAAGGCTCTAAGGCTCTTCTTGATGATGAATTTGTCGGTGATGAGAGCAAGCCTAGAGTACATTTTGGCGACTCCTTCACCATCCTTCATCTTGAACTTATCAAGTTGAGTTTGTAGCACATCCAACTTAGATTTCCTGACGGATTCAGTACCTTCGTGCATATCCACCAAAGTATCCCAAATTTCCTTTGCATTGTCAAGACGGCTAATCTTGTTGAATTCTTCGGGGCATAGGCAGTTGAATAGAATGTCACATGCTTGAGCATTGTATTGAAACATCTTCAATTCTTCCGCGGTCGATTCACGATCCGGCTCCTTTCCATCACCAAAGAATTCACCTTGCAAGCCAACACGAACAATAGCCCATACGGTGGGGTGATGACCAAGAATATGCATTTTCATCCTATGCTTCCAAATAGCAAAGTTTGTACCATCAAAATATGGACCTCTACGGTGATAATTTCCCTCACTAGACGCCATACTCTCCTAGGTTGTGAGACCAATGTAATGGAGATCAAAGCTCTGATACCACCTGTAGGATCGAAAGTAGGTCTAGAGGGGGGGGGGGGGTGATTAGACTACTTGACCAAATAAAAATCTAACCTTTTTCCCAATTTTAGTTATTGGCAGATTTTAGCAATTGTAGCAAGTCAAGTTCACCCTACACATGCATATCTACGTGTATTGCAGCAGAGAGTAAAGACACGCATATGTAAGAGGGTAGGGATAGGAAGATCAAACTCAATTTGAAGACACGAAGATTTTTCCCGTGGTTCCGATAGGTGGTGCTATCGTACGTCCATGTTTATGGAGACTTCCCACGAGGGTAACGGTCGCAAGAGTCCACGGAGGGCTCCACCCACGAAGGGTCCACGAAGTAGCAACCTTGTCTATTCCATGATGGCCTACGTCCACGGAGGACTAGCCTTACTCGGGGTAGATCTTCACGATGTAGGTGATCTCCTTGCCATTACAAACTCTTGGTTCAACTCCACAATCATGAAGAAGGAGGCTCCCAAGCAACACCTAACAAATCTAGGAGGCACAACCCTCCAAAAGGTAATAGATGTGGTAGTATGATGAACTCCTTGCTCTTGTGCTTCAAAAGATAGTCTCCTCAACACTCAATCACTCTCTCATAGGTTTGGCATGGGTAGATGAGATTGATTGGATGGAAAGCAACTTGGGGAGGCTAGAAATCAAGATCCATATGGTTGGAGTGGATGATCTTGACCTCAACATAAGGGTAGGTGGTTCTGTCCGAGAAAATTGGATATGGCAAGTGGGTTTATGTTCTGAGTGCTTATCTTGCGAGTGAGTGGTGGTGGAGGGGTATATATAGGCATCTCCAAAAATCCAACCGTTATAACATTATTGCCCAACTCGGGGAAACCGAAGTGAAACTCGGTTGCTCCAACTAGTGCAAAATGTGGCAACTTTGGCGTTTTCGGTGAGACAGATATTTGAATCTCGGTGGTACCAATATGGGTGACCTAGCGAGTTCCCAAAACTCGGTGAGACCGATTTCTCAAACTCGGTGGGACCGATTCTAAGAAATTGCTTAACAGAGAGCTGGTCCAACACTCGGTGAGATCGATTCTCAAAACTCGATGGGACCGATTCTTGAAAATGGCTAATATAGAGTTTGTCACTAGTTTCGGTTGCACCGAAAGGAATGTTGGTAGTACCAAGAAGCTCTGAACAAGAGATTCGACGAGGCGCAAGGTAAGCCGGATAAGGGTATCCAAATTTTACATTGCCGTACTGTCAACGCAATAATTTTTGATATGGTTAATGCTTTATGCAGCCTCGGCGAAGGAAATTGAGAAGCTCAAGGCCGAGCTTGAGAAGGCGAAGCAGGAGGCTTCGGTTGAGAAGGCGGCGGCCAAAGAAGCGGCTACCACGTTGTCCGCCCTAAGAGCCACCAGCGACAAGCATGAGGCTCGGGTGGAGGAAATCTAACAGGAGCTCAAGGACGCCGTCCAAAAGTGCGAGGACCTTGAGCGGAAGGGCAAGGAGCAGGCCGCCGAACTATCCACCCTGAAAACCAATCTCCAAAAGGAGCGGGTGGATAGGCGGTCTTTTGAAGCGCAAGTCAACCAGGCCAAGGCTATCATGGATGGTAAGCCGTATTTATTGCAGTGTGTCTTCGCGGATAGCAAGTTCGAGTTGCTTACCCAAGTATGGCATTCCTCAGGCGCCTGCTCGCACCTCCAGAGGAGCACAACGGACGCGAACCAGTTCTATGCTTCGTAGGGAGAAGGAGATGAAGCTCGATTGTTTTGGGCGCAGTTTGAAGCCCCCGAGTGCTCTCCTCTCCTTGTTGAGCAGCTGAAGCAGCTGATGGAGCTACACCAGATGGCGGAGCCGGCCATGAAGGATCTCTACATCCGGCTATGGCCCAACGAGCCGTTGCCAGGCAGCTATTTTAACCTGGTGCAGAAGCTGAGGGACGCCTCACCCCGGATCGACGCACTAAGGCGTTCCTCCTGTATTGAGGGAGCTCTGACGGCCTTTGCGAAGGCCAAGGTGCACTGGCCGGGGCTGGATCCGATGAAGATAGCCACCGCCCCTCCGCCTCCTGGAAAGGAGCATAGGTGCCCCGAGCTATACTTCTCCGGAGTAATGGAGGGTGCTCGGGCAATAGAGGCTCAATGTTCGGGAGAAAACGTGTACGAGTGAATGCGTTGTAATATGTCCGAAGACCCTTTAACGCGTTTATATTTAAAATGCATGGTTTATCATGTCTTTTATGTTTTGCATCCTTTATAACTCCTGTGTGGCCGTTAGAACTGAAAGCTGCGAGTCGTCGGCTTCAGCCCCCATGTAGATACTACGCGGGGTGTCTCTGCCAATCGCACTGTGACCCTTAGCCGAACTATCGGCACCCGAAGGCGGTAGTGTGGGGCGGACAAGGCAATCGGACCATAATGCTTTATTGCTTTCACTTAGCCGTAGGGGCGCGAGAAAGGAGTGCGGGGGGGGGGGGGCTGATGACTAGCCCCCAGGTGTATGTGATGTTCGGAAGAACCGTGGCCAAAGCCTATATCACATGGTTTGTACTAATACCAAACCCCTCGTATGACACGGAATAACCTATGACGAGATTTAGCTAAGCTCTGATTCGCAGACCAGTTCTCGCATACCATGACAGTCAGTTTTCGGCTTTCTCCGCTGAGGTGCTTGACCAGGCTAGCCGGAAGCACAATCGCAGCGGTTCTCCCTTTGCCCTTTTAGCCGAACGAGCGGAACGTAAAAGGGCAAGCACAGGCGCGAGGCAACCCAACTATTGACACAAGACATAGTTCGGAACCAATGCATATAAAGCAGAATTCCAAGACGCCGAACGCAAAATCAGTTGTGCTTAGGGCGATTTTTTAAGTTCGAGCCCCCGGTATATTACCCGGTTGCATCGTAAGGTATACCAAACAGGTTCGCAAGAAGAGGGAGAAAATAGAGGGTATGCCAAAAAAGACAGCAAAGCAATCATGCATGATATATCTGTATTTTACTCAACAACTCTTATTATTCAAATTGCCGATGCGACTGTTTACAGGTATTTGAAAATAAAATATGAACTTTACAGGAGGTGTTGTACCAGGGGTCTTCAATGGGTGACCTGGCGTGCTCGACGTGCCCTGTAGTTTGTCCGTTCCTACGTCACCTAAGGACGTGTATACCTCTATGGGTTTTGCTGTTCGGCGAACGGACCTTGGAGGAGAAGTCTTGAGAAGTTGCCGAAGTATGGATTAGCTTGACACCTTAGCAGGTACTTTATGGTACCTGTAGTGTGTCTGAAGACGTGTTGGTGGTGATAGTTCGGTCCAACCAAACACTTACCCTTTGATATTTTTCCCCACCGCTGCCCATGGAATTTTGAGTGTGAAGTTGTGCCTCCTCGGCACGTACTTTGCCGGTTCTAGGGCCGTGCGATGGGGGGCGAGTCCCTATTTATGGGGAGAAGAAGGTTCTGGGACTTCGGGTTGAAACCGAGCTCGCATCCCAGCCATATGTGCCTTTACGGCGGATATCGGCGTTTGCCGATCATCACTGTAGTGGAATTCGGCCGCCAGGGCCAACGCATGTTCCTCAGTTCGGAGGGAACGCTCAGTGTTGCCATTGACAGTAATGACCCCCTTGGGGCCAGGCATTTTGAGCTTGAGGTATGCGTAATGTGGGACGGCATTAAAGCGAGCGAACGCTGTACGACCAAGCAGGGCGTGATAGCCGCTGCGGAAAGGTACGATGTCGAAGATCAAGTCTTCGCTTCGAAAGTTATCGGGCGAGCCGAACACTACTTCTAGGCTTACAGACCCCATGCACCGGGCTTCGATGCCTGGGATCACTCCTTTAAAGGTAGTGTTGCTGGGCTTGATCCTTGATGGATCTATACCCATCTTTTTCACCGTATCTGAGTAAATCAGATTTAGGCTACTTCCTCTGTCCATTAGGACTTTAGTGAGGTGATACCCGTATATGATGGTGTCTAGGACTAGGGCGGCCGAACCCCCATGATGGATACTGGTCGGGTGGTCACGTCGATGGAAGGCGATCGGGTATGCCGACCATGGGTTATACTTCGGGGCTACAGGCTCTATGGCGTAGACATCTCAAAGGGTGCGCTTCCTCTCCTTTTTGGGTATATGGGTGGCGTATATCATGTTTACTGTTTTCACTTCTGGAGGGAATTTCTTTTGTCCGCCACCGATCGGACCGCGGGGCTCATCCTCGTCCTCGCTGTGTGGGCTCTTGCCTTGGTCCTCGGATACGAGCTTGCCGGCCTCTTTGAAGACCCAACAGTTACGGTTGGTATGGTTGGCGGGCTTCTCTTGAGTGCCGTGGATCTGGCAAGGCCTCTCTAGGATCTTGTCCAGCGGGGTGGGTCCGTCGTGTTTGCCTTTAGGAGGCTTCTTCCGCTGCCCAGGCCGGGAGTTGCGGAAGCCGGCGTTAACAGCCGTGTCATCGGCATCACTATTATTGTGCCGGCGCTTGTTCTTGTTGCGCTTCGGTTTCCCGTTTCGATCCCGAACTTCGGAGGTTCTGGGGTCTTCGGGGTTGTGGCTACGTCTTCCTAGCCAGTTGTCCTCGCCCGCGCAAAAGCGGGTTATGACTGATGTGAGGGCGGACATTGTCCTTGGTTTGTCCTGGCCGAGCTGACGAGCCAGCCATTCATCCCGAATATTGTGCCTGAAAGAGGCTATTGCTTCGGCGTTCGGGCAATCCACGGTCTGGTTTTTCTTGGTCATAAACGATTCCAGAATAGCCGCGCGGACTCTCCTGGCTTCTGGACGACGATGCTTAGATCGGAAGAGTCCGGCGGCCGCACATAAGTGCCCTGGAAGTTAGATCGGAATGCTTCTTCTAGGTCCTCCCAACACCCAATGGAGTTTTTGGGGAGGCTATTTAGCCAGTGCCGAGCTGGCCCCTTGAGTTTCATGGCTAGGTACTTGATGGCGTGGAGGTCATCTCCTCGCGCCATGTGGATGTGGAGGAGGAAATCCTCGATCCATACGGTTGGGTCAGTTGTCCCATCGTATTGCTCTATGTTTACGGGTTTAAACCCTTCCGGGAACTGATGCCGCATCACCTCGTCCGTGAAGCAAAGTGGGTGGGCAGCGCCTCTGACCCGAGCTATGTCGCGCCGGTGATCGGCGTCTGTCCTAGCTCGGTTTCGTTCACGACCTTCATTGTTGTGGTCGAACCAAGGCCGGTACCCTTCCCGTCTATCGGGTGAGTATCCTCTGGATCCGTAGATGGATCGCGTACGACCTGCTCTGTAGTCCAGGTCGTGACGCAGGTCGAACCTGTCATCGGGCTCTAGTGGCCCCTTTCCCCGTCTACGGGGTATCGTCGGCCTATAGCCGGTGTCGTCAGCCGTCCTGTCTTGTCCTCGTGGAGGGCGGTCTGGCTTGTCGTATGGGGTATGTTTGGGAGACAGCGTATCTGTGAGCTCGTCATCGAATTGTGGCAGCAGCCTTCTGCGAGGATAACTCTTAGGTTGGTCCGATAGACCGGTAACGTACCCTTCCTCAGCTGAGAGGACTCTCGTCCATCGATCGTTAAGGTTGTCTTGTTCGGCTCTAAGCTACCGTTCTTTTGCTTTTAGGCTGCGGGTCGTGGCTATGAGCTATTGCCTGAATAGTTCTTGAACTTCAGGATTATCGGGGATGGCGAAGTCATCGGCTTCCGCATTGTCCTCCCCCTCGACAGAGCGGAGGTAATCGTCGTCCTCGGGATCATCTAGATCGTCGGGGTTGCGCTGGTCTTCCGGCCTCTCCTGATCCTCTAACGGGTGTTCGGGGATTTCGGGATCGCCGAGGTCTTCCGGGGTGTCTCTGTCCCCGGTGCCATCGGTAGCTTTTCTAACCTTTTTTCCTTTTGACCGTTTATGCGGCTTTCTGCGTCTTGACGGCGCTTCATCCGATTTGTCGCCATCGTTTATCGGAGTGTCCACCATGTAGACGTCGTATGTGGAGGTGGCAGTCCACCGTCCGGTGTTAACGGGGGTGAGGGCGCTATCCTCATCATCCATGTATTCTGCTTCCTCAGAAGCATAGTCCAACATGTCGGTTAAATCCTCGACAGTGGCTACCAAGTGGGTGGTGGGTGGGACGAAAAATTCGTCCTGACCCGCCTGGAGCCTGATCTGAGCACAGATCGGGGTTGGGTCGTCGGTAATCTTCATCGATGAGATCCGATTTGGAGCCTCGTTGAGCATCGAGAGATCGATCGGGTCGGCCTGCTCAGAGTTTCCGGAGTTAACCTCCGATGCGTCCGCGCGGGGAGAGTGTTCGGTAAGAACAAATGTCCGGACGTCTGGCGTTATGACCGGGTCCGGACTGAGAGTCGGGTCCTCGCCGGGGTAGATCCCGTGGGCGGGGCCGAAAGATGGATCTGAGGTTAAAGCCTCAGAGTCTTCGGGCGCGACAGGCGAGACTGCGTGCCCGGTTAGTGATAGGTCACCCCGAGAGTCTACGGAGAACTCTAAGTTCCCGAATCTGACCTCTTGATCAAGGGCGAAGCATCCGACAGGGCCTAGATGGCCGGTCGGGTCGGCGTGCAGCACAATGCTGCCGAAAGCGAAGATCTGTCTGGGGACGAAAGTGTCCGAATTGCGGACATCTTCGTTGATGACAAGGCGAGCCATCGATTCCTTTGGCGACCACAGCGGAACTCTCAATGAAAGCACCAATGTCAGTGTCAAAAAAGGCGGATCTCGGGTAGGGGGTCCCGAGCTGTGAGACTAGAATCAATGGTAACAGGAGAAGTGGGAGACGATTTTTACCCAGGTTCGGGCCCTCCTATGGAGGTAATACCCTACGTCCTGCTTGATTATATTAATTGTATAAGGGTTACAGAGTTGATCTACCTTGAGATCGTATGACTAAAACCCTAGATGAGTTCTGTTGGCCTACAACCTAGAACCCTCCGGCTTATATAGACGCCGAGGGTACCTAGGGTTTACACATGGTCGGTTACACGTCGAAGGGATAAACATGCCTATTCAGTACTTTAAACGTGGAGGATAAGCCACGATTCTCGAAGCTTCCTTCCCGGAGACAGGGTCTTCGATCAATCCAATGCTCGGCAAGCGGCCCATATAGTCCGGCCCATAAGAATGAGGTCGGCCTCCCGAGGACCCCCTAAACCAGGACTCCCTCACCTACTCCTGCTTTAGGTGGATTGACTCACGAGGAGGTTTGTGGATGAACTGGTACATTGGTGAGCAACCTCGCGAGGGCGCTCGAGTGGTATTGGATCCGTCCCCTCTACGGTGCAACCTTGCCTCTATTTATAATGGCCCGGGTACTCTTCCCTTATCGCATTGGCGGGAAGGGATCCCACAACGGCCAAATTCGAAAGGGGACACGAGGTACACCTTATCCTGACGAAAGGTAGTCTTCGCCTGCAAAGTAGCCGGTGGTGATGCAGAGGTGGGCTCGGCGATGACGTCCGTCCTGCGGGGCTCATGGTCTTGGGCTCGTTGTGCCGGAATGGAAACCTTTGGGGGATGCCTTGGGAACCTGCGTACGTCATTGCCTCCTTTGCACCAAAGAGGAAACTGCTTCTTCTGTGCCCGCTGGCGCTAGCGTGGCCTGGCTGGCGTCACCTCAGCCTCTCGAGGCCGAGCGCTGGATAGAAATCTCCGCCCCTCGGGGGGCGGGGGGGCTGGAGAGGCCTCCTCCCTCCGGCGGTCTTGGCGTCGTCCCCCTCGTGAGGGCGGGGGTCTCGCCAGGGCCTTGTTCTTGAGCGATCCTGTGCCAGGCTGTACTGGGCTGTCGAAGTGGGCCACGCTCTGGGCCGCAGGCAGGCAGGTCTGGGTACCCCCGTTCCCAGAACACTGACAGCTTCAGGGGCCTCGAGAGGTGCCCGCTGCTCACGAAGCTCCTGGGGGGTTTGCGAGGAGTTAAGGCCTTCGGAGGTGCCTCCTCAGGGCGCCGCATCCCACGAAGGTGCTGAAACGCGCTTTCGGTAGGGTTAGGGTTCCTTGATAACGAGCCAAATCGTGACCTCCCTTTCCTTGGTCGTCCTCCTCCTAGCGACCATTTTTGGTTGGATCCCCCGAGCGAGAGTCGATCGTCACTGGTATGCCGGGTCGTGATGGCCGGCAAGGCCAGGAGATGAGCGCTCCTGAGGCGGGGGCCTGAGGCAATATGCGCCTGCGGGCTCGCTCGAGAGCATCGCGCGAGGATTAGACCGCCAAAGCTTTGGCGAGGTGCACACCGATGTCCAACCCCGCTTGCTGGGCGCGCGCGGGAGAGAAAACTGGCAGGTGCCAAACCTCTTAAAAATGAGACATCAAAACAGGAAACGTTGCAAAGGAGAAAAATTCCCACCCCTTTTTCGAACAAAGACGCGAAAGCTTCAAGTTTCATTCCAAAAAATGGTAAATTTGGTTACAAAAGAGAGCAAGGAACAGCCGCGTCCGACATCTAAGCTAGTCTTCGCACCATCGCGGAGCATGGGGCTTCCACTAGGCATGGGCATAATCAATGTAGGACCTTGTCGTCCGCCAGCGCGGAGCATGGGGCTTCCACTAGGCGTGGGCATAGTCATTGTAGGACCGTGTCGTCCGCCAGCGCAGTGCATGGGGCTTCCACTAGGCGTGGGCATAGTCATTGTAGGACTGTGTCGTCCGCCAGCGCGGAGCATGGGGCTTCCACTTGGGCGTGGATGGGGGCCCCTCCACGTCCTCGGGGGACCCCGGGCGTATACAGCCCACTCATTATTACGTGAGAGTGTCACGGGTAGAACTTCCGGAGGTGCTAGATGTTCAGGCATTCTGGATGGGGACCCTGTCCTGCGTCTCCAGGCGTACGACACCGGGCCTCGAGACATGGACGACCCTGAACGGGCCCTCCCACATGGGCGAGAGCTTGTGCAAGCCCTCCCTGGAGAGTTCCCGCGTCAGGACGAGTTCTCCAACTTCGAGGGTCCTGGAGCGGATGCTACAACAGTGGTAGTGGTGCAGTGGCTGCTGGTACCTCGCTGTCCGGAGCGAGGCTTGGTGGCGGGCCTCCTCCCCGAGCACGAGATCTGTCTCCCGCGAGGCATCCTGACGCTCCTTGTCGAATGCCAAGACCCACGGGGAGCGATGCTTGACCTCGTGTGGGACGACCGCCTCAGCCCCGTAGACGAGGAAGAATGGGGTCTCGCCGGTGGGCTTAGTCGCGGTGGTACGGATGGACCACAACACGGAATGAAGCTCACCGAGCCAACCCCTGCCACAGGCCTCAAGCTTCTTCTTGAAACTCCTCGTCTTGAGGCCCCTCGGGACCTCCGCATTGGCGCGCTCAGCCTGACCGTTGCTCAGTTGGTGCGCCACTGAATCGTAGCATATCTGCGTTCCAAGGTTAGCACAATATGTTCTAAAGAGGTTGCTTGTGAACTCTGAGCCATTGTCGGTAATAATACAGTTGGTGACGCCGAAGCGGCTCAAGAGTCCCTTGATGAACTTGACGGCCGAGCCGGTGGTGATGGTGCGCACGGGCTCCACCTCCGCCCACTTGGTGAACATGTCGATGGCGATGTAGAGGTAGCGATAGCCGCCGGCTGCCCGAGGGAAAGGCCCCAGTATGTCCAGCCCCCGACCGCGAAGGGCCAGGAGAGCAGGATGGTCTGGAGACCCTGCGTGGGCTGATGAATCTGCTTGGCATGAAATTGGTAAGCCTCGCAGGACCATACCAGCTCGGTGTCGTCATGGAGCGCCGTGGGCCAGTAAAAGCCGCTGCGGAACACCTTCCCCACAAGGGTGGGAGACGAGGAGTGGTGCCCGCAATCGCCGCCGTGGATGTCGGCCAACAGCTCGTGCCCCTGCTCCTCGGAAATGCACCGCAGCGAGACGTCGTTGGGGCGCCTGCGGTACAGCTCGCCATCCTGCAAACAATAAGTAGTGGCCTGGCGCGCCACACGCTCCGCGTCCTCCTCCTTCTCCTACAAGGCGCCACGTAGCCGGTATGTCTTGAACTCCTCAGTCCAGTCGCCGGCCTAAGGTTCCAGCGCCAGGAGCAGTCGGGCTCGTGAGGCCGGACCACAAGCTGGGGCGCCTGAGGGCGGGGCCAGTGGCAGCTCCTCCTGAAGCGACTCCGGGCCTGCGGCCGGGGGTACTGCCGATGGCTTGAAGAGCCTCTCCTCGAAGAGTCCAGGCTCCTGAGGCTCGCGACGCGACGCCCTCTTGGCGATGTTGTCTGCTTCCTTGTTCGCGCCGCGCGGGACGTGTTGCAATTCCAAGCCCTAGAAGCGCTTTTCAATTTTACATACCTCTTACAAATATGCCTCCATGTGCTCTTCCTTCGGCTTGTACTCCTTGTTGGAAAAGTTGACGAGGAGCTGGGAGTCACCCTTGATGGTGAGGCGCTTGACCCCCAGAGCGGCGGCGACCCTGAGGCCAACGATCAAGCCCTCATATTCTGCAATGTTGTTGGAGACCTGCTCGCCATGCTGGAAGCAGAGCCGCACGGCGTAGTAAAGCTTGTCCTGGGTCGGGGAGATGAGCACTACTCCAGCTCCCGCGCCCCGCCGTGTGAAGGCTCCGTCGAAGTGCATGACCCAGCCGTCGGGCGACTCATCGCAAGGCGCGAGGGACTGGCCCTCATCCAGCCCCTGGTCAGGAGCGTCTGTCCACTCCACCACGAAGTCAGCGAGGGCTGTGCCCTTGATGACCCTGGTGGTGCTGAACTCCACGTGGAAGGCCTGCTGCTCGATGTTCCACTCTGCAACTCATCCAGCGGCGTTGGGGCTGCCCAGCACTTTCTCCAGGGGGTATGCAGAGACGACCTTGATGGGGTGGCCCTGGAAGTAATGGTGCAGCTTCCTTGAGGCGACGAGTTGTGCGAGCAGGAGCTTCTGCTGCATAGGGTAGCGTGCACACGCGTCCCGCAGCATGGTGCTGACGTAGTACACCGGGTGCTCGACGAGGGACGAGGTGTTGGTGTCGCCCTGCTCCTCATGAGACGCGAGGGACTCGGGTGCCCCGCGGGTTGGTAAAGCGACGTGGGCCTCAGGAGCACCGTCCTGAGGCGGCGAGCATTGCGTGGCCCCGCATGGGCCGCCTTGCTTCGCGCCTGCACCGACGCACTCTTCTCGGACTGCCACGAGAGCTGCGCTGGCCAAGTGGGGGGTGGCCACCAAGTAGAGCACCAGGGGCTCGTGAGGGCGAGGTGCCATCATGACAGGCGGGCTCATGAGATACCGCTTGATGTCCTCAAAAGCCGCCTCCGCCTCAGGGGTCCACTCGAAGGGGCCCTTGCTCTTCATGAGCTTGAAGAAGGGGAGGGCGCGCTCGCCCAGCTTGGAGATGAAGCGTCCCAAAGAGGTCACGCAGCCCGCGTGCTTCTGCATTTCATTGAGGGTCTGAGGAGGGAGCATTTTCCCGATTGCTTTGACCTTCTCTGGGTTGGCCTCTATCCCTCGTTGCGATACCAAGAAACCGAGCAGCTTGCCGGATGGGACCCCAAAAACTCATTTTTCTGGGTTGAGCTTCAGGTTCACCCGACTTGACCACGATGTCATCGACATACGCCTCCACATTTCTCCTGAGCTGCTACCCCAGGGCAATGCGCATCAACCGCTGGAAGGTCGCATCGGCGTTTCGCAGCCTGAAGGGCATGCACACGTAGCAGTACACGCCGCATGGAGAGAGGAAGGCCGTCTTCTCGACGTCCTCCACCGCCATCTTGATTTGGTGGTAACCTGAGAAAGCATCCAGAAAGCATAGCAGATTGCACTCGGCGGTGGAGTCCACGATCTGGTCGATGCGCGGGAACGGGAAGGGGTCTTGAGGACAAGCCTTGTTGAGACTCATGAAGTTGACGCACATGCGTTCCTTCCCACCCTTCTTGGGGACAATCACTGGATTGGCCAGCCATTCCGGGTGCCGTACTTCCCGAACAACACTAGCTTCCTACAACTTGCTAAACTCTTGGACGATGAACGCTTGCTTCTCTTGTGCTTGTGGTCTTGCTTTTTTTCTTCACCGGGCGCGCATTGGGGCACACCCTCAGGCGGTGTTCGATCACCTCTCTCAGGACGCCTCCTAGGTCGCACGCCTCCCACGCGAACACGTCCTTGTTCGCGTGGAGGAAGCTAACCAGCGCCTTCTCCTACTTTGGGGGAAGGCCGTCACCAATGGTGAAGGTGTGGCCCGGGAGCTCGTCGTCAGCAAGCACCTGCTTCGTCTCAGCCCGGTCCTGAGAGAATAACTGCTTCTTCTTCGTGGGTGCAGCCTTCGGAGCCTGCACGACGCTCTCGGCATCGAGGCATGAGGCCGTTGCGGCCTTGTAGACGAGCTTGAGGGCTCGAACCGCATCCTTGGTGTCTCCGGCCACGGTGATGATGCCGCTGCTGCCGGGCATCTTGATGATGTTGTAACCTGGGTGAGTCGTCACCGTGAACTTGGCGAGGGCCGGATATCCCAGGATGGCATTGTACGGGAGGCCGATGTGGGCCACATCGAAGCCGATATGCTCAGTGCGGTAGTTGTTGCGAGTGCCGAAGGTGACTGGGAGGCGCACCTGGCCCAAGGGGGTGGCGGAGCATCTGACCACCCCTGAGTAGGGCCTGGAGGGCACGAGCTAGTCGTTGGCCACATGGAGCATGTCGAAGGCCTCCACGGAAAGGGCGTTGAGGCCGGCGCCACCGTCGATGAGGGTCCTGGTGACCGCAACGTTGCTGATGGTGGGCGTGCAGAGCATGGGGAGCGCACCAGCAGCGGCCGTCGTCTTGGGATGGTCCTTGGAGTCGAAGGTGATGTCGGTCTCTGGCCTCGCCCTGCTCCGCGGGGCCTCGGGCCATGGTTGAGCCGTGCCCGCCTGGCGGAGAAGCTGCTTGACATGGCGGCCGGACGCAGGCGCCTGCGACCCGCCGAGGATACAAGTGACCGCGGGCACGGCCGGGCAACCCACAGCGTCCCCATAGGCTGCGGGCTGCGAAGCCTGGGGAGCGGCGCCTGCCATGGAGACGACGAGGCTAGGGTGGATCACGGCTGGTGAAGAAGGAGCTTCAACACGCCCCTACCTAGCGCGCCAAATGTCGGAATCGGGGCTCCGCAGACCCAAGAAGGTTCAAACTCTGGGGCGTGTGCGAAGATCTCAACCAGCTCAAGCCTCAATCTCGCCACTATACAGCCAAGCCTCGCTGAATACATACGATCGAACAAGATGAGGGACAGAGAGATTTACCCTGGTTCGGGCCACCTTGCGGCGTAAAACCCTACTCCTGCTTTGGGTGGATTGGCCTGATGAGGAGGTTTGGAGATGAACTAGTACAACTGTGAGCGACCTCGTGAGGGCTCTCGAGTGAGGATGGATTGATCCCCCTTCTACGGTGGTGGCTAGTCCCTATTTATAGCGGCCTTGGTCCTCTTTCCTTATCGCACAGGCGGGAAGGGATCCCACAATGGCCAAATTCGAAAGGGGACAGGAGGTACAGCTTATCCTGACTAAAGGTGGTCTTCGCCTGCAAAGCTTCTCGGCGTGACGCAGAGGTGGGATCGGTGATGACATCCGCCCTGCCGAGCCTGTGGTCTTGGTCTTGTTGCACCGGAATGGAAACCTTTGAGGGATCCCTTGGGAACCCGCGTACGTCCTTGCCTCTTTAGCACAAAAGAGGAAACTGTCCCCTCTGCGCCCGCTGGCGCCCGCCTGGCCTCGGTCGTCATGGCTCACATCATCACAGCCTCCTGAGGCCGGGCACCTGCATAGGAATCTCCGATCCTCGCGAGGCATCCTGGGGAGGGTCTTGTCGAAGTCCTTGCGTTATTCGCCTCGCGAGGCCGGGGCCCTCACGAGGGTCTTGTCTTGGGGGGTTTGTTGCCAGGCCGTACTGGGCCGTCGAAGTTGGCCATGCGCTGGCTGCAGGGAGGCAGGTCTGGGTACCCCCGATCCCAGAACGCCGAGAGACTACAAGGGAACACAAACAAATGTCTCATGGCAAAGGCCATGGTAGATAATGATGAGGGTCAAGCGTCTCCGGACAAGGTGAAGGTAACTGCATGTCCGAACCCTCTTCTATTTACTCCTGCCACATCTAGTGATGAATATCTTGATGCGGAGGATCATGATCATGAATGTGAAATAAGTGATACTATGTTTGCTAAAATTAAGAAAGTCATGTGCTCTCTCAAAGGAAAGAAGCTCATCATGTTTCGTATGTTTATGGAAATGGTGAGTAAGCACACCATCTCCATTAAGGAACTCAAAACCCTCGTTATCGAGGAAAATGAAAAATGTGAAATCCATGAGCGGAAATTCCTATATGAGGAAGCACGTTATGACGAATTGTGCTTAAAAATAGGTGCAAACATTGATATGCACACAAAAGAACTTTCCTCCTTGAAAAGGACTAAAAGTTCTTATAATGTATTAATAAATGACAAGAATAAGCTTGAAGAGTCTCACGCTACTCTTTCTAAGGATTGTGAGCTCTTACATTTGTCTCTCAAGACAAAGGAAATCTCAACCTCCTTACAAAGTAGTTTGATGAACACAAGCTTACTTATCTTAACACACTTGGCAAAGCTTATTCCTCTGCTATTATAAATGTTGATGCTTATGCTACTAACCCCAGTGGTGACCTAGAAAGCTTACTTGAGGAGAACCGGTTGCTAAAGGCTCAAATTGAAAAAGGGCTCATGTCATGTGCCCAAGGACAAAAGAACATCAATGAAGTGTTGAGCCAACACAAGGAGGTAGTGGCCAACACTACTAGGAGAAAGGCTAGTAGTAACGTGGGGTAGCAGTAGCGTGGGTGCCGGCGCTACTAGTACGGCGCTACAGCTAAGTTGTAGCAATATCATTGGTTTACCAGCGCTACTGCTATCCTACTTAGCAATAGCGTTGGTCCGGCCCAACGATACGGCTACTTAGCTACCGCTATATAGCGGTAGCACTGGCGACCTACGCTACTGCTTCCTCCTAAAGAGCGCTACTGCTATATTTACGCATTTGCATATTTTTTTTCTGCTACCTATTTGCGCTATATTTTTACATGTTTTATATAGTATTATAATCATATCAGAGACATGCAATATGCTCATCATATCATACACATAATAGTCTCATCATATCATCACATCATCCAACACAAATCATATTGTCTCATCATAATCACGATATAGCGATACAAGTTAAGTGTTGACATGTCTCGAATATAAGCAACTGCATGGCCATCACATACACATGTCTTATCATCTATATCTAAACGAAGATATATAAGATAAGAGCGATCACTATGAGCAAGAGCGCGATAATGTAGTTTTTGAGGCGCTGGTTCCGATCCCTCTCTCGCGCTAGCGTGCACCACCTCAAGTAACTATCTTCCGCGTCGGCTCTGCTATCGAACCCTCTCTGGCTACCGCCCGGAAACTGGTACACTTGGCCCTGACACTCAGGCCACTCGTCGTACACTCCTGGAACCTTCCCTACATACACGGCATAGCACTACTTCGCCATCCATGATCTATGTACCTGCATCGTCACATGAGTCGATAATATGCAACATCATATATAGTTGAGCAATAGAAAGAGACAGAGTTAGCAGAAATAGAAGCAACATATCATAAGCATAAATAACAAAGTTCATCGTACCCAAACTACCCTAACAAGAGTGATCTTCGCTAGTTGAGGACGACGGTTTAATTACATCACAATGTTTCGTCTTGCATAACTCAAAGTTTCATCATAGAGAAAGTAGTGACTAAACGGACACATTGTCATATATCGTGAATCACTCCAACATGTCTTGCCATCCTTCCAAATCAGGGAGGAAGGACCCAAGCGAAGTGAAAGGCTTCAGGTCGATACGCTGAGCGGCTACGCATGTTCGGACATCTTCCCGCGACATTTTCCCTTCTTCGTAGAACATCCCTATTTTTTCGATGACCTCCTTCATGATGACTTGGGCAAGTTCACGCTGGATGTGATAGAACTCAGCTCAGAGTCGATGATCCAGTACATTTCCTAGTTTCTTTGCCCATTGCAGAATATCGGCATCGCCGAATTTAGGTGACATGCGAAGGTTCCGGCAATCCTGTCTGTACTCCAGCATGTGTTGGAGGACATAGAATCCATCACTAAGAGTACCTCTCGGTTGCTAGATGCAGCAGAAGTCGATCTTATGGCTAAAGCAGGGCGCACTCTTCCTTGTCTTCTTGATCATGATCTCTCCACCCCGTTGTCCATAGCTTAAGATAGCACTGTCGAGAATAGCCTTGATGTGGGTGTAATCATTTTTCTTTATGTTCTTCGACGACTCCATGTAAAGAGCGTGGGAGAATCGGGGGTAAAGAATGATGAGGACGGCGCGCCCCTCGCTGCTCAAAATAGGAACACCTCAAATTAGCCTCCACGCGTGCAAATGAATGATTGAAATCGAAGGAAGGATATCCGTGGATGACTTACATGGGATGATAATGCAGGAGAATCAACTCCTTGTCCTTATTGGTGACCATGAAATCGGCAATGTAGTTCCTCGCATATTCACGATGCTTTGGGCAGACTGCCAAGAAGCCCTCGTGCATAAAGTACGGGTCAACGACACAGATATAGGATATTTGCTCACGCCTGATGATGTAGTTCATGTACATGGCATACAAGCGGAAGAACGTAAAATCCAGCCTTGTCATTTGAAACATGTCGAAGATGTAATCGAATGGAAGAAAGAACTTATCTGCGCGGAATGTCTGGACGTACAACCTTTGCTGCGGCACGTTAACCACGTAGAGTGGGTATCCTAGATTTGTCGTGGCGATAAGTCATTTCTCTCTCAACAGCACATCGTCATGAAGTCTCCTTAGATCACCGTCTATGGCCTCTACCTCTTCCTTAGGTAGGATCGGATCACCGACGATATGGTATTTGGCCGCACCTTTGATAGGTACACGGTCTTCAACCCATGGCTGCGGAGCCGGCTGGCTCATAGAAGCAACTTTGCCACCATTAGGGGCTTTCTTCTCTCTCTTCCTATGCTTTTTTGGTACCGAAAGTGAGCTTATCATACCGTCCCTGACCACCGCCCCCAGTGTTGTCTTGCTCAGCAATAATGACCGACCCTCACGTTGTTGTTGTTGGGTTGAGGCGGCATCTGGAGGCGTGTCCTGCGAGGATTGCAGGAAGAGAGACTTCTTGCAATTAGCCTTAAGATGTTCCTCCTCCGGCAATTCAGGCATCAACTCATCACGCTCAAACCCTGAGTCATACTGCTGAGCCATCAATAATGGGTCATCATAGCCGCCGGTGCAGGAATTGTTAAGAAACCATAGAGGGTCATCATCCTCGTCCATGGAATCATGCATTGCTTCTTCGACGGCTGCGGCATCATCAGCCACTAATGGAGCCTCTTCCTCACACCGTCTACTATAACCCCGCACGACAGGCGCCACTAATTGGGTAGGTGGGGTGGTGGTGTCCATACCTTGATGAGGCTGCTTGGTCGTGGGTGTGCTCACGGCCATCTCCAAACGAAGGATATTCCTAGGCCACAACAGGACCCAACTTTTGCAATTACCAAGCCGTGACGGGGTATCGTTGTCATCTCCCCCTTGTAGTACCGGAGGAGCCAAATTCTCATAGCCCGCTTTGACACTGACCATGGAAACCTTGAAGACACCATGGGGCATTGGCCGGCTGTGGAACAATTGTTCCTTCGGCTTCACTATCGTCGCCTTTCCCACGTCCACCTTCTGGCCACTGATGATGTACAGTATGGTGCACAGGGTTTCGTCGGCCTGCGAAGACATGTCTGCGACGTGAGACATCCGAAAGGCAACGTAAACAGGAGATTACACATGTATTGAAGAGGGCCAGTGTGACAGGTAGTTACCGAGAGGGCGTCAAGCTCAACCAAAGACGAAGCCCCGCCGAGTGCGCCAGAGACGGAGGACGGGCTGCTATGAGCAGGTGCGGGAGCAGGTGTAGGAGCAGGTGCGGGAGCAGGTGCTGGCGGTGTAACGCTAAACGAGCTGCTCCTGACGAAGCATGGAAGGGGAAAGTCCTTTGCCTCTTTACCTGGATTTAGCTTCTTCCATTCCATGATAGCAGGAATCAAGGCACTAAACAAACATACCATTTCCTGTCTTGCGACAGCTACCGCTGCTTGGACTTCCTCCCTCACCAACTCAGGTCGTATCACTTCTTTGGTCTCAGCTGATTTCTTATCGACCGCAAGCTCAACCATCTTATCGACTACAATCTCAACCTTCTGATCGACCGCAATCTCAACCTTCTTGTCGATGTTTATTTCATTTAACATCCATCTTTCCTTTCTCTCCTGGGCGTCCTCACGGTAGTAGTGCTTCCACGTGGCGCCGTCTCCAACGCCGTGCACGCGTCCATACGACGATCGAGTGTCCACCGGGATTGTTTTCAATACGTTCAAGGCCCGGTTGAAAGGGGTGTCCCACTTGGGCCTCACCGACGCCTCAGACGGCGAGTCGCTTTAATCCTGTGCTCCTCTTTCTGCAAAAGGAACGTGGATCATTTACAAATTTGACTAAACATGCAGTCGAATTGATCAGAAGCTAAAATTAGGGGGTAAATTAATCATTACCAGCAGTCTCATGAACTCCCTCATGACCACGTCCGTTTCGAAAACCTTGTTGACTGGGTCCAAACGGTACCGGGCCCTGATGATGTCACGCTCCTGCGGGACGGTGAACTCCGCCAAAGGGTCTGGGATCCCCAGACTTTCGCGTTTCGTGTCCTCCTTGTCCCATATGCGCCTCTTCCACGAGTAACTACGGCTTCCGAGCCGGTGGTACCCCATGTTCCTTTCTTGAAGCCCCTCCATGTACTCCGACTTTTCTTTGGCAGCTTCAGCAATGCAAGCCGCCTTGAATATGTCAAACTGCTCTTCCATAATTGTCGGATTATCCTTTACAATCTTGGAGTAGGTTTGCTTTTTGACGATGATCCGATGTTTCACCCTAACTTTCCAGGCGGACAAGGCGTTGCGAAACTTGCCCATGGCTTTGTTGTTTATCTTCTTCATTGCCGAGTCTTGCCACGGTCTAGGATACTTGGATGCATCCCGGCCCGGGAACAAGAAACTCCGTTGCAACTTCATTACGAGGAAGTGCTCCATATTCGGTATCTTCCTTAATTTTCCGTCATTGATGGTGGCGGTTACCCGTAGGATGTAGCCTATTTGATTGCCGTAGCAGATGCGCGCTTCCTCAGGCTGTTTTGGCTCGAAATTGCCAGGGTCCACCTCCGTGACCACCAGTCTAATAGTGCTGAGATGGTTTGGGCGTTGTATCCTCTTCGGTTGCGGTTCTATAGTGGCTAAATTGCCAGCATTGGTGCCGGTCTCGGCGCCGGTGTCGGCGCCAGTGACGGTAGCATGCTCGGATGTGACAGGGGGGTACGGCTACTGTTGCTCATCCAGATAGTTAAAATAATTGTTTGCCGCCTCGTAGACGTCGCAATTACCAGAAGGCCCTCCTTCATCGTTGTTAGCCATGTTTCCTACGCTTAAGTTCTAGATCTAATTAAATGAATAATGACATAAAAAAGGCCTATGTTTTGCCGGAATGTTGATTCATTCCTATTGCGGCAAATCCAGGGCACTAGATATGTCCTAGTTTCTAGCACAAGTCATGCCGAAATTTCGGCATGACCTTTGCTAATAAGTGGACATATCGAGCTCCTGAAATTTGCCGGTACGGAAATGAATCAACATTCCGGAAACACATAGGACACTCGGAATCATTCCGGCAAAACAAATGCAAACAATGGAATACATAGTGAAATGAATCAACAAACCTCACTATAGCTTGCTAGGGTTCTAACTAGCCTAGCTAGCGTTCTAACTAAACTAGGCAGAGAGAGGAGAGAGAGAGGAGGGGCGAGTGCCTTACAAGGGGGCAGGGGAGACGCCGGCGTTGAGGGGCGCAGGGGAGACGCCGGCGACGGAGGGCGACGGTGGCGACGAGGATGACGTAGGGTGACGGGGGGCGACAAGGGTGACGGCGGCGACGGAGGGCGACGGCGGTGACGGAGGGCGACGGTGGCGACAAGGACGACGGCGGCGACGGAGGGCACGCGCGGAGAGGAGGGTGATGACGGCGATGGAGTGCGCGCGCGGAGAGGAGGGCGACGGCGGCAGTGTGGGGGGATTTGGGGAATTGAGCGAAGAAGCACGCGGGAGAGAGGTTAAGTGAACGTAGCGGTAGGGCTGGTTTGGAACTAGCGCTATAGCTAAGTTAGCTATAGCGCTATAGCTAAGTTAGCTATAGCTAAGTTAGCTATAGCACTTGTTCCAAACCAGCACTACCACTATTGCTTTCCTTTTTCATTTTCTTTTTTACCTTTCTCCTTTTTATTACATTTCATTTTTATTTTTATCTTATTTTTTCATTTTATTTTTGTTTTTGTTTTTCTCACTCTGAAAAACAACCAATATGCATGATGTGAAGGGCCATATATATTATATCATTTGACCGATAATGGTTAATTAAGTGCGTATACAAAATAGGAACATATATATAAATGATGGTTTGCTTCTTCTTCGTCGCCGATAACGGTTAAGTGCGTTGATGCTTTCCTTTCTGAGTGAGCTTCTTTGCTTTCTTGTTTGCTGCCGAGTAATTGAGTCCCTCGTTATGAATTTTCCTTTTCCATGGAGTGTGGTTTTTCTTAGGTACTGTAGTCTTGCTTCTTCTTTTGACATATGCTTCATTGTCATCGTCATCTTCCCTCATTGGGTCGCCATACTGGTCGTAGTCTTCCTCGTTAGCGGCCCTGTCCATTCCGACGATGCTCCTTTTGCCTCTCCTCACGACAACACGGCTCGGATTGCTCGGGTCGGTTATGAAGAAGCATTGTGTCACGTGCTTAGCGTGTACCCATGGCTTAGTTTTGGTGATGACGTTAACGTTCACGGTAGCACTCTTCACGTCGGGTATAGACATGGTAGTGAAATACTTGTTTTCTCTAACGACGGCCTTAGCCCATCTAACATGGAACATCGTCGCACTGTGCAGTCCAGGGTAGTCAAGCTCCCAAATCTCTTCGACCCTTCCATAGAATATTTCTGTTGCGCCGTTGTTGCCGGTCATGAATTCCATCATCACCCCTGAGTTCTGGTAATCACTATTTATGTCTTTGGCCTCCGTGTAAAACGTGTATCCGTTGATATCATATGCCTGATAGGTCTTGAGGTTGTATGTAGGGCCATGTGCTAAGACGTGTATGAGCAATCCTTCTTCACTGCCCTCTTCCGGGGGATTAGCAAGAACATGCTCTTTGAACCAACGCAAGAAAGTGGAGTTGTGCTCTCTAGTAACTTCGTCGTCCGTCTTGTGGAGCCCCTGGTCACGATACTTCTTTACAATGGTTTCTTTGTGCAGTTCCATGAAAGGATCTACCACGTCTAGGTGTTGTAGCACTACTAAGTTTGCTATGTCCAAGTCGTTGCGTCGACCCAAGTAGTCCACATGCAATTCCCTCCTACCGTTCGTGTGACCTTCTCCTCCGAGCCTCCCAAGGTGCTTGTTGACGGGCAAACCAACAACAGGGTTTTCGTTGCTTAGATAATTCTCGTAGAAGGAGATGCACTGTTGGGTCAGATAGCCCTGCACGATGCTTCCATCCGGACGGGACATGTTACGAACAAATCCTTGGATGACCCCATTCACTCCTCTAACGGCATCATGCTGTGAAGGAAGGACGGCCTGGGGTTGATGAGGTCGTCCACAATGTGGACACACGGATGCACCATGACGTCAAAGAACGCGGGCGGGAAGTAAATCTCAAGCTCATTTAGTATGACAACGATCTCTTCTTGTAACCTTCGGAGCTGCTTCACACTAATCGACTTTCGAGAGATAACATCAAAAAAGTTGCAGAAACCAATAAGCGTTTCACGGATGTGCTTGTCCATTATACCTCTAAGGGCAACCGGAAGGATCTGCGTCATCATCACGTGACAGTCATGAGACTTCATCCCGCTGAACCGTTTCTTCTGGGTGTCTAGAAATCTGCTTATCTTCCCACAGTAACCGGAACTAACTTTGATTCCGGTAAGGCACTTGAAGAATTGATCAATCTCCTTAGGACTTAAAGTGAAGCAAGAAGGGGGGCAATAATTCTCGTCCTTCTTGTTGACTTTTCTGCACCTGTCGCCCGCCTCTGTCTCCGTCTCCGTTGACTTTTTATGGGGCGGCATGTGCAGATCTGCCCTGATTTTCAAATCTTCCAAGTCTCTTCTTGCCTTCGGCCCATCCTTGGTCTTATCTAGCATCTTCATCAATGTCGCAAGCCAGCTCTCAAGGATATTATTCGTGATATGCATTTGATCAAGGCAATGAGGCGTGTCGAGTTTGGGCGAGTACGACAAGTCCCAGAAAACAGACCTTGTTTTCCATACCTTCACCAGCGGCTCCGACGCCTTTTTCATCGTCTTTCCCGGCGCGGGGCACTGTTCCCAGTTGTTCAACAGCTCATCGATTTCGGCGCTGCTCCGCTTACGTGGAGGTCCTCGATGCTCAGCCTCACCATTGAATAGATCTCCACAGTTTTTCCACGGGTCGTCCTGCGCGAGCCATCTTTGATGCCCCATGTACACGATTTTTCCAGACCCGCCGTCTTTTGTTGACGTTAGCTGCTGAGACGTTGTATCATCCATGCACCGCATGCATCCACAATATCCGTGGCACACCTGTCCTGATACATATCCGTAACCGAGATAGTCATGCACCGTCGTCATCGGCATGGCTCTCATATAGAAATACTCGCCTTTACTAGCGTCCCATGTCTTGGCCGGTGTTTTCCATAACGTGTCTAACTCCTCTTGAAGTAGCCCCAGATACAGATTAATATTATTTCCTGGTTGTCTTGGCCCTTTAATCAACCTGCTCATGTGTATGTACTTTGACATGCACAACCAGGGGGGGGGAGGTTGTACATCCATTCAAACACGGGCCATGTGCTATGGTTGGTGTTCTGGTTGCCAAACGGATTCATGCCATCGGTACTCGCGCCAAGCAAGATGTTCCTTGCATCATCTGCGAAATATCCATATTGCATGTTGAATGCTCACCACTAGCAAGCATCCGCGAGGTGTCTCAGCTTCAGATCATCTCCGTCGTCGGGCTTCACCCTCTCCGCGTGCCAGTGCATGAGCTTTGCTTCCTTACGATCTACGAAATAACGCTGTAGACGGGGAGTGATCGGTAAGTACCATACAACTTTCTGAGGATATTTCTTCCCGACCTTCTTGTATCGAGAAGCATTGCACACCGGACAGCTGGTTTTTTCCGTGTGCTCCTTCCGATAAATGATGCAATCATTAATGCATGCATGGTATCTAATGTGGGGCAGATCAAGAGGGCACACGATCTTCTTGGCCTCATCAATGCTAGTAGGACACAGGTTCCCTGAGGTAAGAAATTTATCATGTAGATACTTCAAATGCTCATCGAGGCTTGTGTCTGTCCATTTATTTTTGGCCTTCGTCTTTAGAAGTTCGAGCGTGAAACTCAAGCGGGTCACCTCGGGATCGCAACTGTCATACAATGGAGTATTCGAGTCTACCTCCAGTTGTGCCAGCTTGGCCTCCTCTCTTGAAGCGGCACTATTGCTAGTCGTACTCTTGCAAAGCTGGTCTTAAACATGAGGGTCATGCATGACTGAACTTAGTCGCGTCGAAGACTGCGGCGTATCCACTGTCGGTGTCAAAACTGGCGGATCTCGGATAGGGGGTCCCGAGCTGTGAGTCTAGGATCGATGGTAACAAGGGGACGAAGGAGACGATGTTTACCCAGGTTCGGGCCCTCCTATGGAGGTAAAACCCTATGTCCTGCTCGATTATACTGATGGTATGAAGGTTACAGAGTTGATCTACCTCGAGATCAAATAGCTAAAACCCTAGATGAGTTTCCATGTCTTACAATCTAAAACCCTTCGGCTTATATAGGCGCCAAGGGTCATTAGGGTTACACATGGTTGGTTGCCCATCGGAGGGAAAAAACATGCCTAATCTACTATCTCAAACTTGAAAGACACGCCACGGCTCCCGAGGTCTCCTCCATAGCGACGAGGCCTTCTATCAGTCCAATCTCCAATAAACGGTCCATGAGTCCGACCCATAAGAAATAAGTCGGTAGTCCGAGGACCCCCTAATCCTGGACTCCCTCAGTAGCCCCCGGACTAGCCTCCAATGCCGAGGTATATTATCCGAACAACCTTGTGCGTCGAGGTCTTTGGCTTGCGAGGCGAGTCCCTCTATACCTTCTTGTTCGGCATCCATCCCGTCATCGATGAATTCTCAAATGTTGAGAACTTGTGGGACCCATTTTAATAACTTTTAGCACTCCTCGATCCTTGTGCGCCGAGGGGAGACGAGCGATCCGGCAGTTTTTTACAAGACTACCCTTCACACAAGGGAGGCACCACCCATTTAAATAAGTTGAATCGTGGTCTAGGCCACATCTTCCTCTTCTTCCCCATCATAAAAAATTTCAAGCGAGAGACCACCACAAAAACATGGCGAGCGCCCCCAGCTCTTCCTCGCGTCCTTACGGCTCTCGTCCCGGGGATTGGGCAAGTTGCTCTGTATCACTCCTTCGGCTGCGTGACCTCGAGACCCAAGGGTATCTTCCTTCCTCGGATCTGGCGGCTACCCGCGCCGGTTTGACTTCTTTTGACAACGAAGCATTCGCGGAGAGCTTCCCTAATCCCCATAAGGGAGAACGGGTATGCTTCGTGCCTTTCCTTTTGCGGGGCCTAGGGTTCCCCATTCATCCCTTCCTGAGGGGATTACTAGAGTTCTATGGGATCCAGCTCCACCATCTTACCCCCGGATCTATTCTGCATATCTCGGGCTTTGTTGCCCTTTGCGAAATGTTCATGGGCTGCGAGGCACACTTTGGATTATGGAGGAAGTACTTCTGCCTCGTCCCCCGCACTCAGGGTGAGACAATTCGGGAAGTCGGAGGAGCCGAAGTATGTCGTATAGCTGGGATAAGGTATCCAGTGGGGACGCCGAAGAAGGAGTCCGAAGAATGGTCTTCGGAATGGTTCTACATTGAGGACGTCCCCCTATTCGATCCAGCTCGAAGGGGTGTGCCCGAATATTCCGAAGCCCCTTTGAGGAAAAGGTACAACTGGCGACTGAAGAGTTCATCCCAAGAGGACGATGCCGAAGTACAACGCTTAGCTGCCCGCGTAAGGATACTGGCTCATCACAAGCTGACCATGATTGACGTGATGGCTGCCGCCATCACCCGATGCGTTCAACCTCTTCAGCAAAGGATTCATCCTTTGTGGCATTACAACGGAACAAGTGACACCACTTGCTCCCAACGGCTGGGCCCTGCCAATCAAGCGACATTGTCAGCCGCACTTGCCGATCTGTACAAAGGAGAAAAAGAAGACTTTGTTCGGCTACCGGTTAAGGAGGGCTACTCGAGTTACAACCCCATCGAATGGGTAAGCCTTTCGACTTTGCGACCTGAGTTCGGGCCTTTTGTTTGCCCTTTTTGACCAAAGCTTTTAATCTGTGCAAACAGGAATGGAGGAGCTTTGTCGAGACAGTCAACTGTCCGGCCCCCCAACCAGAGAACTACTCTCGTGATGACGATCCAGGATTCCATGACGATCCGGAGCTGTCAATTGAGTACGAAGACGGGGTCTTTGACCAAGAGAGCCTTGATCGATCCAAGGCGGCTATTATAGCCGATCACCCCGGATCATTCCCTTCCTCCACTACAGGCAAGAAGAAAAATTCTTCCCGCAAAAGGCAAACGTCCTCCGTCGACCCAAATGTACCGGTTTCTTCTCCCAAGCGTCGTCGGGCCTCGCGACGAACGTCGGCTACAGCAGCAATGCCCGGACCAGGCATCAATAGGAGCCCTTCATGTGAGCTAGCCGTGGAGATGATGCCGACCACTCGTTCAACCAAAAGGTACTTCGTTCAGCCGCTTAATCTATTGTTATTATGATCGATAGGATCTCACAGAAGATCTCATGTCGAGATACTCAGGAAACGAGTACAACCATCTTCTGCCGAGGACGTTGCCGGGATGCCTGGCAACATTCATGAATCAAGATTTTCTGCTCATGCTGAACCTGCCACGGAGGCCCCTGTGGTAAATCCGGCCACTGAAGATTCTGGGGACGCGGTATCAGTCACTAAATCCGAAGTAGAGAGCACGATGAACCACCGGCGGTGACGAGAAGCCCCGCGCCACCCGGCGTTTTCTGAACAAGAGTTCAACGCTCTATGCTCGGTAGACGCGCACATCGGAGCTGCCCGAGCTGGGCTTGGGGAAGCCCTGAAACTGATATCATCCAGCCTGAAGGTGAGTGATTGATTTTGAGAATCTGGACACATATGTAAACCCAGTAGCCCCTGAGCCTTGAATTGGTCGGGACGACCGAGTTCAGGATCCGCATATTGTTTGACGGATGATGCAGGCCTCAAGGCAACAGAATGAGCAATTGGCCAATGAATTGGAAGCGAGCCGAACATCGGTGGAAGCCGTGAAGGCCGAACTTGAACAAGTGAAGAATTTTACCCGGGAAGCGCATGGTGAGTATATCTTTTCTGCTGATCTTAGTATATAATCCCATGCTGACGCGAGGGCACTTTTTAGCAGCTGAATCTATAGGGCAGTTGCAAAAAGATTTAGATGCAGCCCGAGAATCTCACAGGTACGCCGAGTCCCAGTATGAGGCCGGCTGCCTTTCGTTGCAATGATACCTGGAGGAGAAGAAACGCCTCCAGGCGGAAAACAAGTAGCATGCCGAAGAAATTGAGAGTTTAAAGACTCAATTGGCCCGGACCCAAGAAGAGAACCAGAAATTATAGAGGGGCATGTTCGGTAAGTGTGATTAATGTCGAAGGGTATCTCTCCTACATGAAGTGTAATGGACATGCCTTGTCTCATGTATAGGTCTCCTAACCGGGCGGCCTAAAGAAGAGATCGGATCCTACCGGGGGAGCCTTCTGAAGGAACTGTCCGCCATGCATGAGCGGGCTCGGAAGGCTATGAGGAGCATGATAAAGGCGCTATGGCCTGCCGAGAAGCCTCCGGAGTGGATGACCGAACTAGCTGATCGGTTCAAGGAAGCCCGGAGTCGGTTCGAGCTATGGAAGACATCGGCCTGCCGGGAGGGAGCACGAGAAGCGTGGGCGATGATCAAGACCCGTTATACCGGCCTTAACCCCGAGCATATGGCTCGGGTTGGGCCAGCAGGGCCTGATGGGCAAGAAGTGCCACTTCACCTGGTGTACGACCAAGTGATGCCTGCCGCTCATCTCTCGCAGGAAGATTGCGCCCTGGATGCCTTAATAGACATTCTTGACCGGCAGCCAGATGTGTGATTTTATGTAACTATGTACTTTTAAATCAAAAAATTGCTCCGTCTGTGCCGCAGACTTTGTCTTAACCGGCCATCGGCTTTGACCTCCCGCGCTAAGAACTTGGGAGTGTTCCTTATAAAATATCCCTCGATAAGAGGGAATTCTTGTGAGGAACCAGGCAATCCGGCCATTTGGTACGAACAGACAAAAAATGCACACGGGGATATGTTATATTACTGCTTAGCGTAAGAAACATCTTCTTTAGAAAATAGTACCTCTATCGGTACCTTCCTTTAGGCTGCTACGTAAATCGTAGATGATAAGGCCGTATACTGCTAATATGCGACTAATGGCTTTTGTGAGAAAAGAAGCCCGGGTAATGATGAGAACAACCATAATTTTATTTGTTGCTTCCGTCGTAGCCGACCAATTTTCTGCTGAACATAGCTAGCTTTTGGCTTCACCCGTCTGTGGTACGCATCCGGATGACCCGGTCGTAACAATCGCAGAGGTGCTCCCTTTACCCTCTAGCCGAACAATCGGGAACGTAGAGGGTAAACACATGAGCGAGGCAACCCAGCTTGGCAAAAATCTTAGTTCAAATTGATGCATATAATGGCTTAAAACATGCATAAATTTGAATAGATGCTTAAAATATATAATCATCGGCTTCGGGAAGAAGCCCCCAGGTGTTTTATTCGGATTTAACATTTGAAGATGTATGCCGAAAATCTTAACACGAGCTCGGTTTAGCTGAACATGGACTTGGGAAGAGAAAATCCGAACCTGCGAAAAATCAAGGTGGGAGGGAAGGGAAATGAAAAAGAAGAAAGAAAAGAAAAAGGAGGTAAAAAGTAAGATGACACCGGTCTAGCCGTAGAAGCACCGAAGACGAGCTGCGTTCCATGGGTTTGGTTCGAGGCGGTTATCCGGCGGGTTTCACAGACGGTAAGCCCCTCCTGCAAGTACTTCGTCAATTATGAAGGGGACCTCCCATTTGGGATTGAGTTTATGCTTCTGCTTCTCCGGGAGCCGTAAAACGAGTTCACCCACATTATATGCTTTTGCCCTGACCTCCCTGCTCTGGTAACGTCGGGCCTGCTGGTGGTAAAAAGTAGAGCAAGCCCGAGCTATGTCGCGCTCTCACTCTAAGGCATCCAAGTCGTCCTGCCGATCTAACTCGGCCTCCTTTCCTTCGTACATGCGCACCCTTGGTGCGTCGTGAATAATAGCACAAGGAAGGACTGCTTCTGCCTTGTAGACCATGAAGAACGGTGTGTATCCCGTTGATCGATTCGGGGTGGTACGCAGGCCCCACAGAACGGAGTCAAGCTCCTCTACCCAATGGCAGTCGGACTCATCAAGAGATCGGACCAGACGTGGTTTAATACCACTCATGATGAGGCCGTTGGCCCGTTCGACTTGTCCATTGGTCTGCGGGTGATACACCGATGCATAATCGAGCTTGATGCCCATTTTTGCGCACCAGTCCTTTATGTCCTGGGCGGTGAAGTTGGATCCATTGTCCGTTATTATACTATGTGGGACGCTGTAACGGTGTACCACGCTGGATATAAAGTCGATTACTGGTCCAGACTTTGCTGATTTGACAGGTTTTGCTTCGATCCATTTGGTGAACTTGTCCACCATGACCAGTAGATATTTATTCTTCTTGGTCCCCCCTTTAAGTGGTCTGACCATATCCAGCCCCCAGACTGCAAAAGGCCAGGTAATCTGAATAGTCTAAAGAGCTGTTGGGGGCATGTGACTTTGATTTGCGAAGAGTTGACATCCCACGCAATGCTGGACAAGTGACTGGGCGTCCGCTCGAGCGGTGGGCCAGAAGAAACTAGCCCGAAAGGCCTTGCTTACTAAGGCCCTTGCCGCGGCGTGATGACCGCCCATTCCTGCGTGGACTTCGGCCAAGAGCTGCCTTCGTTCTTCCTCAGATATGCACCGCTGGAGTACTCCGGTGGTGCTTTTCTTGTATAACTCACCCCCGAATTATGCGTCTCGCCTCTGTCTGATCGTCGGGGAGTTCTTGGCGAAGAAGGTAAGCAAAGAAGGGTTCGGTCCATGGTGCAATTACTGCCATGACCTCATGAGCCGAAGGCATTTCCTCCATTACGGAGCCGCCGATGATTTGGTCGTCTTGTTCATTTATAGGGGGAACAACCTCTTCGCGCTGATGGATCCGGCGCCCTTATTGTCGTCCTGCCAAACCACCGATGGCTTGAAGAGCCGTTCAAGGAAAGTGTTTTTTGGGACAAGGTCGCGTTTGGCCCCCATGCGGGCCAGTATGTCAGTGGCCTGGTTGTTGTCTCTAGCGACATGATGGAATTCCAGCCCCTCGAACCGTGCGGATATTTTAAGGACGGCGTTTCTATATGCCACCATCTTCGGGTTTTTGGCATCGAATTCGCCGTTGATTTGAGAGATGGCCAAGTTGGAGTCTCCCCGTACCTCCAGCCGTTGTATACCCATTGAAGCTGCCATCCGAAGACCGTGCAAAATTGCTTCGTACTCGGCTGCATTGTTGGAATCGGCATACATGATTTGTAACACGTATCGGACGTTGTCGCCTGTGGGAGATGTGAGAATAACTCCAGCCCCCAGTCTGGCCAGTGTTTTGGATGCATCGAAGTACATCGTACAATGGGAGTATGTACTATATTCCCTAGGGAGCTCGGCCTCCGTCCATTCAGCGAGGAAATCTGCCAACACCTAAGATTTAATAGCTCGTCATGGCTTATAGGCGATTTCGAAAGGAAGGAGTTCAATGACCCATTTGGCTATGCGGCCGGTGGCATCCCTGTTATTGATTATATCGTTCATTGGTACTTCGGATGCCACCGTGACCGAACACTCTTGAAAGTAGTGTCTTAGTTTCTGTGATGCCATAAATACTGTATAGGCTATCTTCTGGTAATGCGGGTACCTGGACTTGCATTGCGTTAGTACTTCTGACACATAGTAGACCGGCTTCTGTATCCGGAATTTGTGACCCTCCTCCTCTCGTTCGACGACGAGCACTGCGCTAACCACTTGGTTGGTGGCCGATATGTACAATAACATTGGTTCACCGGCACCTGGTGTTGTGAGTATGGGGTTGCTTGCCAGCAGTGTTTTAATTTCCTCTAACGCAGCAGCTGCTTCATCGGTCCATTTGAAATTGTTGGTTCATTTCAGCAACCTGTAGAGTGGTAAAGCCTTTTCACCGAGACGGGAGATAAAGCGGCTTAACGCTGCCACGCAACCCACCAACTTTTGGACATGCTTTAGCTCTGTTGGAATTGCAAGTTCTGATAGGGGGTGGATCTTAGCCGGATTCGCTTCTATTCCTCTATGGGAAACAATGAATCCGAGCAGTTTACCAGCGGGAACTCCAAAGACACATTTCTCCGGATTGAGTCGTATATCGTACTCGCGTAAGCTGGCAAAGGTTTGCCTTAGGTCGTCGATCAACTGGCTGACGTGTTTGGTTTTAATGACCACGTCGTCCACGTATGCCTCGACTGTTTTACCAACCTGTTTTTCGAGACAGGTTTGGATCATGCGCTGGTATGTAGCCCCATAATTTTTTAGCCCGAAAGACATTGTGTTGAAGCAGAATGGCCTGTAGGGGGTGATGAATACGGTTGCAGCTTGATCGGATTCCTTCATTTTGATCTGATGGTATCCGGAGTAAGGGTCAAGGAAGCACAGGGAATCATGTCCGGCTGTGGCGTCAATAATCTGGTCTATGCGTGGTAGGGGGAAAGGGTCCTTAGGGCAGGCCTTGTTAAGGTCTTTCAAATCGACTCACAACGGCCAGGATTTGTCTTGCTTCGGTACCATCACCAGGTTTGCCAACCATTCGGGGTGTTTGATCTCCCGTATGAATCCGGCCTCTAGCAATTTGGCTAGTTCTTCACCCATAGCTTGTCGTTTAGGCTCAGAAAAGCGGCGTATAGTCTGTTTGACGGGCTTGAAGCCTGGGATTATATTCAGACTTTGTTCTGCCAGCCGCCGTGGGATTCCTGGCATATCGGAAGGATGCCAGGCAAAGATGTCCCAGTTTTCTCGTAAGAATGCTCGCAGCGCCTCGTCCACCATGGGGTCCAGCTGAGCTCCGATGGACGCTGTCTTATTAGGGTCCGTTGGGTGTACCTGAAATTTAACAATTTCTTTTGCAGGTTTAAAGGATGTGGGTTTGGGCCTTTTGCTAAGGATCACATCGTCCTTGTCCACTGTTGACCGGGGTGCGGTCAATTCCTCTGCAGCAAAGGTCTCAGCTAGTGCCTCAAGGGCGAGCGCTGCTGTTTTGTTCTCGGCTCGAAGGGCTATATTCAGGTCACTAGCGATTGTGATTACCCCGTTCGGGCCTGGCATCTTGAGCTTCATATACCCGTAATGGGGTATAGCCTGGAATTTTGTGAAGGCGTCACGCCCCAACAGGGCGTGGTAGCCACTGGTGAAGGGCACGAAATGGAAGAGAAGTTCTTCAGATCGGTAGTTTTCGGGCGTGCCGAACACTACGTCCAGGGTGGTACGTCCTGAACAACGCACCTCTTTCCCAGGGATGATCTCACGGAAGGTTGTGTTGCTTTGCTCGATGCGAGATCGGTCGAACTGCATTTTTTCCAGGGTGTCTTCGTAGATGAGGTTGAAACCACTGCCACCATCCATTAGCACCTTCTGTAGCCTGAAACCATCGACGATGGAGTTTAGGACAAGTGCGGTCGGTGTTTGACCGGGACGGATGGTTGGTTGGTCAGTGTCTCCGAAGGTGATTGGTATGTCTGCCCATGAACTTGTTGCTGCCACATGGTAGACATGTTCGAGTTCTCTAAGAGCTCTTTTCCTCCTGTTCCCAGAGGGGAACGTTTCCTAGATCGAAAGGGCTTCAGCATTGTATTCTGGTGGCATTGTGGAGCGCCTGTTCGGCGGTAGTGCCTCGAGGATGGCCTCTCCACTTTTTGCGACCTGCCTGACGACCCAGCTAGCTCTGAGGCTGTGAGTCGGGCTTGTGTTCAGCAATACCGAATGTATAGGGCATGGCTTGTCCAGTAGTCCGTTAAGGACAGTTCTGGCCCCCGTAGGGGGTCTATTTCTCTTTTTGGCGGGTTCGTGTTTGGCTAGCCGCTTCGGAGCTATCTGCTTTTTCCGATCTCCTCTAGGGTGTTCGGTAAAGCCTGATTCCGAAAGTAGCCGTTCGGCTTTCCAGGTGCTCTCCATGGCACAGTATTTTTGTACCAGATCCGATACCTCGGTGAAGCCGCGAATGTGTCGACGGGATAGGGCATTGAGAAGCCCTTCATCATGACAATTGCGACTGAAGGTTGCCATTATCTCCTGGTCACTAGAGCCTGGTACTCTATCTCTAATGAGGAGGAGTCTAGCCCAAAAATGATGAACCGACTCCCCTGGTAATTGTTTGACATCCCGTAAGTCCGAAGACTTGGACTCTCCTGCGATGCTTGAGTGCTCGACTTGGGTGATGGGTGGGAGAAATTTTGGTTCCGTGCCACAATGTGAGTCCCGAATCATGGGGTTTGGCGCGGGGTTCGAGTTGCGCGCTAGATCGGGGATCGATCCCGAACTATTTCCGGAGCAAACTCCAGAATCTGGGTTACCAGAGAGTTCTTGATGATCAGAAATTTGGATATAAACCGTTTTTAGTTCCGGTTGTTGGAGGGACGAGCCTCCAGCCGGACACTTGACGGTGGCGACTAAGTGAGTGACCAAGGGAGTGTGAATCTCCCTGTCATCGGATTTAAGCCTGATCCGGTCATAGACCGGGGTCTGGTCGTCGGCCACGCCCATGGTTCGAATCTGATCCAGTAGCTCGTTCAGGGACGAGACATTGGCGGAGTGCGTGTCGCCGAAGCGCACAGGGTCAATCCGCAGCGTCGTGGTTCCTGAGCCGCTGGACAGTGAATCGAAATTATGTTCGGCCATGGCGGGCTCGGGCATGGCGACTGGGTTGGGCGTTCTAGACAGCCCGGGGGTAAAGGCCGCCTCAGAGGTGGGGCCCGACGCTCCCGGCGTCGGGATCCGCGGGCTCCTCCATGACAGCTGAGGGCTCCATCCAAACAAGCTCTCCCCATGAATCGGTGACGAACTCTAAGGTTCCGAATCTGATTTCTTGATCGGGGGAGAAACTTCCGATCTAGCCGAGATGGTCAGTCGGGTCGGCGCGCGACAAGATGTTGCCGCCTGCGAAGATCTGACCAGGGATGAGGGCATCCTGGCTGCAGATCCCATTGCTTATGACAGGGTGAGCCATCGATTCTTTTGGTGATCACAACGGAACTCTCAATGTAAGGGTCCAATGTCGGTGTCAAAACTGGTGGATCTCGGGTAGGGGGTCCCGAGATGTGAGTCTAGGATCGATGGTAACAAGGGGACGAAGGAGACGATGTTTACCCAGGTTCGGGCCCTCCTATGGAGGTAAAACCCTACGTCCTGCTCGATTATATTGATGGTATGAAGGTTATAGAGTTGATCTACCTCGAGATCAGATAGCTAAAACCCTAGATGAGTTTCCCTGTCTTACAATCTAAAACCCGTCGGCTTATATAGGCGCCAAGGGTCATTAGGGTTACACCTGGTCGGTTGCCCACCGGAGGGAAAAAACATGCCTAATCTACTATCTCAAACTTGAAAGACATGCCACGGCTCCTGAGGTCTCCTCCATAGCGACGAGGCCTTCTATCAGTCCAATCTCTAATAAACGGTCCATGAGTCCGGCCCATAAGAAATAAGTCGGTAGTCCGAGGACCCCCTAATCCCGGACTCCCTCATCCGCCTCTTCTACGCAGTGTCCGGCCTCTTCTCCGCCATGTACGGCATCTTCTCCGCCATGTACAGCCTCTTCTCCTCCACCATGTCCAGCGCCCTCAAACTCTTCTTCGGGTCCATCATCGTCGACCATTTCTTCGTCTACCACCATGTCATTATTGTCTGCCATGTGGACATCCTCCTCATCATCTTCAGTTATCCACCGTGTATAGCCATCCATGAAACCATACATGAGCAGGTGCGCCTTCAAACTGCCACGGTCAAAGGGGTCAAAGATGGTGATTGGTTTGCATCTTCTACACGGACATATAACCCCAGTCCGGTTATTTAAATACATGTCCTGCACCGCGGATTGCAACCATCTTTCCACCACCCTTCCACTGACCTTCATGATTGCCTGCGCGGTATAATAAGAAAAATAATTTTAATCATGCATGCATATATCAAAGTCATACAAAATTTCAACATGACCTTCCCTAAATATATGTCATATAGAGTTTGCCCGAAATTCGCCGAAATGGAAATTAATCAACATTTCGGCAAAACATAAGCAACTCATGTCAAGCACGATCTGACAAACAAACATAGGCAGCGGCAACTCATGCCACACGCACATATTCCCACCATCATCGCGCAAACACACATATTTCCATTAATTCTTGCAAAGCACAACTTTTTATTCACCTTTCGTCCCGAGCGAGGGTCGGGATCGATCGAGCCAACGTTAACGTATATGGTAGATGGTTGGTACGGTGCCGCTATCTAGCTAGCAAGGGATCGGAAGAAGTAGGACAAAGATGCATGGTAGACCTAGTTGGAAGGAGATGCTCTACTTAACTAGCTAGTGGAGAGGCAGGGAAAGCTAGCCAGTGAGACAAAATGCAAGAGAGATCGAGACCGGAAGAGAGAAGGACGGAGAGACAAATGATCAAGTGAGGGAAAGAAGCCATTAATGGAGCTCATTAATGGAGGAGATGGTGGATGGGGGCATTAATGGGGAGAGAAGAGAGGTAGGAGAAGGAAGAACTAAGTGAGGGAGGTAGAGGGGGGAGAGGGGAGGGGGAGGGGGAAAAGGTGGCTGCTACGAGTAGCAGTAGCGCTGGAGAAGAAATGCGCTACTGCTAAGCGCCATAGCAGTAGCACTAGTCTGGGCACCGGCGCTGCTGCTAATTGGGGCCCACCTGCTGGCAGCGTAGAGCCATAGCAGTAGCGGTGGACCACCGACACGCGCTACTGCTAGGGAATTAGTAGTAGCACCGGTTTCGGAAAACCGCTACCACTACTGGTAGCCCCTGGCTGTGGCGACGGGACCACTTAGCAGTAGCCGTGGTCCAGTGGCCCGTGCTACTGCTACTTTTGTACTTGTAGTGCTTGTCGACCGCCAGCGCGACTCCTACATAGCAGTAGAGGGCTTTGCCTCTTTCCAGCACTACTGCTAAAATCCTATCTATAGGCTTTCTCCTAGTAGTGCAAGGAAGGGCTTGGATTTGATCCAAGCCCAAGGAAGAATAAAGTGGTGACACATAAGTCTACAACTCCCCTCAAGGAGACATTTGTGCGAGAAGGGTGCAAGGAGAAAGGACAGGGTAAACTTGACAAGGCTGTGAGTAGGAAGGCCACTAGGGGCAAGCCTACTCCCAACAAGCCAAAAGAATTTATGCCTCCATCATATGTGCTTCGTAAGGCAAAAGATGGAGATGTTTATCCTCAAGTTGTTGGCCCTAGAAATACCTTTCTTTTCTATGCAATTTGGTTCCTAAGACCCTTGTTACTAACTTGAGAGGTCCCATTGTAAAATGGGTGCCTCTAACCAAGACTTGAAATGTGTGTGTAGGTTGCCTTCTCCGATGGAGTCAAATGGGTGATTGATAGCGGATGCAACAATCATATGAACGGAGATGACAAATTACTCATGGACTTCATGGAAGCTATTCGACCATTTATGAGCATTGTCTTTGGTGGAGGGTCTAAAGGACAGGTACTTGGGTTGGGCAAAGTGGCTATCACCAATGACATGTCACTTGCAAATTTCATGCTTGTCCAGTCCCTTAAACATCACTTGCTTTCCATTCATCAATTGGCTTCTATTGGTTATGATACACTATTTGGACTAACGGATGTGAAAGTCTTTAAGAGAGATACTCTTGAAGTTGCCTTTGTGGGGGAGGTTGATGGAAACCTTTACACAGTTGATTTCTCGAAAGATAGCACATTCCATGCAACTTGCCTCATGACCAAGGCCTACAAGGGATGGCTATGGCATCGCCGGCTAGCCCATGTCGGCATGATAAATCTTCAAGATCTCTTAAAGGGTGAACACATCCTTGGACTAACCTATGTATCTTTTGAGAAAGATCGTGTGTGTAGTGCATGCACAGCTGGGAAGCAACATCAATCAAAGCATCCCCCCCAATAATATAGTATCAACTTAAAGACCATTGGAGCTCCTTCATGTGGATCTCTTTGGGCCTCCTTCATGGGATAGTCTTGGTGGGAAGAAGTATGGGTTTGCTATTGTTGATGATTACTCAAGATACACATGGGTGTTCTTTCTCAAGTTCAAGGACGAGACAAAGATCACCTTCATTGATTTTGCCAAGCAAGCTCAACACAAGTTTGACAAAGAAATCTTGGCAATAAGAAGTGACAATGGCTCCGAATTCAAGAACTACACCTTGGAAGAGTTTCTTAGTGATGAAGGAATTGAGCATCAATACTCAGCACCATATACCCCACAACAAAATGGGGTAGCCGAGAGGAAGAACCACACACTTGTGGAGATAGCAAGGTCCATGTTGGATGAGTACAAATCACCCCATAGCTTTTGGGCAGAAGCCGTCAACACCGCATGCCATGCATCAGATCGTCTCTTCCTTCGCAAGATCTTGGAGAAGACCCCATATGAGCTCATAACCGGAAACAAGCCAAATGTCAAGTATATCCGGGTATTTGGTTGCAAATGCTTCCTTCTCGACAAGAGAGAACGGTTAGGAAAATTACAATCTAAAACAAACGAAGGAATATTTGTTGGTTATGGATCAAACTCCCATGCCATAGGGTCTACAACAAATCCACTCGATGCGTTTTAGAAACTTGTGACGTGGTGTTTTATGAATTTAATGGCTCCCATGGGAAGCAAGTTGATCTAAGTGATGCAAGTGATTAAGATTCCTCGCAAGACATTTTAACCATGGGTGTAGGTGCTCTCCTTCCAATGGAACATGTTCCTTGTGAAGGTGAAAATGAGGACACAAGCACCACTCATGCTCAACCTACTACTACACCTACATAACCACAAGATCCCATCCTTCAAGAGGAGCACATAATCCAAGAACAAGACTCTACAAAAGAAAAAGATCACCATCAAGTACAAGAACAAGAACAAGTTCATCATTAAGTACAAGAACAAGAAAATGCACATGTCGATGATGACGAACCTTATGATGATGGTGAACCTCAACAAATGATGCATGAAGAAGAAGATCTTCCACCACACATTATAGATCCTTATGTTGAATATGTTGATGATGGGAACGAAGTTGAACCTCGTGAAACCTAAAACTCCATCATGCCTTGTGTGGCCGGTCATGCATATCGGAAGGTAGAGTCACTCGTAAACAATTAACAAACTTTTGTGATCACTTTTCGTTTGTCTCTAGTGTTGTACCACTCAAGGCACAAGATGCGTTGATGGACGAGGACTGGCTTGTTGCGATGCAAGAAGAGTTGAACAGATTCGAGCGCAACAAAGTGTGGTCTTTAGTCAAAAGACCAACCAAAGAACACAATGTCATTGGAACAAAATGGATCTTCAAGAACAAACAAGATGAGAATGGCGTAATCATCATAAACAAGGCAAGGTTAGTGGCACAACGGTACTCACAAGTTGATGGTTTACACTTTGATGAGACTTTTGCTCCCGTTGCCCGTCTTGAATCAATTCACATATTACTTGCTTATGCTGCTTTCAATGGTTTTACTTTACATCAAATGGATGTGAAGATTGCTTTTCTTAATTATTCTTTACAAGAAGAGGTATATATATCACAACCACCTGGTTTCGTTGATCCCGATCACAAAGACTATGTGTACAAACTTGACAAGGCTCCGTATGGCCTCAAACAAGCACCTCGTGCTTGGTATGATTATCTTAAGAAGTTTCTACTCGATGATGGTTTTGTGAGAGGGGTGATCGACCCTACTCTTTTCGCAAAGAGGGAAAAGGGTGATTTGATATTATGCCAAATTTACGTAGATGATATCATTTTTGGTTCTCCTAACATCCATTTATACAAGAAGTTTACAGAATCCATGACCAAGACCTTTGAGATGTCACTTAATGTGGACTTGAAGTTCTTTCTCGGTTTTCAAATTCAGCAATTTCAAGAAGGAATTTTCTTGTCTCAAACCAAGTATCTCAAGGACATTCTTGTGAAGTTCGGAATGACAGATGCCAGTCCATGCAAGATGCTGTGATGCCCTGGATTTGTGCTACAGTAATCTCTGTAATTAAGCTACAGTAATCCCATGCTAATGATGCCACGTCACCACGTTTACTGTTGCTAATCTCGCGATGATTCAATCCCGTGCGGATTCGAAATTCAAAACCAAGTCGGACGATAAAAGTTTTCAAATATCAAAAAAAAATGTTCAAGTTGTGACAAATAGTTCATAGGTAATTATGGTGGAGAAACCACATTTTTATAAAGTGTTTAGAATCATAAAAATATTTAAAAATAGTGACTTAAGCAATTATTTTAAAGCTTTTAAATTGTAGGTAATTGCAAACTAAATATTTAAGTGTCAAAATTGGTTATGGCAGTAGGTTAATTTAAAACACTAATTTAGGTGTTACTTATGTATTTTAATAAAACTAAATTAATTAGAAATTAAATTAAAACAGAGAAGAAAAAAAAAGTCAAAAAAAAAATAAAAAAAAATCCTAACCGGGCCGAAACCAGGCCGGCCCAGCCAGCTGCTATCAGGAGCCGGGGACGGCCGAAACCTAGCGCCGCCGCGCCCCAGCACGATCCCCCCCCCCCCCGCCGCCGGTTGCTCCCCCCGAGCTGGCCGCCGATTTCCCCCCCGCGACGACCGCCGCCCGCCAGGGGTCCTGCCCCGCCGGCCATCCCCACCCCCGACGGCGCGGATCTGGGCCGCCCCCGCGCGCCCGTCCGCCTCCGCCGGCCCCTGCGCCAACCCGTCGCCGCCTCGCGCCGTCCCGCCGCCGCGCCGCCGCCTCCGTCCGCCTCGCCGCGCCGCCACCCCTACTCGACCCTCCCGGTGAGCGCCGCCCCCCCCCCCCCCCCCGGCGGCCGCGGCGCCGGGCTGCTACGCGCGCGCGCGCGTGAGTGTGTGCATGTGTGTGTGTAGCGTGAGTGTGTGTGTGTGTGTGTGTCTGTGTATGTATGTATGTATGTATGTATGTACTAAAAACAAAATAGAAATAAAAATAATGTATAAATAAATAAATAGTTAATTAGTTAATTAAATTGATTAATTAATTAGTTAATTAAACAGTATTTTACTGTTTAAGATAATTCGAATTTATTGAATTAAAATAATCTGTTTTAATTTCAGAATATTGCTAAATCTTTATTAAATCATATAAAATAATCCGTAAGTCAGATGAAAAAGTTTTGAACATGAAAGTTGCTCAGAATAATCCTACGGTTCCGAATACACAGTCCGTTCGTCTGTCACGTGCTCCTATCATATCGAACATGGAACTTTTCCATCGATTTCGTCTGTTCGGTAGTAGCCCGAGACCCGGGAAAATATCGTTAGATATTCTTCCGACCCGTCTGCGACGTGTAATACTGCGTTAGTGCATGCCTAGCCCTGCATATTGCCATGTCATGCATCGTGATGCAATTGTCTGCTTTATATTTATTGTTTCTCCCCCTTCTTCTTACCGGTAGACCCCGAGACTGACGGTGCTGCCGGGTACGACTACACCGTTGACGATCAGGCCTTTGCCGCAGAGCAAGAAGGCAAGCAAACCCCCCTTGAGCATTCCGATATCACGCATTTCTTTCCCTCTCATTATTGCATTAGATTTTGCTACTGTATTAGCTAGCTCCTATTTCTAATGCATAGCCTGTTTTTGATAAACTGCTACTCTACCTGTTGTTATTTCAACTGCTTAGTATAGGTTGATCAATGAATCCCCTGTGACCCCTTAGTCCCAGTTGCCCCTGCTTCTTCATCGACGACTCGAAGACTCGGTCAACCGACCGACAAGCCAGGCCCCTCACATCATCGCACGCCCCCTTTATTGTACGACTCTGCAGAGCTACTATCGAGTACCGAGGGTGACACCTCGTGAAGTACTCATGATGCTAACTCTGTAGTGCAGCTAGTCGGTTGTGGTTATCGAGGGTGATTCCTCCTTCACCACTCCCGACGACGACTCTGTCGTGCAACCCCTCAAGTGTGGGACCCTCGAGGGTGATTCCTCTAAGTCCACCTTGACGGTTTCATCGAGCGGGACCCTTTGAGGGTGATTCCTCAGGTTCCGTCTTGATGTTTTATACACACAGTTACTATGACCTAGTTACAGAAACATGTTGGTGATGGGTCGGCCCTGAGGGGTACCCACGGTTTGATGATGATGAGGCGTGGACGGGTAGGAGAGGCCCTTGCCACACATCCTCGAGACGGGGCGACGGGACCGCACTTCATGGGTCGCGCTTGCCCCGCATTAATAAAATGCTAATGGGTTGGGTATTTGATCTGAGTTGGTCTTTTGACCTTTTACGCACCAAACCTTCACGTGGGAGAAGTTATGGGTACTCAGCGTCTATGTATCAGCCGAAGCTCTTCGGACGTCAGCAATGGAGCGGCGCGCGCCCGACTGGCTTGGACGGTACAGCTCTTGGACTAGAGTGTGCTAGGGCTGACCTCGGCCGCGTACGCATCGTGCAGGAGTGCGTAGGGCAAGTGGGCCCACGACCCCTGGGCGCTTAGGATTTAGACCGGCGGGCTGGCCTCTCTGTTGAGCCTAGGTGGGGCGACGACGTATTGATATCCCGAGGCCGGGCATGACCCAGGAAAGTGTGTCCGGCCGGAGGTGATCAACCAGGATGGAAATGCGGTGCACCCCTACAGGGATGAATTCATCTATTCGAATAGCCGTGTCCACGGTAACAGGACGACTTGGGGTTGTACCTTGATCTACTACAACTATAATTGTGACTTTAAATTGAAATGAATGTTGGCTCCGAGATTGCTTCCTCACTGGGAGTCGAGGAAGAATCTCTGGGCATGGTTACTTAATAAAATTGCTACAATAATATTGCTATATATGAGATACCAGTCTACTCTCTCCTAATGCTGCAAGATGTTGAAGATGCTAGTCTTCGATAGGACTAGGCCTTCCCCCTAATCTTGCTTTCCACAGTCAGCCCAGATATAACCCCATTCCTTGATACTGATGCATACTTAGCATAGTTCTGATGTCAGTCTTGCGAGTACTTTGGATGAGTACTCACCGCTGCTTTGCATTCTCTTTCCCCCTCGATACGATTACCGCGTTCAGATGACGGAGCCCAGGAGATGGAGTATGCCGGAGACGACTACTACACCACCACTGGAGCCTACTACTACGTGGAGAGTGCCGACGCTCAGGAATAGTTAGGTTGGCTCCCAGGCAGGAGACCTTGCCTCTTCCGATCCGCTGCTTATGTTTGTGTTAGCCTTCTTAAGGCAAAACTTGTTTAACTTATGTCTGTACTCAGATATTATTTGCTTCCGCTGACTCGTGCTTGTCGAGCTTTGTATTCGAGCCCTCGAGGCCCCTGGCTTGTAATATGAAGCTGTATGACTTTAATTTGTGTCTAGTGTTGTGTTATGATATCAATCAGTGAGTCCCTAATCTTGGTCGTACGCATTGCGTGTATGTTTGGCGTACGGTCGAAATTGGGGGCGTCACAGATGCCCATGCCAACCAAACTTGTTCTTAACGAAGACACAAACGGTATCCCATTTGACCCATCTCTTTACCCCTCTATGATTAGTTCATTGATTTATCTTTGTGCATCTAGAGCAGACATCATGTTAAGTGTAGGCATTTGTGCAAGATTTCAAGCCTCCCCTAGGGAAAGTCATCATAAGGCTGTTAAGCATATTCTTAGATATCTTGTTCACAACCCAAAGTTAGGTCTATGGTACCCCAAGGATGCCAAGTTTGATCTTGTGGGGTACATGGATGCGGATTGGGCAGGAGACAAGGTAGGAAGGAAGTCTACCTCCGGGGCATGTCTATTTCTTGGACATTCCTTGGTAAGTTGGTCCTCCAACAAGCAAAATTGTGTCTCTCTATCCACCGCCGAAGCCGAGTATATTGCAACCGCAAGTTGTGCAACTCAATTGCTATGGATGAGGGAAACTTTGAAGGATTATGGTATAACTCAATTGCTATGAATTCCTATGCGAGAATGAAAGTGCCATCAAGATTGCTGAAAAACCTATTGATCACCCTCGCACAAAGCACATTGACATTCGGTATCACTTCTTAAAAGACCATGTGCAGAAGGGTGACATTGATGTTGCTCATGTTGGTACGGATGTGCAACTTGCCGACATCTTCACCAAGCCATTGTATGAAGCTAGGTTCTGTCAGCTTAGGCGTGAACTTGGTATCTTGGAGCTTGATAGCATTATGTGAAATTTTGCACACATGCATACAATTACTTCATGTCTTGTCTAGATGCAGGCATATATTTAGGGGGATAAATTCAATTAATAAATCTTCCTGTCTCTATGTGATGCACAAATAAAACAAACACTCTCAATGTCACTATACTTGTCAAAACTATAGTACTTTAAATGATGGAGTAGTGATGTTGGGCCCAAGGTTCAAATCTTCGTGGACCCAAATCACGTATACTCACACATGGTAGCTTTGATCCTTATCATCTTGCGAGGTAGAGCTTGTCTGCATTATTTTAAGTCATGTGAATTCCAATATATGTGTGTTATAGCTTTATCTATATCTCTCGTATAAATCTCATTGGTGGAGTCTTGATATGGCCTCTATATATTTTACCATGAAAAGGGGTCTCAGCCGCCGGACATCCGGCTGTGCCTGTCCAGTAACCAGAGTGCCAAAATGACAACCTCAGGCGTCGAACATCCGACGTAGCCGCTGGATTTCCGACAAGGCTTGTTTCCAGAGAGCAAAATTTCCAGTCTCCAGGCACCGGACATCCGGCACAACCGCCGGACATCCGGCGTGTCCTGGTTCTGCTCTTCCCAGGCCCCGGATCTCTGGCACATCCCGCGGGAAATCCGACCCTCCTGTTACCAGAGAGTCATGAAACAGTTGGACCTGCCCTCGGATGTCCGGGACCTAGCCGGATGTCTGGATCGTCGGGCTCGCATAAAATTTGGTTCTAGATGGGCTCGGGGCAGTTCTTCCGCAAACCACCCGCTCGGCCCTCCCCAACCCTTTCAGCCGCCGGAGCCACCCCTCGCCCTCCGCCGCCGCCCCGACCTTGTTCTTCCCTCCAGCCCACGATCTTCCCGCTCCACGTCGTCCTCCCCTTGATCTACCTCCTCACCCACTCCATTGGTGAGTTGGTGGTCCGATTCGTCTGGGAAGTGGACCTCTTGGTGTCGGGGTTCCTCATTGCTTCATGATGGCTCGGACCAAGAATGTCGGTAAGGGCCGTGCCTATGGACAGCCGTCCCATGGTATGCTCATCCTTGCCTCGGTTCATCTTTTCTCCAATATAGCTGTGCCTTGGTATATGCTTCATGCATGCATATTTTCCTCTCTCTCTCCCATGTCTCATAGCCATGGTTTGTCTAGTCCTAATGTAGTGTTCGCACAATCATTCCACTCTAAGTCGTTGGTCATGCAATTCACCTTGGTCATGTTGACATTTTTCCCTAACCTAGGCTTGTTCTAAGTTCATGGACCAAATGTCAACATTTTCATGTGTTATTCTTGTGTGTCTTATGGCTATTTCAACCTTATCTTCCTCTCATCGGTGTCCTATCCTCCTGTTATTTTCAGTCGCTCGCCGACAGGGCTCCACTGATTCCGAGGAGAATGCCCGGCCTAAGAAAAAGTCGAGCACTAAGATGACCTCTGTCGGGCCTAGTCGCAACCGTTAGTCTCCACCATCCTATGACTCTGAGATGGATGATGAGTACTATATTGTGGAAGAAAACGAGGATTTTGTTCCCAAGCGTCTTGTTGGTCAGTCTAAGCCGAGAACACACCGGGCTCCGGAGCCATCTGTGCCTCCAGTCCGGGGCTCTGCTCTGCAGGTGACTCATGGTCGCCCCATTTCCATGGACATACCTGTATGTAGAAATCGCCATGTCCATAACTTCAAGACCACGGGGACGGGCCCTTATCTCGAGTTCAGACGTGATATCAATCAATTTGAGATGGTTGCTGATGCTGAAGACCGTCGGTTCCGTACTCTCATACAACAAGATATCTATGCAAGCATGGATCATAGGCGTGGCCTGGCACCTCAATCCTATTTGGATTTGCCTTTTCTTCGCTGCAATCCTATGCATTTCCCGGAAATACTGTCAAGATCATTGATGACATGCATCTTGGTCCGGCCATGACCTTCATGTGTGACTGGAATGAAGGATCTATTCTTCAGTTCTACGCCACCTATTACTTTGGGCCTAACAACAACCTCACCTGGATGACTGATGATGTTCAAATGAGTATCTCTTATAGCCAGTTTGTCCAGATTTTGGGTATTTCCGGTAATGCTCATCAGATTCATAGTGAGGATACTAATCATACACACATGAAGATTGATGATTGTCTGCCGCTTCCCAAGCCTGCAAGTAAGCTCACAGCTGCGGAGATCAAGTATCCACCCAATGGGGTCTCTATCTTTCGGTCTCCCTACTACATTCTCTTTCAGTGTGTGCTTCACACTATTTGTCCAAAGAAGGGAGATCGCTCGCTGGCACGCAGGTATTCCATTGACCTCATGGTGCGTATGCACACTCATCCTACGGAGCCACTTAACACGGCTCACTTTATCTGGTGAGTTTCCAGTAGATGTGTTAGTTTCCTTATGCTCCATTCTTTCAGGCGCTGATTGACCACACTACTCCCCTTGCGGTTGCCAAGACTGTTGTGCATACCTAGTGGAAGCTTTCTCATCACATGTACGAGCTTGCCCCTGTTCAGCCCACTGCTCCTTCTCAGTCTAGGAGGACTCCTGCAGCCTAGGGCAAAGCTCCTGCTCACTCCCAAAGGGCTTCTGGTGCTTCCTCTTCCCCTGTGAGGGACCCATTTGGCCGCCTCACCTCCTTCATGGGGAAATCCCAGTCTGCTATCATGACGGCTATGACTTTCAACTGTCAGCAGAATCATGATGTCCAGCACAGCCTCATCCTCTCCAAGAATCAGCTCAACTAGCGTGTCCGCGCTCGTGGCAGTTCGGTGAGCGCTGATGATGATCCTCTCCCGCCTGCTCCATCTTCCTCCACCTTTGGGTTTCCGACCTGTGACGAGTACGCCAAGTTCTTCGATGGGGTAGTTGATGATGATGACATCCGCTAGGAGTGATTCCACTCTATGTACTAGTGTCTTCGCCCCTTTTTGTGTGTTTGTGACAAAGTGGGGGAAGTAGTATCTCTATGTCTGCTATGCTATCGTGTGAATCATATATTTGTGTTAAGTTTATTGGGTTGTAAAACTTTAATTGTGAGATTATGGTATGATGTATCTCAAGTACTATCTTATATGCTCTCATTTCTCTCTGTCAGATGGGCTTGTGTTCATGGGTTGTCTACCGCTTGCATATCTTGCAAACACTCTCCCATGTGCAAACATAACATATGTGCATTGATGTATTGTTAATCCAAAGTTGCACACATTAAGGGGGGGGGGGCTCAGTTAAAATTATCATTTGACTTGCGCTTTTATGAAATACATTGCAATATTTTTTATACTACATGTGTGATAGTCATAAACAAACAAAAAGGGGGAGATTGAAAGTGCAATCATGCCCTTATATTATATTTTGATGTTGATGACAATGTACATGTAGAGGACTAATGGTGTTTGTCAAGTAAATCTTAGGTATTAGTCCTCAAATCTCAATATGCGTGGATCACAGACGCGTGGAATTATTATGAGTTGAGAAGGAAGGAACAAAAACATTTACGAATCTCATTCTCTTTGTTCTTGAGTATAGGGATCCCGCACTATTAAGAGGGGATCGATTGAGTTATCAAAAGATATGCTCAAGTCAATTCACACTTCTTACTTCGGTTAAAAACTGTACCATATATACATTAGAAAGTGATGCTCCTCTGTGATGGCCGGATGGCCGGGCCCCGTGCCAGATGTCCGGGTGGCCATTCAGTCGCCAGATTTCTGGGAAGTGCCCCGGATATCTGGCCCCCCTGCTATCCAGAATGCATCAGTTTCTCCAGATATGGGCCGGATGTTCGGCACACCGCCGGATGTCCAGAACCCCGGAATTCCGACCCACACAATGCCAGTACTGCGGTTGTGTGATGGAGTGGTATGCCGGATGTCCGGGCATATGCCGGATGTCCGGGCTTTCACATACGGGTCGGATGTCCGGGCATACGCCGGATGTCCGGGCCATCCCCAGATGTCCGGCTCCCCTGCTTTTCTCTTTGTCTCAGTGTATCGTGTGCACACTTCACAACCGCCAGATGTCCGGCCTTTGGCCCGGATGTCCGGCCAGACACAACCACTTACACTACAATGGCCATATTTTCACCCACACTATATATACCCCTTCACCACTTCCTGGAGGGGTTGACCATTCTCTTTGAGCTAACCCTAGAACACATATTTCTCTCTCACACATGCTCATACACCAAATCCAAGATCCCAAAGGCATTTGAGAGTATTTGTGAGAAGTTCTCCAATCAAGTGATAGATCCATTCCTTCCCCTTCTCTCGACCAAAGGAATTTGTGATTTGAGCAAGTCTTGAGCTTTTCCCCAACGTTCTTGTTACTCTTGGAGGTTGGAGACTCCTAGGCAGTAGGAGTTCTTCGGTGAGGAATCAACCATTGTGATTACCCCGAAAAGTTTGTGAGGGTTTGGAGACTACCCTAAGGTCTACCACTAGTGGTTGAGAAATGCCTTCGTGGTGTTGTCTCAAGGAGAGAATAGGGTGAGCCTTCATGGCGTTGGTGTGCCTTCGTGGTAACATCCACCTCTCTAAACGGTGACGTAGCTTCCCTCCAAGGAAGTGAACATCGGCATACATCCTCGTCTCTCGGAGTTGCGGTTATTCCTAACCCTAACTCCCTACTTGTGGTTACTTGTCTCTTGCACTTACTTCTATTACATTGTGCTTTCCTATCTTATTACTTGTTGCTTTGGTATTCTACGATCCACCATTATCACCTTAGCAATTGTTAGGATTACTTTCATATTCCGCAATATCACCTAAAATTGCTAAGTAACAATTAAAATTTGGAATTGTACCTATTCACCCCCATCTAGGTCCATCTCCATCCTTTCACATGCAAATATTTAGATGAAGCTTCACGACGATATACTTGAGAAGAAAAAAACTTGAAACTCCGGAAAAGAAAAGATGAACAACTTAGAATCGTGAATTTGATATCATGAACAACTTCGGAAGAGGGATTAAAATCATCTTGATGAAACAACAATAAGAATTAAGTTATGCTTATCCTTCATCAAGTTAAAAATTGATGAGATGCAACGGATTTAGAAAACCACTTACTCTTCTTCAAAAGATTGAAGAGAGACAAAACGAACTTGAAGAATTCTTGGATGAAACACCGGTATGAATTGAGAATGAAGGATGAAAACATCGAACGAACGAAGTGACATTAATTCAGAAGAATTTGTGAAGGAAAGATGAAAGCTGAGAACGAAGAATCTCCGGAAATGATGGCCTTTGGAGGATCGAGAAATGAAAAAAACTATGAAATTTTCCTGATTGATATGGAAGGAATTTCTCATGATCGAAAACAATTTAAGAGGACCACAACAAGCTGACAAGACAAATCTTCAGAAGAACGGACAAAGATTTAAGAGAAATTCTCTTTCGGTCTTCAAATCTGAGAACGATGATGGGAAACAACATCATGAATTCCTGAGACACACCGGAATAATTCGAAGCGATCTTGGTGAAGGCATATGACTAATGAAAAACATCTTACGTCACACTTGAAAGACTTTGAGGACATCTCCCAAAAAGATTAGAAGAGCCAGGTCAGATCCTAGGATAAACCTGTGGGTTACGGGCCCACTCAAAGAAAACACCGTTGAAACGATTGCTTAGGAAGAGAGATTGCACCGGTATAGATTAAAACTAGATAAGATGAGACACTCGAAATAATTTGGAAAGATTTTGAACGGAAACACGAGTCTTCTGAGATATCTTCAGCACTCCGAATAGAATAGAGAGAGACGAATAAACAAGAGAGGCTTGGCTAAGAAATCCTAACACGGGAAAACATTGGACATATGCCTTAGGATATGATGAACACCGAGAGGTTGAATCGAATCCACCGGCAAAGGAAATGAGAACAACGAGTTTTGAAATTACTCCTGAGAACCTTCACATGGAAAACACCGGATACAATATGGAAGAAAGGATAGTGGAAGCATCACATCAAAAGAAAGGCACTTGCATGATAATTTAATCGTTGAAAAAAGGGCGGGAGGGTGGGCAAAATGAGGAAAACTTGGGACAAGTGAAAAAAAGAACTCCGGAAATAAATATGAGGATAGATCTTGTCAATATTGGAGAGGTTTGAATTATCTTGAAGGGAAGCACTCCGAATGAAAAAGAATTAACATGCCAATTTGATTGAGCAAAAGGATTAGCATTCCCATAGAAATATGAGAAGACAGCTTAGGAAAGATATGAAATGACCACTTGACATCGAAGCAACTCGAATACAATACTCCACCAAAACAAAGGATGAAGCTTGCAAATTTAAGCCCGAAACAAATACATAACCCATTATGAATTCGTTGGAAGGATAATCCTAGGTAACTACTTGAATTCTCACCTGAGAACCCCCGAAATCCTTTGGTTATGCAATCGGGTCCACGGATACAAGGAGTAAAATCCATCACTCAATTCCTAGCAGTAATACTACTCTCCAATGTATCACATCCGTCAACACATAACCAGAGGTCATAGAATTTTATCTATCTCAGACCCTCGTAATCGCAACAAAACTAAACATGGTAGTACATCTGGGTGCTCTCCCCTGTACTGGGTGAAGCCAAACTCCTCTCACCACAAATAGTATTGATGCAATTTCGAACATCCTCGCCCTCAGATACTAAGGAAACTGAATGATAGCGTGTGACAAGAATTCCCTGTAGCTCAACTCGTCAGGTCCACTCCATATGGTCGGGAGGCACAAAGAACATAATTCCGGTCACATCGACATCATAGAGGTTCCAAAATACCCGCATGATCATAATTTTTTTTGAGTGAGAAGAGGGGTAGAATTAAAATTCCTATGTCAGGATTCTTCACCAGAGCTGGGAAGAGGAGTAAAAAGAATCCTACTCTTCGATATGTTAGTAGATTCAAAAAAAATTCTCCAGACTAGACAACGGCCAAGTTCGATCAATCAAGCGGGCTCCTAGGTTGGAGCTGCTCTGATACCAACTTATAACGCCCAATATGCGGTCCGATCCTTATTTTGGCTCGAGGACCTCGATAGGATAGAAGCTCATCTCATAGTTTAGCAAGAATGGATATCGTTACAAGTACATGTAAAGAGGAGATGAGTATATGGAATTGGCTTACACTCGCCACAAGCTAAATCATGTTCATCTCAAATACAACAACACATTCAATCACCATACAGAAGGGCAAGGTCCGACAATGGACGAAATCAAACAATAAAACCAACATCCATCCTTGCTAATTCCAGGCTGCCAGCCTGGAACCCATCCTACGATCGATGAAGCTGACGAAGAAGAACTCCAAATCAAACAAGCAACGCTCTCACATCAAAGCATCGCATTACCTATACCTGCAACTGTTGTTGTAGTAATCTAAGAGCCACGTGACTCACCAATCTCATTTCCAATGGTATCAAGACTAGCAAAGCGTAATGGGTGAGGTATGGTTAAGTGGTTAGGCTACAACAAGCACTAAGCATTTGAATATGTGGCTAAATTATGAGTACGAGAATAAGAAGAGTGATCTACGCATAAACGGACGTGAACTTATAATGATCAAGAACTGATCCTAAACACCTACTTACGAGTCAATCATAACCCCGTTGTGTCTTCTTCTTGGTTCAAACCTCACAAGAAGAGACGTTCATGGTTACGCACACAATTGGTGTATTTTAATTGGGTTTACTTCAAGTTTTCTATTACCGGGTATTATAAAATTTCCATGTTGCCACATAACTGCGGGCACGACTCTCAGAAAGATTTAACCCTATAGGGGTGCTCTGACTCATCCATCACAAACTAGCCACAAGCTGCGCCGGAAAACCTCCACCTCGAGATAGCCCAAAGTATCCTCGTAGTTCCGGTGCACAAGACGTCCGAGAAGGGTAAAACAAATCCAGCAAGACCTCCTGAAGTGTCGAGGAACCCGATAGGAGCCGCGTATCTCATTCTCAGGACACGACCGGATGAGCACTACGTACGGTGGCCTGATAGAAATCCCCCGAGTTGCTCCGGGGTGGCCCCGTAAGTGGCTCTGTTTTGGACTAACACTCATGAGGAGCACTGGCCCGGGTTGTTGATTAATTATCCACGGGGTCCGGAAAGTCCCTATGCAAGTTTTATTAGTTATTAGGCAAATGTAGTACCAATATTGGGCCTTGTCGAAAGAGTTTTAACCCAAAACAAAAATCAAGGGGGTCCGCATAACAACCTCAAGCATGTTAGGACCGCTCAATATGGAATATAACAACAGTACTCGGAAACTAAGGCGGCAAGAGTGGAATAAAACTCCAGGCAAAAGGCTGAGCCTTCCACCGTTTACCAAGTGTATAAATGCATTAATTAAATAACATGGTAGGGTGATATCCCAAAGATATCCATGTTATCACATGAAACAACCTGCACCTGCAACGAGCAACGCTATAAGAAGGGCTGAGCAAGCGGTAACATAGCCAAACATTGGTTTGCTGGGATGTGGAGGGTTAGAGGGTTATCATGGCATTTTGGGAGACTTGACAAACAAGTGGTAGGTAGCGAGACATAGCGATAGAAATGAGACAACTAGCATGGCAATGATAGTAGTGGTATCAAGGGAAATTATCATTTTTCCTGAGATCCCGCTGGGAAGAAGAACAAATCCGTGAAGAACACGAACCAACGTAGTCGTACGAATCCTCACACTCCAAAACACTTTCGGAACTCTATCAAGAAGAAGCAATCTAGAAACAAGCAAGTGACATGGTAAACACCACAACATATTCATGATATGATGTGCAAACAAGTACGATGCATGTCCGGTCTAAATAGGCATGGCATGGCAAGATGAAATATCCAAACACTACAAATTAAGTAAAGTTCAAAATGCAACGAGTTGCATATTGACGAAACTCCACATTCGAATCATTTAGTTCTCTCTAGTTTATTTACACGGCAAATTTATATGTTTTTAAACATGGCAAGAGGTAAAGCATAAACAACTACACAACCTAGCCATTTTAAATGACGCTGAAAACAACATATAGTATTTTCGAAATGACCACATATGCAAATTATGAATTTGGTCCAGATCTGTCCTAAACATATTTTATATTTATTAAACAGGAAAATAATGTGGACCACGTTGTTCTACACATTTTTCTAGTCAAGTTACATATAAAGATCATTTAATTCGGAGCTACGACTATTTAGTTATGAAATAAATCATTTTAACATGGCATTAATGCAAATTTCATAAAATACCATTTTAATCATTTTAAACATGGATGAAAGTTGGTTATTATGAATCTACACAAAATTCTAATCACTTTACATATATAAATTTTTTAAAATGACGGACAGTTTGTGAGTTATTTTATGCATAAAGCTTAGGGTTTTTTGTGTAAAACTGGCATTCTCTGGATAATTAGACAAATTCATAGAGCTGGAAAAAAACATGTAGGGGTCGAAACTGCTAAGGGCCCGAATAGTAACTGATCGCAACATAAATATACTACGCACATGGCGAGGGATAGGAGGGGCGGAGCGCTCACCTAGCTGGGCCTTGGGCCCAGGTCAGCGCACAGGACGGGCAGAGGCGAAGCTGGGCCTGGGGCTATGCAGTGTGGAGCTGGCCTGACTCCTGGCTAGGCCTAGCGATGACGAGGTGACGGCCCACCCGAGCGCGCGAGGTGGCCCAGGCGTGCGAGTGCAGTGCTCGTCGTGCTCCTCGTGCCTGCGCTATAGAGAGGCAAGGCAGAAGGCATATCGCGGCCGCGGTGGCCCTTGGAGCTGGTCCAGTGCTGCTGGCTGTGGTTGTCCGGCGCTGCTGGCTGCGGTTGGGCCGTCCTTGGCTATCTGACGAGGAGGCAAGGTACGGGACGAACGTACGGTCAACATGCATGGGCACCGCGCCCCGGCCGTCGTCTTCCTCCTGGACAACGACATCACTTGGAGGGCTTGCTGGATACACCTGATCCGGGCGAGGTGGAAGCAGGGGAGGTCGGTAATGGGGCTTCGGGGCCAGACCCGGTGCACGGGAGGTCATAGGCGAGGTGAATGAAGGCGGGGCATAGAGTTGCAAGCCATGGCGTTTGGTCCCTTCTAGAGAAGGGAGACACGAGAGAGTTTGAGAAAAGAGGAGCACTGGTAGAAAAGAGAAGGAGGGACACGGGAGGAGGCCGGCGGCATGACATACTGCTGGTTCGGTCGCCGGCGGCGACCATGGCTCCGGTGGGGTGAGGGGTTGGGGCGGTGTTGCGGAGCAGAGGGGAGACTGGCTCCTTTCCCTCGATCCAAACCGGGATCGGGGAGGCTGTGGGCGAGGGGTGGAGGCACGTGGGAGCTGCTGTTGCGGGCTGGTGCGGGTGGATCGGAAGGAGAGGTGGTTGGCCGGTTGGGGAATTCGAGGGAGGTTGCAGGTGGATTTGGTGGGGATCCCGAGAGAGAGTGGTGAGGGTGGCGGCGGCGGACGATGGATGGGACAAGCTAGGGTCTAGGGTTTGCCCAGGTTTCGTATATAAATAGCAGGGGTTTGGGTAGTTTAGGACCCTCCAATTCGATCGGACGGTCAAGAAAAATAGGTTACAGAGTCCAATTGAAAAATAGATGATGGTTTGGGGTATTTCGGGGATGAACCAGACCCACTTGTCATTACCGTCGGGTTTGGGTCTAGGGGAGTTTTCGGACTAGGTTGCGAGCAGGTCGGTGCACGGTGTAAAGAGGCTAGGAGGATATGAGAGGGAAAACGGGCATCCCGACAACAAGTTTTATTTACGAACACGTGCGACGAATCTGACTGGCTATGGTGCCGCTATAGGTCTAACGGTTGGAGTATCAAACGACCTCCGGATGTGATGAAATTTGGCAGGCGGTCTACTACAATAAATTAAAACTGCACGCCAACTTTCCTCCCATTCCAAGAAAGTTTTGTATACTCTTTTAAAAACAATATTTTAATGAGGACGCAGGCGCATGCGAGTGTGGTTGGTCTCGAAACGGTTGTCGACGAGAACGGGGAGAACCGGAACTACGAACGGATGTAAGTTTTGAAAAATGACGGCAACTGGGAGCCAATGCTATGCAGATGATGAGGATGATGCGATGATGAATGCGACAACCAAATAAAACACACTACAAAACTCAAAATAAATGGAAGGCGTCTGAAGCTTCGGTCATGGGCTGTTACAAAAATCGACAACGAACAGATTTAGCTTGTTGTGGGCTTATGGAAAACATCTCAAAGTTATGAGGTGACAACCGGCCACTAACCGAAACAATTAGTTTGATTGAGATCAACAAAGAGATGAAAAACTTATGTAACCAAGAAGAGGAGGAAAAAACTTGTATCATTGATAAGCACCATGATAGCAACATTTCTTAGGAAATGCTTTACGTGAAATCCAATCCAAGATATTTCCAAAAAGAAGTGATGGGTTTAAATATCTCATTCTTGACAAACTCTCTTCGGGACTCCTCATGAATCAAGATTGCAATAACACCATCTCAAAATATAAGGGAGAAATAATTGCACTTTGAAATGCAAGATAAGAATACTTGAGCTCCACTAATGAGAATCTTGAAGAACACTTCGAAAATGAATTAAATCCTTGAACAACAACCATGAAGAAGCATCGGAAAGAACTTCAGAACGAAATGATGATAGAAATAATTGAAGGTTACGAAATCAATAAGATTGAGGCCTTGCAAAGATTTAGATGAAGCTTCCCGACGAGATACTTGAGAAAACTTGGAACTCCAGAAAAAAAAAGATGAACAACTTAGAGTCAAGAATTGATATGATGAACAACTCTGGAAGAAGGATCGAAATTACCTACATGAAACAAGAATTATGTTATGTGTATCCTTCATCAAGTTAAATTGACGAAAAGCAACGGATCTGGCATACCACTTATTCTTCTTTAAAAGATCGAAGAGAGATATCGCAAACTTGAAGAAGTCTTGAACGAGAACACCGGTAAGAATTTGAAACAGACGAGGATACTACGAATGAATGGAGATACATGAGAACGAAGAGATCATAATCCGTCTAGCAGAAAACTTCAACGAAGCACCGGATTGAGATACAAACGAAGAGACAACAATTGAGAAGAATTTGAGAACGAAACCTGGAAGCTGAGAACGAAGGATTCTTCAGAAATGATGGCCTTCGGAGGATTGAGAGATAAAAACAACTCTAAATTGCTCCGGATAGATAAGGAAGGAATTTCTCATGAACGACAACAATTTGAAAGAATATCATCAAGCTTGAAACACGAATCTTCAATAGAATGGACCAAGATTTTAGAGAAACTCCCCTTCGGTCTTCAACACTAAGGATAATGGCGAGACACACCACCTTGAATTACTGAGAAACTCCAAAACAATGAATAAGGAAAGATTGAGACAATGATGAAAAATAATTCGAAGCGATCTTGGAGAAGGAATATGACTGATGAAAATCATTTGAAAAGAACTTGAGATCTCCGGAAAAGATTAGAAGAGCTAGGTAATATCTTGGGAAAAACCTGTGGGTTATGGGCCCACTCAAAGGAACACCGTTGAAAAGATTTCTTAGGAAGAGAGATTGCACTGATACGAATGAAAATTTGATGAGGTCAGACCCTGAAAATAATTTAAGCGGATTTTGAATAGAAACATGAATCTTCTGAGATATCTGAAAACTCTAGATAAGAATAGAGAGAGGTGAATAACAATAGAGTCTTGAATAAGAACTTCCGACATGAAAAACATTTGATGAATGAAAAGGATATGATGAATACCGAGAGGTTGAATCAAATCCACTAGAAAGAAAATGAAGACGAAGAAATGATGAACTTGGCACCTAAGAATCTTCACAATGAATCACTGGATACAATAAAGAAGAAAATAAAGCGGAACATGACAAGAATAGAAAGAAACTTGATTGAGAATTTAATCATTGAAGAAAAAGGGCGGGAGGGTGGGGAAAAAACAACTTCAGACGGATGAAACGAACTCTAGAAATAAATAAGAGGATAGATCTTGCGAATATAAGATAAGATTGAGTTCACTTGAAGAGATGCACTCCGGATTGGAAGAACTTTGACATGACAATTCCAGTTGACCAAAAGGATTAGCATTCCCATAGAACTATGAGAACACTGCTTATGAAAGATATGAAATCAACACTTGACATCGAAGCAACTCAAATTACCATACTCGAACAAAACAAAGGATGAGGCTTGCAAATTAAGCGGGAAACAAATACATAACCCTCTTCACTTGTTGGAAAGATAATCCTAGGTAACTACTTGAATTCCCACCTAAGAACTCCCAAAATTTTACTAGTTATGAAATCTGGTCCAACGCATACACGGCGCAATTACCGAATGAATCACTCAACTCCTACCAAGAATACTACACCTCTATTGTATCACATCCGTCAACACATAACCAAAGAAACCTTGGAAACTCATCTACCTCAGACCCTCGTACTCACAACTATACTAATTTTTGCAGTACATCTAGACGCTCTCCCCAGTACTGGGTGACGCCAAACTCCTCTTGCCACAAAATGGTATTGAAGCGGTTTCGAACGTCTACATCCTTAGGTACTAAGGAAACTGAACATTAGCGAGTGTGACAAGAATCCCCTGGAGCTCAACTCCCCGAGACACTTCTACCCCAAATGACAGGACGCACCAGGAACAAAATCCAAGTCACAATGACATCTTAGGGGTTCCAAAATACCCGCGTGATGCTAAAACAAATTTGAGTGCGAATAGGGATAGAATTAAAACTCCTATGTCGGGATTCTTCACCAGAGCGACGAAGGGGATGGGAAGTAAAAAAAGAATTCCTACTCTCCGATATATAACTAGACTCGAAGTATAGTTTTTTTCTAGACACGACAACGGCCAAGTTCCATCAATCAAGGGGCTTCTAGGTTGGTAGTGCTGTGATACCAACTTGTAATGCCCAAGATGCGGTCATATCCTTATTTTGGCATGAGGGCCTCGATAGTGATAGAAGGGCATCTCGTCGTTTCGCAATAATGGATATCATTACAAGTACATGGAAACATGAGATGAGTATATGGAATTGGCTTACACACGCCACAAGCTAAATCATGATCATCTCAAATTCAACAACACATTCAATCACAATACAGAAGAGCAGGGTCCGACTACGGACGAAATCAAATGATAAAAGCAACATCCATCCTTGCTAATCCGAGGCTGGCGGCCTAGAACACATCCTATGATCGACGACGACGAAGAAGAACTCCAAATCAAACAAGCATCTCTCTCACGTCAAAGCATCACATTACCTATACTTGCAACTGTTGTTGTAGTAATCTATGAGCCACGGGGACTCGGCAATCTCATTTCCAAGGGTATCAAGACTAGCAAAGCTTAATGGGTGAGGTATGGTTAAGTGGTTTGGCTGCAACAAGCACTAAGCATTTGAATATGTGGCCAACTAACGAGTATAAGAATAAGAAGACTGATCTATGCATAAACAGACGTGAACTAGTAATGATCAAGAAGTGATGATGAACACCTACTTACGAGTCAATCATAACCCCACTGTGTTCCCTTCTTGGTTCGAACCTCACAAGAAGAGACGGTCACGGTTACACGCGTGGTTGGTGTATTTTAATTGAGCTTACTTCAACTTTTCTATTACCGGGTATTATAGAATTTCCAAGTTGCCACATAACCGCGGGCACAACTTTCAGAAAGATTTAACCCTCCATGGGTGCTCCAACTCATCCATCACAAACTAGCCACAAGCTGCGATGGAAAACCTCAACCTCGAGATAACCCAAAGTATCCTTGGAATCCCGGTGCACAAGACGTTTGTCAAACATAAAACAAATCCAGCAAGACCGCCCCGCGTACCGTCAATCCCGATAGGAGCTGCCTATCTCGTTCTCTGGGCATGACCGGATGGGCTAGAAGTCAGGTTGGCAGAGACCCCAGGTGACTAGGGGTCGCCGGATATCTCTCAGTTTGGACCAACACTCATGAGGAGCACGGTTTGTTGATTAAATTATCCGCGGTTGCCGGCATGTCCCTATGCAATTTTATTAGTTATTAGGCAAATGTAGTACCAATGCTAGGCCTTGCCGGAAGAGTTTGATCCCAAAACTAAAATCAAGGGGGTCCCCATAAGAACCCCAAGCTTGTTAGGAGTGCTTAATATGGAACATAACTCCGGTACTCGGAAACTAAGGCGTCAAGAGTGGAACAAAGCACCAAGCAAAAGGCCAAGCCTTCCACCCTTTACCAAGGGTATAGATGCATCAATTAAATAAACAAGGTAGTGTGATATCCCAAGATATCCATGTCCCAACATGTAACAAATTTCACCAACAACTAGCAACGCTATAAGAAGGGCTGAGCAAGCGGTAACATAGCCAAACAATGGTTTGCTGGGATGTGGGGGTTAGAGGCTTATCAGAGCATTTTGGGAAGCTTGACAAACAAGTGGTAGAAAGCGAGACATAACAATAGAAACAAGACAACTAGCATGACAATGATAGTAGTGGTATCCAGGGAAATGATCATCTTGCCTGAGATCCCACTGGAGGAAGAACGAATCCGTGAAGGAGACGAACCAACGTAGTCACGGATCCTCTCACTCCAAAATGCTTTAGAAAATCTATCGAGAAGAAGCAATCCGGAAATAAGCAAATGGCACTGTAAACACCACAACATATTCATTATGTGATGCGCAAACAAGGATGATGCATGTTCATTCGAATATGCATGACATGGCAAAGCACAACAATCAACTTCTACACATTAAGTGAAGCTCAATATGTAACAAGTTGCATATTGACGATACTCCACTTTGAATTACTTAGATCACTCCCGATTAGGTACCCAACAAGTTTAAATGTTGTTGAGATGGCAAGAGGTGAAGCATAATTAAACTACCTATCTAGGCATTTCAAATGAGGTCGGAAACAACTTATAGTATTTCCAAAATGAACCCAAATGTTAATTTCGAAATTGGTCCAGATCTTAACTAACCTTGTTTTATATTTATTGAACATGAAAACAAAATTCACCATGTGATTCTACTCATCATTCTAGGCGATTTACATATATAGATCATTTAAAACGGAGCTATGGCCTAAAAGATATCACCAACACAAGATAAATATGTCATGAATGCAATATGCATGTAAACAACAACCACAACCATTTCAAATCATGGATGGAACACGATATTATGAAACTAAATGGAATTCTAATCAAGTTTCATAAGGAACATATTCAAATCGGAGCAACGGTTCAACAATAACAAGCAAAACAAGGTTTTGATAAAATTTGCCCAAAATAATAGTTTAGCATTTTGCACACATCAACCACAAGCTAAATGAATCGAAACTACACAAGCTAGGCATGTATCAAACACTTCATTTCATCAAAAGAAATCATACTCAAAAGAGTCATGAATCACATGGTAGGAAGCTCACAACACGGCTATAAAACATGCCATTTAGGGATTTAGAGAAAATACCAGTTTTCCACAAATAGTGTTAACCTGAAGGCATCTTGACAGCAAGAAATTACATTCTACAGGGCTTATCATGGCATCTAAATATACAACATGATAGTGGACATGATGCACTACAATTAACTCCAGAGGAGCATCATGAAAGTATGCACAGTAACATGGCTAGCATCAGCACAACATGGCAATCTGAAATAAGCAGACTCCCAGACTTGGTGAAAGTTGGAGTAGACATGAGCAACAGTTTTATCAGATTGTCTTGTTGACATCAGAAATAACTATGATACAAATCATATACATAAGAACTAATGGCACAACATGATAGTACATAACATGCTTTACAAAACACTCCATGGGGGCAACACCAAAAGAGTTGTAGATCAATGGCAATTCACATGGCAAAACAACAACAAAATATAACAGTTTCAGACTTAGAATTATTTTGACATCTCAAAACAACAGCATTGAGTAAGAATGTTCACATATTGAAAACTATAGCGAAACATGGATATCATGGCATGGAAAACATACTACCAGCAAGTAGACATGGCACACTTCAAATTACTCCATTGGCACAGATTCAAATGAGCCATGGATTGCCTAACATGATTCTGGCAAGACGGAACTTACCGTTAACAGATTAACAGTTCTAACACAAAGGCCACTTTAGAGCAACAAATAGACATGATAGAGATGATTTGCATGGCAACCAATGACATGGAATCAAAGTAGACAACACATGGAACAAATCTCATGATGGAACCACATGCATAGGACCTATAGATTTGATGCAATAATCCACGCAAGGTTGAATAAAAATATCAGTTATGTAAACTATAATGGGATGCACTTTTGCAATGCATATTATACCATCTAAATGATTCCTAAAATGTGTGCACATGATGCCATCATGGAGAGCAAGAAACATAGGTGATTTTACATATGAAGATCGTTGTTATAGGATGAACATGCACAAAGTTACAACCACTCAAACATTCTAATGTGAAGATTTTTCACACACGAAATGACTTAGCAGAAAAACAACTAAGTCTAAAACTGAGTGTCGCTTAACTACAATACGCACAAGGCGAGGGATAGACAGGCGGCTCATCATAGGGCCTTGGGCTGACCTAGCCCTTGATTGGCGCTGCGGGATGAGCCGACTAGGAGGTTGGGCACAGCCCACGGCAGAAAGAGGAGCTAGGCCTTGCTCCTAGTACGACCTAGGGCACGATGCAGGAGGCTACACGGTCAACGCCTCGGCTGGATCGAGCACCTCATCCGCCCTACTCGTTCCCTAGCGGAGGCAGACGGCAACGACAGGCACGGCGGCAGCTTGCGGGGTCCTCCTGCGAGGTCTCGGGATGGCGGAGGTCGTGGATCGGGTCCCCCGGTCCGGATCTGGCTGGATCCAGTGGCAGATCGATGACGGGAGGATCATGGCGCGCCGGAGGTTCGAGCTTGGCCATGGCAGCCTGGTGACAATGGGGACGCGCTCCGCACGGGCTGAGCGAGGCAGAAGGGTTCGGGCGGAGCGCGGGGCTGCTCCGGTGAGATCGCCGGCCAGCGGTGCGGCGCTTCGGTTGCATGCATGGCGGTGGTGGGGGTCCGACAAGGGGAGGCCATTGGGCATGACGGGGAGCTCGGGGTGGCTCTGGAGGTGCGGCGCGCTCGGGAGCCTGCGGGCAGCGGCGGTGGCGACTTCAGGCCCGGAATGGCCCCGGATTGGCCTGGCAGGCCACGGTGGTGGGAGGAGAGAGAGGTTAGGTGGCGGCACACGATTGGCTGCGGGTGGCTGCTGCGGCGAGGCTGGCAGTGACAAGTGGTGGCGGCACAGTTAGGCAGCGCAAAATTTGAGGAGGAGAGAGGGGAGCCAGATTTGGAAGGCTTAGCCTTCCTTATATAGGCAGGGTTAGGGTTTGAGGGGTTTTTGAGCGTTTTCGGACCCTCCGATCGCGATCGGACAACTCCGGTCACGGGGTTGGCTAGGTGGGTTGGGTTGGGCTGTGAAGAGAGGTTGGGCCAAGAAGAGTGGGAAGTGTGTGGCCCGTGACAGAGTTTTTAAAACACCAAAACGTCCGCTAATTTAACTGATGACAGTGTCGCTATAGTTGACCGTTGTGGTATCAAACGACCTCCGAATGCGACGAAATTTGGCAGGCGGTCTACCTACAATAAATTAAGACTGCATGCCAACTTTCAACCCATCCGGAGAAAGTTTATACGCACTTTAAAAAAAATATTTTAACGATGCCGCGAGCGCGTGCGTGTGTGGTTGGTCACGAAAGGGTCAACAATGGGACCGGAGAGAACCGGAAACTATGGACAGATACAAGTTTTGAAAAATGACGACAACGGTGTACCGATGCTATGCAGATGATGCGAATGATGCGATGATGAATGCGATAACCAAATGGAACACATGCCGAAACTCAAAATAACTGTAAGGCATCTGGAGCGTCGGTCTCGGGCTGTTACATGATAATATTGGATCCTTCCCATTTGGAGAGGAGTTCTCTTGCATAGAATCTGAAATGAGAATTGTATAATAGAACATGATCACCAATGTTAAATTCTCGCTTTTGTATTCTCTTGTCATGCCTTCTTTTACCTTTTTTAAATAGCTTGGCATTTTCGTAAGCTTGTGTCCTCCATTCATCTAGAGAACTAATACCAAATAACCTCTTTTAACTGGCAAGTTTAAAATCATAATTAAGTTGTTTAATTTCCCAATAAGCTTTATGTTCTAACTCAAGAGATAAATGACAAGCTTTTCCGTAGACCATTTTATATGGAGACATACCCATAGGATTTTTATAAGCAGTTCTATAAGCCCATAATGCATCAACTAGTTTCTTAGACCAGTTCTTCCTAGAACTATTAACAGTTCTTTGAAAATCAACTTTATTTCCCTATTCCTCAATTCAACTTGACCACTAGGTTGAGGATGATATGGAGAGGCATTCTATGATTGAAATCATATTTAGCTAAGAGTTTACGAAAAGCACCGTGAATACAATGTGAACCACCATCAGTCATTAAATATCTAGGGACTCCAAACCCTAGAAAGATAACTTCTTTAAGCATTTTAATACAGGTGTTGTGATGAGCACTACTAGTTGGAATAGCTTCTACCCACTTAGTGACATAATCAACAACAACTAGAACATAAGTATACCCATTAGAGGATGGAAAAAGTCCCATATAATCGAAGCCCCAAACATCAAATGGTTCAATAACAAGTGAATTACTCGTTGGCATTTCCTGACATCAACCAATATTACCATTATTTGACATTCATCACAAGAAAGGACAAACTTACGTGCATCCTTGAAGAGAGTAGGACAATAAAAACCAGTTTGTAATACCTTATGTGCGGTCCTGTCTCTGGCATGGTGTCCTCCATATGCTTCGGAATGACACTATCGTAGGATTTGTTCCTATTCATGCTAAGGTACACAATGTTTAATAATACCATCTACTCCTTCTTTATAAAGACGTGGGTCATCCAAAAAGTACTGTCTTAAATCAAAGAAGATTTTTTTCTTTTTTGGTATGTGAAACTAGGTGGTATGTATTTAGCAACAATGTAATTAGCTTAGTTAGCATACCAAGGAGTATTATGGAAAGCATTTCTAACAACTAATTGCTCATGAGGAAAACTATCATCAATAGGTAATGGGTCATCAAGAACATTTTCCATTCTAGACAAATTATCTGCTGTTGGATTCTCAGCTCTCTTTCTATCAATGATGTGCAAATCAAATTATGTAAGTAAGAGAACCCACCTAATTAATCTAGGTTTGCCATGTTTCTTCTCCATAAGGTATTTAATAACAGCATGATCGGTGTGAATAGTAACTTTAGAATCAACAATGTTAGGTCTAAACTTATCACATGCAAACACAAGTGTTAAAAATTCTTTCTCAGTAGTAGCATAATTTCTTTGGGCACTGTCTAGAGTCTCACTAGCATAATGAATAACATTCAATTTATTTTCAATACTTTGTCCTAGAACATCACCAACAGCATAGTCACTAGCATCACACATTATTTCAAAAGGTAGGTTCCAATCAGGTGGTTGAACAATAGGTGTAGAAATTAAGGCTTCCTTAAGTATTTCAAAGGCTTCTACACAATCATCATAGAAAACAAATGGAGTATCTTTTTGCAAAAGATTGGTAAGAGGCCTATAGATCTTAGAGAAATCTTTAATGAATCTTCTAAAGAAACCTGCATGACCAAGGGAACTTATTATACATTTTATATCTTTAGGACATGGCATTTTATCAATTGTATCAATTTTAGCTTTATCTACCTCAATCACTCATTCAGAAAATTTATGCCCAAGTACTATACCTTCATTCACCACAAAGTGGCACTTCTCCCAATTTAAGACGAGATTAGTTTCCTCACATCTCTCCAAAACTCGATCAAGGTTGCCTAAGAAATCATCAAAAGAAGCAAAATAAAGGAAAATATCACCCATGAATACCTCAAAAATATTTTCACAAAATTCAAAGAATATAGCCATAATACATCTTTGAAAGGTAGTAGGTGCATTACATAAACCAAAAGGCATACATCTATAAGTATAAGTTCCAAAAGTACAAGTAAATGTAGTTTTCTCCTGATCTTCTTCTGACATAGGTATTTGAGAAAAACCAAAATATCCATCACGGAAGCAAAAGTGTGTATGCTTAGACAATCTTTCTAACATTTTATCAACAAAAGGCAAAGGGTAATGATCTTTTCTAGTAGCTTTGTTTAACTTCCAAAAATCAATTACCATCCTATAACCAGTTACAACTCTTTGTGGGATAAGTTCATTTTTATCATTAGCAACAACGTTTATGACTCCTTTCTTAGGAACACAATGAAGATGACTTACCAATCTACTATCACCTATGGGATAGATTATACCCTCCTCCCGAAGCTCTAATATTTTGGTCCTTACCACCTCTTTCATTTTAGGATTAAGACGACGTTGACGATCAACGACAAGTTTAGCATCCAACTCCATATTAATTTTATGCTGGCACAAGGTAGGGCTAATCCCCTTAAGATCATCAAGAGTATATCGAATAGCAGCTCGGTGCTTCTTCAGAGTTTTAAGTAATCTTTTTTTTCATGCTTTGAAAGGTTAGTACTAATAATAATAGGATATATCTTCTTTTCATCAAGATAAGCATATTTTTGTGCATCAGGTAGTTTCTTTTGTTCAAACATGGGATCACCTTTAGGCGGAAGAGGATCCCCTAGAGTGTCAATCGGCAAACTCTGTTTAAGGGTAGGTGTTTGTTTAAATAATATCTCATCTATTTGATTTGTTTCATTCATATGTATATCATTTTCATGATCTAGCAAATATTGTTCTAACGGATAAATAGGAGGCATGACAATAGAAGCAACACAAATAATTTCATGTTTACGAGATAATTCTTTCTCATGTGGTTGTCTACAAAACTTAGAGAAATTAAACTCATGTGATACATTACCGAAATTAACTCTAACCTTTTCTTTAACACAATCAATTTCAATATGAACGGTGTTCAAGAAAGGCCTACCAAATAATAGGACAAAAAATTATCTTGCCGTGAGCCAAGTACTAAGAAATCAGTAGGGCATTTGATTATTCCACACAACAGTTCAACATCTCGAACAATCCCAACTGGTGAAGTAGTATCTCTATTTGCAAGTTTCATAATACCATCAATGTCTTCAATCTCAGAAGGTGCTATATCATTCATAATTTCTTGATATAAAGTAAATGGAATGGCACTCACAGTAGCACCTATATCACATAAGCCATGATAAAAATGATCTCCAATCTTAACTGAAACAATAGGCATTCCAACCACTTGTTTATTCTTATCTAACATATCTTGTTCATTTCTAATAGGTTTTGCAATTCTAGCAGCCTCATCACAGAAGTAAATAACATGCCCATCAACATTACCAGCCAATATATCCTTAACCCTAGACATATTAGGTTCTACATTTATTTGTTTAGAAGGTTTAGGCGTTCTAATATTACTTTTATTAACCAAAATCATAACAAGAAAAGGTGGTTTCCCAATGTAAGCAGGAGGCACAACTGGATCAACATTCACTGGTGCAGCGACGTGCTATACAAACGGTTTATAACCCCTTTCCGCGACGTAGTTGTAAACCATCACCTTGCATGTGTGGGCGATAGGGGGGGCCCATCCCACACTACACGGCAAACCCGTCGGCGATGGTGGCCAACGAACGCAAACGTTTCGCAAAACTAAGCGTATGGGATGTCCGCATCTATCACAAACGAGGGTCATTGGGCAATCGTTTGATATATGGTGTATTTCCCATACGGTTCATCCTTGCAACTCGTGTGAGATCACACTAACATCACACGCGCTATTCTGTGGCGCACCGTTTACTATGTGCGACGAATCGCAAACAGTTCACGATTAAAGCGTGTACAATATTGGGGCTATCACACACATTTAGTTCCACCATGACCGTCTGTGATATGATATAAGAGCGCATACGTTTGTCATTATAAAACCGTATGCGAAGGTTGAATCTATCCCACACGCGGCGTTTTTCATAAATGTTTGTATTTTACAAAACGTCCCAAATCTGTGATCCATACTTCCCAAACGTGTCATCCAGACTAACTGTGTCGGATGAAGGCCTATCGCACACGTTCTTCTTTGACCAACGTTTACCATGGGTACGATATCATACACAGTTCGAAATACGAAATCGTGTGTGATAAGGAGACTAGCACAAACACTGGTGTCATTAGTCGCACATGTTCTTTCTCGCCTGACCGTGTGCGAAGACGAGACTCATCGCACACTACGCGAATGGAGAAACGTGTGTGATGTTGAAGTTGATCGCAGACGTTCTGCTTTATCAAACTATATGCATTGTAATGGCCTATAGAGCATGATTTCCCCCTAATTAAATACCTTTGTTCATAATTCACATAATTTACATTTGAAAATAGGAATTCATGTATTTCATATCGAATCATGTTTAAATGTAGGTTTAAGAACGAATGCATAATTCGATTCACATGTACATATACTCAAGAACTACATAAGCATCAGTTCTAAAAAAAAGGAACACTACAGAAGGGAAAAATAAAGAATGATGGAACCAAGGTTGTATTAAAGACGGTAAAGAGAGAGCCGAAAGACATTCTGGTTGCTGGAGTAGGTGAAGCGGAATGCCCATATTGTGCCCTCCTCCATGCCTAACGCACGAACGACTCTAGGCCATCCCCTAGTGATGGACGCCTGCCCATCCTTCACTATCTTCATTACGACTTCTCGATGCTCATTCTAGTCTTGATGATATATTTTAACCTTCATTGCATGTCCAGCAATGATGTACTTTGCGAGGTAATCATAAGTAAACTGCTTTGGGAACCACTACAAGCCTACAGAGTTCGTAGTTACCATCCTACAGCTCACTGTTGTGTTGGATAGAGTGTAAACAAATAGTCTAATTGGCATTGTTCATCTCTTTTCCCTAGCAATCATTTTTAGTTTCCTAACTTGATGCTGGTTCATTAATATTTCATTGCCCCACACGCAAAAAGGGTCCAGGAATGTATCTTTACCTAAGACATATGTACCTACAAGCAAGAAGCCGATATTAGAAGCTAAAATGCAGTTGCAGAATGGTGTAATATATTACTCCATCGGTTCCACAATGTGTTGCCTATAAACATTTTGAGAAGTCAACATTTCCATACTTTGACCAAGTTTGTAGAGAAAAACATTTACATCTAGAATTGCAATTCCATTTCATTAGATACATCACAAAATTTCATATTGTATACATTTTAGATGGTATATGTAGATACTTCAGAAAAATCTATATGCACTACATGATGGAACGGATGGAGTATAAGCGGAGGGATGAAAAGAACCTCGGTGGAAAACGTTGGCCACTCCCATTGTTGTCCTGTGCAAGTACATGTAAAGTCATGATAAGTACAACAGGCTTAAAATCAACCAAGTATACGAGGTATCTGCTTGAAATAAAGAAGGCATATATGCTCACTATAACAACCAAATATAGCCATTTGATACTGGACAAATGCTCAATGGAACCAACCTAACAACCAGATAACGAAAAGCAAGGCGTCTGCATGAAAACTAGACAAATGCTCACTGCAATCAACCTAACGAACAGATACAGAAAAGCAAGGCATCTGCTTGAAAACTAGACAAATGCTCACTGCAACCAACTTGGCAACCAAATTTAGAGAAACAAGGGATAAATGTTTAAAGCAGGAGTTAAGGGCACAAGTTAACAACAGCAGACATAACAGGTGGTATTGATGAAATTGAACTGCACAGTTCATACTTGCACGTAATGAACATCACATTGTGAATAACTGAAAGAAACAAGGCATTCATGCTCACCGTAACAACCAACTATAGCCATTGAAAACTAGACAAATACTCAATGCAACCAACCTAACAACCAGATACATAAAATCAAGGCATCTGCTAGACAACTGGACAAATGCTCAATTAAACACTGCATGATTATCGCATCGCAAAAGCTACTACAACAATGGGTACGAGATGGCTAGCTAGAAAAGGTATGATTTGCTCACAGGATGTTGCCTCACTTTGTCATGGATGGGCTCCTTCCACTTGGGATATGAGGTGCCCAGGGTGCGCTCCCTGATGTCGCAGATGGGACGTTTCCCCTTGTAACAGCCGTAGTGTGTGCCATTATCTTGGTGGATGAGATATGACTTTGGAGCTAAGGATCCCCAGCCATCGTCGTAGAACATTTCCTTCAGAAATGACAAAAGGGGCTCGATGGCATAGAAGGATTGCAAATCCATGACCGTGAGGCGGAGGAGATTAGCGGCGGGGCCTGTGAAGAGATCGATGGCGGTTGAACCAGAGGCGTTGCCGGTGGACCACTTAACGTGACATGGCCCGAGTGAAGTTGGAGATGTTGACGAGCTTGATGTCGTAGCCGACTCTCCTGAGATACAGGAATACACGAGCCCGCGGAGTTGAAGCCTTCGGCATGGCAAGGTAGACATCGTCCTCACCGGCTCCCGCGGCGAGGTGTTCATCCGGGATCGAAGGGTCGGCGCGGACGGTGCCCACCTCGCGAGCGTACGGCAGAGAGGCCATGATAGACCTCTTTTTACTCGTGCACTCCTCAAGATCCACGGGAGATGTGGTCGGGCTGATTAGGCTGTGACTCTCTGGAGTATGGGATGGGGATCTGGGGGAAAGGGACATCGCCGGCCTCATCTAAAAACTCAGGGCGGGGATGGTGTATGTGGATCGGTGGGGACCCTGAACCTGTTTAGCTATGAGGCACGGGCAGACCGGCTGAGGTTGGTGGTGGAAGGCGGCGGCGGGGGCGTGCTAGGGTTCAAGCGGGGGAGGAAGGGGGAGGGGGTGTTGTGTGGACGGGGTGGGGGGGTGTTTGCGGATGTGCCGCTGCTGCTGAAAAGTTTAGTAGTAATGGTGTGGGTGGAGATGGTGGTGGACGAGGGATGGCGACGGTTGAAATGCCTCGGCAGATGAAAATTTACTATAGGGTCGGTGCGGTGGACGAGGAAGGGCGGTATGCAGTTGAAATACCGCTTCCATTTAAATTTTGGTAAAGGAATTGGGCGGGAGCAACCAAGATCGCACACGGTCCTAACATAATAAAGTTTGTACGCTGTAACGAAATGTCGTGCCGCGTAACCATGAATTTTTGCATCGCTCAAGGCAGGTAGCTCTTTCTGAGATTTCTCAAGGCGGGCTCATCTCACATGGTTCATCCTCAATTTCAGTCGCAGATGTGAAATTTATCCTAAATTTCGACATGACCACAAACATATGACACAAACATTTGGCAAATTTTCACAACAAAATGCCTTATTTTGCAGCGGATTAGTTGACATTAGTTCATACGCTCAGTAATTTACAAACTGATCGTCAATTTAGATGAAGATGAACTGCACAAAATATTCACTACGCCATGGATGCATACAAACGCCGCGCCTCCACCGTCGTCATGACCTTCCTCGGCTCAGAACAAGAATTCAGAGGAGCTCGTCAAGTCGATGAGCTCCAGTGGTTCCACGATGGAGACCGGCTGGGCTACCTCGGCCGGAGCAACCGCGGCGCCTCTCCCCCGGTTTGCCACTTTTGACAAAGATATTGTTGCATCCACGTGGGCCATCGGGATACAGACGGGCGCCGCTCTCGCTAGAGCCGCATGCCTTGTCGGCGAGGCCGCTGTTGCCAGGGCTGCCGCCACAGCTCCAAGGCCTGCACTGGCCTCCAACGCGGCTGAGAGGCATGCGGCGGCCTGCTCCGAAGCCTTATGGTCCTGCTCCCGACTCTTTTTGCCCTCCGAATCTGAGTTCAGCTTCCTCTTTGCACTCTCCCGCCGTTTCTGCCGCTTCAGATCCCAAGCCGCGTTGCGGATGGCATCCGCATATGCGATAGATTGTTCCACACCGACACTGAGATGGCGCTCATCCTCGTCGCGCAGGAACGCATCGAGGCCCGATTCCTGGACAGACAGAGCAATGGCCATCTCCATCCGATGCTGAAACTCGGGGTCGTCATTGCCGTCGTCGGCCGCGGCAGATGACGGTTGACCGTTGACCATTGACCGACATGGAGGACAGCGCGTCGGAATCCTCTATGCCGTCGTCGTCGGCCGCGGTAGCTAGCTGTTTGCCATTGCCCGCCATGGCGGCCAACGCGTCGGAATCCTCTATCACGTCGTCGTCCAACACTATTAGGACGGCACCATGCACATCCCCATGGTTGAGCACTGGTTCCATTTGCTGTGTGTGGTGGTGGTGGCGAGCTATCGGCGGAAAAATTAGCTGTTTGCCGCCGCCGGCGAGATCTTTTATATGTCGCTGTCGGGTTTGTGTTTTTACTGTGCACATTGCCACTTTGCACTGGCTGACGCTTGCGGTTGCCACCACTAGGGAAGGCCGATTTTGCTGCGTATGGGCTTCGCACACGGTTAGAGTAGCACACTCGTGCCTGTTGGGGATACAATCGCATATGGTTGTTTCGTTAGTTTCGTTTGCTATTTTACATAATACTAGAATCTTTGGGATAAACGAAAAAAACCCGCAAGAGAGGGTCAAAACACAACCACGCCCACTAGTTGCCCAAATATATACTCCCTCCGTTCCTAAATATAAGTCTTTTTATAGTTTTCAAAAAAAATAGAGATTCCAGTACTAACTATATAGGTACGCAGTAAAATAAGTGAATCTACACTTTAACGTACGTATATATATATATATATATATATATATATATATATATATATATATATATATATATATATATATATATATATATATATATATATATATCTGTGTGTGTGTAGTTCGTAGTGAAATCTCTAAAAAAAGACTTTTATTTAGGAATGGATGAAGTATATATATATGTAGGAACATGGTGTTCTCATGTTTAAATTCGCAATGTGCAATTTTAATGTGTGGCACATGCTGCATATGTGCATGCCTAAAAGTGGCCAATGTGACAGAAAAGGGTTTCATGAGAAACGTAGGGTGTTGCCCCCTACACTATGTGCTGGAGGATGGGGTCCTATGAACACATGACCTGGTTCAAACTTTTTCACACATTTATCCCTGTCTAACTTCTCGTAAGACAACCAAGAGAATTTATACCTTAATTTGGCCAAACCATCACATATTGTTGTCGCACAAGAGGGATATATAGATCGCGCGGTCCCATGAGTTGGCGTGTCGTCGAAGATCAGTTGAGCGAGGCAAGAAGAACACCGTCCCCCTGCATATGGCCAAATGTATATGCAAAAATGGTGTGATCCGGTGTTTCAATCAATACACAATGCACAACACTAGCTATGACGTGGCATGCACCTAGCTGAGATAACTCGGCATATATACCCCCCTTAAGATTGGTTATATATATACTACCTAGCTAGGTCGTTAAGGACGTATATATATTGTTCCCCTCCCCCCCCCCCACACACATGACATGTAGCACGGTGACGTTCCAGTGTTGTTAGTCAAATGGATGATATATAGTGACCCATCGATATATAAGCATGTCGTTGAAAACCGCACAATGGATGCATGGTCCACACACACACACACACATGCACACACACACACACACACACACGCGCACACGCACACGCACACGCACGCACACACACACACGCACGCATGCACGCACACACACACACACACGCACGCAGGCATGCACACACACACCTTCACCCATCCTTGGCCTTCCAGCGTTCACTAAAAGGCATGACAGACCCTAAGGGCCCCACCGATAGGTTTGTGGTCGGAAACCGCACAATGTAGGCACATGGTCCACACACAGGCATGGGTTCGCACCCACACACAAACACACGCACACGCGCGCGCGCACACACACACACACGGGCACACACACACACATCGTAACCCATCCTTGGCATTCCACCGTTGTCAGTAAAAGGCATGACAGACCCTAAGGGCCCACCAATAGGTTTGTCGTCGGAAACCGCACAATGTAGGTACATGGTCCCCACACCAGCATTGGTTCACACACACACACACACAAACACACACGTCATCGATCCTTGACATTTTCAAAACAACAAAAGAAAATCATGGATATTTTCAAAACAAGGAACTGGGCTTCCAGCGTTGTTAGTAAAGGCATGACAGACCCTAAGGGCCCACTGATAGGTTTGTCGTCGAAGACCGCACAATGTAGGCACATGGTCCACACACAGGCATTGGTTCACACACACACACACACACACATGTCATCGATCCTTGATATTTTCAAAACAGCAAAAGAAAATCATGGATATTTTCAAAACAAGGATCTGGCCTTCCAGCGTTGTCAGTAAAAGGCATGACAGAACCTAAGGGCTCACAGATAGGTTTGTCGTCGGAAACTGCACAATGTAGGCACATGGTCCAAACACAGACATTGGTTCACAGATACACAAACACACACGTCATCGATCCTTCACATTTTCAAAACAGCAAAAGAAAATCATGGATATTTTCAAAACAAGGATCTCAAGATTTATTTAGCCAGAATGACATATCACTACAGGCATTTTATTTATGCCTATAGTGATCGGATCACACCGCCTAAATGAACCTTAAAATCTAGCAACTTCCCAACCGGTCACCCATCCTCGGCTACTCCACAAAAAGCACGCTTAACTTCCGAGTTCGGTTCGAGTGGGTTACGGGCTGGGAAGCTGCGCCTTGCTGGTAAGAGTTTCCTCATATCATTTACAAGGCGTGCACCGATGGGCACCTGGTGGGACCAGATACGTATCGCAGACGTTTCTGGTAGTACTAGAAACTGTGCACGATGGTGGCATGGGGGCTGATGATGACATCTCGCTCATGCTCGATGGCGTGATGTCGCTTTTGCGTGCTCTCCGGCCTGCTCCGTATCGTCCTCCTCGTCCATAAGGTTGATGACGGGGCCGGCGCTTCGGCGGGAAACCGATTGGGGGAGTGGCGGGAGACCAATTGGGGGAGTGGCGGGAGACCAATTGGGGGAGTGGCGGGAGACCGATTGGGGGAGTGGCAGGAGAAGCATGTTGGATAGAACATCATTTTAATACAAATTGGATAACTTATGAAAGAAGGAAGCTCGAGCTAGCATGACACGCGCACACCGTGCTTACACACGCACGAGCTTCAGACGGGCATATAGAACTGCTTTAAATTATTCATGGTTCGTTTTGTTTTTTGTATACTACACTAATTAAGTTTCTAGACATTTGATGTGCATAATTCAAATTTGAACTAAAAGAACATGCTCCGTGTCACCAAAATGGGATGAAAAAAGATATTTGTGTCCTTGGGTTCCTTGTTTAGGTCCCATGCAATGAACGTGAATGGATTACAAACATCTCGGAGTCAAAGCCAAAAACATTGAGAAACTTGGTTTTTAAATCATCGTAATCCAAACCTCGTCTGAAATTCTTGAAACTTACCCTGGTGTCATGACACGGCACTTATACAACATGATTATTTTTTGTCCAATTTGGGACAAGTCTCTTGCACACCAAAACTTCTCTCAAGAACCATCATTCTTTCGATACGGAACATGTGTCACCTCTATGGAGGGAATGACATTTGATGTCTCTTCTTAGACATATATATTTTTTCTACATGCAACATAGACTAATACAAGTGCAATGCTAAAATCTGGAATTATTCACGGCTCGTTTGGGACCCTTTATACATTAATTGAGCTTTTCTATATCCACTTAATGTGCATAATTCAAATTTGAACTACAAGCACATGCTCCAGGGCACCAAAATGGGTTACAAAATCATTTATATGTCCTTGGGCCCCTGTTTAGGTCCCATGCAATGATTAAAAACATCTCAATATCATGACTAGGACGCAAACGTTGAGAAACATTGCTTTTTAAATCCCCATAAATTCCGAACTTGTATGATAATATTGGTTTCTTGAATTCCCGTAAATAAAAAATTTGTATGATAATAATTTGGTTCCACGCGTCCAATTTTTTTACTCCCTCCATTTCTTTTTACTTCGCATATATGATTTGATCAAAGTCAAGCTAAACCTAGTTTGATTAAATTTATACAAAAAACATATCAACATCTACAATGCTTAGGTTATATAGTATGAAAGTTAATTTGGCGATGCATCTAATAATATTCAATTTAAATTATAAATATTTATATATTTTTCCTATAAAGCTAGTCAAACTTTACAAATTTTGTATTTGACCAAATTTTATATGCTAACTCAAAAACGTAAGGAGTACTTGATATGGGGGTGCCGTGCGTGTAGCTGCAGGTTGATGACAGGACGCATGCGTGTTTTCCGCCGTGCAGGCTCGACGGGACGTGTGCGAGCTGTCCGCCGCGCAGGCTTGACAGGATGCGTGAGAGCTGTCCGCCATGCATGCTCGACGGGACGCATGAGAGTCTACTACGCATGCTCATGTGAAAGCGATACATTGACCTCCCCTCCCCTGCCCCCCATGCTCACCTCGCTCCCAACTTCTAAATTAATGGCGTCCAACCCGCTGTTTATCATGTGGTTGATGCGCCTGGACGGAGGGACTAGTTTGCTTGTGATCACTGTTTTGTTTGTGCCTCGCCGAGAACTTTGACGTTTCCTGATAACAGTACAAACAAACGAAATAATATAACAACAAATTCACACCGGCAAAGGACAATAATTCTCTTACATATACATGATATTAAAAAATGCCACAAGTGGCAACTCCCCAAAGACACAGGGGCAAAAGAAGAAGGGAGAGGTTGAAGAAGGAAGACAAAGAAAACGATGTGGCCCGCTGCTATCTAATTCTTCATGGATTACTGGGCGCGGAGTTTCTCAATCTCCTTCTTCATCGCCTCCACAACCTCCGTCTCCTCTCGCCTCTCATCTGACATCTTCCACATTACGGCCATGGCACGGGCTCTTTGCTCGAGAGTGTTGATGCTGTGCGTCGCGTAGGCATGAAGTTCCTTCACACGCTCCACGGATTCCTTCAGCAGCCCCTAGTGCTTGATGTAGAGCTTCGCCAAGTCTTCTAGAAGTTCCTCGGCGAGTTCTTTTAGCCTCCCCTTCGAGGCACTTTTCTTCTCGAGTAGTTTCTTCCAGGCGTCGTTCTCCTCCATAAGTTTCTCCACATGGCCGGTCGCCCTGTCAACGGAGGCGTCCCTCTTCTCCAGCAGCTTCACCAAGTCGTCAATCATCGCGTCCTTCCTATCGAGCTCAACGCGCATGTAGTCGCTCGCTGACGAATCCACGACTACCAACTCGTCCAGTTCGCCTCCGAGGCGAATGCGCTTGTGATTGGGAGAGCCATCGCCTCTCCGTGAAAGATCCTCCTGGGCATTCACGGTGCCACGTGCATCTCTGCTGCAGCCAAAGCAGTGTGGCTGGAGCTCTCTGGCGATTCCGCGACGCGGCGGCGGGACCTCTCGGTTGCTTTCGTGGCCTTGGTCTTTCTTCCCTGGTTATATCTTGAAGTTGACCCAGAACCCCCCCTCCTACCGGCAATGGCAGACGGAATGAAGGACTAACAAAGAAAGGACCGTTTTTTGGTGGCGGGGGTGAGGAATGTGCGGTAATTTTTGAGTATGTGTTTGTGTTTTTATAGCCTACCACGGTAAACAGCTGCTAAGTGGGAACACGTTTAGGTTTTGTAGGTGTGAACTGATTCGCAAAAAAATTAGCGCGTGGTAATTTGGAATGTGAAAGGAAACAAGCTCAATATTTATTGATGGTTTTAGTTCCCAAGCACGAAACGCTTTATGGTTTATACAAACCGTTTGGGATGGCGTTCGTGGGCCAAAGGTTTGATTAAACGGGACACGTGCGAGGAGTCCGCCGTGCAGTCTCAAAGGGATGCGTGCGAGAAGTCCGCCGCGTAGGCGCAGCTGGCTCACCGGGAATCAAGCCCTTTGACCTCGGACCTCCACCCACACAGCCCTATTCTCTCCCACGTTCTCCATTAATGCTACACCTTCTCCTCCGGTCTTATCTATAAGGGCCAACGCAGAGGATCGCCTCCTTTTTCGATGGACGACGAGGCGGCCAACAAGTGGGGGCGGGTCGAGGCTGAACCACACGAGCCTCCGCCGAGCGTGGACTTCATCAGCAGTATCCGGTAACCATCATGTCCCTCCTCCCCATCAAATCTGCCGTCCAGACCACCAGCCTCTCCAGGCGGTGGCGCCCCCTATGGCACTCCACCCCCCTTAACCTCCTCGACAACGACGAGCTCAGCAACGGGGATCGCAAACGCTTGGATGCATTGTCCCACATCCTTGCCACGCACACTGCGCCAGTCAGACGCATTTCCATCGGCACTTTCTGGTCAAACTGCAAGGCCCAAGCCAAGTTTCACGAGTGGTTCTTATCCCCCGCCCTAGATCAGCTCGAGGAGCTCAACTTTGATGCTTGACATGGGCGCTCGCTGCCTCCCTCCGTCCTCCGCCTTGCGCCCACGCTACGCCTCGCTACGTTCATGCGGTGCCTTTTCCCTAAGATTAGTGCCACGCACGCTCTTCATCTCCCTAAACTGAAGCACCTTGAGCTCATTGGCGTCAGCATCTCGAAGTCGGATTTGGAGTGCCTGCTCGGCGGCTGTACAACGCTCGAGTACCTTCGTCTTCAGATGATGTTTGGGTTCAGTAGCCTCCACATCGCTACGACGAATCTCCATACGATTTATGTGCATGGCTGGTGCCGCAACACGCTGTCAGTTGGGGAGTTTAATGATATGGTCATTGAGAATGCGCCTTTCCTAGAGAGATTGTTTGTACTTGATAAAGAAGGTCAAACAAGAATCAGGGTCATTGAGGCACCGAAATTGACAGTGTTGGGCTATTCGTGTGCTGAATTCTCCGAACTTGTTACAGCTGGATCCATACCCGTTCAGGTACAACAATCTTCTTCTCATTCTTATTATTGTACATCACATTTTATCTAGTTTTTGTTGATCTATGTTTGGGTGTCATCCAGAAAATGAATCCCACAAGCCTCGTGGATGAAGTTGTTAAGTTCCTTATACGCAAGGCACCAATCCAGAAATTACTTTGAACGACTATCGAGGCACCAATCCAGAGATTCAATTTGCCAGTTTCTTTGTTCAGAAAGCAAGGGTGCTCAAGGTAATGAGGTTTGCACTATATTTAGTGCGCCACAATGGATGGTTTACTAACCCGCGGAGGTGTCTACTACGGAATGGAAAAGGCTCTGTAGAAGCTGATTTTCAGTTTGGAAGTTCGTATGACAGATTATTCGGAAGTGATTCTATCGAGCCGATATATGTGTTCTCGATGGATGATCCCTTCACAAAAATATTTCATCCCATGGATCCTGAAGATTCGATTTGATTTCTAATGTCAGTTTCTACCTTGGAATCTTTGAATTTTGGCCTTGTTATGCTGGAATTTGAACATTGTAATATTGCTTGTATTTGTGATACAATATTTTAAATTGCATTGTGTTCTTTTTGTTTATGCAATCCTGTTCTTATAAGTACATATGTTGTTGTTCTGTAGGCATAGCATAGATGTTGTGCAGACAGAGCAAATCACAGTACACATGGACTAAACTACAAAACCCGTCGGTGATGATTTCATCAATCGCTGACAATTGTATGCCAGCAAATATTTTCCCACAACACACACAGGTTATTAGCACCAATTGTCTGTGTTATTTCTGGTGTTCACAGACGATTCTCGTTACTCACTTGTTTGCTGTATATCGCACACATATTGTTATGCCGAATCGTTTGTGTTCTGCTGTATCAGCGCACACAGTTTATCTGAGTGAACTGTATGCCGTACTTCACACACGTATGTAGTTTTGCTAACCATTTTTGTTATCTTCGCTAATCACAAACGGTTCATAAGAACAAACTGTTTGCCGTAGATCACACACGCAACTACTTTCTGAATCGTATTTGATGGATCCACCTTCGCACACAGTTCGTGCCATTAGCGACGGAGCTTGAACTATACCGTTTGCGATTCATGCATCGCACACAGTTTCGTCGAAGGGTCTCTGACTGACGTGTCATCTTTGGACCATTCTGTAGTAGTGATTATAAAGGATTATTTCTTCTTTAGCTACACTAGTTTCCTCACAAGTTTCTTCAATAGGGGCATGAAATTTAAACAACTTTCCCTTAGGGAGATCAACATGAGTAGCAAATGATTCACATAAAGTAGCTACTATCCCAGAGTCAAGCCCATATTTTGCACTAAACTTATGAAAAGCTTTAGTTTCCATAAAAGGTTTAACACAATCAAACTCAAGATTTATACCTGATCCATTACCTTTGTCAAACTCCTAATCTTCAGAGTTTCATTTAATTCTATCCAAAAGATCCCATTTGTGTTCAGTAGTTTTCTTCATAAAGGAACCAATAGAAGAAGTATCAAGCATCAATTGATTATCATGAGAAAGTTGAGCATAAAAGTTCTCTAAGATCATTTCTCTTGAGAGCTATTGATTGGGGAATGTGTGCATCATAGATTTAAGTCTCCCCCAAGCTTTAACGGTAGTTTCTCCTTCGCGAGGCAAAAATATATATATATAATTCTGATCACGATGAACCGAATGCATAGGGTAAAATTTCTGATGGAATTCCAGCTTCAATCGGTTACAATCGCATGTACCGGTATCATTGAATAGCCTATACCAAATCAATGCCTTCCCCCCAAAGATAAAAGGAAACCTTCTTCTTAACACCATCTTTGGATAAACCTCCAAGCTTAAATAATCCTCAAATTTTATCTATATATATCAGGTGCATATCAGGATGTGTTGTTCGTCTCCTTCATAAGAATTAGCAAGCAGTTTCTCCAACATACCCAAAGGAACTTCATAATAAATATTGTCAGTAGGTTTAGTAGGTTGAGGAGCGGATTTTCCCACTTCTGGACGAGGTGAAGATACGTAAATTTCAGCAGCAGTAAATTTCAGCACGTAGCAAAAAATGTTTCTTTACCAAATTCCACTTACCAAAAACGCTTTACTCCCAGGCAATGACGCCAGAAAAGAGTCTTGATGGCATGGGGGATCAATCTACGTCCTTTCGATAAGTAAGAGTGGAGAACCCAACGAGGAGCAGATGGAAATGACAAGCGGTTTTCAGCAAGGTATTCTCTGCAAGTGCTATAAGTAACAATGATAGATAGTTTTGTAGTAAGATAATTACTAACAACTAACAAGTAACAATAGTAACAAAGGTGCATCAAGGTGCCCCAATCATTTTTGTAGAAAAGGACAAGACTGAAAGTTCTCTTATATGAAGTAAAGCATTCTCGAGGACACATGGGATTGTCGACTAGTCATATTCATCATGTTTAGTTTATTCACATTCGTTACATTCATAATTTGATATGTGGGTGGACCGGTGATAGGGTACTGTTCTTACTTGAACAAACTACCCACTTATGATTAGCCCCTCTCACAAGCATCTGCAACTACGAAAGAAGAATTAAGATAAATCTAACCATAGAATGAAACATGTGGGTCCAAATCAGCCCTTTACGGAATAACGCATAAACTAGGGTTTAAGCTTCTAGCACTCTCGCAACCCATCATATACTTATTACTCCCTCCGTTCCTTTATATAAGGTGTATTTGTTTTTTCAAAAGTCAAACAAGGCCATGTTTGACCGAGTTTTTGGAAAAATATATCAATATCCACAATACAAAATTTGTATCATTTGATCCATCATGAAAAGTAGTTTCATATTTTATCTATTTGGAATTGCAGATGTTGTTAGTTCATTCTATAATCTTGGTCAAACATTCAAATGGTTGACTTGCATAGAAAACAATACACCTTATATTGTGGAACGGAGGGAGTACTTCACAAAGCCTTCTCTTAGTCCCAAGTATGGTGAAGTGTCATGTAGTCGACATTCGCACGACACCACTAAACGAAGCAACAACATACGTATCATCAAAATATCGAACGAATACCAACTTCAGATGATTACTTATAACAAGACTTCTCCCATGTCCTCGAGAACAAAAGTATCTACTCACAAATCATGATCATGTTCAAGGTCACAGGGGTATTGAATATCATTAAGGATTTGAACAAATAATCTTCCACCAAACAAACCAAATAACATCAACTACATGATGTAATCAACAATACTAGCAACCAGAGGTACCAATCTAAGGTTTCGAGACAAAGATTTAGTAAAAGCGTTGGACTACGATTTGAGATGAGATGGTACTGGTGAAGATGTTGATGAAGATAGATCCTCCCATGATGGAGGAAGTGTTAGTGATGACGATGGCTTTGATTTCCCCCACCCGGAGGAAAGTTTCCGCGGCGGAATTGCTCTGCCGAAGAGCAAAAGTGCTCCATCCCAGGTTCCGCCTCGAGACTGCAGCGCTTCATCCCTAAAGTACCCTTATATTTTTTCTAGGTCACAACCCTCCATAGCAGAAGAGGGGCACCAGAGGCCGCCTGTGGGACCCACAAGGCATCATGGCGCGCCGAAGGGGCGTGGCCGCGCCCTGTTTCCTTGTGGGCAGGTGGTAGCCCCCCTCTGGTATTTCTTTGATCCATTATTTTTTTTATTCCATAAAAATATCCATAAAATTTCAGGTCATTTGGAGTTCAGTAGAATAGGTATCTGTGATGTAGCTTTTTCAGGTCCAGAATTCCAGCTGCCGGTAATGTTCCTCTCCATGTAAATCTTCCAAATTAAGAGAGAAAAGGCATTAAAAATGTAGTATAAAGTGTAATAATGACCAAATATATATATATATATATATATATATATATATATATATATATATATATATATATATATATATATATATATAACAGTTGGAAATCATGATGCAAAATTGATGTACAATTAGCTAGATTTTCTCCATGCACCATCAAAGTCCCTTTGCTTTCAAGATCAATGATACAGTGTGCCCATACTTTGCGGGTGGTAAAGGTCTAAAGCAAGGAGACCCGTCCTCTCCCATGTTGTTTAACCTGGTGATGGACGGGTTCTCACGTATGCTTAGCAACGCGACTAGGGAGAAATTATAGCAGGAATTATTCCACATGTGATCCCAAATAGTTTGATTAGCCTGTAGTATGCAGATTATATGATCCTCTTTTTAGATCCATATCCTGAATGTGCTCAAAATCTCAAGTGGCTGCTTGCTTTTTTTGAAAATATTTCTTGTATGAGAATCAATTATGATAAGTGCCCACTTGTTGCTATCAACTTGGAAGAATTTGAGATCATAACACTTTCCTAGATCTTCTGTTGTAAAATTGGAGATTTTCCCTTGAAGTACCTTGGAGTACCACGACACTATTTGAAAATTTGAAGATAAGATATACAACCCATCTTTAATAAAATTATCAAAAGAATCAGTGGTTGGAGAGGTAGATTGCTTAGCTGCGAGGCCAAATTCATTCTGTTGCAGACTTGCATTGCAAGTATCCCTATGTACTTAATGCCAGTGATAAAATTTCCTAAATGGGCAATTGAAGCTATAACATCAGAGATGTCTCATTTCTTTTGGGGGAACATGGGTGATGTGCACAAATACCACCTGGCTAATTGGGGCTTCCTTTCCCAAAAGAAGGTCTCCGAGGGGGGGGGATGGGAGTTATAAACTTAAGAGAGTTTAATACCTTGCTTGCTTCCGGGTCAAAACGGTATTTGCACGATTAGGAGAAAGCTTCGGTAACCTTGGTTAATCACAAGTATACTACCACAACTCCAAATGTCCTTTGGGAAAAGGCAGGGGTGGGCTTCCCCTTTTGGAAGGGGTCACCTGGGCCCTTGCAGGAGCTCGTCATTTCTATAGATTGAATCTGGTAATGGTGTACACATTAGCTTTTGGTATGATATTTGGGTGGGAGACTCCACTCTATAAACCAAGTTCTGGGATGTTTCTGATATCTACCAGCAGAAAAACAGTATAGTTGCCCAAGTTTGGGATGGTGTGATGTTCAAATTTACCTTTAGCCGATGTGTGGATGAAAACTTCTTAATGAATGGCAAGAGCTTATCTTATTGATTGCCAAACATATTCCTAATAATGAAAATGTCAGACCTATGTGGATGCTTGAGCATAATGGTCTCTATTCTGTTAAATCCTTTTATAACATTATTAACTGGGAAGGGGTATCTACCCCTATTTGGATGAATTTATGGAATATAGATGCTCCTCATGGATATCTGGTGTTTATATGGCTAGCCTATCATAAAAAAAATCCTTACCAGAGATAATTTGGGGAAGAGACAACAAGTTGATGATGGGACATGTTTATGTTGCAATGAAAATGAATCTTTGCATCATCTTCTTTTTGATTGCATTGTTGCTAGAGATATCTGGCAATATATTGCTGAGGTGTTTAACTTTACTAAGCCACACATCAAGACAAAATATTTTGTCCTATGGGGTGCTAATAATAAGAAAAGTGTTCTGCATAATGCTTGTGTTTCTACCATTTGGAGCATCTGGACTCTGCGTAACAATATTTTTTTCAGGGCGTGCCATGGACATGTACTCGGATTATCCTAGGGATCATCAGCACATTTCTACACCAATGGAAGATCCTGTGTGCATGAGATTAATATGTCCTGCTACGTCACTGTCTCCAGCTCCTGCACCATCGAAGAGGAGAACTGCTCTGCATCGCTTGGAGACGAAGGCCCGGACTGGCGATGTGGGTGGACTAGGAGCCTTCTTCCTCAGGTCTCGCTCGGGTTGAGCTGCTCTTTGTGCAAGATAGTATCTAGCTCCCTTAGCTCCATCATGTTGCCAGTTTACTGAAACTTTTATCATGTCTAGCGAGTGTGTTGGCTATGTTTTCTGTTATGTTATGCATCTGCACTTTCCATGGCTTTCTACCTTCAGTAGGTCACGTAGGCTTTAAGCTGTCCTGGACGGCTGTGCTCCATTTTATTCAATAAAATGGAGTGAAATGGAGTGGGGGGGACCCCTTTCGATAAAAAATAGGTGAGATCCAGATACCTCGGGATCTGGCATGCACATTTCATAGCTTACTAGCAGCACTACTAGTACTATACTACTCGTGATCACCAATGTAGCATTATACGGCCAACAACCAGTAGTGTGGCTTGCAGGGCGGAACTAGATTATCTACCACCGCGGTTTGCAAAGAAGGACCTGAGCGCGCCCGCGGGCACTGACCGGCCAGTCCTAAAAATTTCTTGTCCAGATCTGAGTGTCTCATATTTCAATCCCTAAATCCATACAAACCGTGCAAAAAAATCCTACGTGTTACATACTACGTACTACCCTAGTTGTCATTGTCGGAAAGGTCCATGACGTTGGTGTCGGATGGCGGGTAGACGGGCGCGTAGGATGGCTCCGGCTCCTCCTCCTCCTCCTCCTCGACCTCATCCATGTAGGCGAGCATCTCTGCCTCCTCCGCGGCCTGCTTCGCCTCCATCACTTGCCGATGACAGCGTCTAGCCTCCCCATCCGACTCCGAGCGGATGGAGTCAAGGATGGCATGTTGCTCCGCATGCAGATCCGCATCCCCAGTGTCCCCCACACCCTCCTACGGCTCCTCCTCCTCCTACTCCCACAAATACTACAGATCCACTACATCCGTATGTATACCTGCGGAGATCAGGGCTTCGCGCCTTGCTCGGACCTGCTCAAGGAACTACAGCTAGTGGTCCCGATAAAGAGAGTTGCGGTGGCGGGGGGCATGGCTTAAATTTCCGGGCTAGAGACAGCGGTGGAGGACGTGGAGTGAATGTGGCGGCGATGGATGGGAGGAGGAAATTGTGGAGGGGTAGGGATTCTCTATCGGCGGTCGGCTTAAATATCCGCGGTAGGGTGTACGCGTTCCACGAGAGCTGCGCCACGCGGACATCAGTCAGACGGAGGAGACAAGCTTCAGGCCGCTGGGTTTTTGGGCGATTCCTTGTGGGCCCAAACGTCAGTCTGACGTCGTGGACGTGCCCAAGCGTCCCCATATCAGCCCCATATTTGGTATGGATATGAGGGGTGCCGCTCAGCCCGGACGTTTGATACCCATTTGAGGAGCTCGGTTGGGTTACTATTTTGTAACCGGCCAGTGACCGGGTGGCCAACTACATATTTCTGCACGCATGCCAACTACGTAGACCTACATTCACGAATAAGTGTACAATACAGTGTATTGATACTTGTAAACTGCGTTGGGATTTTCTCCGAAGAGAGTGGATGATGAAGCAAAGCAAAGTATTTCGCTCAGTGAGAACCAAGGTTCTCGAACCAATAGGAGAATCACGCAAATTCCCGTCTTCAGCGCCTACGCACAAAAGAGCAAACACTTGCACCGAACGCGAGCATGAGGGTTGTCAATCCCCTTGACCTTGTTACTTGTAAGCGATAAGTAGTGATAGTTAGATAACTCGATAAATAAAAATTTGAAATAAAAAGAAAGTAAATAATGGCAGCTAGGTATTTAGAGTTTTTGTAAATATAATTGTGAGGAGACCCGGGGCCCATAGTGTTCGCTAGAGGCTTCTCTCTCAAAGAAGGCATACGGTGGGTAAACAAATTACTGTTGGGCAATTGATAGAAAATTGCATAGTTATGCAATATTTATTCACAACAGTGATCATGTATATAGGCATCACATCCATAAATTAGTAGACTATCGCAGATCGGTTATGTGCCTATGGGAAACCTCTCAAGAACCCAGTTTGAACTCAGGGGAGCTGGATGCACCCATGACTTTACCTCAACTATGAGAAACATATATACCAAGCACAAGAGGGACACCGGAGTTTACCCAGGTTCGGGCCACCTTGTGGTGCAAAACCATACTCCTGCTTTGTGTGTTTTCTTCTCTGTTGGGTTGCACAAGTGTTACCAGCTACGAGGTAGAAGAAGTGCTCTCTGGAGAAAATCGAAGCTCAATCATCCCTCCCTCTCTACCGTGGCTGTATCCCCCTCTTATCTTTTCCATGGGCCTCTCTTCAAAAATAATTGGCGGGAAAATGGTGACCATAGGGAGGCAATTCAAATGGGGACAAACCAGTAGTCTTTCCTCACAAAGGTGATCTTCACCCTGCCGAAGGCGATGTCCATGACGCGCTCTTGGGCTCGCCGGTGACCTCCATCCTGGCGATCGGTGTCATGTTGGTCTCCTTTCACCAATTGGGAAAGTATTGGAAATCACCTTCTGGGGCGGGGGCACAACTGCTTACCATCCTTTTATGACGAGAGGGGAATATTCTTCTGCGACGCCCGCTGGCGCCGTCCTTGCCTCCTCTACTGGCGCTACTGTCGACAATCTGGGATCGGGGGTACCCAGACCTGCCTGCCTGCGGCCCAGCGCGTGGCCCACCTTGACGGCCTAGTACGGCCTGGCGACAAACCCCCAAGGCAAGACCCTCGTGAGGGCCCTGGCCTCGGGAGGCGAACGACGCCAAGACCCCCAGGGGAGCAGCCTCCCTAGGTTGCCTCCCAAGGAGTGGAGATTCCCATGCAGGTACCTGGCCTCGGGAAGCTGCGATGACGTGAGCCATGACGACCGAGGCCAGGCGGGCGCCAGCGGGCGCAGAGGGGGCAGTTTCTCCTTTGGTGCTAAGGAGGCAAGGATGTACGCGGGTTACCGAGGAATCCCCCAAAGGTTTCCATTCCGGTGCAACAAGACCAAGACCACGGGCTCGGCAGGTTGGATGTCATTACCGAGCCCACCTCTGCGTCATGCCCAGAAGACCACCTTTAGTCAGTATAAGCTGTACTTCCTATCCCCTTTCGAATTTGGCCGTTGTGGGATCCCTTCCCGCCTATGCGATAAGGGAAGATGACCAAGGCCGCTATAAATAGGGACTAGAAACCACCGTAGAAAAGGACATCGATCGATCCTCACTTGAGAGCCCTCGTGAGGTCGCTCACCGTTGTACTAGTTCATCCCCAAACCTCCTCGTGAGGTCAATCCACCCAAAGAAGGAGTAGGGTTTTACACCGCAAGGTGGCCCGAACCTGGGTAAATCACTGTGTCCCTCCTCTTGTTCGCTCGTATGTATTCGGCGAGGCTTGGCTGTGGAGTGGCGAGCTTGAGGCTTGAACTGGTTGAGATATTCGCACACGCCCTAGAGTTCGAACCTTCTTGGGTCTGCGGAGCCCCGATTCCGACAGCTACACGTCATCCACGTGGAGGGCAGAATGTTGTGTTGTCAATATTGAATGTACCATCCAAGCAAAGGGCCTTACATGAAGCAGCCTCGCGGGAGAGACCTCGTGAGGCCTCTGGCTGCTGGTAGACGAGTGTCTGGTGCGTCCCTCTTAGGAAAAGGTAGAGCCTCGCGGAGCCGTAGCCTCGCGGGGTGGCCTCCAGAGTCTTCCAGTGGGCGGGTGCCACACTAGGCCTTCTTAGCATAGACGACTGGGCCGACAGTAGATGGGCCGTGGTACCCTGGTTCCACTAGACCGATAGTAGACCCCGGGCCCGCGGCGCGCACGTTCCACAAGAGAAGCACGAAACGACAATGGGTCGAAGCGCCATGGTTCCTGACGAACTGTTGGGCCAGGATATGACGTGTGTTAGCAACGATGGGATGGGACGTACCCACTTCTCCCACGATGCCTCGAGAACTGCAGATCTGCCCTAAAACTTCCGCGCGCGCCGGGCGAAATCGTTACTTCTTACCTTTTGCCAGATGCTTCCCTCGCGAACTGCTTCTACTTCCCCGCGCACACTCCGCTCACCGTTCTCCTTCTCGGCCTCCTTCTCCAACTCCGCCGTTGCTTCTCCTCCTCCATGGCGCCCAAGAGGATGACCGCCGCCGCTGCTGCCCTCCACCGTCAAGAATCAAGAAGGGTTGTGGAAGCTCATGCCCCTGACGGCCAATGCTCATAATGAGCATGGTGCCACCAAGATCTGGCCGAGCTCGAATCTGTCCGCAGAACTATCGGCGATGACGTTCCCCTTCTTCTTCCTCTGCATCTTCGGAAGTCTGCTTCCTCAATTCTCGGACATCTTCAGTGTAGTTCTGGAGCACTACCAGATCCATGCGCTCCATCTCCACCCCAACTCCATCTTCCTCCTCGCCACCTTCGGCTGTCTCTATGAGGGATTTCTAGGGGTGATGCCCTTGTTGACCCTCTCCCCACCTTCTACAACATGAGGTGCAAGGAAGGGCTGACCGTGGGGTGCACCTCCTTCCGCATGGTGGACCGCATGTCGGAGTGGTTCATCGATATGACGCCGCTTAAGAAGGTGGAGAAGCTCAGGGCGTGCTGGATCTACATGGAGGTAGGCCAGTGCAACCCCCTATTTGTGCCACCCACGGGGGCCACCGTGAAGATCTCAGGTTAGGGGCACTCCGAGATGGAGGATGCCCAGCTCAGGCCTATCACCTCCCGGCTACGGGAACTTTGGGAAGTAGGGCTCACGAGCACCATGGTGGCTCGTGAGTTCATGACCCGCCACATCGCCCCCTCCAGAAGCGCTCGCACCCGACCTGGGAGTACTAGGGGCGCAAGGACTGGACCAGGCTGTGCGCCGACACTGTGCAAATGCGTGTGCTAGAGACGGTCCTCCAGATCCTGTTCGACGAAGCCGTGCTTGCGGAGCTACCAGCAGGGGCCTAGCCCTTATATGTCTGCGGCAACAATGATAGGCACCAGGCCCAGATGCCGGTCCTCGACAAGTGGGGCTTAGTCCCTGAAGGCCAGGAGGGCCCCGACAATAACCACATCCTCGTGGTGCCCGTGATGACAGGCTCTGAGGATATCAAGCCCTCCTCCAGTGTTGGTGTTGGTGGCAGCCGGGGGCGCATGCCAAGCCGCCACAACCTGCTGGTGGCGGACAGTGACGATGACGACAACGTCCCCCTCCGCCAATTCATGGTCGCCCCCCTCCAGGCGCATGGAGGAGGAGGATGACGAGGTGGTGGAGGTGGAAGACCCCCACCAGGGGAAGGTTGAGGGGTCCTCCAGGCCCCCGAAGGAGATGGGTCAGCCAAGCGGGGCCGGTGCAAGCTCTAGCAGGCCTCGTGGAGTGCCCTCCAGAGGGAGCTCTGGTGCCCCCCCTTGGAGCGGCAGTAGCAGCCGCTCCAGGTCCTTTCCAAAGAGGAGGCGCTGGGCATCCATCGATGAGTAAGTTTACTAACTTGCCTCTCTATTTTTACTTGTTGTGCTTGGAGCCGGGAGGCTGAATTGATATTTTCATAGGGCGCCTTCCCGTAAGAAGCAGAGGGCCACCACATTTGTGGTGCCCTCGGCATCACCTGCCGGGGGGGGCTCTGCACCCCCGCCAGGCTCTGCGGGGCATGACGAATTCGACCGCTGGCCGGAGGCTGAGGTGGGGCACACAGTCGAGGAGGAGGAGGGGCACGAGGTGCCCTTCGTCCCACGCAGAGACTTGACTCCTCCCCCTGAGGAGGGCCAACCTAGGGAGAAATCTCCTGAGGCGAAGGAGGTACCTCCAGAGGTGCCCAACACCGAGGGCGCCACCGAGATGGAGGTGAACAACGGGGCGGACCCCCATGTGAACTCCGCGCCTGGCGATGAGGATCATGCCCATCGTGATGCCGTGGCAGGCTCCCTAGAGCTGCAGCATAACAAGGAGGAGCCCATGCGCAGCCCCTAGCGGGCGACTGGAGAAGAGGCTCTTCCGAAGGGCAAGGGGCCTGCGGAGGAGGGGGCCTTCGCAGGAACTTCAGGGACGGCCTCCTCAGGAGGCGACGCCAGGGCGCAGCCGTGCTTGGTCCTTTAGAGGATGAGTAGCAGCGCCCTGGTCAGGCACGGGGCCTTTGAGAGAGCCTGCACCGCCCTCAACACACTCGAGGCCGACATCCAGGTGGAGGAGGCGTGCCTCGCGACTGAGCGCCTGGTCTTTGCCATCATATAGCGCAAGCTGCAAGCAGCTATCAACACTACTAGAAAAATGCCTATTAGTGGCGCACCTAATTTCCCTATTAGTGGCGCACTATAGGTGCGCCACTATTATCACGCCACTACTAATAAGTAGTAATGGCGCACCCCTGGTGCGCCACTGTTAATACACATATATAGCATCAATACTTTCTTCGACTAGACTCAGGGACCGGAGCGTGGATGAAGCCGCCGTCATACGTGGGGGTCATGAATGTGCGTTCGTTGTCAGCCTGCATTTGTAGCGTTGTTTCTATTTCACTGATGGACGGTTGATATTTGAGGTGGAACTGCCCCGAGTTACGAAGGACATCTTCATAGATGATTTCCGCAAACTCCGACTGGATGCGAAAGAATTCTTGTCTGATGTCCACGTCCTGGATTCCCGACAAGCGTGCGGCCCAATCTTGGAGACCATTTGGTACCATAAGGTGATTATGGTCCTGTACGATAGCCCGCATGTGATGGAGGGCGTAGTAGGCATCCTTCTGACTGCTAGGCGGCTGCTTGACGCAGGGGAACGTCGTTACGTGGGCGAACACGTGCTTGCCATACCTACGCACTGGCCTCCTGAAGGTGCCTCCAGATTTGGCGTAGCCGGGGAAAGCATCATCAAGAACTTTCTTGATATTTGTGTAGTCTTTCTGCGACTAACGGTCCGAGTCGAAATACGTGGCCGTGGAATATTTCGGGCTTAAGAGGATGAGTGTGCGGAATACTTAATATACTTATCAAATATTGATTCTTGTACTGAGGTTTCAGTCTTTGGAAGAGGAATATAGTCCCTCAACCACCCAGGTTTTAACACTAGATACTTGCAATTATGATCAAATATTTTCTGGGTTTGGCAACACATTATGTTATCCTACTAACCCACAGCTAAGCAAAAACCACACAAAAAAACTACTCATTGTACAGAATGTAGAAACCAAACTGAACAAACATGACCAATGCTGCAAAAACTCTGTCAGACACATCTATCACTATACAAAATGAATATGCACCCCTCACCCAAAATGTTAGCACTCTGCTGTCTTGCTGGATGGTTATTATGACATTTTCAATTTTGTTTAATGATCACGTATGCCGGTTTCAGTCGAGAGCCATCAGCTGTCCCAAATGACGGCCTGCGGAGCATACAAGCCTGATATGCATATGTGTTTGACAGTCCAACATCTTCCTTTTTTTGAACGTTGAAGGGCGCTAAAGGTGCCATGTATTCAGCTCAACAGCAGTTTACAGCATGGATTATAAAGCCCTTGTAAATGAAATGAGCTAGCGACAGGGCAACATCTGTTCGTATGGGCTGAGTTTACACAACTGAAAATAGGTTCTGCCAAAGATCGGTTGATGTGCACAAGATCTACAACTTTTGCTGATCTACTAGGTGCTGCAAGCAGGCAGAGGAGGCCATAAGTGTGAAATTTATGGGCACGCCTGTGTATCCCATTAAATACGGCCTCTGAAGCAAAACTTGCTTCCATGCTCTGCTTCAGATAGTACACAGATACTCCATATATACTACTACTGTTGTATTTCATTTCAAAGTTCAAAATGCTACTACTGAGTAGTGGTACAGATTTTTCATTTTTAATGAGTGATGTTTTTCCTAGGAGAGAAAAATAGCAGTAGCCATGTAGTAGTGCATTTTTTCTAGGGTGATGGATAGATCTAGTGACTGCTGCATTGCTTTTGTCTCGCTTTTGATAGGACCAAGGAAATGAGTGCTCGAAAGCATGCCCATGCTTTTGCCCCCCTTCTCTTGGGCCTTGTCTTCTCCCCCTTTATGCCCTTTTGAACAGCAAAAGAGGGTGATAACCATTGTAATTATGCACAAGCTCTTTGCTTTTTACCCACAAAAGTTATAAGTTGATGGCTGGCTAACTGCAGGTCCAGCCAACTGGTGGGTAGTAATCTGAACCTCCGAATTATCTTCCGAGAATATTAAAAAAATACTAGTATTGCACACTCATGTTTGCGACATCCCCTGTCACAGTAACTGCCTCTGATTATCAAACTTCCTCTCTTTTAAATACACGTATCACAAACAAACCAAGCAAATTGAGTTCTTATAGCAGCTATGGACACATCTAGTTGTATCTATCTACAGTTCATCCACCCTACTTAAAAAAAACACAAAGATCCATTCTAGCTGTCCGGATCCTAAATGCAACTATCCTAAGTAAGATAGATCTACAGTTCATCCTAATCAAAGTTTCTCCCACATAAAGCATTGATCTCGTCTTGCAATCTACAAGAATCACGGAGAAGGAGCAGCATTGAGCAGAGATGGTGGCAGGACTCACGTGTACTTGGCGAGCTTCCACTTGCGCGCGCCGCCATCGCCGGACCGGAGCGCGCAGAGCAGCGCGACGACCTGGTTCTCCGAGAACGAGTCCCCCACGAGCCCGATCCGGCGCCCTCTGGCCGCCTCGAGGAACGCGGCGGGATCGAGCCTCGGGATGGCGCCGCAGCGGGAGGAGGCCCAGGAGAGCGCAGCGACGCGGGGGCGGCGGGGGAGACGGGGTCGGGACCCAGCGGCCGGCGGTGGCGTCGGAGGGGGCGGCGCCGCAGGGGATGGGGGGCTGTGGCGGCGGCAGGGGAGGGGAGGCGGCGGGGGAGACGGGGTCGGGACCCAGCGGCCGGCGGTGGCGTCGGAGGGGGCGGCGCCGCAGGGGATGGGGGGCTGTGGCGGCGGCAGGGGAGGGGAAGAGGAGAGGAAGAAGAGGGACAAGTGCGGGGGAGTGAGGAGAGGGAGGCGCGGCCGGGGAGGAGAAGCAGGGGATGGCAGCGGCTAACAATGGCGCACCCCTCACAGGTGCGCCATAAAAGATGCATTTCAGTGGTGCATCTCCTGGTAGTGCGCCATTACTACTAGTAGTAATAGGTTAAAAGAGTCCGCGTCTGGTTATGGACAGAACTACTGCCATGGCCTAGTGGTTGGACCCTTGATGCATAACCCAGCCAGCCAGGGTTCGAATCCTGGCGTCCCCATTTGTTTGTATCTTTTTAAAAAAAATGTTTTTGATGTATATATGTCTATTGGTTGCACTAGTCCGGTCTTTAAACATTTTTTACCTTTTTCTGTGTTTTTTCTTTACTGTTTTTGTCAGTTCTTTTTTAGTTTTCTTAGGTTTTTATTTTTATTTTTTGTTTGTTCTTTCTTTGATTTTCACCGGATTTCTTTGTTTATTTAAGTTTCTCCCTGGTTTTCTTTGGTTTTTTCTTTGCCCTTTTGTGAACACATGACTACATTTCCACACACATGTGAGCAGAGGATACATCCTCTACGAGTCCACATTATAGTTATGCAAAATTTGAAATGAATTCAAAAAGGGGACAGTAAAACTTAAAAAGAAAAGTGGGCTTTAATGAACAGTGGGCTTTAATGAACAGTGGGCTTTAATTTAAGATTTGAATCATTGTGATAATTTAAGATTTGAGATAAAAGAAAAGGAAAATGCAAATGGAGTGATAAAACCAGGCATACTAGTGGCGCACCAGTGAAGAGGTGCGCCACTGATATTTTTTTTTGGACCACCCTACCCAGGTTACCAGTGGCGCACCCCTTCACTGGTGCGCCACTAGTAGCCAGGCATACTAGTGGCGCACCAGTGAAAAGGTGCGCCACTGCTATATTTTTTTTTTGGACCACCCTGCCCAGGCTTACCAGTGGCGCACCAGGTCCAGGTGCGCCACTACTATTAAAATAGTAGTGGCGCACCTGGACCTGGTGCGCCAGTGGTAAGCCTGGGCAGGGCTGGTTACTGCCAAAAAAAATAGTAGTGGCGCACCCCACCCCTGGTGCGCCACTAGTAATGTCACTATTAGTGGAGCACCTGTTTATGGTGCGCCACTGCTATATAGAAGTGGCGCACCACATCTCTGGTGCGCCACTAATAGTGATATTATCTATAGCCGTTTTTCTAGTAGTGCAAGCTGGTGCCCTACAGGATAGGACGACCCAATGGAAAAGAAACAAGACCGCCCAAGACACCTAGGAGCTCAGGGACAACACTGTCCGCGACGCGGATGCGGCCGATGAGTGGCGTTGAGAGGGTGAGTCCCGTGCCCGTCAGGTGGAAGCGCAGATCGCCCTTCATGAGTAGGAGCTCCGGACACACGAGGACGCAGGTGCTACACACGAGCAGCGGTATGTTACCCGTGAGGAGGAACTGGCAAGGATGGAGGAGGCAGTCGCCGGCCGGGAGGCTGACATGGCCATCCGGGAGCGGGGGGGCACTCGAACCACCTCTGACCAGGAGCTGGAGCGTGAGCGCCTCATGTCCCTGGAGACCCAGGTCTCCCCCAATAGGTCTGCCTTCGAGAGGGCGCGCGCGAAGGCCAACACCCAGGGTTGCCAGGGAGCAGGAGGCCCTCTTGAAGGAGAACCGTGGTATGCTGGAGTGGCAGGAACCCGACGAGCTCCAGAAGGAGGTCGATGGGCTCAAGACCCAGCTCCAGGATGCTCAGAGGGACCTTGAACTTGCCCTCAAGGCCAAGGAAGATGTCGAGTTGGAGCTAGCGTCACTCCAGGAGCAGGTGGGTGAAGCCACCGAGGCCGTGCGAAAGGCCAAGGACGATGCTAAGGAGGTGCAGACGATGTAGACACAACGCGCCAAGTTGTTCCCGGGCCTCGCCACGCGCGTCGACGGAGCGCTCAACCGCTTTGTCGAGGACATCCCCACGCTGCCCCGTGCAGACTACAATGGCGGCTACCTTGACTTCTTCACCAAGGTGGTGGAGCCGCTGGAGTCGGGAGTCTCCAAGGTGGACGACGCAATCGAGAGAGGAGCCCGCGAGCTCATGGACTACACGGTGACATGTGTCTTCTCCAACCTTCTCCGCTAGGATCATGCGTTCGACGTGGTGGAGCCGGTGCCCATGGAGCTCTAGGAATTGCTCAGGAGGGAGGTGCGTGAGCACATGGACTCCCTGATTGAGCGGTTCGTGCAGGTCGAGCCCTCAGAGGAAGGTGGCAGCCTTGGCGTGGACGTCCGTGGCGACGATGATGAAGACAGTGCCTCCTCTGCTTGTGGCTTTTATCTTTCTTTCCCTGCTGCACCATGATTCACCATGCCCCGTGGGGGCGTTAAGACAATTGGTTGTTGTAATCCTACCCTTAAGTTTTAATATTTTGCTGTTTTATCCTCTGTTTTCTTATGATATTCGTTTCCCTTTTTTGCATTGCCTTATATCTCTACGTTGCTTGGACCCAGCTCCCGAGCGGGCTCCGACCGTTGCTGGTATGTTGTGGCATGGTCGAACAACGCCAGAGGGTGTGGGGCTCCGGGGGGTGGTAAGGTCTTGTGAGGCGCAATGCTCGGAATGCCTCCCTTTGACGTGCAAGCGGCTCGCGCCAAGGAGGAAACAGAGGAGCCCAACAAGGTAACAAGGGAGAAAATCTCAAGGGGGCATAATGAATTCGCAAAGTGTTTGGACTTAGCTTCCTTCGGAGCCCGATGCCTGGCGCGCAGTGACTTGGGGGACAGATGCCTTCCGAGGTTAGGACCCGTGAGACCTTCGATAGTACTTGGCGCTTGGCAGCCGTTGTGGCTAGCCTTGTGAGGCAATGCCCGCGAAGTTCGTTGAGCCTTCATACCTGTGGCAGTAACATGCCAACGAACGGTCGAGCCACATACGCTTGCTAGTTCACTTGTGGGTGTCACGCGAGGAGACAAGCCACCAAGGACCTTGGTGAGGTGACGTGCACGGGAGCAGGCTCGCGAGCCAGAGCTTAGTCACTTGAGTTTTGCAGCGCTAGCACTAACCCAAGCACAAGCACCGTGTCCAACCCCCGCTTGTGTGAAACGCACGCAGGAAATTGCGAGCGCGAATGGCTCAAGGAGCCAGAAGATAGCACTTACCAAGCACAGAATATACTTAAGGAAGCATTAGCTTTACTACTGCATGGAAAAGTTTGTTACACAACCAAAAGGAGACAGTGCTGTCATGCTGGATACGGGTTAGCTTGAGGCTGTGGCCAAGAGGCACCCCTCAAAAGATTACAAAAAAGCTGTCGTGATGGACACGGGTCAGCCTGAGGATGATGCATCTGAAAAGCGCCCTCATGTCAAAAATCCGCCATGACTGAGCATGTGGCCCCACTTGGTTGTTAGCGGGGAGCTCCTGCAGCCTCGTGGGGACGCATGTATAGAGTCCCGGGGCATGTACAACCCCCAGACATTCTTTACTCCGTGAGTTCACTCATAGAACTTGCGGAGATGTTGGATGTTCTATGTGTTTTGTACTAGAACAACCTCCTCCATCTCCAACCATGCTGCGCCAGGCCAGGAAACATGGACGACCCTGTACGGGCCGTCCCACATGGGCGAGAGCTTATGGAGTCCTTCTCTGGAGAGGATCCGTCACAGGACAAGGTCGGCTTCAAGGGTGCGAGGGCGTATGTTGTGGTTGTGATAGCGATGCAATGCATGCTGATACCGTGGTGCACGGAGGGTAGCTTGGCAACATGCTTCCTCGAGAAGGAGCATATTAGCTCCCCGCAGGCTGGCCTGGTTGTGTTCGCTGAAGGCCAGGACCTACGGGGTCCCGTGCTTGAGCTCAATGGGAAGGACTGCTTCTGCCCCATAGACGAGGAAGAAGGGAGTTTCACCGGTAGTCTTGGTCGCTGTTGTATGTATCGACCATAGCACGGATGGGAGTTGATTTAGCCAGCCTTTGCCGCTGGCAGCGAGCGTCTTGCTGAAGCTTCATGTCTTCAGGCCCTTGAGGACCTCAGCGTTTGCTTGCTTGGCCTGGCCATTGCTTCAAGGGTGCGCCACGGAGGCATAACAGATTCGCATGCCGATGTTGTCGCAGTAGGACTTGAAGAGGCCACCGGTGATTTGTGAGCCGTTATCGGTGATGATGCGGTTGGGAAAGCCTAAGCGGCACACCAGGGACTTCGCTGGGATGGAACCAACGGGCACCACTTCCGCCCACTTGGTGAAGTTGTTGATGGCGACGTAGAGATAGCGGTAGCCTCCAGCTGTGCATAGGAAGGGACTCAGGATGTCCAGCTCCCAGACCATGAAGGGCCACGTGAGGGGGATGGTCTTGAGCCCTTGCGCTGGTTGATGAGTCTGCTTGGCATGGAACTGACAAGCTTCACAGGAATAAACCAGCTCGGTGGCATCTTCAAGCGATGTAGGCTAGTAGAAACTGCTGCGGAAAGCCTTGCCCACAAGGGTGTGCGATGAAGACTGATGGCCGCAGGCGCCACCGTCGATGTCAGCGAGCAGTTCGCGACCTTGCTACTCAGAGATGTCAGCGAGCAGGTGCCACCGTGTGTTTTTGGGGCATCTCATGTAGAGATCTCCATCCATGAGGTAGTAGGACGCGTCTTGGCGGGCCACACGCTCAACCTCGACGTAGTCTACCAAGAGAGTGTCGTTCTCCAAGTAGATCCTGAACTTTGCGGCCCAGTTCTCCTCCTGAGGCTCGAGCACCAGCAGCAGGCGAGCGCCTGAGGGTGGGCCGCAGTTTGGTGCACCTGTGGAAGGCGCAGGAGTCAGCTCCTCCTGAGGTGCCATGGTGTTGACGGCTGGTGGCATGGCCGATGGCTTCAGGAGCCGCTCTTCGAAGATGGCTGGATCCTCACGCTCCCGGCGCGATGCCTTCTTAGCAATTTCATCGGCTTCCTGGTTGCATCTACGGGGGATGTGCAGAAGTTCCATGCCCAGGAAACGCTTCACGAGCTTGTGCACCTCCTCGAGGTTGGCGGCCTTATGCTTGTCCTTGGGTTGTATCTCTTGTTGGAGGAGTTGACGAGAAGTTGCGAGTCGCCCTTGAGTAGCACCCACTTGACGCCAAGCGCGATGGCGGCCTGAGTCCACCGATGAGGCCCTTGTACTCAGCCTCGTCAGGTTCATCCATCAGGGGCATCATTCCCGTCGAAGTGAATGGTCCAACCATCAGGGGCATCATTCCCAGGCAGGAGGGACTCAGCCTTGTCAGGTTCATCCTGATGTAGGTTCGTCCATTCTGCCGTGAAGTCAGCAAGAGGTGCAGCCATGTTCGTCCTTGTAGTGAGGAACTCCAGCTCGAAAGGCTGCAATTCCACATTCCATTCCGTGACGTGGCCTGTAGCATTGGGGTTACTGAGTACCTGCTCCAAGGGGTATGATGTGATCACCTTGACGAGATGATCTTGAAAGTAGTGCTGCAGCTTCCTGGAAGCGACGCGGAGCGCGGAGAGTAGCTTCTGCTGCATCGGGTATCGCTTGCGCGCTTCTCGCAGCACCGTGCTCACGAAGTAGATGGGACGCTCGACGAGGCATGTGGTTGTGTTCATCGCCGCTTGAGGCTGATCGGGCAGCTCCTTGGGGATCTCTTGAGGGGGTGCCTCGGCACGCTTTGTTGTGGCTTCACGGGGCTTTGAAAGGACCTCAGGAGATGGTTCGGAAGGCTCATGAGGCTCAGGTGGCTCAGGAAGCTCGGAAGGCCCGGGCGGCTCGAGGGGCTCAGGAGGGTCAGGAGGCTCGAGACCAGCAAGCTTCTTCTTGACAGGGACTTGGTCTTCTTGTTCCACCACCAGGGCCGTGCTGGCCGTCTGGGGGTGGCTTCCAAATACAAGCGCAAGAGCTCGCTAGGTTGCGGGGCAACCATGATTGGAGGGCTCTTCATATACCTCTTATGGTCTGCAAGAGTTGCATCAGCTTCAGGGGTCCATTTGAAGGGACATGTCCTCTTTAGGAGCTTGAACAAAGGAAGATCCCTTTCACCGAACTTGGATATGAAGCGCCCGAGCGAGGCCACGCATCCGGTTTGCTTCTGCGTTTCCTTGAGGTTGCGTGGAGGTTGCATCTTCTTGATGGCTTGGATCTTCTCAGGGTTAGCCTCAATGCCGCAGTGGGAGACCAAGAAGCCAAGGAGCTTGTCTGAGGGGACTCTGAAAATGAACTTGGCTGTGTTGAGCTTGAGGTTGATCTTGCGCAAGTTGGAGAAGGTCTCCTCGAGGTCCGTGATGAGGGAATCCTAGTCGCGTGTCTTGATAACGATGTCGTCGATGTAGGCCTCCGCATTTCTTCCCATCTGCGGCCCCAAACCTTTATGCACGAGTCTCTGGAAGGTGGCTCCTCCACTCTTCAAGCCGAAGGGCATGTAGATGTAGCAGAACAATCCGCAAGGAGTTAGGTAGGCGGTCTTCTCCTCATGTTGCTTGGCCATCTTGATCTGGTGGTAACCTGAGAAGGCGTCCAGGAAGCACAACAGCTTGCACCCGGCTATGAAGTCCACAATCAGATCGATGCGCGGCAGTGGGAACTGGTCCTGGAAGCAGGCCTTGTTGATAACAGTGAAGTCGATGCACATCCGCCCATCTCCACTGTGCTTCTGGACCATGACAGGATTGGCAACCCACTTGGGGTGGAGTACCTCACAGATGAAACCTGTCTCTTAAAGCTTCTTAGTTGTTTAAACGATGAACTTCTGTTTGTCAATCGCCTGGCAGCGTGCCTTTTGTTTCACGGGCCGTGCATTTGGGCACACAGCCAGATGGTGCTCGATCACCTCCCTTGGCGCACCAAACATGTCTTATGGTGTCCAGGCAAACATATCAGCATTTGCCCGAAGGAAGGTGACGAGCTCGCCTTCCTATTTGATGGAGAGGCTAGTGCCAATGGTGACTGTGGGCCTAGAGCCACTTCTGTCCAGTGACACTTTCTTGGTTTCTGTGTGGTCCTGGGAGAACTTTTGCTTCTTCTTGGATGGCGCCGGCTCGAGGTTGTCCTCGTCAGCGGGATGGGCGATGGTGGCAGCCTTGTAGGCGCTCTCAAGGGTGCGCACCACATCCTTCTCATCACACCGGATGGTGATTGTGCCACCGCAGCCTGGCATCTTGACAGTGTTGTAGGCGTGGTGAGTTAGCGCCATGAACTTGGCGAGCGCGGGGTAGCCCAAGATGGCATTGTAGGGCAGGCTGATGTGCGCCACGTCGAAGTCGATGAACTTGGTGTGGTAGTTCTTGTGGTTGCCGAAGGTAACCGGAAGACGCACTTGCCCTAGGGGCAGCGTGTTTCCATCGGTCACACCTGACAATGGCATTGTGGGCATGAAGCGCTCATAAGGCACCTAGAGCACCTCGAAGGTTTCCACGGAGAGCACGTTGAGGCTTGCACCACCATCGATGAGGGTCTTGGTGACTGTGACGTTGTTGATGGTGGGCGTGCACAGTAGAGGAATGTTCCCCATAGCCCTTGTGGACTTGGGGTGGTCGACGGAGTCAAAAGAAATCGAGAACTGCGACCACTTGAGGGGCCTCGCGACGTCGACCCCGGGAAGCGGAAAATTCACCTCCCGGTACGACTACTTGAAATGGCAGTTTGAGGCGGCAGCCTGAGCTCCACCAAGGATGCACCCCACCTCACGAGGCTCCTCATAGCCTCCCGCATCTTCATCAGGCAGATAGTCCCTGTTGAGGCGAGGCCGGGAGATGTTGACTTGCAGGGGAGTGGCCTGCTGGGGCTGACCCAGCCAGCCCTGCCGGAAGTTGTTTTTTCCGTTACGGGCATTGTCTTTCTTGCGGTCGTACGAGCAACAGTCACCATGGCATCCATTGCGGTCATTGTTGTCATAGTGCCTTCCTTGCCGGTCACGTTGGAGCATCCTGAGCTCCTGGCAGTCATCGGTGCGATGAGTGTTCACGCTGCGGAAGGCACACGCGGGCCGTCCATCTTTCTTGGGGGTAAGCTTGTCGCAGTCACGCCCATGCTTCTACTCGGGCTCGGCTGCGAGCACAGTGGAGCCCTTACACTTGACGCCTTTGTTCTTGGCCTTGGCAGCATCGAGGACCTTGTCTGGATTGTTGCGGGCGAAGAGGCAGCCTTCCTCAGCCTTGGCACACCGGTCGGAGAGGTCGAAGAGCGTGGCGATGGAATCGAGCTCGTCATTGATGGAGAGCTTCTCGCGCATCTTGACGTCCGTGACACCCACAGAGAACACGAAGACGATTGTGGCTTCGGAAGCACACGGGATCTTGCTGTGCACCTGGCTGAAGCGCTGGATGTATCTGCAAAGAGTTTCGCCGGGCTGCTGGTGCACAACACGCAAGTCATTGTGGCTAAGAGAACACTCGTACGTGCCCTTGAAGTTGGAGACGAATTGGGTGCACATCTCGTACCATGTGGAGATGGAACTCTCGGGGAGGTTCATCAGCCACGAGCGTGCCACATCCTTGAGGGCCATGGGGAACTTGTTGGCCATGACTTTGTCATTGCTTCTAACGTCTTCGATGCCTATGGGGTAGAGCTGCAAGAACTCCGTGGGGTTGGGGGAGCCGTCATAGCGAGGAGGCAACTCCAGCTTCAAGGGTGTAGGCCACACCATGCGGCATAGCTCGGGAGTGAACGCTCGGCAGCCACCGCTGTTGGACGGGGAACCGCCGGTGAGAGCAGCGTGGTTCTGGCGCCCGGCCGCGGCGACGTCCTGTAGGGTGTGGTTCTGGCTCTTGCGCTGCCTCTCGAGGATGACGCGCGCATCCATGGGCACACGGCCGATGATCAGGCAGCTCGGATTTGCCTGCAGTGGGGAAGAAGCTCCATCGGATGGCTCTAGAGCGCGTGCACCATGACGATGGCCTAGGCCCTCGTCTGGCGGCGAAGGAGGAGGAGGCATGTATTGGCCTGCCCTCACGGCCTGCAATGGGGGAGGACGAGGCAGTGAGTTGGTGAAGGCCGGGACGTCCCCGACGGTGTTGACGAGCTCGGTGATGCACGCAAGCTATGCGCCGTAGCCAGCCAGAGTCGGGCAGTAGCGGAGTAGCGCATGTGCCATGAGGAGCGCGGCCTGCGGATCCGACACACTGCAATGACCATGCGAGGACTCGACGGCGCTGCGCGCAGTCAGAGTGTTTTCCTGCACGGAGGGGAGGGCGGAGGCGGCATGTGCCTCCCCGGCTAAGGGCTCGATGGCAGCACGGTGACCCTAGGCACGGTTGGTGTTGACAACGGGCTAGGTGCGGACATTCTGAGCCCGGTGCATGGCTCGCTCGCGGTGTGCGTCCGCCAGGGCGATGTTGAATGGAGGCGGAGACAAGCATACAAGCGCATCGCCCCTACCTGGCGCGCCCAATGTCAGAGATCGGTTTTATGCCTACGGGAAACCTCTCACATGAACCCAGTTCGAGCTTGGGAGAGCTTTATCCACCCACGGCATCACCTCAAATGCGACAAAGACATGTGTACAAAGCACAAGAGGGACACCGGAGTTTACCCAGGTTCGGGCCACCTTTCGTTCTAAAACCCTACTCCTACTTTGTGTGTTTTCTTCTTGGTTCGGTTGCACAAGTGTTACAAGCTATGAGGAAGAAGAAGAGCTCTCTAGAGAAAATGGGTGCTCAATCATCCCTCCCTCTATACCGTGGCAGTCTACCCCTCTTATCTTTTCCATGGGCCTCTCTTCCCAAAAAATCAGCTGGAAAAGGGCGACCACATGGCGGCAATTCGAAGGGGGATAAACCAACAGTCTTTCCTGGAAAAGGTAGTCTTCGGAGTGCCAAAGGGGCCGTCCATGACGCGCTCGTGGGCTCGCCGGTGACGTCCATCCTGGCGATCGGTGTCACGTTGGTCTCCTTGCACCAATTGGGTAAGTATTGTAAACCGCCATATGGGAGACAAGTGCTTGCCATCCTTTTATCACGAGAGGGGAAAGATTCTTCTACGACGCCCGCTGGCACCGTCCTTGCCTCCTCCGCTAGCGCTACATGTCATCCATGTGGAGGGCGGATCGTTGTGTGGTTAGTATTGAATGGCCCCTCCAAACAAAGGGCCTTGCGGGAAGCATCCTCGCGAGAGAGACATCGCGAGGCCTCTGGCTGCTAGTAGACGAGCGTCTTGTGGGACCCTCTTAGAAAAAGGTAGAGCCTCACGGAGACGGAGCCTCATTGGGTGGCCTCCAGAGTCTTCCAGTGTGCTGGGTGCCACACTGGGCCTTCTTAGCATAGACGATTGGCCGGAAGTAGATTGGCCGTGGTACCCTGGTTCTAGTGGACCGACATAGACCGACTCCTACCTGCATCTACTACTATTACTCAACCCATCGACCGATGTCTAGCATGCATCTAGAGTATTAAGTCAAAACGGAGTAATACTTTGAGAATGATGACGTGATGTTGACAAAGTATATGAATAAACCCCATCATTTTAACCTTAGTGGCAGCAATACAGTATGTGTCATATCCCTTTCTGTCACTGGGATTGAGCACCGCAAGATTGCACGCAGTACAATGCAACACTCCCACTTGAAGATAAATTAATCTAGTAATCCAAACCAAACCGATAGATCGGAGAGCTTTATTAAGCTATAACAATCATGCAAATAAAATACTAGCAAGTATTCAATATCTTTGCATGAATAATCTGAACATAAACCCACAATTCATCGCATCCCAACAAACACACCGACCAGATTGATTGCATAAGATAGATCACCGCGGGAATCGTGGTGATCTTGGCAATGAAGAACATAGAGAGAGAGATAGTCATCTAGGTACTAACGACGGACCCGTAGGTCTACGATGAACTACTCACACATCACCATGGGAGCAGCAAGGTTGATGTAGAGCCCTCTATGATTGATCCCCCCTCCGACAGGGCACTGGAAAAGGGCTCCAGATGGGCACACGGCAGAACAGAGACTTGCGGAGTTGGAAAAAGTGTTTCAGGAGGCTCTTTAGGGTTTTCCAGATATATGAGAATTTATAGGCCAGAGAACGATGCCTGAGGGCCGGGAATTGGCCCCAAGCTATTAGGGCGCGACCACCCCCCTGGGCGCACCCTGATGGCTTGGGGGCACCTCGTGTGGCCTCTGGTCTTCCTCTAAAGCTTCCATGCAGTACTGCAGGATGGTCCAAAGAGGACACATCAATCAAGGACCCTTCGACCAAACTATGTGCGATCCATCAATCGCAAACGGTATAGTTCAAGCTCCGTCGCCAATGACGAAAACCGTGTGCGATGGAGGAACCATCAAATACGATTCGGAAAAGACTTACGTGTGTGATGCATCGCATACAGTTTGTTCTTGTGAACTGTTTGTGATTATGGAATATAACAGAAACGGTTAACAAACTACATACTTGTGCGTAGTGCGGCATACAGTTCACTCGAACAAACTATTTGCGCTGACCCAGCAGAACACAAACGAGTTAGCCTAAGAAGGTGTGTGTGATACCTGGCAAACAGTTTGTTCATCAGAATTGTGTGGGAAGACCAATAATAACCAAAACGATTCATCCTGACAACCGTGTGTGTTGTGGGTACCCGGCAAATAGTTCATTCATCAGAATTTTGTGGGAAGACCAATAATAACCCAAACGATACATCCTGACAACCTGTGTGTGTTGTGAGCAGACGGTTGCTGCTAATAATTGTATGAGATATGATTTGCTCTGTTTGCACAACATCTATATGCTCTGTCTACAGAACACCAACACTATTATTGCATAGCCAACTTGAACATGCAGTTACATAAGTGACTACACAACACATGTACATTGCTCAATATAAATTTACAAGAAGTAGACGATCACCAAATCATACTGTTCTTCTGACGACGGTTGCCGACACTGCTCTGCTTGTGCCTATCCCTCGCCATCTGCAGGAAGGAGGCACTTCCTCATGTCAGTGATCCTCCTGTACATCTCGTAGCTTGTGTACGTGTCCTTGGCCGCGTACTTGATGTGTTCTTCATCCAGTTCGTTCAACTAGGCCTTGGGCCAGGCAGACTTGTCCTTGTGGCACTAAGCCTTCATGTCTCTGTAGTAGGGGTCGATGATGGCCGTGGCGAGGTCAACCAGGGAGTCCTTCTGCTTCTTCTTCTCCCCGCCCCAACCCCTATACTGACCTTGGATGTTGACAAGTTTCTGGCACGACAAGCCCGAAGTCTTGAGAACCTTTAGATCATTGTTGGTGTCCACCATTGCGAACCTATAGTCAGGGCTATTGACAAACCTGGCGAAAAGCTCGCAAGGCCTTGTGGCTAGGCAGTAGTGGCAGAAGAGCACGTGATGGCGCACGCACAACTGGGCGATGGAAACCTTCTGATCATGCCCGGCAGGACCGCCGGTGTACTCGAGGTCGAAGCCGACCACTTTGTACTTGCCATCCTCAGTAATCTACTACTGCAACATGTTGATGAAGTTCACCACCACGACCGGGTCGTTGTTGTACACCACCGAGACGTCCATCTTCCTGATGTGGGTGTCCACTTTGACAATTTTTGCGAACTGCCGCTTGGTGCCGGCAGCCGCCATTGAATCCACACGGGAAGGTTGAAGCGATGAAGAGATCATGGATATGCTTCTTGTGTTGTGTGGCTCGATCGGAAGGTGGAAGAGACGAAGGTAAATGGCTGCGGGTATAAATTGCGCCGGACGGCCTGGAATTTTGGCACGTCCGCATGGCATTTTTTGCAGGGCTTAACTGCATGGTGACGCCGGGAGCAGCGCAATCGCATTCATATAGCGCCACGAACATATGTGATCAATCGTGCTTGGACGCCGGCAGAGCGGGCGCGCACGGACGCGAGCACAGCGTGCCGCAGCCGCTTCAACCGCCTCATGCGTAGATTAATTCGCGACGCTGCGTACAGAACGACCATTTGCTTTGTAATAAAATGCAAATTGTTTTTTTATTATTAACCATTTGTGTACTTGCCACCGTGTTGCCACCCGAGGATTCCAGTGCACGCTTCGGGAGCGCGCAGGTTCCCGTGCAAGCTTCCTGCCCGGCTCGACAAAATTCACCAAACACCCAATGCTTTGGGAGCGTGTGGCATTTCTTTTGGGCTTCACATTCCCGCGCAACCGCGTAGGAATGCCCGCAAGCTTCCCGGCTAGCTCGCCTTGGCAGCCTGCTTTATAAACCCTCACAGTCGGCGTCTCCACATCGCATTCATCCCCTCCTTGCTGATAACCCACAAGTATAGGGGATCGCAACCGTCTTCACGGGTAGTATTTCACCCTAATTTATTGATTTGACAAAAGGGGAGCCAAAGAATATTTATTGGCCTTGATAGTTGAGTTGTCAATTCAACCGCACCTGGGATATCTCTCTGCAGCAAAGGTTTAGTAGCACAGCAAATAATAGTAGCAAAAGTAACAGTAGTAGTGATAGCAGCAATTTTGTAGCAGTTGTGACAGTAGCAGTAGCAATAGGAACTTAGCAAGATTCAGTATATGTGAAGCGTAGGCATGTGGATCGGTAATGGATATGGATTTAGAAGACATTGATCATATAGTAGTTACACAGTAGGGCGACACAGAACTAGCTCCAATTCGTCAATGTAATGTAGGCATGTATTCCATACATAGTCATGCGTGCTTGCGATAGGAACATGCATGACATCTTTTGTCCTACCCTCCCGTGGCAGCGGGGTCCTATTGGAAACAAAGGGATATTAAGGCCTCCTTTTAATAGAGAACCAGAACAAAGCATTGACACATGGTAAATACATGACCTGCTCAAACTACGGCAATCACCGGAAAGAATCCCAATTATCGTCACCTTGGGGTATGCGGAACAAGACACGTAATAGGTGCATAAAACTTGCAAGGTAGGATCAAAATCAATCTTATTTTCGTGAAAACATAATATGTTCATATCTGAAATCATGGCACTCGGGCCCTAGTGACAAGCATTAAGCATAGCAAAGTCATAGCAACATCAATCTCAGAACATAGTGGATACTAGGGATCAAGCCCTATCAAACTTAACTCGATTACATGATCAATCTCATCCAATCCCACCGCTGTCCAGCAAGCGTACAAAGGAATTACTCACTCCCGGTGGTGAGCATCATGACGGTGTTGATGGAGAACGGTTGATGAGGACGAAGGTGACGTTTTCCCCTCTCCGGAGCCCAAAACAGGCTCTAGATCAGCCCTCCCGAGGAAGAACAAGAGGTGGCGGCGGCTCCGTCCCGTGAAACGCGATGAAAACATCTCTCTAATTTTTTTCTCCGAAGATGTGATTTTATAGGACTGGAATTAGGGTCGGAGGAACCACGAGGGCCCCACAAGCCATCAGGGCACGACATAGGGGGGCGTGCCCTGATGTGTGGTGGCCCCCTTGGCACACCCCCTCCGGCAGGTCTTTGCTCCATAATTCATTATAATTCTCAAAAAAAATTCACAAAAAGTTTCGTTCGATTCCGAGAACTTTTATTTCTGCACAAAAATAACATGAAGGTAGTTCTGCTGAAAACAGCGTCAGTCCGGGTTAGTTTCATTCAAATAATGCAAATTAGAGGTCAAAACCAGAGCAAAAGTGTTTGGAAAAGTATATACGTTGTAGACGTATCAACTCCCCCAAGGTTAACTCATTGCTTGTCCTCTAGCAGTTTAGTTGACAAACTGAAAGTGATAAAGAAAACTTTTACAAACTCTTTTGTTCTCGTCTTTATACACATGCTTAGCTAGTGTTCAAGTTTTTGGCATAAATCATAAATGACCACATCCATGATAACAATTAGGCATCATATCAACTCATGGCAATACATAACCAACTAGCAAGCAAATAATAAGATATCTCACATGCCAACACTTATCAAAATGATCATAATATAATATGGTGACATGGTATTTCGCTAGCCCTTTCTGAGACCGTAAAACATAAATGCAGAGCACCTCTAAGGTTCAAGCAGCGACTAAACATTATAATTCAGAATAGAAAAGATCCAATCATGCTTGTATCCAACATTAGCTAGACTCAATGCATAAAAATAACAATAGTGCTCTCCGGTCTGGTGCTTTTTGTAACAGGATGATGACTCATGATAAAAATAATATAGATAGGCCCTTCGCAGAGGGAAGCATTGATTTGCAGAGGTGCTAGAGCTCAAGTTTTAAAACAGAGTTGGAATAAGTTTTTGAGTGGTGCACTTATCCTGTCAACGTCACGACAAAGGTTTTCCATATCTTCCATGCTAAACTCGTTATTGGCGGTTCCCAAATAGAATAGTAAAGTTTAGTCCTATCCACCATCCATACACAAACCATAGCTGACCGAATCCACGGATGCCTGCCAACATGTCAACTGTCCCAAGGAGTTTGGTTTAATTAATTTTTTTAAAATTATGCGGGACTGGGCATCCTTTTACCAGCCTCTCTCGTGCAATGACGACTGATGACCCACAAGTATAGGGGATCAATCATAGTCCTTTCGATAAGTAAGAGTGTCGAACCCACTGATGACCCACAAGTATAGGAAATGACAAGCGGTTTTCAGCAAGGTAATTTCTGCAAGCACTGAAATGGTAGGTAATAGATAGTTTGATAGCAAGATAATTGGTAACGAGCAAGTAATGGTAGCGGTAAATAAGGTCCAACAAGGTAGCCCAATCCTTTTGTGGCAACGGACGGGCCAGAACAGTCTCTAGTAATAGGCAAAGTGTTCTTGAGGGTACACGGGAATTTCATCTAGTCACTTTTATCATGTTGGTTTGATTCGTGTTCGCTACTTTGATAATTTGATATGTGTTTGGACCGGTGCTTGGGTGATGTTCTTACTTGAATAACCTTCCACTTATGATTAACACCCTCGCAAGCATCCGCAACTGCGAGAAAAGTATTAAGATAAAATCTAACCATAGCATTAAACGTTTGGATCCAAATCATCCCCTTACGAAGTAGCGCATAAACTAGGGTTTAAGCTTCTGTCACTCTAACAACCCATCATCTAATAACTACTCCACAATGCATTACCTTAGGCCCATTAATGGTGAAGTGTCATGTAGTCGACGTTCACCTGACAACACTAAGGTAATCACAACATACGTATCATCAAAATATTGAACACATATCAAATTCACATGATTACTTGCAACATGACTTCTACCGTGACCTCAAGAACAAAGGTTACTACTCACAAATAATATTCATGCTCAAGATCAGTGTCGGTGCACGGATGCTCACGATCACCTATGGGACCAGAGGTCGCTTGTGGTTCGGCAAGGGGGGTCACGTTGCACGAAGAGCAAAGATCATGAGACGACGCAACGATCAGGGGTCAGGCATTTTACCCAGGTTCGGGCTGCTGCTAAGCGTAAAACCCAACTCCTGCTTTTTGGTGGATTGATTGGAGGAACACGAAGAACGCAGGGCGTCTAACCCCGGCAAGGGCTGCTGCCTGGGAAAGAGTGGCTGTGCGAGTACAAGCGTTCGGGGGTTCCAGTCGCTAACCTTGAGCTAGGTTGCCTTGGGCCTCCTTTTATAGTGCAAGGGGTTACCAAAGTGGAAAAACAAACATTATCCATCGATTAGATAGCTAAGCAGAGCTATCATACCTAACTCTGGCATTTAGGACAAAATGCCATGATTACCTGCCTAGGTGGCGCTTGGGGGTGCATCCCCGACAAGCCCTTGCCACCGCTTGGCTGGTCGCCGCTTGAGATCTTGACACGCCGCATGGCGGGTGTCAACCGGGCGTAACTTGCCTTCCGGAGTGTTGCCACGTGCTTAGCGAGAGCTGATTAGCCGCCTGAAGGCTCGACACCGCATCGATAAGTGACAGTCGTAGGGATGCGGTGGAGCGTTGGTTGGTTGGCTCGTGCCTGTCAGGGGGTGGCTTGTCGGGTCTAATGGAAGGTGCATTCCTCTTGGTCCCTGGCAGCATCAGGGACATGCTTGGCGCGTCACAGCCCAGGCTTGGGTTGCCGCATTGTGTTTGTTGGAGTCTTGGTCTTGATTGCTGGCGGGGTTCTCTGCTCTACCGCCTATGCATAAGTTAGGGGCACTGGGTACCCCTGTACTAGTGCACCGACAGGAGCCCCCGGGACTGGCCCACACGTGCTCGCCAAGTGCCATTGGGTCAGGCTCAAGTTTCATGCACATGCGTGCAATGTGAGGGAGTAACTGTCGATTTATTGGGCAGCAGTGACCCACCACCTCAGGTCGTTTCCTCCACGCGCGCCGCATGCATAGTGGGGAGTTAGCGACGGGCGCTCGTGACTTAAAGTCCTGATCGTGGCAGAAACCGCAGCGCCATGGATTGGAGCAATGGGGCGGTTACCTGTTCGCCCGTGATCTTGGGTGATGGAATTGGTGGAGATGGGCGGCCACCCTTGGAGTGGAGGAGAGCCAGCCCCCCGCATTCCTCCCTATAAATTGGGGGGTTGCGAGGTGCGATGCTCATCCACCCTTTTCTTCCTCCTTGAGTGCAATCTCACAGAGCTCGCCCTTCTCCTTCTTCGTCTTGAGTTGCGCTCGCCGCTAGTATGCCTAGGGGACGAGGGCATCCTCCGGCCTCCGCCTCAGCGGTGAGGGGTTCCCGTTGGGATCATGCCACCGCTTCAGCCGCGGAGGCGACGGGTGGCTCAAGTGCGCGTGGCGGTGAAGCTAGTAGGGGTCGCAGTCGACACGGAGTCCATGGTCGGTGGAGGCGGAGCGCTGCTTCACTCCCTCCTCCAATGCTAGACCCTCCTCTTGACGAGACCCATGCTGAGGGAACGGCGCTGGAGTTCGTCAGCAAGTTGCGTGGCCCCCTCCGAGGCCACCTACGCCTCCCTCCCCCTTTCGCACGGGTGATGGAGGTTGACAAGCCCACCGTCCCATGGGTGCGGGCGCATGGTAGTTGTAATGGCGCCGCACGGGTGGACGTCGAGTACCCGGAACGTCGCGTCATGCTTCTTAGGCGTGGGTGGAAAACTTTCACCCGTGCCCATAACCTCATGGAAGGGCACATCCTCCGCTTCAAGATGATGGAGGCCGACCTGCTCTCCGTCAAGATCTACGGGCGTTCGGGCACCCGCCTTGGCTGCTGTGAGGTGAGCTCGAGCGATGCTGAAAGCTCCTCCTCGAGAGATAGCGACGAGGAGGACAGTGTCGGTGAAGACGATGACGACGAGTCCCAGGCCATCAAGTCGGAGTACGATGACCTGGGCTCTGACTGATCGTCGGCCATACCATCACCGTCATCGCGCTCCTCCTCCTCCTCTCGACAGATAGATTTGCCGGGGGTTCCCAGTTGGGGCACTGCCTCTTCTTCTCATATGGACCCAGGCAGGATCGTGGACTTTAGCTTGGCCTTCCCTCCCGGTGGGGTGTACGTCCGCGCAATGCTGGTCCTGACAGGGTCAGGCTAGGCTTCTGTTAGGGGTCCCCCTCTGCTCTTTTTCTTTTTGTAACTTGCCCCTAGGGGAGAAAGCCAAATAAAGAGTTATTAAAAAGAGGTGCCTCCTTATGTAATCTTCATCCCATTTGTATCGGAAATGAATGAGAATAGAATGCTATTTTCTTTCTGCAAGTACTGTCCCTATCCTTTCCTTATTTGTACTGCATCAGTATGTTTTGTCTCTACCGCGTGGAGCTGCTTGTCGGGTCGTCATTCGAACCACAAGTGCCAGAGTGGGGGGCGAGCCCCCAGCAATAGGTTGTCATTGTTCCCCTACAGAGCTCCTTGTCAGTATAGGCGCTATCATCCCCGTGAACAAGGACAGGGGGGACAGCTCGCCCGACAAGGATTTTCTCCACGTGGGTGACTCCACATCCCACAGTAAGGAAGATACCAAGGGTTTCCTTGAGAAAACGAGACGTACCGAACTGGAAATATGTGATACGCTTATCTTTTCCAGGCAGTATCCCCTTTTCATGCGTGATGGGCCGCCTCCTTTGTTTTCTTGTTTCCTTCCCCTGTTTTCTTGATGGTAAAGCATGTAGGGTGAGGGCAGTAACAAAGATTATGGTCTCATCAAGCATTCTAGAAAATCTTAATAACTTAAAGGTGCCAACATTGCAGTCATAAAAATGCGTAATGAGCATGTAAGGATGATGATACGACGCAATGCCTAGCTTTATTACTGTTGCGCAGGGTCTTCGCCTGGCTTTGTACAAAGGGTTACATGCAACATCGGCAAGGCTTGTACAAAAGGTGGCTTCCGGGAACTGAGCCCGGCAGCCGCGCCTTACGGGTAAAACTTATGAAGATGCTCAATGTTCCATGAGTTCTGCACCTTGGTGCCATCTTCGGTCTACAGACGGACTGCGCCAGGTCTGGTGACTCGTACAACCCGGTAAGGGCCTTCCCACTTCGGCGTCAACTTGTTTGTACCCTTGGCGGACTGAACGCGCCGAAGGACAAGGTCGCCTTCCTCAAGGCTCCGGGCCTGAACTCTGCGGCTATGATAGTGGCGCAGAGCTTGCTGGTAACGTGCAGCACACACAGCAGCCCAGAGACGATCAGCCTCTTTATTCCCAACTCTACCGCGATTCTAAGCCCGGCAAGGAGCCCTTCATACTCAGCGGTATTGTTGGTGGCTTCCTCCTGGGGAAAGTGCATCTGGACGACGTACTTGAGGTTCTCTCCGGTCGGGGCGACGAGGAGCACGCCTGCTCCAGCGCCCTGGAGAGAGAAGGCACCGTCAAAGTACATGATCCAATCCTTTGGCGCCTCTTTGCCGGGGAGGATTGTCTCTGGAGCTTCATCATCTGGCGTCGGTGTCCATTCTGCAATAAACTCCGCCAAGGCTCTGCTTTGAATGGTAGAAGTGCTCTCATACTTTAATCCGAAGCTTGACAACTCCAGTGCCCACTCAACTATCCTGCCAGTGGGTTCGGGGTTTCTCAGTATGCGTTGCAGCGGGAAACGGGTGAAAACTGTTATCTCATGGGCTTGGAAGTAATGGCACAGCTTCCTCAAGGCCATGATGAGGCCGAAGATCAGCTTTTGTACTCCAGAGGGAACTGACAAAGTACACGGGCCACTGCACCATTTTCTTCTTTGCCACTTCCTTAGTCTCGCTGTCAACAATTTGTTGAGATCCCCCTTGACCTGTGTCGAGCATTGCCACGGAAGTTTCTTTCTCGCTCCCGGCAGCACCAGCATCGGCTGCTGAATCTTCATCCACCCCCCGCTGCGCCACCAGTGCTACACTAACCACTTGATTTGTTGCCGCTAGATATAGTAGCAACGGCTCTTGCGGTTTAGGAGCGACTAAGGTGGGAGCAGATGATAGATATTCCTTTAGGTCTTGCAGTGCTGCATCTGCTTCCGGGGTCCACTTCAACGGGCCAGCCTTCTTCAGGATTCTAAAGAATGGCAAAGCGCGTTTAGCGGACTTGGAGACGAACCTGCTCAACGCGGGAACACATCCGGTCAGGCGTTTGATATCTTTGATGGTCTTGGGCGCTTGTATCTGCTCGATCGCCTTGATCTTGTTGGGATTCGCTTCTATTCCTTGCTGAGACACGAAGAACCCAAGCAGCTTGCCGGATGGGACACCGAACACACATTTTTCAGGATTGAGTTTCAGGTTGATCATGCGCAAGTTTGCGAAAGTTTCCTCCAGATCTTGTATGAGAGTGGCTTCATCCTTGGTCTTGATCACGATGTCATCCATGTACGCTTCCACATTTCTGTGCAGCTGAGGTCCAAAACCAATTTGAACAGCCCTGGCGAAGGTTGAACCAGCACTCTTTAACCCGAAGGGCATTCGTACAAAGCAGTACGTGCCGCAGGGAGTTATGAATGCGGTCTTCTCCTCATCTTCCTTGTTCGTAAATATCTGGTGGTAGCCGGAGTAGGCATCCAAAAAAGAAAGCAAGTCATATCCGAAGGTGGAGTCAACAATTTGATCTATGCGCGGCAAGGGGAAAGGGTCCTTTGGGCAGGCCTTGTTCAAGTCAGTGAAGTCGATGCAAAGCCTCCATTTCCCATTTGCCTTTCGTACCACCACCGGGTTTGCCAACCAGGTTGGATGCAACACTCCTCTGACCAAACCAGCTGCTTCAAGCTTCTTGATTTCCTCGGCAATGAACTACTGCCGCTCCATGGCCTGTTTCCTAACCTTTTGCTTGATGGGTCGGGCATGAGGGCGGACATCAAGGTGGTGCTCGATTACCTCCTAGGAACACCGGGGATGTCAGATGGTTGCCAGGCAAACACATCGACATTCTCCCGCAGGAAGCCAACGAGCGCGCTTTCCTATTTGTCAGTAAGGGTAGCAATGATGGTTAAGGTACCACCAGTGCCATCCTCCCTTGCCGGGACCTTCTTCGTCTCAGGGTAGGTGACCTTGGTCTTCTTGCCAGTGGAGCTTTCCGGCAGGTCATCAGCAGGTGCCGCGCACTCCGAAGAGGCGCGCTTCCTGGAGTCCTTGCCGGTGTTCCTGCCAGGCTTCTTCATTTTCCTTGTATCCTTGGCGGGAGCTGGGATTTCTGTGGCTTCAGCTGCTACCGCATCGCGATACATCTGGTCCACGCAGATAACCGCGTTCTTCTTGTCGGATGGGATGGAAATGACCCCGATGGGCCCTGGCATCTTCCATGTATGTAGGCATAGTGGGATGCCGCCATGAACTTTGCCAGAGCTGGGCGACCAAGCATTCCGTTGTAGGGCAGTGGGATTTCGGCGACGTCGAATACTATCCTCTCTGTCCGGAAGTTCAACTCTCCGCCGAACGTCACAGGCTGAGTGATCTTTCCCTTTGGTCGGCTCCTGCCGGGGTTGATTCCTTGGAACATACCCATGGCTTCGAGCTCTTCATCAAGGATCTACAGTTTCTCAGCCACTCTAGGAGAGATCAGGTTCAGCCCGGCCCCACCGTCAACTAACATCTTAGACACTTTGAGGTTGCGAATTGTTGGGGAAACCAACAACGGCAAACATCCAACCGTAGTGGTACAGTCTGGATGATCCTCTTTGTCAAAGATGATAGGCGTGCGGGACCACTTAAGTGGTTTCCTTGATTCCGCAGTTGGTTCCACAGCATTGACTTCGTGTGCCTACTGTTTGAGCTGGCGGCGAGAGGAGTGCAAGGACGCTCCCCTGTCAACGCACATAGCTTCAGTTGCCTTCTGGAACTCCCTGTCGCTGGAATCCTCATCATCGCTCATATCATATGTTTCCTTCTTCTCTCGGCCTCTGGCGGGTTTTTCCTTTTGCTGCGGGGTTTTGCCGCGCCTCTGCCGCCACGGCCCTTCCCGGCAGCGCCATCCTGGCCTTTTTCCTTGTCGTGTTTCTCATACTCGGCCCTCTGTTTCTCAACAAGCTGCTCGAACTGTCGGCATTCTTGGAGATCATGGCCCTTGGTGCGGTGAATCTTGCCGTACAGCCCGTCGGATCTCTTGGCCTTCTCAGTGGCAGCAGCCTCCTGGCAATCAGCGCACGCGGCTGCTCCCTTGCCGGGAGTTTCGGCTTTCGCCTTTTTGCCGGTACTGAGGTCTCCGGAGCTCTCGACAACCAGCACTACTTTTCCCTTGCGATTTTTGTTGTGCTTCCTATTCCTTCCCTTCAGGTCGGGGGCATCGTCGTCATCATCAGAGTCCACTTCGACGCCCGCCACTTCTCCGGGAAGTCGTCTCCCTTCTTCAGCTCAAGCACACTTATCTGCCAAGGTGTAAAGCTCATTGACAGTCTTGGGGAGCTTGACATTCATCTTGGCTCGCATCCTTCTGTTGCGCACGTTCGAGTGGAACGCGGCAATCACTGCCACGGGATGGATCTCAGGGATGTTGCGATGAACCCGGCTGAACCTCTGGATATACTTTCTCAGAGTTTCTTCCTCCTTTTGTGGGAGGACTTGGAGATCGCTTGGCTGTCCTGGCTCTTGATGACCACCGGTGAAGGCGCCAACAAACTCGTTGCACAGATCAGCCCAAGAGGAAATGGAATTCTCTGGCAGGTGCATCAACCATGATCTCACATTTGGCTTGAGCGCCAAAGGGAAATTGTTGGCAAGCACCTTCTCATCTCTTCCTCCCGCAGCTTGCACAGCTATCATGTAGATGCCCTAGAACTCCGTGGGGTTTAGCTTCCCGTCATATTTCTCTGGTAGCTCAGGCTTGAAGGCTCAGGTTGACGGCCAGCAGACCCGTCGCAACTCGCTAGTGAAGGCAAGGCAACCAACCTCGTAAGGAAGGTACCCGCCGACACTGGGCGTGGGGTCGCCAACGTCTGGACCGTTGTGCCTGTCGGATTGATGGTGTGCTGCACGACGTCGCTCGATGGTGATGCGTGCGTCTTCCTTCCGCCGGTCTTCGAGAAAACGCCGCTAGTCCCGGCAGTCGTGCGGACCAGACGAGACTATGGACGCCTCGTCGCGGTCGTCAGCATGTGAAGCTAGCTGGGGCTGCCTCTGGGCTTGTTGCCGCGGAGGGGACTGCACTGTTGGGTTGGCCCCTTCTACTCTCTCGCCGCCCTGGGCCGCCACTGCTATCCGCGTACGTCGCGACGGCTCTCCATGCTGGGTCTTGTTGGCTTGAACGAAGGAAATCAGGCTTTGAATGGTGGCTCTCCTTTTATCCATCTTATCAGCTGCTGGCATGAAGTTGAGCAGCATCTAGACTCTCACCATGGCCTCCTCTGTGGTGCCAGGCATGGCAAAAGAGGTGGACCTTGACGTGGCTCGACTCTTGGTAGGACCAGGAGAAGCTTCGCCGTGTCCTTGATACCGCGCGCCACTCGCTGGAGCTTTCTGGTGAGTTGTGGGCTGGTCGTGAGGAGCTGCGGCTCCGCTGGGCGCCCCGTCTCGCTCCGCTCGGGGTGCACGCCCAACAATCTCGCTGGCGACGGGTGCGGCCGGAGGGTCACGGCTCGCACCGAACTGGGCGCTGCTGCGGTGGCCTTAGCCATCCACGTGGCGGGGAGGTGATGAACGGGCGTTTCCTCCGTCCATGGTGTCGAGGCCGAGCTCGCCATGTTGTTGCTTTGGTAGCTCCCCTCCGGCGCCTCCCGCTCCATCCCTTATCGGGAGAGGCCGGACAGGGGCGCCGCCTATGCCGACTGCGTCGCCCATGACGCCCGCCTCGGTCGCAGCCGCTGCGGCACCTATGGCGCCGACGGCCGCGTGTGAGGGAGCCTTCGAGGACGAGGGATGCGCAGCCATGTTGATTTCTTCTTTGGAGCCAATGTTGAAGAAGATGATGATGAAGACTGATCCGCCGTTCACGAACTTGGGTTCGCGGAAATGATGCATGCCCCCTACCTGGTGCGCCAAAGATGTCGGTGCACGGATGCTCACGATCACCTATCGGGGGGGTCACGTTGCACAAAGAGCGAAGATCATGAGACGGCGCAATGATCAGGGGTCAGGCATTTTACCCAGGTTCGGGCCGCTGGTAAGCGTAAAACCCTACTCCTGCTTTTTGGTGGATTGATTGGAGGAACACGAAGAACGCAGGGCGTCTAACCGTATGGGGACCCCGACTCATAAGTCGTGATCACCGAATGTACGTGCACAGTGATCCCAGAGATCAATGCTCACCGAACACACAGAAACTGAATAACAAGAGTCTTACATCCATTACATACCGTTTTACTCGAATATGGCCCTTAAGGCCTACTCTTCATAAACTTGCAGCGGAAATCTTCAACGATAGCGTGAACCCATGCCATCTGCCTTAACCCTACAGGCATTCTGACTGGGAAACGTCCTAGCTCGCATGTTCGTCACCAAGGTAATCTTCATCATAACCTGATTTTTCATGCCTGGCCAATAAAATAACCAGTGGCAAGCCAATGAGTACTTTGAATGTACTCGCAAGCAACCCATGTTTGAAACAAGGTTCAACAGAGCATGATATAGCACTAATAGGTAAGTTTTGCAGAAAGCTGATTTTTGTGCAATGACATGATCAAGTATCTTGAGTAAGCATGCGTCAACAGGTTGCAGATATCCCTATGAACAAGTTACAGATATCAACATAAGCAAGGGGTTGAACATCTCATGTTCAGTCATCATGTCAAGTCCTCTGACTTGGTTCAAGTTTCATCTTTGTCACCAACACACACACCAGTTTGTGAAAACATCGGACGTAGTTTAAGCAGGACCTCCAACTGTCCATGACCGCGAACACGGCTATTCGAATAGTTTTACACTCTGCAGAGGTTGCACACTTTACCAACAAGACTCGGGAAACTTCCGTGTCATCCACGACTCGCGGTATATTACATACCCGAGGTAAGCACCCGAACAATGCCTTTCCCTTAGCGATACTAAACAAAGAGTCCACTCGATTGGTACCTAGCCCTCATGATGTACATCATACGAGCCTCGCTCCAGATCGTACCATCCATGAAGGGACCAACGTTGTTCCCGGTGCCTGTGAAGACAGGGCATGATCGTCCATTCCGGTACGACCCCGTATCAAGAGTGACCACGCCACTCCCGCCACTAGTAATGCAGGCTCTATGCTAGTACCCACCAAGGTAATCAACAAAGCCCCTCCCCATATAGGGGTAGAGTGGTTGTACATGTAAGGTTGGGACGGTCAGCAAATCTTAAATCTCTCCGTTTTCGAAAACACACACACAACTAGCTCCGGTACACCACTTCTTTCTCAAGTGGTTACCTAGCACAGCATCATCTCCCTCGGGCATTAGTGGCACCCGACGGGTTTTCGAAAAGTCTTTGAAATCATTTTTGTTTCCATCACCATGCATATTCCCGTCCCACTTTGCGTAGCAACTACTTAGCAACCTAACTACTCCCACCCGCACAACCCTCATAAGGAGGTAGGGTCATGCACGATGCAAGTATCAACGGTAAAGTATCGGAGGCATCCCACCGAAGTGGTCACCACATCATCATGATCAACATATCCAAATAAAGTGCTACATGACATGCATGAAAAAGGTTTCTTAACATGGTCAAAGGGCTGCTTGCCTGGCTTAGCAACGTCTTCGAGGTCTTCACATGCTTCTCGTCCAACTCCGAGCACTTCATCTACTTTGTCAACTATCGCCGGAAACAACCGCAATAAGCAACACAACAAGCAGAAAATAAAAGTGCTCTATAAATAGGAGATTTATTTTCCTTGGACACCTCTGGTCATAAGAAAAATAACCAAGGAGGTTTCATTGGACGTGGATCAAGGGGCGTTTTTGAATGGTGGAAATGAAGGAAATGATGATCCTACAAGATGTCCACAGAAAAATATTTTAACAAAAATAGGTGAATGCACCCATCATATAGGGCATGATTTTAGAAACATGTGGGAAGTGGTTTCAATGGATTTGGAGTTGGCATAATTTCCCTAGGGATTTTCAGAGTGAGTCATATATTAAGAAATGGTCCAATATTTGATACAGGAGAATAAGTGTAAGGAAAAATGTTCACCACTTAGTGCATGAATTTAGGCCCACCTAGGAATTAGAATCATGGCATTTGGAGTTAGTATAAATATCCTATGATTTTCCTAAGATGGATTAATGGAAAAAGGGGCTATTTATTTGGTCAAGCACAATAGGTGCATGGTAAAATGTTCAACAGGGCTAGACAAATAAGGCATGATATTTAGATCCTCTGGAATTTTGAATCACTATATTAGGAGTTGATATGAGAGCTCTAGGGATTTTACAAGTGGGCATTGCTTAATTCAAATTTGAATTAAATTTGAACAGCACAAATCTTGTGGTAAAAAAAATGGAAGTGGCACCATTAAGTAGGTGGCATTTTTAGGAGGATATAGAAATTTGAATCATCAAAATTGGAAGTTCTATGAATATTCTAGGATTTGTTTAGTGTTACTGGAAAATAGAAAAAGAGAAGGAAATACCTATGTGTTAGTGCATCTAGTGCCCCTTAGTGATTTTGGTGTATTGAAGACTTATAGGTTAAGAGACTAATGCGTTTGTAAGTGTACACAGGCTCTATAAGTCGCTGAGGAGTTTGATACGTTCGGAGATTATCGACCCCTAAAAATGTATGTCTTCAACTGAAGACTTTGGTGAAGACTTTGCTGAAGACTTTGGTATTCCCTGAAGACTTTGAAAAAGAAGAAGTTGGTGTGACCTTGAAGATATGAACGAGGACTATGAAGCGTGAACACTTTTGTTTTCGTAGTTTCATTTCTTTTCTTTGAGTCATAGGAAACACCGTACTGTTAAAGGGGCCGAGGTAATACTAAGGAAAATTTCCAACTGATGCTCAACTCAAAAGCCTCAACCTATCCAATCCTTCGAGTGAAGCCTTTGGAAATCTCTTGCAGTTCAGTCAAGTTCTTCAGTGACAGAGACGATGATCTTCTGGTCTCTGAGGAAATTGGTCTGACTGAGGAGTTAGGATTTCGCCAGTGCGAATTGCCTACAAGTGAGGAATATGATAAGCCTGAGGACTTTCATAGTCCGAAATTCCGACCATTGGTGTGCTAAGTGCCAGCTGTCCCCAATCATCCTATCCACATAACGGTCATATCATTGGGGGCATTTATGTCTTATCATGTCAGGTTGCACCCTGGCTATAAATAGCCACCCCCCACAACCACTAGTTGGTTGGCTGCTCTGAGAGAGAACTGACACTTGTCATTTGAGAGCATCCCATTCCTCGAGGACTTTGAGAGAAAATCATCAGTGAGGAAAAACCCCAAACCAAACCACCCAACCCAAAGTGATTGAGCATCACTGAAGAAATTGTTCCTGTGTGGAACTAACGCTTGTTACCTTTGAAGACTGTGTATCTTCCAGACGGTTAGGCGTCATGGTCTAGTGCATCCTGCAGTCAATTGGGGATCACGAAGTGACCTTGGTCTAGAGCATCCAGCAGTCAATTGTGGATCGCCAGGTGACCAGTTTGTGAGGGTTTTGGAAGTCTACCCTGAAGACTTACCACGAGTGTTGGGCGAGGTCTGTGTGACCTTAGCTCAAGGAGAATACGGTAAGGACTGTGTGTCCTTGGACTGTGTGTCCTCTGGTTTAAATACCAGGCCGCTCCAAACCAGACGTACGACTGTCATAGCAGTTGGAACTGGGTCATCAAATCATTGTCTTCATCGAGCTACCTGGTTCTATTTCCTCAACCCTTTCATTTCCTCGTATACTTGTTGATGAAATTGATCGTTACTGTTTGAAGAATTTGATTGAAGACTTTCTCAATTTCCTCACCTCAAATTCCTCAAGCTACCTTGTTCCTCACCTGCTTATCCTGTATCACGCTACCTGTAATCTGTGCATGCTTTATTTCATCATGATGACTTGCGATCGCTATGCTTCGTATGCACTTGAGTACTTATTCTGCTGCTAGTTATTCATCACATTTCAAATTCCTCAAGTTGAAATTCCTCAGTGATGAATTTGTAAAAATCGCCTATTCACCCCCCCCCTCTAGTCGATATAACGCACTTTCAATTGGTATCAGAGCAAGGTACTCCCTTGTTCTGTGTGATTTTGGTTTAACCACCTAGAGTTCTAGTTATGTCGACTGCAGGTATGATCAAGGTTTCCACAGGCTGTCCTACATTCGATGGGACGGACTACCCCTACTAGAAGAACCAGATGCGCATGAATCTTGAAGCTATTGACAACGATCTCTGGTATGTTGTGCAAAATGGTGTTCCCCGCACATCTCTGACTGTTACTGCTGCTGATGCGAAGAAATTCAAGCAACTCAATTCGCAAGCGAAGAATGATGTTGAGGATGTTGAGGATATATGAGTTTTCAATGTCCTCAACATCATTCACTTATTGCTAATTCTTCAAGTTGATTTTCATCTAAGTGAATGTGATCGGACCCGTTCCCCCTCTATGCTAAACTCAACCAAATCTGTTCACAAATTCTTCATATGCGTTCTACTTTGAAACTCGTTCAAAGTCTTCACTGTATCCTTGACAGCTGAAGAATTTGCGAACGAAAACTTGAAAATTTTCACTATCAAATTTTTCGGCGCTTCCCGCTCAAACAGTTCCGATTCCCACGACTGGATAAGCCACGATCCCCCACTATCTCCACTACTCAGAACTTGGGTGACACCTGTCGCGTGGAGAGCAAGGGTCAAGGGCAATCTGGTCCAAAATCTTCGGGCCAATTCGTTTTTACTGCCACTATATATACCCCCTCCCCTTCACTGTGCTCGAGTTACTCCTCACTCCCATCTCTCCCGAGCTCAAACCTAGCGCCGCCATTAAAATCATCACCGCCGGAGAGGAAGAGCTTCACTGCCTCGACCTCGCCGTCTCCGTACTCGCATCGGCCGCGGAAGTCTTCACCCCGCCGCCGCTGTAGCTGTCTCCCTCTGCCAAGCTAGGGCATGGGAGATCTGGACGGACGAACTTCCGAGATTTCATCTCTCTGTTCGTCGTGTTCTTCATCAGGGTAAATAAAATCTAATTTTACTGCCCTTGTTTGATCTTCATGTCTTCCACAAAATCCTCAAAAGTGTTTTTTCTTCAAGAATCATCTTCTTAAGCACCTTACATGTTTCAATCCCTTGATGTTTTTCTCTAAGTTATGATTTTCTTCAAGATTCCTCAATTGTGTGGATCTACATATTCGCACAACTCTGGAACCTAAGACAAAGAACACTTAGTGAAATTCCTCAAGACATCTATGGTCAAAATCCTCAACTTGATGTATTTTGAAAAATTTCTGAGAACGCATATGACCTCTTCAAATTCCTCGCACCTATACTCTGTTCACAGGTACAAATGTCTACTGATGAATCACTAGGTTCTCATCAACTTAACTCATTTGCAGCGTTTCTTGAGGAAAAATTGTATACATCTTCAGAATCATCAAGAGTTCAAAGTCATCAAGTGAAGAAAATGGCAGATGGTAAAAGACCTCAGAAGGGTGGAAAGAAGGCTGAACAGAACACTGCCTTTGAGATACCTGAGGATTTGTATGCTGGTTACTGTACTCCAGATGAGGCCATTCATGGCAAAGAAACGAAAGAGTAGAGGAAAATCAGAATTCAAAGAATTGAACGGAGGTGGGCAAAGGAGTGGAGAGACTATCGCTATGTCACTCCCAAGTATATGAAGAAATTTGCCCTCAAACCTCCTTGCAAAAGGGCTCCTCCTGCTGATGGTCAAGAAATCGATCCCACTAGCGTTGCTCGTGGTGAAGACTTTCCAGATGAATGGGCAAAGTATCAACACAAACTTCAGAGAACTGCCAAAGCTGTAGTGAAGAAATTCAATGAAGATTTTGTTGATGCTGCTGCCTCTGCCAGAGCCTCTGATAGTGCTCCGAAGAAATCATTAATGAAGAAATCTGTAGTGAAGTCAAAGTCCTCAACTTCAAAATCCTCACTGCAAACTACTCATGCAAATTCTTCAAAGGCCACTGCAATGCCTTCAGTAGCTGCACAATCATCAGTTGCTGCTGCAAAGTCCTCAACACCTGTAAATCTTACAACATGTCAGAGGACTACTGGCTTCTTAATTGCTTAAGGGGCCTCTGCAAGTTCCTCAGCGCAAGAACAGTCTTCAACAAGTCCTACTTTGATGAAGATAAAGAGAACTGCTGGACGAGGTCAGAGACCAAGTCCTCACAAAAGCCAAGTTACTGTGAATGTACCCTCAGGGTCTGAGGATAATGATGATGCTAATGATGAAGAATTGGAAGAAATCATTAGAAACAGTCAGCAAATGGCTGCAATTGCCAAGGGCAGCTCTGTTCCTCTTATGCTGGATCCAAAGATGATCCTCAACTTCATTGACATATGGCATGAGGATCCCAGCACTCCACTTTCCTCACTGAAGTTACCTCTTGGTGTTGACCATGTCCTCACCCACTTCATTGCTGAAGAAAAAAGGAAGAGAGATCAAGCTCAGAGAGCTAAGAGGAGCAGGGCCAGAAAGGAAAAGTTCCTGAAGAACAATGTGATGAATTTGACTCCCACTCAACTCATCACAGTTCAGTCTGAGATTCGCTGCCTGACTGATGAACAAGCAAAATATGATGCTGAATGGAAGGGCACCAAAGAAAGATTTGTCAGGGCAGCCCAAGCTACAATTAAAGATCACAACTCAAGGGTTGCAGCTCAATTGCAACAACAAATTCCTCAGGCTGAAGAATCTGCTCAGCCTGCTGAAGAAACTGCACGCGCAGCTGAAGAAATTCAGGCTGCTGAAGAACCTGTCAGGGCAACCTCCACTGTTGCGCGTGAAGAAACTGCCAGGCCAGCTGAAGCTTTTGCTGCGCCTGATGAAATTGAGACCACTAGGGCGACTGCATCAGTCGTGCCTGAAGAAACTGCTCCACCTTCACCCTCTGCTGAAACTGCAAAGTCCTCAAGGGTGAAGAACATCAACCTTCCTTCTGCATCAGAAGCGAAGAAAACAAAGGCTGCGGAGAAAATTGCTGCTAAGAAAAGAAAAGCATCAACTTCAGATTCCTCAGCGGTGAAGAATTTGAAGACACTGCCAAGTTCTTCAACTGAACCCATTGATGCAACCCCAATCTCCTCCGTACCTGCCTATGAAATAGTTCCATTTGGTGTCGAGTATGACATTCCAAATGTTGATGATGAAGAAGATCATTCTGCTGCTTCCTCAGAGCAGATTGATGAAGAAATTGAAGTGGAAGCAAATGCTTCAACTCCACTGGTATCATCGCCCCTGCCTCAGTTGACTGCTGAAGAGGCCGGCGTTGAAGAAATGGAAGAGGACGTGGACATTGGCAACACAACTCCTCTAATCAATGATGAATATTGGGAAGCTGCACACCCAAATTCTCCAATGACCACACCAATTACTCAAATTCCTCAGTCTCCAGCCCAGACTGAAGAAATTCATACTGAAGATATTCCAGCTGCATCAGCTGAAGAAATTGCTGCTCAAACCGCAAATGAGGAAACTACTATTCAAATTCCTCAATCTGAGCAAGTTCCTCCTATGACTAAGGACATTGTGGGCCGCTTCAAGCCAAATCTTTAGCCGAAGCCAAAGTTGCCCTTCAAAGGCTCAAAGCGCCCCAAATTCATCAAGACCAATTTCTTCAACGAGCACATTTTCTTCAACGGGCCAAATCCTTATGTCTCAGAAAGGACCGGTTGTACAAGATTCTGGACCCCTTCACTGAGTAATTTCTATGCATCAGTACTATTTGACAAAGAGAAAGTCTTTGAGCATCAGCAAATTCCTCATGTGGATATGGAATCCATTTCGTGCTTCACACCTGTGCTCGCAGTTCTTCATGATGCTGGACTTCTTCCCTTCTGCGTTGACATATGCGACTGGAATGAAGAGCTAATTCTTCAATTCTATGCAACCTTGCATATCTCGGGTGATGCTTCTGATGTCAATTCATGGATTCTGGACTGGATGACTGGATCTACTCACTACACTGCCCCAGCCACTGAATTGCTTCAGGCTGTGCCAATAGCAATTCCTTCAGAAGGAGCACGCTGCATCTATGATGAAACTGTACTGCCCAACCACTTGATGCAAGTGCTGATGAAGCCATTGGCTCAGGGCCAACCTCAAAGGACTTCCTTCCTTATGAAGGATTTGCTCTATGTGCCCAGGACAGTTTATCGCATTCTGACCAAAACCCTCAGTCCTCAGAAGGGCCACAATTCTGAAGAAGAAGAAGTGGAGGGAATCATGAAGATCATGCTATTCAACATCATTCATGGGATTCCCGTAAATTACCATGATTTCTTCATGAGGACTTTGGCCAATGCTGCTTCAGCCCCATTTGAATTGAAGCCTTATGCTCCCTGGATCATGAAATTCATTAGATCAAGGTCTTCACATCCATTCAAGGCTGACTTTCAGAATCACTTCAGCTTTCTGCCTCCAATTGAAGTCCTCAAGAGCTCATTTTCCTCAGTTGAGGGTAAAGGCAAAGCTGTCATTGATGAAGGTAGTCGTCCATTGGATGGTCAGTTTCGCAAAGCTGCATCCTATTCCACCAATGATGACACTGCTACCCAAGATTCTGCCGCAAAAGCCTTAGCGCAAAATCCTTAAGAAACTGCCCCTCGTGTGATGACTGATCGAGAGCTTCTTCTAAGTCTTCATCAGAAGATTGATCGCAATCACAAGTGGGTAAAGCGTCAGTTTGGTTCACTTCTTCGAGACATGACTGTCACGCACAACTCTGTGAGGAAGAACCACTATTATCTTCATGAAGTCTTCGACCGCACATGGGCCATCCTGTCTCACCTCGAGACTCCTGAAGAACTCAAGGAGATGGAATTTTAGCAAGACTTTGATTGGTCCATCCCTCCAAGGAAGAAATGGAAGAAAGGTCAAGTTCCTCAGCTGGTTACAAGCTCATATTCTTCATCACGCCAGGCGGATGAAGCTGAGGATGTTGATGACACTGCTGCAGGCCCTACATCAATGAACGACCCAGACAATGCTGGCGCTCCTCCACCACCTTAAAGATGAAATTCTTCAGGGGCGTTAGTCCTCAATTTTTGTCCCTTTTGGTCTTCGATGACAAAGGGGGAGAAAATTTGAGTTAGTCTTCAAGCGGGTCTCTATATATGGGATGTTTTTGTTTAAGTTACAACTCTCGCTCTTCTGAAGCTTTTGTTGGTTGAGTTGTAAACTTAAGTCCGATGGTGGTCTGATGCTTTTGAACTGCTTTCCGCATGCTATTTCCTCAAGTTATCTTAATGCACGCATGCTGAATTTCCTCAGACCCCATTTTCCATTATGCATTTCAATTTCCTCATGATATATATTAAATGCGTGTATGGATTACAAGATATAGGGGGAGTTCTCCATGATTTTAACCTGCCATGTGCATTTGCAGTCCAAAGCAAATTCCTCAAATATGCACATCTTCAGGGGGAGTTCTTCTGTATCTTGCAATCAAATTCCTCAAACTCAGTACTTACACTTCATATTATTATCCCCATTGAAAACTTAACCTATTTGTCATCAATCACCAAAAAGGGGGAGATTGTTAGTGCATCTAGTGCCCCTTAGTGATTTTGGTGTATTGATGACTTATAGGTTAAGAGACTAATGCGTTTGTAAGTGTACACAGGCTCTATAAGTCGCTGAGGAGTTTGATACATTCGTAGATTATCGACCCCTAAAAATGTATGTCTTCAACTGAAGACTTTGGTGAAGAATTTGCTGAAGACTTTGGTATTCCCTGAAGACTTTGAAAAAGAAGAAGTTGGTGTGACCTTTAAGATATGAACGAGGACTATGAAGCATGAAGACTTTTGTTTTCGTAGTTTCATTTCCTTTCTTTGAGTCATAGGAAACATCGTACTGTTAAAGGGGGCCAAGGTAATACGGAAAATTTCCAACTGATGCTCAACTCAAAAGCCTCAACCTATCCAATCCTTCGAGTGAAGCCTTTGGAAATCTCTTGCAGTTCAGTCAAGTTCTTCAGTGACAGAGACGATGATCATCTGGTCTCTGAGGAAATTGGTCTGACTGAGGAGTTAGGATTTCGCCAGTGCGAATTGCCTACAAGTGAGGAATATGATAAGCCTGAGGACTTTCATAGTCCGAAATTCCGACCGTTGCTGTGCTAAGTGCCAGCTGTCCCCAATCATCCTATCCACATAACGGTCATATCATTGGGGGCATTTATGTCTTATCATGTCGGGTTGCACCCTGGCTATAAATAGCCACCCCCCACAACCACTAGTTGGTTGGCTGCTCCGAGAGAGAACTGACAGTTGTCATTTGAGAGCATCCCATTCCTCAAGGACTTTGAGAGAAAATCATCAGTGAGGAAAAACCCCAAACCAAACCACCAAACCCAAAGTGATTGAGCATCACTGAAGAAATTGTTCCTGTGTGGAACCGACGCTTGTTACCTTTGAAGACTGTGTATCTTCCAGACGGTTAGGCGTCATGGTCTAGTGCATCCTGCAGTCAATTGGGGATCAAGAAGTAACCTTGGTCTAGAGCATCCAGCAGTCAATTGTGGATCACCGGGTGACCAGCTTGTGAGGGTTTTGGAAGTCTACCCTGAAGACATACCACGAGTGTTGGGCGAGGTCTGTGTGACCTTAGCTCAAGGAGAATACGGTAAGGACTGTGTGTCCTGGGACTGTGTGTCCTCTGGTTTAAATACCAGGCCGCTCCAAACCAGACGTACGACTGTCACAGCAGTTGGAACTGGGTCATCAAATCATTGTCTTCATCAAGCTACCTGGTTCTATTTCCTCAACCCTTTCATTTCCTCGTATACTTGTTGATGAAATTGATCGTTACTGTTTGAAGAATTTGACTGAAGACTTTCTCAATTTCCACACCTCAAATTCCTCAAGCTACCTTGTTCCTCACCTGCTTATCCTGTATCACGCTACCTGTAATCTGTGCATGCTTTATTTCATCATGATGACTATGCGATCGCTATGCTTCGTATGCACTTGAGTACTTATTCCGTTGCTAGTTATTCATCACATTTCAAATTCCTCAAGTTGAAATTCCTCAGTGATGAATTTGTAAAAATCGCCTATTCACCCCCCTCTAGTCAATATAACGCACTTTCACTATGGCTATACTGCGCATAGGGCACCGAATAGGAATTGGGCCGGCCCAGAGACTCGGTCGGGCGCGCGCAGAGGCCACGCCGAAGGCGTACTGGGTAGAACCCGTTTCCGCCACGGGCAGACGCACCGACGTGGGAGGCATGTCCACTTGAACGGGGGGGCAGGGCCTTAGCCACTGACTGGCGGGCCCTGCTGGCAGGTTCTCCTCCCTCCTCCCGCCAGAGCAGGGGAGGGACAGAGGAGCCCGACCGGTCGTGCGCCGGCGCTCGTCCCGGTGGCTCCAGCCAGCTCCGGCGAGGCTGCGCACTCCGGTGAGCTCCGGGGCTCGTGCCGCGTCCAGCCTGGTGCTGTGCTCCCGCGGGGAGGGCCGCAGCGGTGCTATCCCAGAGGGGGCATGGAGGAGGCCGTCGGCCATCACCGTCCTTGAGCGCATGGCGTCTCTGGAAGGAAAGAGAGGCGCTGGGGGGCTTCACTACGGTGGTGAGAGGGCGTCGGAGTTGTCGGGGTGAGGGGAGAAGCTCGAGGTTGCTCCAATTTGAGCGGGGGCCGCGGTGGCAATGTCGGTAGCTGGAGGAGGTAGAAGGGACGGGAGGACGAGGAGGTTGGTCCAGGCGGTTTCTGGGAAGGAGAGGGAGCGAGAGAGGGCAAGAGGGGAGCTCCGGGCTTGCTTATAAACTCGGCCTCGAGTCCACTGTGGACGGTGCCCACGGCGTCTTTGGAGCCGGCCCTGGTGGCCGTTGGGAGGGGGCTAGGGGTGTCTACGGCGTTCGTGGAGCTCGACCACGAGGCGTGGAGGGGAGAGAGAGAAGCCAGGGGGGCCAAATGCTAACGCGTGTGAGCACGCCCATTGGAGCGCTTGGGCGGCTGGTGCGCGCGCGAGGGGAGGCTAGCAGAGGGAGAGAGAGAAGGGGCCGACAGGGTGCCATGGTGTGGACGTCGAGGGGGACACGTGGGACATGCTGGGAGGCCCGAGGCTGTCGGAGATGGGGGTTGGGCGGTGGCTACAGTGCTCGGGGGCACTGTAGCGCGCTCTAGAGCGCCCAAATGGCATGCCATGGCATGCCACTAGCCTCTTGGACGCGGCCATGCATGTCTAGGGGCTCTCTAGGGGGTTAAACAAGGGGGAGAGAGCATAGGATGCTCTGGGGGATGGCTGGAATGGAGTGGGGGAGGTAGAACAGGTGCTGTCATAGCTGTCCAGAGGGTAAATGGGGGGTTTTACCCCATCAGTCCTTGAGCTATGGCCATGCCAAGTTTACTGGAGGTAAAAAGACATCATATGGGAGTTGTGGTAAAGTTTTGAGATCAAGGAGAACTAGGGAAGTACCCAAAGCAACAACTTTGGTAATTGAGCAGAAGGTGTTTGATGATGATTTGGGCTAGGAAATGAATCCTACTTGCTTTGAGATTTAACAGGGATAAATGGTGGTTAAAAATAAGGTTTTCCACCAAGTTTGAGATTTGTTGAGGAAAGTTGCCAATGTAACTTTGGCAAACCCTAGAAATCAACAGAAATAGGTTTCTATAGATCTGGTCAAGCTAAGCTATTCTCCTTAATGCACCACTTTGTGTGGTGGCATTATTTGGATATTAGAGCATGCCCAAAAAGTTTGGGACCAATTGGGAAAACTTGACAATGCAAACATTCCCAATTTTTGAAATCAGCAGAAAGTGGTTTGGGGGGATTTGGGCAAGTGAATCTGTTATCCTTGATGCACCACTTGGTGTAGATGCATTATTGGAGGATTAGAACATGTCCACAAAGTTTGAGCACAATAGGAGACAGTTGGCAATGTAGAGTTGCTCAAATTTGGATCAGGACAGGAATGGTTTTGGAATATTTTGGTGAACCAAAACAATTGGGATTGAGATGAAACTTGGCAAGATGATCACATATGTCATATGTGACATGCTAGAATTTTCTTGGATTTATTTGAGAATATTTCTTATAGAAATATTTCAAATGCTTGATTTAAGCAGAAAGGGTTGTGGAGGGTTTTGTCCAATATTTTGAACATGACCATGTGTTGAAACTCTTATATATGGACAATATATGTCCACTGAGTTTCCCTAAATTTTCTCAAATATTTTCAAAGCATTTAAATAATTTTTCCCTATGAAAAGCCATTTCTGGCCTTAAGAAAAAGCCTTTAAATAAAATATCAAAATAATCTTTAAAAATAATATTTTGTGGTTTTGGGGAGATATATATATATATAGTAGGTTTCAAATAAAGCCTTTGGGGAAAAAGGATCCACCCAATTTGAGGACTTGTAGTGCAAACCTCAACTCGGGGGTTTTTGAAAACCTACTTGAATAAATGTGTTTTGGCCAAAATAATATTTGATAAAAATAGTTTTTGGTACTATACACATGGCATGATCATTGGACAAGAGTTTAGATCAAGGAAAAGAGTTTTGAGAGTAGGAGGGAGTTTTATGAATATAGAGCATCAGCAAGCAAACAAACAAGCAAGCAAATAGCACTCAAGTCAAGCATTCATATGCACTCAAAATGTTTTAATTGGCCCTAGTTTTTGAGTCATGATAACTTAGTCATGAGGCAAATCACAGGGTGTGACAAACCCCGGCAAGGGCTGCTGCCGGGGAAAGAGTGGTTGTGCGAGTACAAGCGTTCGGGGGTTCTAGTCGCTAACCTTGAGCTAGGTTGCCTTGGGCCTCCTTTTATAGTGCAACGGGTTACCACAGTGGAAAAACAGACATTATCCATCAATTAGAAAGCTAAGCAGAGCCAGCATACCTAACTCTGGCATTTAGGACAAAATGCCATGATTACCTGCCTAGGTGGCACTTGGGGGTGCATCCCCGGCAAGCCCTTGCCACCGCTTGACTGGTCGCTGCTTGAGATCTTGACACGCCGCAGGGCGGGTGTCAACCGGGCGTAACTTGCCTTCCGGAGTGTCGCCACGTGCTTAGCGAGAGCTGATTAGCCGCCTGAAGGCTCGACACCGCATCGATAAGGGACAGCCGTAGCGATGCGGTGGAGCGGTGGCTGGTTGGCTCGTGCCTGCCGGGGGGTGGCTTGCCGGGTCTTCTGGAAGGTGCATTCGTCTTGGTCCCCAGCAGCGTCACGGACATGCTTGGCGCGTCACAGCCCAGGCTTGGGTTGCCGCGTTGTGTTTGCTGGAGTCTTGGTCTTGATTGCTGGTGGGGTTCTCTGCTCTACCGCCTGTGCATAAGTTAGGGGCACTGGGTACCCCTGTACTAGTTCACTGACAATCAGAGAGGTATTGAATAGCATAATGGATCTAAACATATAATCTTCCACCAAATAAACCATATAGTAATCAACTACGCAAGGTAATCAACAATACTAGTCACCCAGAGGTACCAATCTGAGGTTTCGGTACAAAGATTGAACACAAGAGATGAACTAGGGTTTGAGAGGACATGGTGCTGTTTAAGATGTTTATGAAGATTGGCCTCCCAAAGATGAGAGGGGTGTAGGTGATGACGATGGCTTCGATTTACCCCTCCGGGCGGGAAGTTCCCCCGGCGGAATCTCTCCGCCAGAGGGTAAAAGTGCTCCTGCCCATGTTCCGCCTCGAGGCGGCAGCGCTTCGTCCCGAAAGTCCCCCTCTAATTTTTTTAGGTCAAAAGTGAATATATACCAGAAGATGGGCACCGGAGGTGGACCGAGGAGGGCACAACCCACCAGGGCGCGCCCAGGGGGACCTGGCACGCCCTGGTGTCTTGTGCCCACCAGGGTGGCCCCCTCCGGTACTTCTTTGCTCCAGTATTTTTTATTAATTCCAAAAATAATCTTCGTAAAGTTTCAGCTTCATTGGAGATGTGTAGAATAGGTATCTCTGATGTGCTTTTCTTGGGTCGAGAATTCCAGCTGGCGGTATTCTCCCTGTTTGTGTAAACCTTGCATATTATGAGAGAAAAGGCATTAGAATCACTCCCTAAAGCATTATTATTCAACAAAACATAATAAATAACAGTAGGAAATCATGATGCAAAATGGACGTATCAACTCCCCCAAGCTTAGACCTCGCTTCTCCTCAAGTGAAAGCCGATATTGAAAAACATGTCCACATGGTTTGAGAGAGAGGTGTCGATAAAAACAAAATTCGTACATAGAAACATCATGCTTATTATCATAACAACAACAAACTCTATCATAAAACTTATTCATATACTTTCATCATATAACTTCTCATGCACAAGTAACAATTAATCACAACATACAAGTATAAAGCATAAACCTTATTTAAAACCAACAAACTATGTTCTCAGTCAACTTTGCAACTACAATTCATCATATTTTCAGGAAGGGTCTCATGTCGGAGCCTTTTGGCAAGTCCACATACTCAACCATCATTTAGTCTTCTATGATTGCTAACACTCACAGCATACCCATGAGCAAAAAGTTTCAACCGGACACATAGGAAGATAGGGGCTTATAGTTTCGCCTCCCAATGTATTCACCTCAAGAGTGATGTCAACAATAATAACTCATGCCCACCCATATCCAACTGGATATATGTGCCTAGATCTTTCCTCACCACATGATGCTTGCAAAAGGAAAAAAATAGAAAGGAATTGGGAAGAATACTTTGACTCTTGCAGAAAAGTAAACACATAAAAAGTAAAAGATAGTCCCTTCGCAGAGGGAAGCAGAGGTTGTCATGCGCTTTTTGGTTTGTATGCCCGATCCCTTAATGTAAAATAACATCACGCTATATTGCCCCCTATGATAGCAACCTTTATTATGCAGTCCGTCACTTTTATTACTTTGCCATCATAAGTTCGTATAGCGCTCAATTTTCTCTTACAGAAATTGATCAAAACACTTTTAGAAGCAATTTTTATTGCCTTATTGCACCGATGACAACATACTTGAAGGATCTTACTCGATCCATAGGTAGGTATGGTGGACTCTCAAAGAATGATTTGGCTTTGGGTTTTTGGATGCACAAGTAGTATCTCTACTTAGTGCGGAATTTTTTGGCTAGCAAAGATATTGGGCAAGCACCACATGTTGAAGGATCTATGACAATATAACTTCTATGTGGATATGAACAAGAATAAATTATTACGTTGTCATCCTTGTCCAACGTCAACAATTTTGACATATAATATGTAATGGGGGCTCACAATCATAAAAGATGTCCAAGATAGTGTATTTTCATGTGAATCTTCTCTTCCCTTATTAATTCTTTCATGAATTGCATCATTGACCAATGCTATGGTGGTCAATCTCCAATAAATTTTACTACTTATACTTTCCTTTATGTGATGTCATTACTCACCATAAGATTAGCATATGATTCTTTTCATTTATTTCTCTTTCCTTTTATTTTGATTGCAACAAGAAAGTAGAGAGGCAAAAACTCAAACTAAACTTTATTATATAACTCTCACTCGATTACATATATAGATAGGACACAAAACTAACACACGAAAATAGATCATGCTAAACTTTTATTCAACTAAAGCAAAGGGAAACTAAAGATCGAACTAAAATAGGTAAAGGTGAATAAAAGTGATGGTGATACGATACTGGGGCAGCTCCCCCAAGCTTGGTTCAAGCCAAGGGGAGTGCCCATACCCGTGTGCTCAAGTCTCCTTTGGTGGTGGTGATGAAGAAGGTGGTGGTGATGATGCAGTAGGCTTGTCCTCCAGCTTCCAGGGAAAAGGCTCCCCATCAAAAGTTGGCGCAAGAGTCCCCTGAGTCCTGCAACTGGCACCTAAACTCATACCTTTAAATCTTGCTTCATATTCAAAAACTTGGTTTTGAAGATCATAAACTTGGCTTTGCAGAAAGTTGATTTACTCGTTGAGGGTGGAGAGGATGTCCTTCACAGGCCGACCATCCACCATCTGATCACAGGTGAACTCCGTGATCATGGAGTGATTGACACTAAGTCCACGCTCCACCATCTTTTGGCACTTGAAGATTTCTTGTTCCACCGCCTCGAGTCTAGCCTCCACGCTTCTGGTCTTCTTGGGTCCTTGAACATCGCGGATGTGGAGTACCCCCTCACACATCTCAATGGCTTGAGGGTGCTTCATCACCTCCGGCAAGTACGGGTTGATGACCTTCTCGAAGAACTTGTCCTTGGAGGAGCTTGGTGTAGCCATGGAGATCTAGATCTGACGGGAAAACAACAAGAAACAAGAACAGAGGATTTTTCTGCGATGCGGTCGTCAAAACAGTCGGGGGTATATATAGAGAATTTTTATTCTTGGGAAACAAGCATATGGAAGGAAAATGGAGTCGGGAAGGTGTCAGAGGTGGGCACAACCCACCAGGGCGCGCCCAGGGGTGCCTGGCGCGCCCTGGTGTATCGTGCTCACCTTGATCACCTTCCGGTTTATTTCTTTATTTCAAAAAAAATTCTAATATTCCAAAACTGACAAAAAAATTGCGGATTTTTCAGAGTCTGTTTACTTACCGTATCACGTAACTCCTATTTTTTAGAATTCTGGAGTGTTACGGAAAGTTTCTTTTATGTGTTCCTCCGGTGTCATGGTTTGGATAAGATTGCTTTCAACATTAATAGGCGTACCTGAGATATAGTGCTTAATTCTTTGTCCATTGACCACCTTCTGGTTAGTACCTTCGGCATAATTAATCTTGATAGCTCCAGAACGATAAACCTCTTCGATAATATATCAACCTTCCCATTTGGAGAGAAGCTTACCTGCAAAAAACTGAAACGAGAGTTGAACAAAAGAACATAGTCTCCTATTTTGAATTCCCGCTTTTGGATTCTTTTGTCATGCCATCTTTTACTTTTTCTTTGAATAGTTTGGCATTTTCATAGTCTTGGTTTCTCCATTCATCTAGTGAGCTAATATCAAATAACCTCTTCTCACCGGAAAGTTTGAAATCATAGTTGTGTTCTTTAATTGCCCAAAATGCTTTATGTTCTAATTCTAGAGGCAAATGACAAGCTTTTCCATATACCATTTTGTATGGAGACATACCCATAGGATTTTTATAAGCTGTTCTATAGGCCCACAGTGCATCATCTAATTTCTTAGACCAATTCTTACGAGACCTATTGACAGTTTTCTATAATATCAAATTTATTTCTTTATTGCTAAGTTCAACTTGACCACTAGATTGAGGATGATAGGGTGATGCAATTCTATGATTAACATCATATTTAGCAAGCATCTTACGGAAAGCACCATGAATAAAGTGTGAACCACCATCAGTCATTAAATATCTAGGGACTCCAAACCTCGGGAAGATAACCTCTTTAAGCATTTTAATGGAGGTGTGGTGATCAGCACTACTAGTTGGAATAGCTTCTACCCACTTAGTGACATAATCAACGGCAACCAAAATCTGAGTGTACCCATTAGAGGAAGGAAAAGATCCCATATATTCAAAACCCCAAACATCAAATGGTTCGACACAAGTGAATAATTCATAGGCATTTCCTGACGCTTACCGATATTACCAATTCCTTGACATTCATCACAAGACAAGACAAACTTACGGGCATCCTTGAAGAGAGTAGGCCAATAAAAACCAGATTGCAATACCTTGTGAGCAGTTCTATCTCCCGCATGATGTCCTCCATAAGCTTCGGAATGACATTTCCGTAGGATTTGTTCCTATTCATGCTCAGGTACACAACGTCTAATAATACCATCTACTCCTTTATAAAGATGTGGGTCATCCCAAAAGTGGTATCTTAAGTCATAGAAGAATTTTTTTCTTTTGTTGGTATGTGAAGCTAGGTGGTATATATTTAGCGGCAATGTAATTAGCATAATCAGCATACCAAGGAGTGTTTTGAGAAATATTTATTGCAGCTAACTGTTCGTCAGGGAAACTATCATCAATAGGTAGTGGGTCATCAAGAATATTTTCTAACCTACACAAGTTATCAGCTATGGGGTTCTCAGCTCCCTTCCTATCAATGATATGTAAGTCAAATTCTTGAAGCAAGAGAACCCACCTAATAAGTCTAGGTTTAGCATCTTTCTTTTCCATAAGATATTTTATAGCAGCATGATCGGTGTGAACAATAACTTTGGAGTCAACAATATAGGATCTAAATTTATCACAGGCAAACACAACTGCTAAAAATTCTTTTTCAGTAGTAGCATAATTTCGTGGGAACTGGCTAGAGTTTTGCTAGCATAATGGATATAGTTCAATTTTTTTTCAACTATTTGTCCTAGAACAGCACCAACAACATAATCACTAGCATCACACATAATTTCAAAAGGCAAGTTCCAATCAGGTGGTTGAACGATAGGTGTAGAGGTTAAGTCTTTCTTGAGTGTTTCAATGGCTTCCACACAATCATCATCAAAAACAAAAGGAATGTCCTTTTGCAAAAGATTAGTAAGAGGCCTAGAAATTTTAGAGAAGTCTTTAATGAACCTCCTATAGAAACCAGCATGACCAAGGAAACTTCAAATACCTTTAATATCTTTAGGACACGACATTTTCTCAATTGCATCAACTTTAGCTTTATCCACCTCAATACCCCGTTCAGATATTTTATGCCCCAAGACAATGCCTTCATGAACCATAAAGTGGCACTTCTCCCAATTCAAGACGATGTTAGTTTGTTCACATCTTTGCAAAACTCTATCAAGGTTGCTTAAGCAATCATCAAAAGAAGTTCCGTAAACGGAAAAATCGTCCATGAAAACCTCGACAATCTTTTCACAAAAAATAAGAGAATATAGCAGTCATACATCTTTGAAAGGTAGCAGGTGCATTGCATAAACCAAAAGGCATACATCTATAAGCATAGGTTCCAAAAGGGCAAGTAAAGGTGGTTTTCTCTTGATCGGATTGTGACACAGGTATTTAAGAGAAACCATAATATCCATCTAGGAAACAAAAGTGTGTGTGCTTAGATAATCTTTCTAACATTTCATCAATGAAAGGCATAGGGTAATGGTCTTTTCTAGTAGATTTATTTAATTTCCTAAAATCAATTACCATTCTATAGCCAGTAACAATTCTTTGTGGAATGAGTTCATTCTTATCATTAGGAACAACGGTAATACCTCCTTTCTTAGGGACACAATGAACGGGACTCACCCACCTACTATCAGCGATGGGATAGATTATACCTGCTTCCAGAAGCTTTAATATTTCAGTTCTTACCACTTCTTTCATCTTGGGATTCAATCGCCATTGATGATCAAAAACGGGTTTAGCATCAGGTTCCATATTAATCTTGTGCTGACATAGAGTGGGACTAATGCCCTTAAGATCATCAAGAGTATATCCAATGGCAGACCGGTGCTTCCTTAGAACTTTTAATAATCTTTCTTCTCCATGTTCTGAAAGGTTAGCACTAATAATCTAGGATATATCTTTTTCTCATCAAGATAAGCATACTTCAAAGTGGCAGGCAATTGTTTCAATTCAAACACAGGATCACCTTTAGGTGGAGGAGGACCTCCAAGGGTTTCAATAGGCAAATTGTGTTTCAGGAGAGGATGTTGTTCAAAGAAAATTTGATCTATTTCATTTCTCTCACGCAAGTGCATATCATTTTCATGGTCAAGCAAATATTGTTCCAATGGATCAGTAGGAGGAACAGCAATCGAAGCAAGACCAATTATTTCATCCTTACTAGATAAAGCTTTATCGCGAGGTTGTCTACTAAACTTGGAAAAATTAAACTCATGAGACACACCACCAAAACTGACATCGATGGTTTGTTTTTTACAATCTATTTTAGCATTGACGGTGCTCAAGAAAGGTCTACCAAAGATAATGGGACAAAAGTCATCTTGTGGGGAACCAAGGACTAGAAAATCAGTAGGGTATTTTACTTTCCCACACAAGACTTCAACATCTCTAACAATCCCAAGTGGTGTGCTAGTGTCTCTATTAGCAATAGTAACATCAATGTCTTCTATTTCAGCAGGTGCTATTTCATCCATAATTTCATGGTATGAGGTAAAAGGGATTGCATTCACACTAGCACCCAAATCACATAAACCATGATAGCAATGATCTCCTATTTTAACTGAGACAACAAGCATGCCTTCTATGGGTCTATGTTTATCTTTTTCATCGGGTTTAGCAATTCTAGCAGCTTCATCACAGAAATAGATAACATGCCCATTAATATTTTCTACCAAGAGATCTTTAACCATAGCAACACTAGGTTCTACTTTGATTTGTTCAGGGATCTTAGGTGCTCTTATATTACTCTTACGAACCACAGTTGATACCTTAGCATGTTCCTTTATCCTAACAGGGAAAGGTGGTTTTTCAATATAAGCGGTAGGCACAACTGGATCAACATTATAAATGGTGGTTTCATCTTTAGCTATGACCGGTTCTTTAATTTCTTCTTTAATAGGGGGATGATATTTAGACCACTTCTCCTTAGGGAGATCAATGTGAGTAGCAAATGCTTCGCAGAAAGAGGCTACTATCTCAGAGTCAAGTCCATATTTAGTGCTAAACTTGTGAAAAGAATCGGTATTCATAAAAGATTTAACACAATCAAACTCGAGCTTTATACCTGACTCATTACCTTCGTCGAGCTCCCAATCTTCAATGTTGCGTTTAATTCTTTCTAAGAGATCCCACTTGAATTCAATAGTCTTCTTCATATAAGAACCAGCACAAGAAGTATCGAGCATGGATTGATCATTGTGAGAAAGCCGAGCATAAAAATTCTCAATAATAACTTCTCTCGGGATGTCATGATTGGGGCATGAATATAACATTGACTTAAGCCTCCCCCAAGCTAGAGCGATGCTTTATCCTTCACGAGGCCAAAAATTATATATATAATTCCGATCATGATGAACTAGATGCATGGGATAAAACATTTGATGGAATTCCAGTTGCAGACGATTCCAGTTCCAAGATCCAAGATCATCACATAGCCTATACCATGTCAAAGATTTTCCCTTCAAAGATAAAGGGAAAACCTTCTTCTTAACTTCATCTCCGGGTAAACCTGCAAGCTTAAATAATCCAAAATTTTCGTTCACATATGTAAGGTGCATATCAGGATGTTCAGTTCCATCTCCTGCATAAGGTTTAGCAAGCAGTTGTTCTACCATACCCGAAGGAAATTCATAACCAATATTTTCAGTAGGTGCCATAGGTTGAGGGGCAACTAATTGTGGTTCCGGTCGAGGTGAAGATACCCCGAACAAACCCCTCAAAGGATTGTTTTCCATAGTAGCAAGTAACAATAAATTTCAGCACGTAGTATAAGTTTTTTTCCTTACCGATTTCCACTTACCAAGAGCGCTTCACTCCTCGGCAACGGCACCAGAAAAGAGTTTTGATGACCCACAAGTATAGGGGATCAATCCTAGTCCTTTCGATAAGTAAGAGTGTTGAACCCTGATACGTCTCCAACGTATCTATAATTTTTGATTGTTCCATGCTATTATATTATCTGTTTTGGATGTTTTATATGCATTAATATGCTATTTTATATTATTTTTGGGACTAACCTATTAACCTAGTGCCTAGTGCCAGTTTCTGTTTTTTTCTTGTTTTTGAGTACTGCGGATAAGGAATATCAAACGGAGTCCAAACGGAATAAAATATTTGCGATGATTTTTCTTGGACCAGAAGAAACCTACCAGACTTGTAGAGGGGGGCAGGAGACCTTCCGGGAGACGACAAGCCTGCAGGGCGCGCCCTAGGGGGGGCGCCCCCCTGGCTTGTGGCCCCCCTGCAGGCCTCCTAACCCTAATCTTCGTCCTATAAATTCCCAAATATTCCCCCAATACCAAAGAGAGCAACGATAATACTTTTCCGCCGCCAGAAGCCTCTGTTCCCGTGAGATCCCATCCTGGAGCCTTTTCCGGTAATCTGCCGGAGGGGGATTCGATCACGGAGGGCATCTACATCAACTCCATTGCCCCTCCGATGATTCGTGAGTAGTTCATCTCAGACCTTCGGGTCCATAGCTAGTAGCTAGCTGGCTTCTTCTCTCTCTATGTTCTTCAATACCATGTTCTCCATGATCTTCATGGAGATCTATCCGATGTAATACTCTTTTGCGGTGTGTTTGTCGAGATCCGATGAATTGTGGGTTTATGATCAGATTATGTATGAATATTATTTGAATCTTCTCTGAATTCTTATATGCATGATTTCATATCTTTGCAAGTCTCTTCGAGTTATTGGTTTGGTTTGGCCAACTAGAGTGGTAATTCTTGCAATGGGAGAAGTGCTTAGTTTTGGGTTCAATCTTGCGGTGTCCTCACCCAGTGACAAAGTAGGGGTAGCGAGGCACGTATTTGTATTGTTGCCATCAAGGGTAAAAAGATGGGGTTTTCATCATATTGCTTGAGTTTATCCCTCTACATCATGTCGTCTTACCTAATGCGTTACTCTGTTCCTCTTGAACTTAATACTCTAGATGCAGGCAGGAGTCGGTCGATGTGTGGAGTAATAGTAGTAAATGCATAATCGTTTCGGTCTACTTGACACGGACGTGATGCCTATATGCATAATCATTGCCTTGGATATCGTCATAACTATGCGCTTTTCGATCAATTGCTCGACAGTAATTTGTTCACCCACCGTATTATTTTGCTTCAAGAGAGAAGCCTCTAGTGAAACCTATGGCCCCCGGGTCTATTTTCCATATTATATTTTCAGATCTATAAACCAAAAATACCAAAAATACTTTGCTGCAATCTTTTTACTTTTGTTTTACTTTTCGTTTTAGTAATCTTTTATTTCTATCTCTATCAGATCTCATCCTTGCAAGTAATCGTGAAGGGATTGACAACCCCTTTATAGCGTTGGGTGCAAGTGTTTGATTGTTTGTGTAGGTGCAAAGATTTGGGGCCTTGCTTGTCACTCCTACTGGATTGATACCTTGGTTCTCAACAACTGAGGGAAATACTTATCTACTTTGCTGCATCACCCTTTCCTCTTCAAGGGAAAACCAACACAAGCTCAAGAAGTAGCAAGAAGGATTTCTGGCGCCGTTGCTGGGGAGGATACATAGCAAGACAAGACAAGAACTCTCCCATCAACTTGTCATTTTCTGACGTGGTTGCCGGAGAGGTCTACATCAAGCCTACCAAGTACCCATCACAAACTCATCTCTTTCATTTACGTTATTTGCCATTTGCCTCTCGTTTTCCTCTCCCCCACTTCACCATTTTGCCGTTTTATTCGCCTTTTTTCTCGCCGGATCTCTTTTTGTTTGCTTGTGTTGCCATGTGCCTTCTATTTGCTTGCATCTTCGCTTGCTAAAAATCTATTGATATGGATCCTCATCCACTTGCTAATCTTTTCAAAAGGCCAAATTATGATGAACCAATTGCTAGTGAGTTGAGTGCACTTGATTATCTCTATGAAGTTTTGTTTGAAAATCATGAATCTGAAAATTTTGATGAAGTGTTGAAAGAAGAAATTTATAAGGTGATTCATGATAGTCCCTTGAATGATGAGCATGATTGCAATTTTTCTAGTATGAATTCTCTAAATATCCATGATGCTTATGATATGCAAAGCCACAAGCTTGGGGATGCTATGTTTGATGAAGATGATATTTTTTGTCCCCCAAGTTTTGATGAGAAAATTTATTATGATGATTGCATGCCTCCTATTTATGGTGATGGTGATGACATGTATGCTATAATGAGTAATGATAACCATGAAACTTATCATCATGATTTTAATTTGCAATATGGTTATGTCAATCAAGTGTCTCATGATAGTTATTTTGTTGAGTTTGCTCCCACTACCATGGATGATAAGGAATTTGCTTATGTGGAGAGTAATGAAAATTATATGCTTGTGAAATATGAAAAGAATGATTTATGTGATAGTTATATTCTTGAATTACTTCATGATGATACTGAAATTCATTATGAGGGGGGAACATATGCTTGTAGGAATTGCAATAATATCAAGTTTCCTCTCTATGTGTTTAAAGTTTTGAAGTTATGCTTGTTTTGCCTTCCTATGCTAGTTGATTATTGTTCCCATAAATTGTTTGCTCACAAAATCCCTATGCATAGGAAGTGTGTTAGACTTAAATGTGTTTTTCATGAGATTCATGACGCTCTTTTGCATATTTCAATTACTACTTTTTATGTGAGCATCATTGAAATCATCATGCCTAGCTAGGGGCGTTAAACAATAGTGCTTGTTGGGAGGCAACCCAATTTTATTTCTGTTTTTGTTTCTGTTTTTGAGTGCTTTACACATTATTACCTCTGTAGTAATTGTGTTTTATTGTTTTAATTAGTGTTTGAGCCAAGTAAGACCTTTGGGATGGTCTACGGTGATTGTTGATTTGATTCTGCTGAAAAACAGAAACTTTTGCGCTCAGTCCAGGAATTTTATAAATTCACCAGAGCATGGAATGAGTCTGAATTGTTTACACAAGATTGATATACAAATTTCCCAGATTTTCCTAATTTTTCAGAATTTTTGGAGTTACAGAAGTATTTGAAGTTTACAGATTGCTACAGACTGTTCTGTTTTTGACAGATTCTGTTTTCTTTGTGTTGTTTGCTTATTTTGATGTATCTATGGGTTGTATCGGGGGGTATGAACCATGGAGAAGTTAGAATACAGTATATATTGCACCAATATAAATAAAGAATGAGTTCACAACAGTACCTAAAGTGGTGATTTATTTTTCTTATACTAACGGATCTCACGAGTTTTCTGTTGAGTTTTGTGTTGTGAAGTTTTCAAGTTTTAGGTAAAGATTTGATGGACTATGGAATAAGGAGTGGCAAGAGCCTGAGCTTGGGGATTCCCAAGGAACCCCAAGCCATATTGAAGGATACCAACGAGCCTAAGCTTGGGGATGCCCCGGAAGGCATCCCCTCTTTCGTCTTCAGTCCATCGGTAAATTTACTTGAGGCTATATTTTTATTCACCACATGATATGCGTTTTGCTTGGAGCGTCTTGTATGATATGAGTCTTTGCTTTTTAGTTTGCCACAATCATCGTTGCTGCACATATCTTTTGAGAGGGACATGCATTAATCGTGAATTTATTAGAATACTCTATGTGCTTCACTTATATCTTTTGAGCTAGGCAATGTTGCTCTAGTGCTTCAATTATATCTTTTTAGAGCACAGTGGTGTTTTATTTTATAGAAATAATTGAACTCTCGTACCTCACTTATATTATTTTGAGAGTCTTTCAACAGCATGGTAATTGGTTTAGGTTATGAATTTAGTCCTAATATAATGGACATCCAAGAGGGATATAATAAAAACTTTCATATAAAGTGCATTGAATACTAGGAGAAGTTTGATTCCTCGCATATAGTTTTGAGATATAAAGATGGTGATATTAGAGTCATGCTAGTGAGTAATTGTGGATTGGTAGAAATACTTGTGTTAAAGTTTGTGATTCCTGTAGCATGCACGTATGGTGAACCGTTATGTAACGAAGTCGGAGCATGATTTGTTTAATGATTGTCATCCTTTGTGTGAGGGTCGGGAGCGCGCGATGGTTAACTCCTACCAACCTATCCCCTAGGAGCATGCGTCTAATACTTTGCTTCGATAACTAATAGACTTTTGCAATAAGTATGTGAGTTCTTTATGACTAATGTGAGTCCATGGATTATACGCACTCTCACCCTTCCACCATTGCTAGCCTCTCTAGTACCGCGCAACTTTCGCCGGTGCATTAAACCCACCATATACCCTTCCTCAAAACAGCCACCATACCTACCTATTATGGCATTTCCATAGCCATTGCGAGATATATTGCCATGCAACTTCCACCGTTCCGTTTATTATGACACGCACAATCATTTTCATATTGCTTTGCATGATCGTAAGACAGCTAGCATGATGTTTCCATGGCTTGTCCATTTTTTGATGTCATTTGTTATGCTAGATCTTTGCACATCCCGGTACACCACCGGAAGCATTCATATAGAGTCATATTTTGTTCTAGGTATCGAGTTGTAAGTAAATAAAAGTGTGATGATCATCATTATTAGAGCATTGTCCCGTGAGAGGAAAGGATGATGGAAGCTATGATTCCCTCACAAGTTGGGATGAGTCTCCGGACTTTACAAATAATAAAAGAGGCCAATGAAGCCCAAATAAAAAAAAAGAGGCCAAAGATGCCCACCAAAAAAAAATGAGAGAAAAGAGAGAAGGGACAATGCTACTATCTTTTTTTCCACACTTGTGCTTCAAAGTAGCACCATGATCTTCATGATAGAGAGTCTCCTATTTTGTCACTTTCATATAGCTAGTGGGAATTTTTCATTATAATGCACACCCACTTAGTTTATTTTTGAGCTTTCATAAACTTATAGCTCTAGTGCATCTGTTGCATGGCAATCCCTACTCACTCACGTTGATATCTATTGATGGGCATCTCCATAGCCCGTTGATACACCTAGTTGATTGAGACTATCTTCTCCTTTTCCTCACAACCTCCACCATATTCTATTTCACCTGTAGTGCTATATCCATGGCTCACGCTCATGTATTGCGTGAAAGTTGAAAAGGTTTGAGAACATAAAAGGTGTGAAACAATTGCTTGACTTGTCATCGGGGTTGTGCATGATTTAAATACTTTGTGTGGGGAAGATGGAGCATAGCCAGATCATATGATTTTGTAGGGATAACTTTCTTTGGCCATGTTATTTTGAAAGGAAACAATTGCTTTGTTAGTCTGCTTGAAGTATTACTGTTTTTATGTCAATATTAAGCTTTTGTTTTGAATCTTATGGATCTGATCATTCATGCCACAATAAAGAAAATTACATGGATAAATATGTTAGGTAGCATTCCACATCAAAAATTCTGTTTTTATCATTTACTTACTCGAGGACGAGCAGGAATTAAGCTTGGGGATGCTTGATACATCTCCAACGTATCTATAATTTTTGATTGTTCCATGCTATTATATTATCTATTTTGGATGTTTTATATGCATTAATATGATATTTTATATTATTTTTGGGACTAACCTATTAACCTAGTGCCTAGTGCCAGTTTCTGTTTTTTCCTTGTTTTTGAGTATTGCAGATAAGGAATATCAAACGGAGTCCAAACGGAATAAAATCTTCGAGATGATTTTTCTTGGACCAGAAGAATCCTACCAGACTTGGAGAGGGGGGCAGGAGACCTTCCGGGAGACGACAAGCCTGCAGGGCGCTCCCTATGGGGGGGGGGGGGCCTGGCTTGTGCCCCCCTGCAGGCCTCCTGACCCTTATCTTCGTCCAATAAATTCCCAAATATTCCCCCAATACCAAAGAGAGCAACGATAATACTTTTCCGCCGCCGGAAGCCTCTCTTCCCGTGAGATCCCATCTTGGAGCCTTTTCCGGTAATCTACCGGAGGGGGATTCGATCACGGAGGGCATCTACATCAACTCCATTGCCCCTCCGATGATGCGTGAGTAGTTCATCTCAGACCTTCGGGTCCATAGCTAGTAGCTAGATTGCTTCTTCTCTCTCTATGTTCTTCAATACCATGTTCTCCATGATTTTCATGGAGATCTATCCGATGTAATACTCTTTTGCGGTGTGTTTGTCGAGATCCGATGAATTGTGGGTTTATGATCAGATTATCTGTGAATATTATTTGAATCTTCTCTGAATTCTTATATGCATGATTTCATATCTTTGTAAGTCTCTTCGAGTTATTGGTTTGGTTTGGCCAACTAGATTGGTAATTCTTGCAATGGGAGAAGTGCTTAGTTTTGGGTTCAATCTTGCGGTGTCCTCATCCAGTGACAAAGTAGGGGTAGCGAGGCACGTATTTGTATTGTTGCCATCAAGGGTAAAAAGATGGGGTTTTCATCATATTGCGTGAGTTTATCCCTCTACATCATGTCATCTTACCTAATGCGTTACTCTGTTCCTCATGAACTTAATACTCTAGAAGCTGGCAGGAGTCGGTCGATGTGTGGAGTAATAGTAGTAGATGCAGAATCGTTTCGGTCTACTTGACACGGACGTGATGCCTATATGCATAATCATTGCCTTGGATATCGTCATAACTATGCGCTTTTCTATCAATTGCTTGACAGTAATTTGTTCACCCACCGTATTATTTTCCTTCAAGAGAGAAGCCTCTAGTGAAACCAATGGCCCCCGGGTCTATTTTCGATATTATATTTTCAGATCTATAAACCAAAAATACCAAAAATACTTTGCTGCAATCTTTTTACTTTTTCTTTACTTTTCATTTTTGTAATCTTTTATTTCTATCTCTATCAGATCTCATCCTTGCAAGTTACCGTGAAGGGATTGACAACCCCTTTATAGTGTTGGGTGCAAGTGTTTGATTGTTTGTGTAGGTGCAAAGATTTGGGGCCTTGCTTGTACCTCCTACTGGATTGATACCTTGGTTCTCAACAACTGAGGGAAATACTTATCTACTTTGCTGCATCACCCTTTCCTCTTCAAGGGAAAACCAACGCAAGCTCAAGAAGTAGCAAACCCAACGAGGAGCAGAAGTAAATGACAAGCGGTTTTCAGCAAGGTAATTTCTGCAAGCACTGAAATTGTAGGTAACAGATACTTTGATAGCAAGATAATTGGTAACGAGCAAGTAACGGTAACGGTAAATAAGGTGCAGCAAGGTAGCCCAATCCTTTTGTGGCAAAGGACAGGCCAGAATAGTCTCTAGTAATAGGCAAAGTGTTCTTGAGGGTACACGGGAATTTCATCTAGTCACTTTTATCATGTTGGTTTGATTCGTGTTCGCTACTTTGATAATTTGATATGTGGGTGGACCGGTGCTTGGGTGCTGTTCTTACTTGACCAACCTCCCACTTATGATTAACCCCCTTGCACGCATCCACAACTACGAGAAATGTATTAAGATAAAATCTAACCATAGCATTAAACGTTTGGATCCAAATCAGCCCCTTACGAAGTAGCACTTAAACTAGGGTTTAAGCTTCTGTCACTCTAGCAACCCATCATCTAATAACTACTCCACAATGCATTCCCTGAGGCCCATGAATGGTGAAGTGTCATGTAGTCGACGTTCACAGGACACCACTAAGGGAATCACAAAATACATATCATCAAAATATCGAACACATCAAATTCACATGATTACATGCAACCTGACTTCTCCCGTGACCTCAAGAACAAAGGTAACTACTCACAAATAATAATCATGCTCAAGATCAGGGAGGTATTGAATAGCATAATGGATCTGAACATACAATCTTCCACCAAATAAACCATATAGTAATCAACTACGCAAGGTAATCAACACTACTAGTCACCCACAGGTACCAATCTGAGGTTCCGGTACAAAGATTGAACACAAGAGATGAACTAGGGTTTGAGAGGAGATGGTGATGTTGAAGATGTTGATGAAGATTGGACTCCCAAAGATGAGAGGGGTGTTGGTGATGATGATGGCTTCGATTTCCACCTCCGGGGGGGGGGGGGGGGGGGGAGTTCCCCCGGCGGAATCGCTCCGCCGGAGGGCAAAAGTGCTCCTGCCCAAGTTCCGCCTCGAAGCGGTGGCGCTTCGTCCCGAAAGTCCTCCTCTGATTTTTTTCTAGGTCAAAAGTGAATATATACCAGAAGATGGGCACCGGAGGTGGGCCGAGGAGGGAACAACCCACCAGGGTCTTGTGCCAACTAGGGTGGCCCCCTCCGGTACTTCTTTGCTATAGTATTTTTATTAATTCCAAAAATAATCTCCGTAAAGTTTCAGCATCATTGGATATGTGTAGAATAGGTATCTCTGATGTGCTTTTCTTGGGTTCAGAATTCCAGCTGCTGGTATTCTCCCTCTTTGTGTAAACCTTGCATATTATGAGAGACAAGGCATTAGAATCACTCCCTAAAGCATTATTATTCAACAAAACATAATAAATAACAGTAGGAAATCATGATGCAAAACGGACGTATCAACGGCCAATAAACGACCATCTTGAGAATAACTCATTTAGCATGGAAAATACGGACCGCCTCGTCGCTCCATGAGGGAGATGCGTGCACTAAATAGGTGATTGTTTGAATGTTTAGAGATGGCACATGCAAATTTACTTGGAACGGCAGGGTAATACCGCATATAGGTAGGTATGGTGGACTCATGTGGAATAAGTTGGTTTAAAGGGTTTGGATGCACAAGCAGCATTTGCGCTTAGTACAGGTGAAGGCTAGCAATAGGTTGGGAAGCGACCAGCTAGAGCACGAAAACTGTCATAGGCATGCATTGCGAATAATTAACATTGAATATATCATGAGTAGAATATAAACACTCTAAATTTAAACATCATGAAGGCTGCATTGGTTTTGAATCAACTACATGTTTGCACATGGGCCAAGTCAAGCCGCTTGAATTTCTCAGAGGGAAATACCATACTACCATACCACATCATAACCATTTTAATGCATGTTGATCTATAAGCCACTTGAATAATTAACATTGAATATATCATTATTCACTACTAGCTGCTTAAGCATGGCATGAGAAGCTATAATCTCTAATTGTCATCATGAACATGTTCACTCATAATATACTGAATCGAGATCGAACGAGCTAAACATATTTACAAAAATGGAAAACAAGAAGAGTTCATACCAGCTTCCCTTGCCACGATCACTTCGCCAAATATCGTCATTATTCCCTTTCACTTCAATGACCGAATGATGTGATAATAATAATAGTGCAAGAATACCGTGGACAAAGCTGAAATCTGCAAGGCAGTTTGAAGAAAAGAGAAGACAAGGTAATATTTGCTCTGTGTTAGGTAAACAATAAAGCATATGAGAGCCACTCAACATTTTCATCGTTGTATTCTCCTTTCAAGAACTCAACAAAAGGAAAAGAAATTTAGAGAAACACACTAAAATATTTTTGGAGTTTCTGTTTTTCCCATGGCAGCGGGGTCCTATTGGAAACTAAGGGATATTAAGGCCTCCTTTTAATAGAGAACCGGAACAAAGCGTTAACACATGGTGAATACATGAACTCCTCAAACTACGGCATGCACCGGAAATAATCTCAATTATTGTCACCTTGGGGTATGCGGATCAAGACACGTAATAGGTGTCGGGCCTCTAGGACTGGGAGTACCCAGGCCCGTCTGCCCGGGGCCCGGGCGCGGCGCTGGCCCTAAGCACCGAATGGCCCAGCAACGGTCTTCATGAGGAAAGCCCTCGCGAGAGCCCGTGCCTCGCGAGGCGTACAACAACCACGCCATCAAGAGCCTCCCGCGGACCCTTTGCGGAGCCACCTCCCGAAGCCCTCGCGGGACAGGACCGTCGAGGTCGGCCTGTGTCGGGGTATATGAACAGGGGTGTTCATTCCCCCTGACTTGTGCACGGATAGGCAACCTCCGACCCCCGCAAGCAGAACTTGTTGGGAAGGCTACCACATCTCCAAGCAAGCACTCAGGAACCAGACTCCAACAAGCCCGACGCGGCAGCCCAGGCCTGGACTGCGATGCGCCAAGCACGCGCCTGGTGCCTGCCGGGGACCAAGACATGCGCGCCTTTCCGAAGGCCCGGCAAGCCACCGCATCGGTACATCAGTCACTTGTCAATGCGGTGTCGAGCCCTCAAGTGGCAAATCAGCTCTCGCTAAGCAAATGGCGGCGCACCAAAAGACAAGTTACGCTCAGTTGACACCCGCCCTACAACGTGTCAAGACCATAAGCGGCGACCGACCAAGCGGTGGCAAGAGCTTGCCGGGGATGCACCCCCGAGCGCCACCTAAGCTGGTAATCATGGTATTTTGTCCTAAACGCCAGAGTTAGGTAGGATAGCTCTGCTCAGCTATCTAATAGATAGATAATGACTGTTTTGCCTTGTGGTAACCCCTTGCACTATAAAAGGAGGCCCAAGGCAACCTAGCTCAGGATTCGCACCCCCGAACATTTGTACTCACCTAGCAGCTCTTTCCCCAAAGGCAACCCTTGCCAGGATAGAGCGCGGGGCACCACTTGTGTTCTTCCAATCAAATCCACGAAAAGCAGGAGTAGGGTTTTATGCTTAGTAGTGGCCCGAACCTGGGTAAAATGCTTGTGTCCTCATCGTCACGCCCTCTCACGCTGTCCGCTCTTCGTGCAACGTGACCCCCCTACCGAACCAGAAAGGGGCCTCTGGTCCCATAGGTGATCGTGAGCATCCGTGCCCCGACAGCCTGGCGGGGTCAAGCAGCCCTTCTCCTTCACGTGGCTGACATGGCTCGCACAGAGTGTCCCCCAGGGTCGCACCAGCTGGCGTGGACAGAGAGAGTTTCCTCTTTGGTGATAGAGGAGCAACGCCAGCTCACGGGTTCCCAAAGCAATCCCCAAAGGTTTCCTTTGTCATGCAAGAAGACCAAGACCGAGGGCTCGGCAGGATGGATGTCACCCCCGAGCCCACGAGCACGTCACGACGAAGAACTTTGGCAGGCGAAGACCACTTTTGTCAGGATAGGCTGCAGTCCTGTCCCCCTTCAAACTGGAAGTTGTGGTAACCCTACCTGCCTTGTATTTTCGAGGGAAGAGTACCAAGGCGAATATAAGAGTAGGAACCGGCCACCGTAGAAAAGGGGGGAGCCCAGGGAAAGCAAGAAGACACATTGTACTCATCCTCACCCTCACACAAGTAGGGTATTACACCGCGAGGTGGCCCGAACATAGGTAAACCGTCTGTCCATTGTTCATCTCCCTTAGCTCGAGCCGCCGGAGAGTCGTCGTAGGTTGTGAGGCAGAGTTGGGCAGGAGAGCGAGGGCACCCCACTGTTCGAAACTTTTTGGGTCCCTGGAGCCCTGATTCCGACATTTGGCTCGCCAAGTAGGGGTGCGCCGACATTCTCCAGCTCCGTTTTGACTCCGGCTTCACCAATCCCATGACCGACGCTTGCCATGTGCGCGCTGAGTGCAGGTCGTCCGGGTTCGTTCACACCGCCCCAGTTGGCCGAGGTGGTCGTCGCCACTCCGCCGGCTCCGAGGGCGCAGCAGCCACTGACCCAGCCACCCGAGACCAGCAGAACTCCTCCATGCACCCCTCTATGCAGTGGGAGGGCCGCACCGCCACGGCTTCTTCCTCCCACGCTCGCCTCGAGCGGGTGAACCTGCAGGCGGCGCTGCTGATGGCACGCGAGCTGCTCCGCTACCGCCCTGCGGACGCCGGCTACGATGCGTGGCTGGGCCGTATCACGAAGCTCGTCATCGCCGTCGGGGAGGCCCCGGCGCCCTCTCGTTCGCTTTGCCCCCCGCCGTCTTGCGCTGGCGACGTGGCTCATGGAGCGCCTCCGCCCCCTCCCTTGCACGATGATCGGGACGAACCCCGGCGTGACGCACGCCCCCGCGGGACCAGGACGAGGCTAGCTGCTAGATCGTCAACCGTGTGGCGCCTGACCCGCGTGCGGTCTTTGAGCAGCAGCGCCAACGTCAGGACCGGGTCGCGTAGGATGTGGCTGCAGCCGGGTGCCAGAACCGGGATGCTCTCGCGCGCGGCTGTCCTTCGAGCACTGTGGGCTGCCGGGCCTTCACCTGCGAGCTTCGCAGGGTGGTTTGGCCTGCCAAGTTCAAGCCCGTGCTGCCCCCATGCTATGACGGCACCCTCGACCCCACGGAGTTCCTCCAACTCTACGCGCTGAGTGTTGAGGCAGCGGGTGGCAACCATAAGGTCATGGTGAACTGGCTCCCGATGGCCCTCAAGGACGGCGCACGGTCCTGGCTCCTGAATCTGACCGACGATTCAGTCTCTTCGTGGAGCGAACTCTGCGAGCTGTTCATCGCCAACTTCAAGGGCATGCACGACCGCCCCCTCTCCGTCAACAACTTGTGGCGCGTGAAGCAGCGCCCTGGAGAAACCTTGCGCAAGTACATCCAACAGTTCAGCCAGGTGCGCAACAAGATCTCGCGCGCCACGGATGAAGCCGTCATCATGGCGTTCACCAATGGTGTCAAGGACCTCAAGATGTGCGAAAAGCTCGCCATCAATGACAACCTCAGCTTGGCCTTGGAGGTGTTCAACATCGCTGACAAATGCGCCAAGGCAGAGGAGAGCCGCCTGTTCGTCCACGACGGCCCTGACGCCACGCCGGATGATGGCAAGGCCAACGGCAAGGAGGTCAAGCGCAAGGGCTCCACTGTGCTCGCAGCGGAAACCCTTGCCAGGGCTGGCATGAGCAGCCTCATGATAATGGCCGACGCGATCAACCTCGTGAGGTACGTCCTCGGGACAACACCGCACTCCCCCCGCTGCCGCTGCCACCAAGGAGGAGCAACGACAGCCAACGTGATGAGGATGCTGGGGCCTATCAGGAGCCTCGCGCGGTGGCTTGCGTCCTTGGCGGGGCCCACACCCCTTTGTCGAACGGCCGGTTCAAGCAATTCTGTCGCGAGGTGAACGCGGCCCTCCCAAGGCTGGAAGCCGCAAAAGCCCTCAAGTGGTCCCAGTACGCCATCTCCATCGATGCCGGGGACAGTCTCAAGTCCACGGCCGCCGCGGGTGCACTCCCCATGATGTGCACCCCCACCATCAGGAATGTCGCCATCACCAAGACCCTTATCGATGGAGGCGCGGGCCTCATCGTGCTCTCTGTGGAGACTTTCGACACGCTCCAGGTGCCCTACGACCAACTGATGCCGACCAGGCCGTTATCCGGAGTGACCAGTGGCTCCACCACTCCACTGGGGCAGATCCGCCTCCCTGTCACATTCGGCACACGCGACAACTACCACACCGAGCTCATCAATTTTGACGTGGCGCACATCGGACTCCCGTACAACGCTATCCTGGGATACCCGGCACTGGCCAAGTTTACGGAAGCAACGCACCATGGCTACAACATCCTCAAGATGCCGGGATGCAGCAATGTCATCACCATCGCCTGCGACGAAAAGAACGCAGTCTCCTCCCTCGAGCGCGCCTACAAGCTTGCCGCGATGGAGCCTTCTGGTGACGCGGGGGATGTTGGGCCTCGCGAGGCCGCACCCCCAAGGAAGAAGCAACTGTTGCCCGTCGCAAGCCTCACCACGACCAAGAATGCAGCCCCTGCCAACACGGGTCCTGCGCCCATAGACGGCGTCGACCGCCTCCCGGCATAGGAAGGCCCGCCCGGCGCCTCCCTTGGGATAGGCTCGTGGGCTTCCACCTAGAAAGCATCTGACTTGGCGGGTATGACGAGGGAGGTGCTCGGGCACCACTTGGAGGCGTACCTTGTCGCGCGTCCCCGCATGGAAGGGACGTGGCGCCGGACGCCGACGTCGCAGGAGTTCATCGATCAAGAAATCAGTGGGCTGCAAGAGGAGCGTCTCCCGGAGCGCTCCGGCGACCAGGCTGTCCTCCCAGGAGGGGCGGCGGGGAGCGCATGTGCGTCGACATCGCGGGCCTTAACCGGACCGGATCCCAAGGCCTCCTCCGAGCGCACGTCTCCACCCACCGCGTTCGCATGCCCTTTGGCGTGGTGAACGCCGACGTCGCCTTCCAAAGGCTGGCCCAATTCACGATGGCGCCTCATGTGGCGCCAAGCCCCCGCGAGCCTCTAGGACCACAGGAGCTAGCCGGCCCTTCAGGGGCCGACCTCCATGGCACATTCTGAGGGATGGCCAGGCGCTTCCGCAGCAGCACAATCGGCAGGTGACTTTTTGTTTTGTTCAAATTGAGGGCACCCTTCGGGCCGCAATACCTTTAGGTTGGCATGGGTCCGTCCCTGTAGCATTCTCACTTTTTGGATGTGTAGCAAACTTTGTTATCTCTTTCGAAGTTCATGTTATTGGCTTAAGCCTAGCGTTCGGTGCCTCGCCACCGCTTGAAATCGCCGCGCTCCCGCGACCCTTCTTTCGAATATCCTCTGGTTGGTGTTAGACACGGCGTCTGTGCTTGGGTGCGTCCCTGCTGCATTTTTAAATCCAAGCGATCGAGCTCTGTCTCACGGGCCCGCTCCGATGCACGTCACCTCCTGAGGTCCTTGGTGTCTCGCCCCTCAGGGGATTGCCGAGAATAGCCGAGTAAGGGCGCGGCTTGATATGTATGAATGCTAGTTGGGTGTTTCGCTACATCGGGCGCCATGCAGCGGGTGGTTTTCCCTTGTTCATCTCATGAAGGAACCCGACACGGCGTCTGTGCTCGGGCCCGTACCTGCAACATCGCTAAACCCGAGTGACTAAGCTCTGTCTGACGGGTTGCTCCCGTACAGGTCACCTCCTGGGGTCCTCGGTGTCGAACCTTTTCGTGTGGTGGCCTCGGGACGACCACCCGACGCGCGACGCCCCCCATGTCACAGGTTTCATGTCCACGGAGCTCCGTGAAAAGAGAGGCACCACCCGCCTGAAGAACTGAGGAAGGAGCTCTTGAGCCATGTGCCTAGGGTGTACGACACCTATTTTAAATCGCCGCCCGTGACCCTCTCACGTAGTAATGAGGTTGGGGCTGTACATGCCCCGGAGCCTCCCTAAGGGCCACCCCTTGGCCTCGGGAGGACTCCCGCCCATGCCCTAGTTGAAGTCCCATGCTCCGCACTGGCGGAGAAACTGTCGAACCACGACTATGCCCAAGCCCAGGGGAATCCCCATGCTCCGCGCTGGTGGATGATTGACTGAGCTCGACGCTCGCTAGTTTCCCCTTGTACCTCACGTGAGCGGGGGCAGGACACGGTGCATGTGCTCGGGTTCGTCCCTGCAGTGCTGATAAATCCAAGGGATCAAGCTCTGTCTCGCGGGCCTTCTCCCGTGCATGTCACCTCCTGAGGTCCTTGGTGTCTAGTCTCCTCGCGCGACATCCAAGTGTAAGCTGGCAAGTGCGTGGCGCTCCAAGCACGGTTTCCCGTGAGCAGGATTCTTCTTCATGAGAATTGCTTGCGCGTCAAGGGGGGGTTCTTGAGCATCGCGTCTCAGGAACCTTCACTAGCACCCGTAGCCCCTCACCTCCTGGTTCAGTTCAGGCAACGCGACCTGGAGCTCCAGCGACGGCTGAGGTATGCGCGGGGCTGGGCCCTGCCAGCGCAGAGCACGAGAACTCTCAAGCGGGCCGCTTGCGCGTCAAGGGGGGGGGGGTTCTTGAGCATCGTGTCTCAGGAACCTTCACTAGCGCCCGAAGCCCCTCACCTCCTGGTTCAGCTCAGGCATCGCGACCTGGCGTCCCCGCGACGGCTGAGGTATGTGCGGGGCTGGGCCGTGCCGACGCAGAGCGCCAGGACTCTCGAGCTGGTCGCTTGCGCGTCAAAGGGGGGCTCATGAGCATCGCACCTCAGGAGCCTTCACCATCTCCCGTAGCCCCTCTCCTCCTGCTTCAGTTCAGGGATCGTGACCTGGCGTTCCAGCGACGGCTGAGGTATGCGCGGGGCTGGGCCCTGCTGATGTAGAGCACAAAGACAAACAAGAGAAAAACCCAGCCAAGGAAGGGAAGTCGCAGATCACAAACATTTATTACAAAATCCAAAATATTCCCTACAGCTTAAATTATCATCTTATACCTCCTCGAGGCGGACTCAATTTATTGCAGGGCGGTAAAATGAGGCTCGCCGCTAGACTCTTCGCCGCCGTCGTTGCAGAAGAACTTCTAAAGCAACGCCTCACGTGGCCCTCCACAGCCGCCATCATGTCGCCGCGAGATTCTTCTGGAACGGGGCCCGTCACCTCGTCGAACTTGAAGTTGGGATCGCGAAGGAGGAGATGGCTGAAGACGCGGGTTGCCGCCACGGAGAATAGATCGCGGCTTTCCTCTTCCAGGATGCCATCCACCTCCTGGGCCGCACCCTCAAGTTCCTTCACGAGCTTGGAGGAGAGATAGGCGTAGCTGGAGCCCCGAGGGATGAGAGGGGCATCGAAACTCAACCTGCAAATGGAGCCCAGGGCCTCACGGGCCACGTGCTCGAGGGAGGAAAGCGCGGCATGGTGCGAGGCCACCCTCGCATCGGCAGCGGCCTGAATATCCTTCTCCCGGGCGTCCCGCTTGGCATTGGCTTCGAAGACCTGCTTGGCGTGAGCTTCTTGGGCCTCGGCCACCTCGCGCTGCAGTGTCTCCAAGCACCCACGCTTCGTGGCCTGCTCGGCCGTTAGCTTCGCGAGCTCAGCTCGCGGTCTGCGAGCCTCGCCTTCCGGGCCTTGACATCTTCTTCCCGCAGCTGGAGTTGCTGCGCTTGCGTGGCATGCTCCTAAAGCGCCTTCAGGCCGGCTTCCGCTTCCTTGAAGCGCTTGGCGAGCGCTGTTTTCTCCGCAAGAGACCTCTCGCAAGCGGCCTTTGCCTCGGCGACCTCCTTCTTGCCCTCCGCAAGGGTGGCTTCGGCCCTGCTGTGAGCCTCCCTGGCGGAGGCGTCAAGTTGATGCCACCCCATGGCGAGCCTCAAGCGCTTGGCAGAGAGGCGTGCCTTGGCATCTCGAAAGTCTGCCCCGAGCTGGTCGAGCGCGTCCTGGGCGTCGGTCAGAGCCCCGCGCCTGAGCAAGGCGTTTTGGTCCATCAGGGCGAGAGTTTTCCCAGTGGCTGGCGCCCCGGCGCTTGCTGCTGCTGTAACAAGGAGGTCCCCGGCACCCTACACTTGAGATGCCGGGGCTCCAGGTTCTCCCCCGTGCTTGGCCCCCGCTGTTTCCTTGGGAAGACCGTCGCGCTGGCCTCTGGGGCCCCTGGAGTGACCCCAGCCGAAGGGCAGCCTAAGTCGCGCCCCGAGCCATGCTTGGCTGCAGGGGCTGGGATGGCCGGTGAAGGTTGAGGCGCCCCTCCCTCCCCCGCTAGCTGGGAAGCCGTGGCCTTGGCAGGTGGCGCCGAGGGCTGAGCAGCCATGGCCTCGGTAGGTGGCGCCTGAGGCCGGACCCCCGCGGCAGTTGCAGGTGGTGCTGGGGGCTGGACCGTCGCGGCCCTGGGGCACGGGCCCCCTCGCCGCGTCGGGGAGACGCTAGGCGCCGCCGCGGCGCCCGCACGACCAAGCACAGCGCCAGGATGGCGTAAACTGCCCCTGTGCCCCCCAAGGCTTCCGCCTTCTTCTTCTTCTCCTTGCCGCCACCGGAACACCTGCACCGGCGAGGGGATCAGCTCGAGCAAACCGGCAAAACACACGCGGCGTGGGAATGGATTGATGTACTTACACGTCCTCGGCTGCCCACTTCCTCTTCTTTGCGGTGGCGGGTGTTGTGCCCTCGTTGTCCCCATGCGCCCTCTCGACGCCGCCTTGGGATCCAGGGAGGCCTACTGAGGTGGTGTGGCTGCCGCGGGGATCGGCGCCGCGCCTTCGACGTGAGCCCCTACCAACGGCGCGGGGGTGGCCGCAGGGTCAGACCCTGCTCTGCCTTCCACGGTTGCTGGCCTGGAGGGAGTAGCTTGGCGCTGCTCGGCCGTGGTAGCATCGTCATCCCCAAGGCCGTGCAGGGACGTGTGGAGACTGGGCAACGGCACCCGGCCGACGTCCCCCTCTCCTTCCATCTCTTCCGAGTCCTCGCCGTCATCGCCCCTACCGGAGGACGTCACCGCGACGAAGGGATTCCCGAATGGCCCGATGAGTCACCACACGTCGAAGCCGGGCATCTCCGCAACCAGCTCCTCCATGTTGACGCAGCCACACCGCGGCGGCGCTGCCTCCGGGAGACCCTCAGGATTGAAGCCAAGTAGGGCCCCTAAGGCCCCATCCAGCTCGTCGTCCGTCAGGCCGCTGACGTGCAGCCTCGGGTCCCTCGAGCCAGTGAAATCCCACAGGGGCCGCAAGCGTGCCTGGTGCGGTGCGATATGCTGCCCCAAGAATTCCTTGATGACCATTGCCCCCGTCAGAGAGGCATCCCCGTGCGCGGCGATACACTCCAGGATGGGTTTGGCCCTTGGGTCGGTGAGCTTCTCATGGCACTACTCGGGGATCTGCGCGGGTTGGCGCGTGGGGGCCGCCAGGAGCGAGCTGGCCCGGTGCGTGTTCATGAAGACCCAACGCTGCCGGTAGCCCTCCACCTTCTTCCCGGCTTTCAGGAAGATGCTCGGGCCTGTAACGTCAACAAAGGAAATGTACGCGGAGCGTTGGTTCAGGGCGGTGAACCACCGACTGAAGAAGTGGCGAAAGAGCGCCACCAAGGGTCTCACACCCACAAATGCCTCGCAATAGAAAGCGAAGATGGCCAGGAGGAGGATGGAGTTGGGCTGAAGATGCAAGGCATGGATCTGGTAATGGGAGAGGATGGCGTAGAAGAACTTGGAGAATGGCGGGACCAACCCAGCATAGACACTATGCTAGAAGAAGGGGTAGGCAGTTTCCGACAGGCTGCCCGGCGCTGCCGAGCCCGGCCAGATCTCAGTCGCCTGCCCGTCATTCAGCCTGCCGGCCACCAGCGGGGGCACCGGGCCCAAGTCCTCCTTGTCAGAAATGGTGGAGGGTAAAAGCACCGGCCCGATGGCGGCAGGGCTCACGGCGGAGGCCACGTCCTTCCCCTTCTTGCCAGCAGATGCCATCTGGGTGCTGAGGCTGCAGGGAGGGCGAAGGAGGTATCTCATGAGAGGCTGGATCTCGAGCAGTTCCACATGGAGGATGAAGGTGCGCGGAGTTGGAGGTAACACAAGGAATGGCAATGATGGCCCCGGGCCGCGCGCAGGCTTTATGTCAGCTTGGGCGGCCACCAAGGCCTCGTGGAAAGTGGGGCACCCCGCGCCCCAAAACACTCGCGCGTCGCGCCCGACCCGCAGGCGATTTGGGCCCGCATCGCGTCGCTCCCACCAACAGGCGGAATCATCCACACCGCGGGCCCGGGGGCTACTGTCGCGCCTCTGGGACTAGGGGTACACAGGCCCGTCTGTCCGCGGCCCGGGCGCGGCGCTGGCCCTAAGCACCGAATGGCCCACCAATGGTCTTCATGAGGAAAGCCCGCGGCCCCATGCCTCGCGAGGCCTACAACAACAGTAACAGCCCGAGAACGACGTTCCAGAAAATTACCCTTTCATTCCGTGGTCATCGTGTGACTCATTTGGTTGTCGCATTCATCATCGCATTATTCGCATCATTCGCATTGCATTGGTACTCCGTTGCCATCATTTTTCTCAAAACTTGCATCCGTTCGTAGTGGTCGGTTCTTCCCGTTCTCGTCGTCGACCGTTTCGAGGCCAACCACACACGCACGCGCCCGCGACATCGTAAAATATTGGTTTTCAAAGTGCACATATATTCTCGGAATGGGTCGAATGTTAGCGTGCGTTCTTCGTTTGTTGTAGCTAGATCGTATGCCAAATTTCGTCGCATTCGGAGGTCGTTTGATACTCCAATCGTTAAACCTATAGCGGCACTATAGCCGGTCAAATCGCCGTACATTTTTCGTATATAGAAACCTATTGCCGGGATGCCTGCATTTTCCCTCTCTTCTATGCCTGGCCCCTCTGCACAGTGCACAGACCCCTCGCGTGTGTCCGATAACTTCCCCGAACCCAAGTCGTCGAGCCATGACCGTTGGATCCGGATCAACCCCGAAATACCCTAAAACATCACCGTTTTTCCAATTGGACTCCCTAACTATCGGCGTTCTGGGAACGGGGGTACCCAGACCTGCCTGCCTGCGGCCTAGGGCATGGCCCACTTCGTCAGCCAAACACAACCAGACGCAGCCCCACTCAAGACAAGGCTCTCGCGAGAACCCCCGGCTCGCAAGGGAGAGCAACACCAAGGTCAGAAAGCAGAGGGCCTCCCCAGGCCCCCTCCGGAGCGGCTAAGATCTGTATGCAGGACCCGGCCTCAGGACTCAAGGGTGACGCAAGGAAGGACAGGTGGGCGCCAGTGCGCCAGGCAGAGCAGTTTCCCCTTTGGTGCAAAGGGGCAAGGATGTATGCGGGTTCCCAAAGCACCTGCCAAAGGTTTCCATTCCGGTTAAACAAGACCACGACCACGAGCCCCGCAGGACGGATGTCATCGCCGAGCCCACCTCTGCATCATCGACAGCTACTTTGCAGGCGAAGACCGCCTTTGGACAGGGCTGGATGTACTCCTGTCCCCCTTCAAATTTGGCCATTGTGGGATCCCTTACCACCATTGCGATAAGGGAAGAGGACCCGGGCCACCGCTATATATAGAGGCTAGGCTGCACCGTAGAGGGGGATCCGATCGGAAGCCAGTCGATCCATCTCTCCATCTGGTCCAACAGAAAGCCAGTAGAGGGCCAAGAACACCTCAGGAACGCCTCGCAAGGCTCCTCAACCTTGTACTAGTTCATCCACCATAACCTCCACAAGAGGCAATCCACCAAAGCAGGAGTAGGGTATTACGCTTCGCAGCGTCCCGAACCTGGGTAAACCACCGTGTTCATCTTCTTCCTCATCATCGCGCGAGTTCGTCGTCTTATCCATCGAGTAGTGAGCTTGGTAGGGCGAAGCTGCAGGGGAATCTTCGCACACGCCCCTGTGTTCGAACCTTTAGGGTTTTGCGGAGCCTGAAATCCGACATTTGGCGCGCCGGGTAGGGGGCGTGTCGGAGTCTTCCTCAAGCCAAGATCTTCTCCCACCTCGCCGTTTCGATGTCTGACGCTCGCTGAGCCCGTATCGAGCGCCGAGCTACCCGCGTCGCCCAGACGGCACCTGTGGGCCGCGTCTACGCGCGCCGGTCACCCTCTCCTGTGGCTAACGCCGCCATGGGCCCGGACGCCCACGAGCAACAAGACTCCTCCCAGCCGGTCACCGCGCAGCCCGACGGCCACGCCGCCACTCCGTCGATCGTTCCAGCTTCCGGGTCGTCCTCCCACGCTCGGCCCGGACCGGTGCGCGGTTTGGGAGCACTCGCCATGGCGAACGAGCTGCTCCGCTACCGCCCCGCCCCCGACCGCTACGATGATTGGCTTCGGCGCATCGCGGAGCTCGTCAGTGCTGCCAGCGACGCTTCAGCGCTCTCCTACTCGCTTCGACCCCGACCTTCCCTGGCAGACGATGTGGCCCATGATGCACCGCCGCCTCCTCCTCAACGCGACTTCGACCCCGAGCCCAGGCGAGAAGCGCGCCCCCGCGACCAGCCCCGCGAACAGCGAGCAAGGGCAAGAGAGGAAGTAAGCTGCCAGGTGGTTCCCCGGCCGCGCATCGACGCGCGTGCGCTCCCTACGCTGCTGACCCAATGCCGCGACTGGGCACCACTCGAAGTGGCCCCGCAGGAGCGTTAAGACCAGGTCCCTCCCGCATGCTGCACCCGTCGAGCCGGTGGGGTGCCTCGCCATCGCCCCGGAGCTCCACCCAACCACGTGGCCCTGCAAGTTCAATCCTGACCTACCCCCTCGCTATGATGGCACCCTGGATCCCGCTGAGTTCCTACAGCTCTACTCGCTGACCATCCGGGCGGCCGGCGGAGACGACAAGGTCATGGCGTGCTGGTTCTCCACTGCGCTCAAAGGTGGCGCGCTCTCCTGGCTCCTCAACCTCTCGGAGGGGTCCATCACCTCCTGGGACGACCTGCGCAAGCGTTTCGTCGCCAACTTCCAAGGCACCCGCGACCGCGCACTCACCGTGAACGACCTACGACAAGTAAAGCAGCAGGACGGGGAGACCCTGCACAAGTTCATACAGCGCTTCACGACTACGTGCCCCCAGATCCCGAAGGCGTCAGACGAGGCTATCATCTCTACATTCACCGACGGCGTCACGGACCTCAAGATGAAGGAGGAGCTCACCATGAACGACGAACTGTGCTCGGCCCTGGAGATGTTCAATCTGGCGAACAGGTGCGCCAAGGCTGAAGAGGGCCGCCTGTCACTCCGCGGGCCTCCGGCGGCAGAGCTAGAGGAAAAGAAGACCAAGGCCAAGGAGGCGAAGCGCAAGGCTCCAGCGGTACTTGCGGCCGAGCCTGAGGCGAAGCGCAGCCGTGGTGAGGAACACCCCGCGGGAGGAAGACCGACCTGCATCTTCCATGGCACCAACAACCATGACACCGCCGACTGCCAGGAGCTCAGGTTGGTCCGCGCCGAACACTTCGGCCGACGCCTTGGACGCGCTGACCGCGGCTTCGGGCGAGGCGGAGGCCGCGGTGGAGGCCGTTGGGACAACCGGGAACCGCGTCAAGGGTGGCGCGATCAGCCTCAGGAGGACCGCTGGCGTGATCAGCCTCGGTAGGACCGCTGGCGCGATGACCCACCGGAGGGGTCACGCCTCGGCCAGCCTCGTGAGGCCCAACCTCGTGAGGCCGGCCTACCACCACTACCACCACCACCAAGAAGGAAGGAAGACGACAGGCAGGACGATGGGGCTGGGGGCTTCCAGGAGGTTAGGGCGGTAGCCTGTATCCTGGGCGGCGCCCAAGCCCCAACATCAGACCGTGCCTTCAAGCAGTTCGCGCGGGAGGTGAACGCGGCTCTCCCAAGGCCCGAGGCCATGCGTCCTCTCAAGTGGTCCCAGACTGCAATCACCTTCGACTCAAGGGATCAGCTCAGGTGCTCGGCCATGGCCGGCAAGCTCCCCATGTTGTGCACTCCAACCATCAGCAACGTCCTCGTCACCAAGACCCTCATCGATAGCGGAGCAGGGCTCAATGTCCTCTCCATTGAGACCTTCGAGACGCTCCAAGTACCGTACAAACAGCTCATGCCGACCAAGCCCTTCTCAGGAGTCACGAACGGGTCCACCGTCCCCATCGGGCAAGTGCGCCTGCCCGCCACCTTCGGCAGACGCGAGAACTACCACACCGAGGTCATCGTCTTCGACGTCGCGCACATCCACCTCCCATACAATGCCATCCTTGGGTACCCGGCCCTCGCCAAGTTCATGGTGGCGACTCATCACGGCTACACCGTCCTCAAGATGCCAGGGAGTGGAGGCGTCATCACCGTCGCCTGCGATGAGAAGGATGTTGTCTGCTCCCTCGAGCAGGCTTACTGCGCTGCAGCAGCCGAGCGCTCGGACGACGAGGAGGAAGCCCCGCCTCGAGAGGACACGCACAAGAAGAAGAAGCCGCTCACCCCCGCGAGGCGCCAGGGGGTTGTGACCTCCAAGGGCGGAGCCTCGAGCTCTGCGCCCAGGGGCGGGGCACCACCTTCCATCGCATAGGAAAGCGCGCTCGGCGTCCCCCTTGGGTCGGGCTCGGGGGCTTCCATCCAGGAGGCCCCCGGCTTGACCGGTGAGACAAGGGAGGCATTCAGGCATAGCCTGAAGGCGCGTCCTGACGCGCGACTGCCCAAGCCAGGAGCACGGCGCGTGGCGCAAGCTCGCAAGAGTCCGTCATCAGAGCGATCGAGGAGCTTCAGGAAGCGCAGGCCACGCTAGGCGAAGACTGCCCAGCACCACCAATCGCAGCCGCCATCATCGGCACGATCGACTAGCCGCGCATCTGCGTCAACACGCTCGCGATCAACAGGGCCGCGTCCCAGGGCCATTTCTGGCCAACGCGTGCCGATCATGGATGGGTCTACCCGCACAACTACATCCGCATGCCCTTTGGCCTGGCGAACGCAGCCGCCATGCTCATACCTTGCCTGTCGGGGCGCGGCGAGGAGTTGGAGGACATAATCGGTCCGAGCGAAGGTCCCGAGCCCTGGGAGACGATGGACCCGTGAGGGTCGCGCTCGTGGAGGTGTAAGATCAGGCAAAGACGGCAGCTTCGACTCTTCAGCGGCATGGCCGCCAGGTGACTTTTTGTTGGCCATTGCAAGGTAATTTTTTGGTTTACTGCATCTGAGGGCACCCCCCGGGCCGCATCATCCTCAGGCAATCAGGGCACACCGCTGCAGCTGCCTCATTTACGCATATTTCAATAGTTTCTCATGCATATGATTTGTTGCCTAACGCTTTACCTTGCCTGCACGGCTCATTGTCGGCATGGATGTCGCCGCCTCGAAACTGGATGGCAAGGCCCTGTCGCCTCAGGGACTTGCATCTTTGGGCAGTCGGTCCCCGCTCAGGGGCTCCGACCGCAGCACGGCATCCCAGAATGGAGTCTCGGGAGGCCCCAAGGCCTCCTGAGGCAGCAGCCGGCAGGACGGAATGGGGGTCGCTCGAGCGTCAAAGGGGGCTCCTGAGCATCGCGCCTCAGGAGCCTTACCGGTCATATAGCCACTCGCCCCTTGATGTCGTCCTTGGTGATCCGGTCGGCGTCAAGGGTGTCAAGGCCTCGCCCCGTACTTGCGTCCTTGGTGATCCGGTCGTACACTATGGTAGTAGGGAAATGTGCGGGACTGGGACCTGCCGACGTAGAGCCGCTTGAGCGTCAAGGGGGGCTCCTGAGCAACGCGCCTTTGGATCCTTACCGGTCATATAGCCACTCGCCCCCTTGATGTCGTCCTTGGTGATCCGGTCGGCATCAAGGGTGTCGAGGCCTCGCCCCGTAGTTGCGTCCTTGGTGATCCGGTCGTACACTACGGTGGTAGGGAAATGTGCGGGACCGGGACCAGCAGACGCAGAGCACCGGAAGGGGCCCCCAAACCGTCCCGCAAACAAGGAGGAAAGGTCCCAGACGGGATCTGCAGGATCTCAAGACAAGAAGACTCAGGCGCAAACCGCCATAGAGGTAGGGACCTCGCGAGGCCAAAGCGCCCTCGCGAGCTCCCAGATACACCTCCCAGTTCTGCCGTGCCAGCCACGCGTACGAACTCAATGGGCTGTACACGCCCGGAGCCCCCCGAGGACGCGGAGGGGTTCCTTCCCACGCAATGTGGAAGCCACAGCTCCATGTTGGCGGTCAACACGGCCCTCCAATGGCTATGCCCACGCAATGTGTAAGCCACAGCTCCGTGCTGGCGGTCAACACGGTCCACCAATGACTATGCCCACGCAATGTGGAAGCCCTTCGCTCCGTGCTGGGGATAAACAACTGAGGGCGCCCCAGCGGCTGCATCCACCCTCAGGAAGGCCCCTCGCGGCCCCGTCTCGCTGCGTTCCCCTGGGATGTACGCGTGAGGGGGCTGCACAGGGCTACTACCGGGCCAAGCCTGGTACACGCCACCTTCCCAGGTCTGCCAAACCTGGTCTTCACGCGCCCAGCTCAGGAGAAGCCAATGAGGAAAGGTATGGGAGCCGCTCGTACATCAAGGGGGACTCCTGGACATCGCGACTCAGGAGCCTAACTGGCCACGTAGCCCCTCACCCCTTGGAACCGTCCTCGGTGATCCGGACGGCCCAACGGCGGCTGAGGTATGCGCGGGGCCGGGCCCTACCGACGCAGAGCTCAGAAGCGTTCAAACCCCTAAGGAGGATGCCGGAGCTCGTTCGTCAAGGGGGACTCCTGATCATCGCGACTCAGGAGCCTCACTGGCCCCATAGCCCCTCACCCCTTGGAACCGTCCTTGGTGATCCGGTCGGCCCAACGGCGGCTCAGGTATGCGCGGGGCCGGGACCTGCCGACACAGAGCGCAAGGTGTTCAAAAATTCCAAGTTAACCCAATCTTCACCATGTTCCCTTCATGAGGGCTGCTCGTACGCCAAGGGAGACTCCTGAGCATCGCGACTCAGGAGCCTCACTGGCCCCGTAGCCCCTCACCCCTTGGAACCGTCCTTGGTGATCCGGTCGGCCCAACGGCGGCTGAGGTATATGCGGGGCCGGACCCTGCCGACGCAGAGCATCACAGCAAGCAAGAAGGAAACAAGGCGAAGAGAGCAATCACACAGTTCAACAGTTATTACAAGCACTAAAAGTTTTGTGAACACAAACAAGTTTAACGCCTCCACGATGCACGATGGACATTACAGGAAAGGAGCAGGGGAGAGGAATCAGGAGGAGCCGTCGCCACCACTCGTCCCGTCCTCGGGGAACTCATCGTCGACATCGCTGGCGTCGTCTTCTTCGGCACTAACCCCTGCAGCGTCAGAAGCCGGAGGAACGGTGACGCGGGTGAACCTCTTCGCCAGCGCCTCCACGGTGCCCTTCACCGCCACCGCAGTACCGGCGCGGGCCTCGAGGGCGACCGGGCGGATCACGGAGTCGAAGCAAACCCCGGCTCGCGCAGGTGAAGACGGATGAAGACGCGCGTCGTTGCCTCAGAAAAGAGGTCGCGACACTCGCTCTCCAAGATCCCCTCCACCTTGACAAGGGCGCCCTCCAGCGCCTCAACGAGCTTCGAAGCGAGCCCCATGAAGCCGTTCTCTGGGGCCGACAGTGGCTCCGCAAACCCATCCCGGCAGAGGGAGTGGAGCGCTTGGCGAAGCTTGAGCTCGACGGAGGGAAAGGCGCTGAGCTCCGCGGCCTTTTCCTCCTCAGCCGCGGCAAGAGCCTTCACCCTAGTTTCGAGCAGGGCCTTCTCCGAGGCGACTTCCTTCTCCTGCGCGCCCAGGCGCTCCCGCTCCGCAGCCTGGCGGGTCGCCGCCTGGGATAGCTCGGAGTCCCGAGCGGCAAGCTTGGCCTCGCGGGTCTTGAGGGCTTCCTCCTGCTGATGCAACTGCTCCACGAGCCTAGCCTTCTCCTCCAGGAGAGCCTCTAGGAAGGCTTCCACCTCTTTGCGGTGCCTGACGGCGGACGCTGCGCCGGCCCGTGCCTCCTCGTGTGCTGCCCTGGCAGACGCGGCCTCCCTCTCGCTCTTCGCCACGGCGGCCTCGGCCTGGCCCCAGACCGCCACGACAGAGGCATCGGCCCGGAGCCACCCGGAAAGGAGTCCCTGGTGCCCACTCGCGTGGCCATCATCGGTACCCGCAAGGGCGTCCCGGACATGACCCAAAGCGGTGAGGGCCCCGTCCAGGACGTCGAGGCCATGCGACGAAGGCACCAAGGCCTCCTTTGGAGGAGTCGCCTGCGCGGTCACAGACGACGTCCCCCAGGAGACAGCAGCACGAGGAGCAGGAGGCTCCGGAGGCTGTGCAGCGACCACAAACATAGACGGATCGACGGGCGGCTGGCCCTCGGGGGCTGCCCTCTGGACAGCGGCACCGACGCGCCCTCAAGAGGAGGAGCAACCACGTCAACATACATTGGGGGCTCGGGGGGCTCCGCAGCGGTGACCCTGAGGGCTGCCTCGCGAGCCTCCGCCCCCTCATCCGCAGGAGCCACGGCGGGCGACGGCGGCACAACATGAGCAGGCGGTGCATCAGAAGGCGCTTTCGGCTTGACGCCCGCCTTATTCTTCCTCATCTTCGGCGCGGCGGCATTCCTGGTCGCCAAGCAAAGCGAAAACATCAATGCACAGGCTACCGGCAGGCGACCGAGACCGAGCCGGGTTACTTACTCTTCGACGTCGACCCATTTCCTCTTCCTCTCCTCCCCGGCGACGATGGGGGCACCCTCGCCCTTCTCGGCGAGGGCACTACCACGCCGGGGAACAGGGGCACTGTCCGCAAGAGCTGCCGCTGGAGGGATCGCCATGGCCCCGGCCTCGCCCACCATGCCTTTGAGCTGCGATTCAAGCGGGGTCGAGGCCGGCGCTTCAACCGCCTTGCCGACAGAATCAGGGCGCACCGGAGGAGGCCCCGCTCCGCTCTTCTTGGGGGTCGGCACGCAGGCGGACCGTGAGGCACGAGGAGCCAGTCCTAGCCCCCTGAGGACCTCGGCGGGACCCGGAGAGCCAGCAGCAGAGGCTTCACCAGCATCATCATCGTCCTCGAGGTCGCGCAGGAGCATGCTCTGCGACGGAGGAGACGCCCCTGCCGGGTCGTCGTCGGCTGTCTTCTCCGAATCCTCCCCGCCCGTGGTGTCACCAGAGGACATCATCACCGGGGAGCCAAGGCCCTCAGCTGGGGGGAGCCCCAGTTCATTGAAGACAGGCATCGCGGCAAACAGATCGGCTCCATTGTCGCGGCAGTATAGCGAGGCGTAGGCGTCGGGGAGATCACCGGGGTCGCCGTTGAGCAGGGTCGCCACAGCCCTGCTCAGTTCCTCGGGGGTTATGCGTGCGGACCGAAGCCTGAGGTTGTTGCCACTGCCTGGTAGTCCCACAAGGGCCTGGAAGGGGACTGGAGAGGCGCCAGGCGCTGCGTCAATAACTCCTTCACTATCATCCCCCCAGTCAGCTTCCTGGCACTGATATCGCCAGAAATCCGCTCCAAGACGGGCCTGGCCCGGCATCGGAAAGCTTCGCAGAGCTCCACGCGGAGGTCTTCTCCGGCAGCCCCTTCGGTAGATCCAACCGGGGGTTGGTATCTTTGAGGTCCATGAGGACCCAGCGGTGCCTGAAGTTCTCCAACTTCTTCCCGGCCTTTAAAAGCATGTTACCGCTCTGGGCCGCGACGAAGGAGACGCACGCCGACCGTTGAGCGCCGTCATGCATGCGCAAGCTGAAGAAATGGCGGAAGACGGCCACCGAAGGCTTCACGTCCACGAAAGCCTCGCAGTAGAAGGCAAAGACGGACAAGAGCAGGATGGAGTTGGGCTGGAGATGAAGGGCTTGAATCCCGTAGTGGTCGAGGATGGCGGTGAAGAATGCGGAGAAGGGTGGGACGAGCCCAGCGAAGACGCTATGGAGAAAGAAAGGGTAGACTGCCCGGGACGAGGGCCGCTTCTCCAAGGAGCCGCCCAATATCAAGGTCCGCCCCCGCTCGTTGGTCCCATCTGCCGTCCATGGCAGCACCGGGACGAGGTCCTCGTCCTTGGTGATGGTGGACCCCGAGAGCACCGCTGAGATGGGAGCGCAGGCTAAGCTCTGGGCCTCTGTCTTCTGTTTGCCGGCGGGAGCCATCGGGAAGTTTGTGGGGCCGGAGCGGCAAGGAGGAGGACGGAGCGACGCCGGATCTGGAGAGGCCTCCGTTAGTGCCGGGGATCCGGGAAGCAAGAGGAGGTGCATAGAAGGGGAAAGCAATAAGGGCCCGACGCTGGAAGTCAGGCTCTTGTCGACTCGGGCGGTGGCCAAAGTGATGAAGGACACCCGACATCAGCCGCACGACGCGCGCCAGTCCTGGCCCGCAGGCGTTTGGGGCCAGCGGCGCTTCGGGCCGCCCTCAAGGCTTCGCCCGGAAGCCAGCTCGAGCACGCCTTGGGCCCGGGGGCTACTGTCGGCGTTCTGGGAACTGGGGTACCCAGACCTGCCTACCTGCGGCCCAGGGCATGGCCCACTTCGTCAGCCAAACACAACCAGACGCAGCCCCACTCAAGACAAGGCCCTCGCGAGGACCCCTAGCTCGCGAGGGAGAGCAACACCAAGGTCAGCAAGTAGAGGGCCTGCCAAGGCCCCCTCCAGAGATTGCTATGCAGGATCCGGCCTCAGGAGTCAAGGGTGACGCAAGGAAGGACAGGCGGGCGCCAGCGCGCCAGGCGGAGCAGTTTCCCCTTTGGTGCAAAGGGGGCAAGGACGTATGCGGGTTCCCAAAGCACCCGCCAAAGGTTTCCATTCCGGTTAAACAAGACCACGACCACGAGCCCCGCAGGACGGATGTCATCGCCGAGCCCACCTCTGCATCATCGACAGCTACTTTGCAGGCGAAGACCGCCTTTGGACAGGGCGGGATGTACTCCTGTCCCCCTTCAAATTTGGCCGTTGTGGGATCCCTTCCCGCCATTGCGATAAGGGAAGAGGACCCGGGCCACCGCTATATATAGAGGTTAGGCTGCACCGTAGAGGGGGATCCAATCCGAAGCCAGTCGATCCATCTCTCCATCTGGTCCAACACAAAGCCAGCAGAGGGCCAAGAACACCTCAGGAACGCCCTCGCGAGGCTCCTCAACCTTGTACTAGTTCATCCACCATAACCTCCACGAGAGGCAATCCACCAAAGCAGGAGTAGGGTATTACGCTTCGCAGCGGCCCGAACCTGGGTAAACCACCGTGTTCATCTTCTTCCTCGTCATCGCGCGAGTTCGTCATCTTATCCATCGAGTAGTGAGCTTGGTAGTGCGAAGCTACAGGGGAATCTTCGCACACGCCCCTATGTTCGAACCTTGAGGGTTTTGCGGAGCCCGAAATCCGACACTAACCTTTTGTATCAACCATCCGATGGAGGGTCCAAACCTAGTCTATTCCCCTATATACAGATCACCTAGTAGTACAACCACTAACCCTAGGTAGACATTCCCCTACATTTTAGCGCCGCCGCCACACACTCTCTCCCATCGGGATCCCGAGCCAATCAACCGAGCTCCCCCCTCGATCCATCCAACGCTGCCTCTCCTAGCGAGCCCATCCGATAGAGTCCCCGCGCGCCCGTCCCTCGGCCATGGCTAGGACCTCGCGCCACCGTCTGGACGCGTCCACGCCCGCGGTTTCCCTCGTGCCCGCGCCTTCATCCCGATTCCGCCGCCTCCCCTTGCCACTCCAGCAGCAGCCACAGCAAGATCCAAGCCCCGCAGAGCTGACCGGAGCACCACCTCCTCCCATGGCGCCTCGGCCTCCCCGCAAGCCTGCGTTTGAGAACCACCATCGCCCGCACGCCACCCAGTTGCCATGGAGGTTGCCTTCGCCTCCCTGCCGATGCTGAGCGCGCCGCCGACCAGATCCTCTGTCGCCGCCTCAGATCTGGCGCGGTCCGCCGCCAGCCAACCAATCTCCGCTGCTTCGGGCACATCCCTGCCTCTGCCATGTTCATCCGCCGACACCAAGTCCCCTGCTTTGGGACATGCCCAGGCCCATCTTGCTCTGCCTCCTGCCACCCCTCCGCTACGACCGCATTGACCTCCCCTCCATCTGCCTCGCACCGCCTGCAACTGCTATCATGGGTTAGAGCTTGAAGCTCCCGGCATGGCCATCCACCTGCTTGTGTTGTTGCCTTTTTGTGCACCTATGTTGCCTCGTACACGTTGAATCGCCAAGCCCCGAGACTGAGTACCATGAGGCCCGACGCCGAAGACCGACAAGTGTACCTCTGCTCTCATTGTGGATCCGACAAGACCGTCGCCATGTATATCTACTTCCATGACGTCCTCGATGACCCCGAACATCTACTGAGCGTGTACGACTACCATCGCTGAAGACCCGTGTACAACCACTTCCACTAACTTCTCGAGTACAACGATGTCTATGATGACCCGTGAACCTCTACACCGCTCCGAACCGTTTTGCCTTGCCGGTACGCTTCAAAGGTATAACCCCGAGTTGACCGGCGTTGCAATGAACGTTTGATGGTTCTATGTCATGCACCGCGTGTTTGCACCGCATAGTATGCTAGTTGCGGGTACCTCTTTTCCGTGCCACCGACGCGTGGGAAACGGTAACCGGGATCACCCCACCATCTTTGCATGACACGCACACGACCAAACCTTCTTTTGCACCGGCATCTTGACGAGTTGCCGGATCACTGGAACATTACCATGGCACCGTTTCCGCTTTTGTCGTCGTGGCACCCCTATTCTTGCCATGGCGACAGATGCTTCATATCTTAGTCATGCCAATGTTTTTCGTAAAATTGCATAATATTTGACAATGTCATCCGCATCCATGTAATAACATTTAAAATGTTGGTTGCATATAAAATTGCCTAATAACTTGTTAAATGATTATTTCATAGCTAAATAACCCTAACTCCGATTAAAATGTTTTATATATGTAACTTGACTAGAAAGATGTGTAGAATAACATGGTGGCATTTATTTTGCTTTTTAACAAATATAAAATATGCTTAGGACAGATCTGGACAAAATTCATAATTTGCACATCGGGTCGTTTCGGAAATGCTATATGTTGCTTCTGGCCTCATTTAAAATGCCTAGGTGATGTAGTTGTGTTTGCTTCACCTCTTTCCATGATGAACTATATTTAAAATGATTGTTTAGTTAGACAACATTAACCTCATTTCTCATAACATGGAGAGTTATTGTTTTTTCATATGTATGTTCTCCTTCTCCATTTAAAATTGCTTTAACTCCGTCTTCTCCTTATGCCATGAACACCCATGTTAAACAACATTTAATATTGATGAATAAATAAACGAGAGTGAACTAAATAATTCGAATGTGGAGTTTTTTCAATATGCAACTTGTTGCATGTTGAACTTCACTTAATTTGTAGTGTTTGATTGTTGTGCTTGCCATGCCTTGCATAATTAAACAGGACATGCATCATCCTTGTTTGAGCATCATGCAATGCATATGTCATGGTTGTTTACTGTGTACCGTTTGTTTCTTTGTTTTCGGATTGCTTCTTCTCGATAGAGTTCCGAAAGCGTTCGGAGTGTGAGGATTCGTTCGACTACGTTGGATCATCTTCTTCACGGATTCATTCATCTTCCAAGCGGGATCTGAGGCAAGATGACCATTTCCCTGGATACCACTACTATCATTGCCATGCTAGTTGTCTCGTTTCTATTGCTATGTCTTGCTACCTACCACTTGTTTGTCAAGCCTCCCAAAATGCCATGAAAAGCCTCTAACCCCTCCACACCCCAGCAAACCATTGTTTGGCTATCTTATCGCTTGCTCAACCCTTCTTATAGCGTTGCTAGTTGCAGGTGCAAGTTGTTCCATGTGCAACATGGATATCCTTTTTGATATATCACAATATTATTCTATTTTATTTAATGCACATATATACTTGGTAAAAGGTGGAAGGCTTGGCCTTTTGCTCGGTGTTTTCTTCCACTTTTGCCGCCCTAGTTACTTGTGTACCAGTGCTATGTTCCATATTGAGTGCTCCTAACATGCTTGGGGTTGTTATGGGGACCCCCTTGATTTTCGTTTTGGGATAAAACTCTTCTAGCAAGGCCCAACATTGGTACTACATTTGCCTAATAACTAATAAAATTGCATAGGGACTTTCCGGACCCTGTGGATAATTAATCAACAACCCGGGCCAGTGCTCCTCATGAGTGTTGGTCCAAAACGGGCTGCCTGCGGGGCCGCCTCGAGGAAACTCGGGGATTGGTTTTCCTCATAGCTAGTCCCATCTGGTCGTGTCCTAAGAATGAGATACGCGACTCCTATCGGGGTCGTCGACACGTCGGGCGGCCTTGCTGGATTTGTTTTACCTTTCTCGAACGTCTTGTGCGCGGGATTTCGAGGACACTTCGGGCTATCTCGAGGTTGAGATTTTCCATCGGGATTCCGCAAATACTATGGGTTATCCCGCGGTTGAGGAATTCCAATGCAGCTTGTGGTTAGTTTGTGATGGATGAGTTGGAGCACCCCTGCAGGGTTAAAACTTTCATGAGAGCCGTGCCCGCGGTTATGTGGCAACTTTGAAATTTGTTTAACATCCGGTCACAGAAATCTTAAAGTAAACTCGAAAAAAATACACCAACTGTGTGCGTAACCGTGACCGTCTCTTCTCGTGAGGCCTGCTCCGAAAGAGAACACAGTGGGGTTATGTTTGACTCATAAGTAGGTGTTCAGGATCACGTAGTGATCATTACTAGTTCACGCCCGTTTATGCGATGATCACCCCCCCTTATTCTTGTACTCGTAAGTTAGCCACTCAAATAAATGCTTAGTGCTTGCTGCAACCTCACCACTTAACCATATCTCACACATTAAGCTTTGCTAGTCTTCATACCCTTGGAAATGAGATTGCTGAGTCCCTGTGGCTCACAGATTACTACAACAATAGTTGCAGGTATAGGTAATGCGATGCTTTGATGTGAGAGTGATGCTTGTTTGATTTGGAGTTCTTCTTCTTCTTCATCGATCATAGGATGGGTTCCAGGCCGGCAGCCTGGGATAGCAAGGGTGGATGTCATTTTATCGTTTGATTTCGTTCGTAGTTGGACCCTGCTCTTATGTATGATGTGTGTATATGTTGTTGTATTGATGTGAACGTGATTTAGCCTGTGGCGAGTGTAAGCCAATTCCGTATACTCATCTCTTCTTTACATGTACTATTAATGATCTCCATTCTTGCGAAATGATGAGATGCGCTTCTATCCCTGTCGAGGCCCTCGAGTCAAGATAAGGATAGGATCGCATCTTGGGCATTACAAGTTGGTATCAAAGCAGTACCGACCTAGCTAGGAGCCCCCTGGATTGATCGAACTTGGCCGAGTCGAGTCTAGAAAAAAATCTATTTTGAGTCTAGTTATATCTCAGAGATTAAGATTCTTTTTAGTCCTCTTCTATGCTCTGGTGAGGAGTCCTGACGGAGGAATTTTAATTCTTCCCCTCTTCTCACTCAAATTTTTTTTGGATCACGCGGGTATGTTGGAACCTCTATGATGTCGATGTGACCGGAATTCTGTTCTTGGTGCCTCTCGACTGTATGGATTGGACCCGGGGAGTTGAGCTCCAGGGGATTCTTGACACATCGTTATCGTTCAGTTTCCTTAGTATCTCAGGACGCGGATGTTCGAAATTGCTTCAATACTATTCGTTGTGCGAAGAGTGTGGTGGCACCCAGTACTGGGGAGCGGGATCACATGTACTGCCATCTTTAGTATCGTTGTGATTACGAGGATCTGATGTAGATGTATTTCTGAGTTTTCTCTGGTTATGTTTTGATGGATGTGATACACTGGTGGGTAGTATTATTGCTAGGAGTTGAGTGTTTTATTCAGTAATTGATCCGTGTATCCGTTGGACCAGATTGCATAACCAGAAAGATTTCGGAAGTTCTTAGGTGGGAATTCAAGTAGTTACCTAGGATTATCCTTCCAGCAAATGCAAATCGGTTATGTATTTGTTTCTGGTTTAATTCGCAAGCCGCATCCTTTGTTTTGTTGGAGTATGGTAATTCGACTTGCTTCGATGTCAAGTTTTCATTTCATATCTTTCATCAGCGGTGTTCTCATATATCTATGGGAATGCTAATGCTTTTGCTCAATCAATTGTCATGTCATGTCAAATCTCTTCATAATAATTCAATCCTCTCTAATATTTTGCAAGATCAATCCTCATATTTCTTTCCAGAGTTCATTTCATCCGTCCTAAGTTTTCTTTGTTTTTCCCCACCCTCCCGCCCTTTTTCTTCAATGGTTAGATTATCATTGAAGTGCCTTTCTTTTCATTAATTCTTCCGCTATCTTTTCTTTTGTATTGTATCCGGTGATTCATTGTGAAGATCCTCAAAGTGCTAAGTTCATCATTTCTTCATCTCGGTTTCTTCCTCGGTGGATTCGATTCGATCTCTCGTTATTCATCATATCCTTTTCATCCTTTAAATGCTTTCTCGTGTTGGAATTCTTTGTCAAGCCTCTCTTGTTTACTCATACCTCTCTATTCTATCCGGAATTTTCAGATATCTCAGAAGGTTCATGTTTCTATTCAGAATCCTCTTAAATTATTTCGAGGTTCTCACCTCATCAAGTTTTCATTGTACGGTGCAATATATTTCTATGCAGTCATTTCAACGGTGTTTCCTGCAGTGGGCCCATAACCCACAGGTTTTCCCCCAGGATCTTACTTGGCCCTTCTAATCTTTTCCGGAGATCTTAAGTTCTTTTCAAATGTGACATAAGAATGAATTTCATTAGTCATATTCCTTCTCGAAGATCGCTGCTAAATCATTTTCATCATTGACTCAACCTTTCCTTATTCATTGTTCCGAAGTGTCTCCTTAATTCATGATGTTGTTTCTCGTCATCATTCTTAGCGTTGAAGATCGAAGAAGAGTTTCTCTTAAATCTTTGTCCATTCTCATGAAGATTCGTGGTTAAAGCTTCATGCTATCCACGCGAATTGTTTCAATTCATGAGAAATTCCTTCCATATCTACCCGGAGCATTTTGTTGTGTTCCTCTCTTGATCCTCCGAAGCCCATCATTTTAGAAGATTTCTTCGTTCTCAGCTTTCAGCTTTCGTTCTCAAATTCTTCTCAATTGTCGCCCCTTCGTTCGTATCTCAAATATTTCAGTGTTTTGTTGAATACTTCGTCAACTTCGTGTTATCTCTGTTCAATCATTTTCAAGAGGAATAAGTAGTATGCCAAATCTGTTGCTTGTCATCAATTTAACTTGATGAAGGATACGCATATCATATTTCTTATTCTTGTTCATCAGGGTGATCTCAATCTTTCTTCCGGAGTTGTTCATGATATCAACTTCTTGATGATTAGTTGTTCATCTTTTCTATCCAGAGTTCCTAGTCTTCTCAAGTATCTCGTCGCGAAGGTTTATCAAAGTCATAGCAAGGCTTCAATCTTGTTCTTGTCCAACCTTCAATTGTTTCTATCATTCCTTCATTCAGGAGTTCTTTCCGATAGTTCCTCATGGTGGTTCGTCAAGGATTTTCTTCTTTCTCGAAGTGTTCTTCAAGATTCTTGTGGTAGTTTCTCAAGTATTCTTTATCCTGCATTTTTTTGACTATAAACAGTAGGGTAAAACCCCACTGCATTTTTTTTAAAATTAAAACAGTAGTCTACAAACTGTCTTGCAAGGCTTGAGATAAGCCCAAGAAAAAAGAAAGAAAAGAACTAAAAGAAGTACAAAACAGGAAAAAAAAAGCGAAGAGGAAACAAAGAACAGAAAGAAGCTAAAAAAATAAAACTAATCTATTCCTAAGGTATCAATTACAACAAGTTCTCCAACCAGGCAGCAAATTGATGTGCATGTTTTCTCTTCATCCTGTATTTTAGCAGCTTGAGTTCTTCCACGAAGATGAATTTCCATCCTTGAAATGAAGGTGTTATATTCTCGAAGATCTTATTATTCCTTGATATCCATATAGCCCATGACCCTAGAATGATGATTTCCATAAAGAATGGATAATTGAGCTTGTCCTTTAGATCTTGATATGATTCTAACACTGACAGGTTATGTGTTCTTGTGGGACAGATGAAATCCCAACATTGAATGGCAAAAGGACATCCCCAAAAAAGATGGTGTAGTGTTTCTTCCTGTTGACAGTCTCTCATTTCACAATTGTATGCTTCAAGCTCAAAGCTTTTCCTTCTTAACAGATTCCTTGTATTGACTCTATCATGTAACAGCATCCAAAAGAACACTTTATGTTTGGGTTGACAAGAGCTGTTCCTGATCCATTTGAAGTGTGGTGGTGTTTGCTTGTGCCCAATTAGCACATTGTAGGCTTTGATTGAGGAGTAGAATTCATTTCCCCATATGTACCTCCATGTATCCACTGCATCCAAATATTCAGATTGTCTTAATGTGATACAAATGTTCTCCAGTTCCAAGAATTCCTCATAGGCTTCTGTAGTCAATGGTAGGTAGAAGAGGTCTTGGAGATATTCACTGGAGATTACTTGCTGGACATTTAAGTTTGTATTCTTTGCAAAAGAGTGAAGATGGTGGAATTTGTGCTTCAAAACAAACTGATGCCACATATCATCCCAGAACAAGGCACTTTTACCATCCCCCACATTACATCTGGCAATTGATTTGAAATGATCAATGAGTGCCAGGTTTGATTTCCACCAAAAAGAGCCCACTTTATTATATCCTGGGAGCTGTCCATTACTATAATATGTTTCCCAAATTAAGTTAACCCATGGAATATCATGTCTGTTGAAGAACTTGTGGAGATTTTTCATGAGCAAAGTCTTGTTTTGTATGTAGATATCCATGATTCCCAAACCTCCTTGACTTTTAGGTCTGCAAACTATGTGCCATGGCACTAATGCTGGTCTGTGATCTTCCATGTCAGGGCTTCTCCATAGACAATGTCTCAAATATTTATTGATCTTCTTCTTGATGGTGATGGGTATATCCAAGAAACACATGAAGAAATCTGACAATGATGCAAGCACTGATTTGACCAGAAGCAATCTACCAGCCTGAGTCTTGAATGTGGAAATACCAGCCAGTCTCTTAGCAACTCTGTTGACTAGGGGCATATATTGTTCCACATTTGGTGTTATAGCATTCTTGATTATGAGGAGTCTCGAAGAGAATTTGTCAAGAATGATATATCTAAACCCATCATATTCTTCCTTGGAGTTATCTTGGATTGGATTTCACGAAAAGCATGTCCTAAGGATTGTTGCTATCATGGTGCTTATCAATCATCCAAGTTCTCAAGGTATCTTCTTGGTGAAAGAAGTTTTGCATATCTTGATGCTCGCAAGCAATCTTTGTTTCTGTTAGTGGCCAGTTGTCACCTTTTAATCTTGAGATGTTTTCCATAAGCCCACAACAAGCTTTTTTTCCATTGTTGATTTTCCAACAACTCCGTTCAATCATTCTTTCCAAGGACGCTTTTCAAATTCCATTGTGGTAGAAGTTGGCATTTTCTTCTCGATTCTCTTCTCTCCAATGATCTAGCTTCATTCTTTTTTTCTGGAGGCATTGTGATGTTGCTCTCTCCAAACCATCATCTCATTTTATCAAGATCATTCTTCGTTCCCTTGCTTCTCCATTAACCGGAGTGTTGTGGCTCTCTTTTCAAGTTCTTTCCATCTTATCAAGTTTTTCTTCTTTTTTCTACCGAAGTGCTGCACAAGTTTCTTTTGGAATTCTTGTTGTTCCTCGTGCCATTCTTTATCTCTTTTCAACCTCGAAGTTTTGTTTGTTTCATTCGTTTGTCAAAGAAGCAACTAAGTTTTCCCTCTTCCTTTCCTCTTCCACTTTACCTTCTCATTCTAAAATCTCGGGTTGAGATCTCTTGTAAGTGGAAGAGAGTTGTAACAGCCCGATACCGACGCTCTAGAAGATTCTCCTTTCATTCCGTGGTCATCGTGTGATTCGTTTGGTTGTCTCATTAATCGTCGCATCATTCACATCAGTCGCATTGCATCGGTACTCCGTTGCCGTCATTTTTCTCTAAACTTGCATCCGTTTGTAGTTGTCGATTCGTCCAGTTCTCGTCGTCGACCGTTTTGAGGCCAACCACACACGCACGCGCCCACGACATCGTAAAATATTGTTTTTCAAAGTGCGCATAAATATTCTCGGAATGGGTCGAAAGTTGGCGTGCGGTCTTAGTTTATTGTAGGTAGACAGCCTGCCAAATTTCGTCGCATTCGGAGGTCTTTTGATACTCCAACCGTTAAACCTATAGCGGCACTATAGCTGGTCAAATCGTCGTACATTTTTCACATATAGAAACCTGTTGCCGGGATGCCCGCGTTTTCCCTCTCTTCTATGCTGTAATGCCCAAGATGCGATCCTATCCTTATTTTGGCACGGGGGCCTCGACAGGGATAGAAGCGCATCTCGTTGTTTCGCAAGACTGGATATCATTACAAGTACATGTAAAGAAGAGATGAGTATATGGAATTGGCTTACACTCGCCATAAGCTACATCAATATCACATCAATACAACAACATATCCAAACATCATACAGAAGAGCAGGGTCTGACTACGGATGAAAACAAACGATAAAATGACATCCATCCTTCCTATCCCAGGCTACCGCCTGGAACCCATCCTATGATCGATGAAGAAGAAGAACTCCAAATCAAACACACATCGTGCTCACGTCAAATCATCGCATTACCTGTACCTGCAACTGTTGTTGTAGTAATCTGTGAGCCATGAGGCCTCAGCAATCTCATTTCCAAGGGTATCAAGACTATTAAAGCTTAATGGGTGGGGTAAGGTTAAGTGGTGAGGCTCTAGCAAGCACTAAGCATTTATTTGAGTGGCTAACTTACGAGTACAAGAATAAAAGGGGATGATTGTCGCATAAACGGGCGTGAACTAGTAATGATCTGTAAGAGATCTTTAACACCTACTTACGAACAAACATAACCCCACCGTGTTCTCTCTCGGTTCAGAAATCACGAGAAGAGACAGTCACGGTTACGCACACGGTTGGTGTATTTTATTTGAGTTTACTTCAAGTTTGCTATGACCGGGTGTTAAACAAAGTTTCGAAGTTGCCACGTAACCGCGGGCACGGCTTCCCGAAAGATTTAACCCTGCAGGGGTGCTCCAACTCATCCATCACAAACTAACCACACGCCGCGGGAATAACCTCGAGGACGAATCCCGTGATTTCCTAGGAAATTCCATTGGAAAACCTCAACCTCGAGATAGCCCAAAGTATCGGAATTCCTCGTGCAAGACATTCGAGAAAGGTAAAACAAGTCCAGCAAGACCGCCGACGTTTCGACGAACCCGATAGGAGCCGCGTATCTCGTTCTCAGGACACGACCGGATGAACACTACGTATGGTGACCTGATAGAAATCCCTCGAGTTTCCCCGAGGTGGCCCTGCAAGTGGCTCTGTTTTGGACCAACACTCATGAGGAGCACTGGCCCGGGTTGTTGATTAAAGATCCCCGGGTTAATTACTCCCTATGCTGGTTTATTAGTTATTAGGCAAATGTAGTACCAAAGTTGGTCCTTGCCAGACAATTTTTAATCTAAAACGAATGGTCAAGGGGGTCCCCATAACAACCCCGAGCATGTTAGGAGCGCAAAACATGGAAGATATCACCGGTACACAAGTAACTAGGGCGGAAAGAGTGGAACAAAACACTGAGCAAAAGGCCAAGCCTTCCACCCTTTACCAAGTATATATGTGCATTAAATTAAACATCAATAGTATTGTGATATATCAAAATATCCATGTTGCACATGGAAAGAGCTTGCACCTGCAACTAGCAACGCTATTAGAAGGGCTGAGCAAGCGGTAACATAGCCAAAACAATGGTTTGCTGGGTTGTGGAGGGGTTAGAGGCTTATCATGGCAATTTGGGAGGCTTGACATACAAGTGGTAGGTAGCGAGACAAGCGATAGAAACGAGACATCTAGCATGGCAATGATAGTAGTGGTATCCAGGGAAATGATCATCTTGGTTGAGATCCCGCTTGGAAGAAGATCGAGTCCATGAAGAAGACGATCCGTGAAGTAGAGGAACGGGACGTAGTCGAACGAATCCTCACACTCCGAACGCTTTCAGAAATCTATCGAGAAGAAGCAATCCGAAAAAACAATCAACACACGCCACACCACAACATATGCATGACATGATGTGCAAACTAATATGATGCAACTTATGCATGACTTGAAAAATCACAACAATCAACTCCTACACATTAAGTGAAGCTCAAAATGCAACGAGTGGCATCTTGATGAAACTCCATATTTGAATTACTTAGTTCACTCTCGTTTAGGTACACATCAATGTTAAATGTTGTTAAACATGGCAAGATGTGAACCATAAGTAAACTATCTATCTAGGCATCTTAAATGAGGTCGGAAACAACTTATATTATTTCCGAAATGACCCCATATGTTAATTTCGAAATTGGTCCAGAACTGAAATAACCATATTTTATATTTGTTGAACAACATAATAAAGTATACCATGCAATTCTACACGTCATTCTAGCCGATTTACTTATATGGAACATCTCAAACGGAGCTACGGTCTAAAAGATATGACAATCACAAGATTATATGCCATGAATGCAAAATGCATGAAAATGACAACCACAAGCATTTGAAATCATGAATTCAGCAAGATATTATGAAACTACATGAGATTCTAAGCAAGTTTCATATATGGCATGCCCAAAACGGAGCTACGGTTCAACCACAACAACCAACACAAGTTTAGTACAAATCTGTCCAAAACAGCAACATGGCATATTGCAACCCACAAATCAACAAGCTACAGCCACCTAAAATACACAACAAAGACATGGTGGTCAAGCCTACATGATTCTTAACAATTCATCTATTAATAGCAAGTTGACTAGAAGCATGGATCATTAGGAAATGAGCTCACAAGAAGACATATTGAACTAAGCAGTTTCCAGACTTAGTGAAAATCCCAGTTTTTTTAATCAGAGCAGTTTTTATCACGAAGGCATATTGACAGCAGTAAACCTATATGCTACAGGGCATATATTGGCATGAAACTTAACAGCATGCTAGAGGACATTATGGACTACAAATAACTCCATTGCACCAACCCCAGAGGAGCTGTAGATCACTAGAAAACCACAAGGCAAGACAGCAACAATATGTTACAGATTCCAGACTTAGTAATATTTAGACCCCTAAAAACAGCACATCTTTCATGTCATGTTGGCAACAAGAAAATAACACCTAAACATGCTTTTCTATGGCAACCAAAAATACCAGGGCCTAACACACATGTCCAAGGGCATATTTCATGTTCAAAATTATTTCATATCATGCATGGATTAATTCACACAAAATAAACATAAGGGCATCCTAGCAGAAATGACATGCACACAAAATTTCTCAAATGACAAAACTAACTGCACAGATCAATTCTATGGATTTTTCTATCCCAAAATTATATATAATATGTGGGTTTTTACTATAAAACAAATGACAAAATATTTATGCGAGAATAGGACATAAACCATTTTAGCAAGCAATGTATACAAAATAAATGCAACCAACACATCAAATATTTTTAGCATGCACGAAAAAGGCATATCACAATGCTACACATTTTACATATTAGGTTTGTTTAATTCGGATGCACGCTTAGATATTAATGCGCAATGCAAATCTTAACAATTATGCAAATTGAGTGCAAATTTCACAATAAACATTATTCATGCATGAAGAAGAGATATTAATATTCTACACAAAATTCTACACATTTTACGTATCTAAAATAATTTCACACGAAGCACGGTTAATTATTTATGAACATATTACAATCATGGCAAAATCTGTAATCCACTGAATAAAATGCTAAAATCGTCGGAACAGAAAAAAAACAGAGACGGGCCGAATCTCTGCAGATGCCCAACACTGAACATGGCGCAACATAGCAAAAAAAGCCAGGGGCGAGGGATAGCTGGGTGATCACCAGCGTGACCCTGGGCCGGCGGTGCTGCGTCCGGCTTGCGGGCTCTATGCCTTGCACGGGAAGCGGCCCACGTGGCGCTGGCGAGCGAGAAGGCTCCTCCCGATCCCGCCTGGATTGAGGGAGCCGGCGGCGGCATGGTCAACGGCGGCAGGGCAGGCTCCGGGCGCGGGCTCGGTCCGGGCCGACCGGATCTGGCCACGGGGGCGCCGGATCCGGCGGATCCCACGGCCGGCAAGGCGAAACGCGGCGGCGGGCAGCGTGGGGAGGCCGGCGGCGAAGCTCGGGGCGACAATGGCGCTCCGACGAGCGGTGAGGCGCAGGCTCGTGCAGGAGGCCCTGGTGATGCGGAGGAACCGGCTGCGATTGGAGCCGGGGCTCAGGAAGAGCTGCTCGCCGGCGGCAACCGGATGCGGCGGCAGGGCGAATTCGCGACGACGCTCGGGAGGAGGATGCAGGAGCGAGCGCTCGGGCGGCGGAGCCTCGGGCTCGTGCGGGCTGGAGGCGCGGCCGGATGGGCTCAGGAGGGCCTCACGTGGGCCTGGGCGGGCCGCGGCGGCTTGCGCGGTTGTCTAGGGCACGGGTGGCCACGTGGCGATGCCCGATTTGCTCAGAGCGGCGACTGGAGGCGGCGCGGCCGTTGACGGGCTGCCAAGTGGCGGCCGGCGGCTGGGAGGGCACGGAAAGCGAGGCCGGAGGTGGAAGAAGGTCATTTTTATAGGGCTAGGTGTGCTTAAATAGGCAAGGGGGTCTAGGGTTAGGTTTTAGGGGAGGTTTGTGCGTTTACGAGCCGTTCGATCTCAATCGGATGGCTCCGGACGAGGGGGTTGTCTAGGTGGGCTGGGTTAGGCCGTGTAGAGTGGTTGCGCTGAGAAGAGAGGGAGAATGTGGCCCGTGACAGAGTTTTTAAAACACCGATAGTCCAACAATTAACCGATGACGGTGCCGCTACGGACGACCGTTCGTGTATCAAACGGACCCCGATTGCGACGAAATTTTGCAGGCGGTCTACCTACAATATAATAGGACCGCTCGCCAAGTTTCGACCCAATCCAAAAAAGTTTTATACACACAATTAAAAACAATATTTTATCGATGTCGCGGGCGCGTGCGTGTGTGGTTGGACTCGAAACGGTCGACGGGGAGAACCGGCAACTACTAACGGATGCAAGTTTTCAAAAACGAGTGAGGATGCTATGCAGATGATGCGAATGATGCAATGATGACTGCGACAACCAAACAAATCACACGAAGGCAACGGGATAAAACGGGAATCTTCTGGAGCGTCACTCTCGGGCTGTTACGTATGCCTAGCCCCTCTGCACAGTGCACAGACCCCTCGCGTGTGCCCGATAACTTCCCTGAACCCGAATCGTCGAGTCATGACCGTTCAATCCGGATCAACCTCGAAATACCCTAAAACATCACCGTTTTCCCAATAGGACTCCCCTAACCTTTTGTATCGACCGTCCGATCTAATCGGATGGTCCAAATCTAGTCTATTCCCCTATATATAGATCACCTAGTAGTACAACCCCTAACCCTAGGCAGACATTCCCCTAAATTTTAGCGCCACCGCCGCACAATCTCTCCCATCGGGATCCCCAGCCAACCAACCGAGCTAACCCCTCGATCCATCAAACTCTGCCTCTCCTCACGAGCCTATCCGATAGAGTTCCCGCGCGTCCATCCCTCGGCCATGGCTAGGACCTCGCGCCGCCGTCTGGATGCGTCCACGCCCGCGGTTTCCCTCGTGCCCGCGCCTTCATCCCGAGTCCGCCGCCTCCCGTTGGCACTCCAGAAGTAGAAACAACAAGATCCAAGCCCCGCCAGAGCGGACCGAAGCACCGCCTCCTCCCATGGCGCCTCGGCCTCCCCGCAAGCCTGCGTTTGAGAGACACCATCGCCCGCGCGCCACCCTGTTGCCATGGTGATTGCCGTCGCCTCCCTGCCGAAGCTGAGCACGCTGCCGGCCAGATCCTCTGCCTCCGCCTCGGATCCGGCGCGGTTCGCTGCCAGCCAACCAATCTCCGCTGCTCCGGCCTCATCCTCGCCTCTGCCATGTTCATCCGCCGACGCCAAATGCCATGCTTCGGGACATGCCCAGCCCCAGCTTGCTCCGCCTCCTGCCAGCCCTCCGCCACGACCGGATCCGTCGAGGTCTCGGACAGAGGTGCCGCATTGACCTCCTCTCCATCTGCCTCGCACTGCCTGCAACTGCTATCATGGGTCCGAGCTTGAAGCTCCCGAGAGTGGCCATCCACCTGCTTGCGCTGTTGCCTTTTTCTGCACCTATGTTGCCTCGTACACGTTGTATCGCCAAGCGCCGAGACTGCCAAGTACCACGACGCCCGACGCTGAATACCGACAAGTGTACCTCTGCTCTCGTTGTGGATCCGACAAGACCGTCGCCATGTACATCTACTTCCACGACGTTCTCGACGACCCCGAACATCTACGGAGCGTGTACGACTACCGTCGCCGAAGACCCGTGTACAACTACTTCCACTACCGTCTCGAGTAAAATGATGTCCATGACGACTCGTGAACCTCTACACTGCTCCAAACTGTTTTGCCTTGCCCGCACGCTTCAAAGGTATAACCCCGAGATGACCGCCATTGCAAGGAACGTTTGATGGTTCTATGTCATGCAACGTGGTTTTGCACCATATAATATCCTAGTTGCGGATACCTCTTTTCCGTGCCACCGACAAGTGGGAACCCGGTAACTGGGATCACCCCACCATCTTTGCATGACACGCACACGACCACACCTTCTTTTGCACCGGCATCTTGACGAGTTGCCGGATCACTGAAACGTTGCCATGTCACCGTTTCTGTTTTCGTCGTCGTGGCACCCCTTTTCTCGCCATGGCGACACATGCTTCACATCTTAGTCATGCCAATGTTTTTCGTAAAATTGCATAATATTTGACCATATCATCCGCATCCATGCAATAACATTTCAATTGTTGGTTGCATATAAAATTGCCTAATAACTTGTTAAATGATTATTTCATAGCTAAATAACCGTACCTCCGATTATTATTTTTTATATATGTAACTTGACTAGAAAGATGTGTAGAATAACATGGTGGCATTTATTTTTCTGTTTAACAAATATAAAATATGCTTAGGACAGATCTGGACAAAATTCATAATTTGCACATCGGGTCGTTTCGTAAATGCTATATGTTGCTTCTGGCCTCATTTAAAATGCCTAGGTGATGTAGTTGTGTTTGCTTCACCTCTTTCCATGATGAACTATATTTAAAATGATTCTTTAGTTAGACAACATTAACCTCATTTCTCATAACATGGAGAGTTATTGTTTTTTCATATGTATGTTCTCCTTCTCCATTTAAAATTGCTTTAACTCCGTCTTCTCCTTATGCCATGAACACCCATGTTAAACAACATTTAATATTGATGAATACCTAAACGAGAGTGAACTAAATAATTCGAATGTGGAGTTTTTTCAATATGCAACTCGTTGCATGTTGAACTTCACTTAATTTGTAGTGTTTGATTGTTGTGCTTGCCATGCCATGCATAATTAAACAGGACATGCATCATCCTTGTTTGAGCATCATGTCATGCAAATGTCGTGGTTGTTTACTGTGTACCGTTTGTTTGTTTGTTTCTGGATTGATTCTTCTCGATAGAGTTCCAAAAGCGTTCGGAGTGTGAGGATTCGTTCGACTACATTGGATCATCTTCTTCACGGATTTGTTCTTCTTCCAAGCGGGATCTCAGGCAAGATGACCATTTCCCTGGATACCACTACTATCATTGCCATGCTAGTTGTCTCGTTTCTATCGTTATGTCTCGCTACCTACCACTTGTTTGTCAAGCCTCCCAAAATGCCATGAAAAGCCTCTAACCCCTCCACACCCCAGCAAACCATTGTTTGGCTATGTTATTGCTTGCTCAGCCATTCTTATAGCGTTGCTAGTTGCAGGTGCAAGTTGTTCCATGTGCAAAATGGATATCCTTTTTGATATATCACAATATTATTGCTATTTAATTTAATGCACATATATACTTGGTAAAAGGTGATAGGCTTGGCCTTTTGCTTATTGTTCCACTTTTGCCGCCCTAGTTACTTGTGTACCGGTGTTATGTTCCATATTGAGTGCTCCTAACATGCTCGGGGTTGTTATGGGGACCCCTTGATTTTTGTTTTGGGATAAAACTCTTCTGGCAAGGCCCAACATTGGTACTACATTTGCCTAATAACTAATAAAGTTGCATAGGGACTTTCCGGACCCCAGGGATAATTAATCAACAACCCGGGCCAGTGCTCCTCATGAGTGTTGGTCCAAAACGGGCTGCCTGCGGGGCCGCCTCGAGGAAACTCGGGGATTGGTTTTCCTCGTAGCTAGTCCAATCCGGTCGTGTCCTTAGAACGCGATACACGGTTCCTATCAGGTTCGGCGACACGTCGGGCGGCCTTGCTGGATTTGTTTTACCTTTCTCGAACGTCTTGTGCGCGGTATTTCGAGGAAACTTCGGGCTATCTCGAGGTTGAGATTTTCCATCGGGATTCCGCAAATACTACAGTTTATCCCGCAGTTGAGGAATTCCAACGCAGCTTGTGGTTAGTTTGTGATGGATGAGTTGGAGCACCCCTGCAGTCTTAAATCTTTCGTGAGAGCCGTGCCCGCGGTTATGTGGCAACTTTGAAATTTGCTTAACATCCGGTCATAGAAAACTTAAAGTAAACTCGAATAAAAATACACCAAATGTGTGCGTAACCGTGACCGTCTCTTCTCGTGAGGCCTGCTCCGAAAAAGAACACGGTGGAGTTATGTTTGACTCGTAAGTAGGTGATCAGGATCACTTAGTGATCATTACTAGTTCACGCCCGTTTATGCGACGATCGCCCCCTTACTCTTGTATTCATAAGTTAGCCACTCAAATATATGCTGAGTGTTTGCTGCAGCCTCAACACTTAACCATATCTCACCCATTAAGCTTTGCTAGTCTTGATACCCTTGGAAATGAGATTGCTGAGTCCCTGTGGCTCACAGATTACTACAACAATAGTTGCAGGTACAGGTAACGCGATGCTTTGACGTAAGAGCAATGCTTGTTTGATTTGGAGTTCTTCTTCTTCTTCATCATCCATCATAGGATGGGTTTCCAGGCCGGCAGCCTGGGATAGCAAGTGTGGATGTCATTTTATCGTTTGATTTCGTCCGTAATCGGACCCTGCTCTTATGTATGATGTTTGTATATGTTGTTGTATTGATGTGAACTTGATTTAGCCTGTGGCGAGTGTAAGCCAATTCCGTGTACTCATCTCTTCTTTACATGTACTTGTAATGATATCCATTCTTGCGAAACGACAAGATGCACTTCTATCCCTGTCGAGGCGCTCGAGCCAAAATAAGGATAGGATCGCATCTTGGGCGTTACAACAACCACGCCATCAAGAGTCTCCCGCGGCCCATTCGTGGAGCCACCTGCTGAAGCCCTCGCGGGACGAGTATGTTGAGGTTAGCTTGGCGGGGTCAAGCAGCCTTGCTCCCTCACGTGGCTGACGCGGCTCACACAGAACGGCCCCCAGGGTCGCACCAGCTGGCGTGGACAGAGAGAGTTTCCTCTTTAGTGATAGAGGAGAAACGCCAGCTCGCAGGTTCCCAAAGCAATCCCCAAAGGTTTCCTTTCTCATGCAAGAAGACCAAGACCGAGGGCTTGGAAGGACGGATGTCACCCCCGAGCCAACGAGCACGTAACGACAAAGAGCTTTGGTAGGCGAAGAACACTTTTGTCAGGATAGGCTGCAGTCATGTCCCCCTTCAAACTGGCCGTTGTGGTAACCCTTCCCGCCTTGTGTTTTCAGGGGAAGAGGACTAAGGCCGATATCAGAGTAGGAACTGGCCACCATAGAAAAGAGGGGGGAGCCCAGGGCAAGCAAGAAGACACCTTGTACTCATCCTCACCCCCACGCAATTCAAACAAGCAGTAGTAGGGACTTACACCGCGAGGTGGCCCGAACCTGGGTAAACCATGTGTCCTTCGTTCACCTCCCTTAGCTCGAGCCGCCGGAGAGTCGTCGTAGGTTGTGAGGCAGAGTAGGGCAGGAGAGAGAGTGCACCCTAGTGTTCGAACCTTTTTGGGTCCCCGGAGCCCCGATTCTGACAATAGGTGCATACAACTTGCAAGATAGGATCCAAATCAATATTATATTCGTGAAAACATAATATGTTCACATCTGAAATTATGGCACTCGGGCCCTAATGACAAGAATTAAGCATATTAAAGTCATAGCAACATCAATCTCAGAACATAGTGGATACTAGGGATCAAGCCCTATCAAACTTGACTCGATTACATGATCAATCTCATCCAATCCCACCACCGTCCAGCAAGTCTACAAAGGAATTACTCACTCTCGGTGGTGAGCACCATGTCGGTGTTGATGGAGAAGGGTTGGTGATGACGACTGCGATGATTTCCCCTCTCCGGAGCCGAAAGCAGGCTCCAGATCTACCCTCCCGAGGAAGAAGAGGAGGTGGCGGTGGCTCCATCTCGTGAAACGCGATGAAAACTTCTCTCTGATTTTTTTTCTCCGAAGATGTGATTTTATAGGACTGGAATTAGGGTAGGAGGAGCAACGAGGGCCCCACAAGCCATCAGGGCGCGACCTCAGTTGGGGGCGCGCCCTGATGTGTGGTGGCCCCCTGGCACACCCCCTCCGGCAGGTCTTCGCTCCATAATTCATTATAATTCTCAAAAATAATTCCCAAAAAGTTTCATTCGATTCCGAGAACTTTTATTTCTGCAGAAAAATAACACCAATGTAGTTCTGCTGGAAACAGCTTCAGTCCGGGTTAGTTCCATTCAAATCATGCAAATTAGATGTCAAAACTAGAGCAAAAGTGTTTGGAAAAGTAGATACGTTGGAGACGTATCACCTGCCCGTAGCTTACCAAGTTTACATCTCCCCCAATCGCCAATGCCACCTGTCCGTCATCATCGCTCCGCCACTCCGCCAGAGGGCAGCTCCAGCTAGAAGGCTGCACCACGTCGGCGGCGCAGTACCCGAAAGCGTGTAGTGCATGTGGCGTCCTTGTTGGCTATGCGCACGGAACCCACCACACGCTCCTCCACCTTTTCCCGAAGGCAGCTGCTGCCGGCGACCGCCGTGGCCCCCACCCCATCGCAGGCCACCGTTTTCGCCACCCCACCAGCTGCCTTCTTGGCCGCCACCACACCAGCGCCCGCCTTGGTAGCCACCCCACGGTCAGCCACCGGGGCCATCACCCGCTCTGCCACCGCGGCCCGAAGGCGGGAGGAGGAGGCCGTCGTAGAAGCCCAGCCGCTCGGCTTTTGTGTCAGCGGCCTAGCACGCTACATCAACTTCCTACATGAGGAGGAGGAGCACCAGGTCGAGCACGCAAAGAGGCTCACCGTCTCCGTGGCCGTAGCAGACGCCGCACCTGTGGCACGGAATGAGGAAATCTATGCCTAGTCCCGCCGCTTTGAGGAGGCGCGTCGGGAGCGGCGGAGGGCAGTAGTGGCAATCGACGAATTCGACTCCTCCATCTCATGGGTAGGTTAGTCCTCCTCTGCCTCTTCCTAAACGCGCTCGGCAGAGGAGAAGGCTATTGGCAGTAGCACAAAGCCCCTCCAGAGTAGTATTTAGGGGCTATTTTGTTCAGTTCATCTAACTATAGATATGGTTGAACTGTCCCACCTACTTTAAATTAGCTAGTATATATAGTTGAACTAGCTATTTCAGTACGTAGTTGGCAACAAATGGGGAAAATTTTGTTCGATTCAGCTCTCGAGTTGAACTATTTTGTACAAAGACCAATTCTTAATCTATGAATGAAATCTATGTTTACTGAATTTCAGTTGCAAAATTGCACCGTAATAGTGATTTTGTTCCTTTAAAATTTGACAAATGTCAGTGTTTCCAATTTGACAAATGAAAATTTACCCAATATGATAGATTCGATTTTACCGGACTGTTGTTGCCAATGCATCGATTGGTGCTTAGATGGGGTGCTTAGTGTATTAAATGTCTTAGCAACTCAAGTCCACAATGCATTGTTGCTAAGGTCCCTTCATTTAATGATTTAGCAACTAAACTCTTGCATGCATTGGTGAGTTTCCTTCACGTAAGTGTTTTGCCAAGGTTCACGTGCTTGGCATTGTTTCTTCATGTTCTCACCAAACTCATATCTCTCCTCTTAATTACCTTCCCACATCAGATTTTTTTTGCATACATGGCAACCTTAGTAGTTAGCACCAATACAAGGTGTAGCATTGGGAAGGGCACACGGGTCATCATTCACAAGCATTTGCGATGACGCAATGAAAAAATTCCTTCGCGCTAGATTTTTGCTTGGCTTAGTAGGGAAGGAACCATTGCCCTCAGTCTACATATGGGTATTCAGTCCGAAACGTCTTTGATGACTGGCAAAGGAGGCGCCTCCCCGATGAGCATGCGGAGGACACTGCTCGCACGCCACCCGGCTACTCAAACACCTGTCCGCACGCTACCTCCTTGCCAATACAGAGAGCGACACGTGGCAGCACATAAATGGTCTATAGAACGTCCACAAATTATAAATAATACACCCGTTTGCGATGGTAACGTGACAGATTTTTGTTCCAAAATGCCTTTGTTGGCTATTAATAATGCTTGCTCTTTCTCTCAAAGTGGACACTAACAATATCAAAGCATATTTGTGCTTTATATAATGAGGCCCTGCCCAACATAGACCTTGTGACTGTAGTTCATATTTGAATTATGTACATTAAATGCACATAAAACTCAATTAGTGTATAAAAATGACATACGAACCCTCACTAATTTCATATTTTTGCAGCACACACCTATTGCTTTATGTTGTTTCTAGAAAAAAATCAAGGAGAGAAGAGGCATCGCATGTCGTTTCACCCGCAGATGTGGCATGCATATGTTCCCTATCGGAACCACATAGCTTATTGTGTGAGAAGCTTCGGTTTGTAAGAGGCTTGTGACAAAACGTGTCCAAGTTGGTATTATTTTTTACCACGACATATGTGTGCCTTGTCATGACACCATTCCAAGTTTCATGAATTTTTGACGGAGTTTTGGATTTACAAGAATTTAAAAACCAAGTTTCTCGATGTTTGTGGTCGAGCCAACATGCTGAGATGTTTGAAATTTGTTCTCATTTCGTGCATGTGACCTAACACATGCATCCAGGGACACATATATGATTTTTCAACACATTTTGCTGCCCCGGGCCTTGTGATTGTAGATCAAATTTGAATTATGAACATTAAATAATGCACCGAAAACTCAATTAATGTATTTAAAAGCCAGAGGATCCCTTAATTTATTCATATTTTTGCACTTCGCACGTACATGTCTTTGTTGTTTCTATTAAAAAATCAAGGAGAGAAGAGGCATCGGCTGTCTTTTCGCCTGCATATGTGACATGCATATATAATGTTCCTTATCGAAACAACAAAGCTTCTTGTGAGGAGCTCCGATTTGTAAGGGGATTGTGCAAGAACATGTCCAATTTGGACGATTGTTTACCACAACATATGTGTGCCCTTGTCAAGACACCCTGCCAAGTTTCATGAATTTCTGAAAAGTTTTTGGATTTACGGGAAATTGAAAACCAAGTATCTCAATGTTTGCGGCCGAGCCAACAGACAATGACATGTTAGAAATCCATTCCCATTTCTTGCGTGGGACCTAAACATGCATCCAGAGAAACGAATATGATTTTTTCAACCTATTTTTCATGCACTGGACCTTGTGATTGTAGTTCAAATTTGAATTATGCACATTAAACGGCTAGAAAACTCAATTAATGTATTAAATAGGTCTCACGAACCCTGGAAAAAATACATTGTTTAGCATGACTGTCATGTTACTCTATGGTGACTCTAGAAATAAATTCAAGGCGAGAAGAGACAGCGGATGTTGTTTCGCTCATAAAAGGTGAACTTTCCCTATCAGAACACACGGCTTTCTTGTGAGAATCTCCGGTTTGTAAGAGGCTTTGTGCCAAAACCTGTCCAAAATAGGGCAATTTTTTTACCACAACATACACAACAAGGCAGTTGATAACGCCATGCCCAAATTTCATGAATTTCTATCGAGGTTTGAATTTACATGAATTTAAAAACTAAGTTTCCCAATGTTTGCGGTCGATTCAAGACGATGATATGTTTGAAATTCATTCCCATTTCTTGCGTGGGACCTAAACATGCATGCAGGGAAACGTGTATGATTTTTTAACCTATTTTCATGCGCTGGACCGTGTGATTGTAGTTCAATTTGAATTATCCACATTACATGCCTAGAAAACTCAATTAATGTACTAAAAAGGCCAAACGAACTCTGTAATATTCCACTGTTTAGCACGACACATTCATGTTGCTCTATGGAGACTCTAGAAATAAATTCAAGGCCAGAAGAGACATTGGATGTTGTTTCGCACATAAAATGTGAGCTTTCCCTATCGAAACCACATGACTTCTTGTGAGAATCTTCGGTTTGTAAGAGGTTTGTGCCAAAACTTGTCCCGAACTGGGCATTTTTTTACCACAACACACGTGAGCCATGACATGACACCATGCAAAGTTTCATGAATTTCTGACGATATTTGGATTTACTAGAATTTGAAAACACGGCTTCTCAAAGTCTACGGTCGAGCCAAAATACCGAGAGGTTTGGACTTCATTTAATTTCCATTTCTTGCATTTGACCAAAACATGTATCCAGTGACACATAGATGATTTTCAACCCATTCAGGTGCACTCTAGTATGTGCTTAACTGCAGTTCAAATTTGAACTATGCACATGAAATGTCGAAAAAACTCTTTAAATGTTTAAAAGGGCATAAACAACCCTGAATAATTCCATATTTAACAGACACTCTTATAGTTGCACGTTCATTGCAGATAATAGTTATTGCCATCGAAACACCTTCAATTGCCGATGTAACTTTATTTTTCGTTTCAAAGCAATATGAAAATCAAATACATCACAAACTGTTCTTGATCATGAAACGTATGTGATGTGGTATGAAAATATCTTGGGCCGATTCTCATATATGGCTTAAGCCGGAAGCTTCAGTCGACCGCCGGCGCGTCAACCACAAAGTCACACTTGTTCCCCAAGACCACTGTATTGTTCAAGCGTCGCCTGTGAAAGATGAGGACGTGGATCCGCGTCGTGAGGGGAACTTCGGCGACCCACTCCGGCCCGAGTGCGGCTGCCTCAGCCATGAACGCAGTCACAACATCCTTGAGCGCGGCCGCAATCTTCGACAGGGTGGCTGCATCCGCAAAAAGGACAGCTGGTGCATCTGAGATGGCGGCAGCAACATCCACGACCGGGATAGCAAATGGCGAGAACGGCACAGCAGCTGTCCGTTCCACGACGGCCACCGTAACCCTGATGGCGGCCGCCCACGCCCAGCTCATGTCGGTCACCGCACAAATAGCAGCGGCCTTCTCCGACAACAGTCGGCAACCTACGTCCGGAGAGTTGGCAATCGCCGAGAGCGCTCGGGCAGCCGTCCATTCGTCGGCAGCCTCCCTTGCTGAGATGGAGGCCGTCAATGTCCGGACCGCGGCCACTCACACCAGACTCGTGGCGGCCTTTTCCAAAGAGATGGCGGACGCGGACTGCGATGGATGCCATGGATCCCCTTCCCCTAGAGGTCGTCGAGCATGATCTGGTCATGGAGGATGCGGCGGAGATCGACGAGCGTCAGGCGGAACACTAGTCTTTGTTTAGAGCACTAATCTTTTGATAGAGTAATGTTTAGGTCAACCAGCTCTGTTTAATAGGTCGATTACGTAAGTGCGGGCTGTGGTGTAGGCTCTTTAGTGTACTACCCAAATTAGCAATTGATGTTAAATTATGCGACGACGTGGATGAGCACTGTAACCAGGGAAATTCTGACCAAAATTTTTCCACCATATCCCCATTCCATCTTCCAATTGAAAATGAAATTGAAGTTCATCACACATAATTTTTTGGCACGAACTGTGTGATATGTAGTACCCAATCTTACGTCAGAAGCTTGGAGACAAACATTTGCACGTCCAAGTTCATCACACACTGGGTATAGCACAGGCTTCGTTTGTGATGTGTTGATATCGAGAACTATTCTGAAAAAATTGCACGTTCAAGTTCATCACACACGGGGTATAACACAAGCTTCATTTGTGATGTTTTGATATCGCACACGGTTCAGAATAAGGGATTGTGTCTGATGGTGCTTTCCGCGCCAGTTTTTTGCTACACCGAATGAAAATTTTGGGCTGCCGCGAAAATATCTACGCCCCTCTACGATGGTACAAATCAAAAGCCACATTTCCCCCTTTTCCTCTACCTTTCCTAGTGCAAACCTTCACTCCCGTCTTGTAGTGCCGCCTCCTCACTGGTGACGCTCCTTCCTGCTGCTTGGCCTCGTCCATCTAGTCAGGTAATTGACACCTCCCCAATACCCCCTCACCCCCTCCTCCTCCATCCCACATGGCCCGACCGCCGGTGCGACACCTTCCACCCAAATCACCGCCCCATCCTCTAAATAATCGCAGCCGAAAGACATGGTGCATGAAGTATAGCCAGGATGTAAAAGAGCATTTGGTAGAGGAGAAGCAAATAACGGCTGCACGCGCAGATGAGGCAGCGATGGATTCCATACGTGCTGACACCCAGATCTTGGAGGAGCACCTCGCCGTCGATGCCACCATCTACACCTCGCGCGCTGACGCCGCCACACGTTTGGCTACTATAAACGACATCTCGTGGTCTTTTCCCGAGGGCACCGCCGGTGCGTTCGATGAAGACTTCGATGTGTTTTCTCAGCGTGCACGTGCTTACCTCAACTCCAAAGCCGACATGTTGGTGTCGGGGCAGGATCAGGCCGCTCACCAATATGAGGAGTGCACCAACGGTGTGGAGGCCTGCCCTCTTCCAAGTTGAAGGAGACCATCATCATCGATATCACCGATGATGAGGAATATCTTGCTTTTGTTAGCTTTATCACTAAGGACCTATGTTCACCTAGCTACGTCGGTTAAGAATGTTTCGTTTACCTGTTGCGTGTGCCGCTACTACCTTTCATTTAGAAATTCTAGTGAAATGTCCAATGTAATGCTCCTGCAACCTGACCTTCTAGCATGTTCTATTGTGCAATGCGGTGCTTAGTTAACTTTTTCATTCATTTGTTGTGGTGATCATTTAACTACTTAGTTCAATTCTGCAATGTGATATTCAACTGTTGTTGGTACAATTTTGTATTGTTATGCATGTGATGAATAAATTGAATTTAGATGTACTAAATACATGTGAAACATATAGAATTGCTATATTTCCTAGTTCTTAGCACCTTGGTTTAGATAACTGGCTTTTGCATGTGGCTCGAATTAATCTGTTGGATCTGCAATGTGTTTATTTTCCATTAACATATTTCACTGATAGTACGCCAAATATCACTTATAACCTGATCAATTTTTGTCTTGAATATGTTGCAAGGGGAAACAATGGGAGACACTGAAGTTTACCATCGAGGTTTGCACATCCATGGTCGTTTGGCTAATAGCACATTATTGTGCAATTGCAGGAACCATTGTAATATTAATGTTTTTAATAATTTGTTCTTGCACATGTAGGTCCTGCTGTAAGACGTTTAGACCCACTATTCGGCCCTTTTTGCATGTGGGGAAATGACGTGTGCTCGAATATCAGTCAAATAAAGAAACTCAGAAAGATTGTTAAGATAAAGAAACTAGCTACGAACAACAACAAGACTTTTGTCTGCACAATGAAGAAGACATTAGTCAACTATAGGATGGTACCATCTCTTTCACCTTGTCCTTTTCCCTTTGTGCCATTTCAAATTTTAGAAAAGATATTTTTGCGTATGTTTGTTTTCAGTCCTTCTCAAGGAAGTTCATCGATGATTACGTCTCAAACAACCTGTATGAAGAAGAGGTGAGGAAGGTATTCATACAACACCCACGGTATAATCTTGAAGTCTTCCTCAAGAGGACGAAGGATGGGCAGGAAATCGTCCACAGGCACTAGCCTAAAGTTGCGAGGACCTTCAACATCATTGAAGGCTCAATATTCACCTTCCGCTTTATCAGTTTTCTAGATGAGACTCTTCTGTCTATTTACCGTCTATGATGATACTTAATTTCCAAAGGTTTTAGATGTTGCATTTGAAAATTTGTCCTATTGTGCAATTGGGTAGCTATGCAGTATATGCCTATATGATGTTGTACCCTGATGTTATTCAGTTATGAAATCCTGGTTGTCGTACTATGAATAAGAAATATATTATGTGCTTGATATGAAATGTTAATTTGATTCCTAAATGGATTATAAATAATAGAGCAATCAGGCTGATTATAGGGGTTCCCATTGCAGACGGTTTCTAAGACTACACCGTGGGCGATGACCTCAACAAACCCACACAGTTTCTAGAAAGTTGGCGTGTTGGATCGGTGAGCAATCACACAAGAATTCTGCTTGACAACTGCGTGCGTTAGGACACCCAATCAGAAATGTTTTCACATAGCAAGTGTGTGTGATGGGAAGCCCAATGGCAAACAGTTTCTTCTAGACACCGTGAGTGATGTTTTGAATAACGCAAACAACAGAATTATAACTATCATGTGTGATGACCAACCCTATCACAAACGATGTTATGCAGAAAATTGTGTGTGATCTGCAAAACGAACGAAGACATAGCCTTGGGTCTCCCTGTGTGGGATGATAAGCTCATCTCACACGTCTTCCACAATATGTCTGTTTGTGATGGCCCTTCCAATCGAAAACGATATATTTTTGCCCATCTCGTGTGACCGGGTGCATGCATCGTCGACGGGTTTTCCTTGTCGTGTATGATAGCCCCTCCCCCTATCACCCACACATGCAAGGCGACGGTTTAAGACTACGTCACGGAAAGGGGTTAAAAACCGTTTGTATAGCACGCGGCTGCACTAGTGAGGTCTTATTTTTGTCCAGCAAAATCATCAAAATGTATCAGGGTATTTAGACTTCGTTTGGTACATTATTCCTGAAAAGCCAAAAACACGCAGAAAACAGCAACTTGCACTTGGCACTGGGTTAAGAGGTTAGTTCTTAAAAATATTATAAAACAGCAAGTAATTGCCTTTCCTCACCGAGACATTCCTCGAATAATGATAATCATCACACTTTTATTTACTTACAACTCGATATGAAAAACTACTAAACAATATGACTCTATATGAATGCCTCAGGCTGTGTACCGGGATGTGCAATGATCTAGCGTAACATGTAAACAATGATGAACGGTGGATTTTCCACAAATACTATGTCAGCTACATGATCATGCAAAGCAATATGACAATGAGTGCACAAGTTATATGATGTAACGGTGGAAGTTGCATGGCAATATATCTCAGAATGGCTATGTAAATTCCATGATAGGTAGGTATGGTGGCTGTTTTGAGGAAGATATAATGAGGCTTATGTGCAACAGAGCGTATCATATCATGGGGTTTGGATGCACCGGCAAAAGTAGCACCGATCCTCGAGATGAGAATGGGCAATGCACGGGACTGAAGAGGCTAGCATATTTGAAAATGTGAGTGTGCCTACATCCATGGATTCACATTAGTCATAAAGAACTCACATACTTATTGCAAAAACTTTATTAGCTCTTTCGAAGCAAAGTACTACTCGCATGTCCCTAGGGAGTAGGTTGGTAGGAGTTAACCATCTTGCGCCCCGACCTAAACAACACTAGGATTTCAACGAGGAATAAGAATGCTCACATACCATCACCATGCCATAACCAATATTTAGATGAACAGCAAAATTAACACCCTTTAACTATCGATATTTCTACTAACCAGCACTCATGCCCTTTCATATTACCACATCAATATCATTAACCGAGAATTTCTCTTTTATGTGCTACATAAAGGTTTTGATTATGCACTCCTTGAATACATATTAGTTTTGGACTAGTCTTATAACCCATGAAAATTACCGTAACAATATATTAAGCTCTCAAATAAATTTAACTGAAGAATGAGCGTGCAATTATTTTTATAAAATCTATACGCCGCCGTGCTCTAAAAGATATAAGCGAAGCACTAGAGCAACTCCTTAGCTCAAAAGATATAAGTGAAGCACATAGAGTATTCTAACAAATTATGTTGATCACATGTATCTCTCAAGTAGGTGTGTCAAGCAAACAATGATTGTCAAAAACTAAAACAAAAGAAAACTAAAACAGAAGACGCTCCAAGAAAAACTCATATCATGTGATGAATAAAAATGTAGCTCCATGTGACATACTGATGGATAGAGACAAAAGAGGGGACGCCTTCCGGGGCATCCCCAATCTTAGATGCTTGAGTCTTCCTAGAATACTCCTTGGGATGCCTTGCGAATCCCCAATCTTAGGCTCTTTATCGCTCCTTATTCCTTCATCCATCGTGATAGCACCCAAAACATGAAAACTTCAACACACAAAACTCAACAGAAAACTCGTGAGCTCCGTTAGTATGATAGGTAAATCAAAAACTTTAGGTACTGTCATCAATTGATTCATATTTTATTATTGCATAAGGTACTGTATTCTAGCTTCTCCATGGTTTATACCCCCTGATACAATCCATAGCATCATCAAAACAAGCAAACTATACAAGCAAAACAGAATCGGTCTAAAACAGAACAATCTGTAATGATCTGCGCAATCACCATACTTATGTAACTCCAAAAAATCTAGAAAATTAGGAAATCATTTGGAATTTTTGTACCAATAACTTGTAAAAAAATTCAGATCAAAATACCGTTCTAATAAAATCAGAGAAATTCTGCACAGGACACAAAAGTTTCTGTTTTTGCACCGTATCAATTCTAATCATGCAAGTCATCCCAAACGCTTTACTTGGCACAAATACTAATTTAAACATAAAAACACAATCATTAAAATATCAATAATCATTTTATCACACCATGACAAAAACAAAAAACAAAAATTAAAGATAACTATTGGGTTGCCTCCCAAGAAGCGCTATCGTTTTATGCCCCTTGCTAGGCATAATGCATATTATAAAGTATTGTCATCTTTGGTGTCCTCATCTTGGGGAGGAGGATTTTCAAAGACAATAGGAAACACATCATCAAGTAATATCTTGGAATTCTCAATTCTACGAGAAAATTACACGTTGGTACCACATTTGGGGCAGTGGTGGTGAATTGGTACCAAGATTGGTAATTTTTACGCGTCAGTACCAAGTTTCGGGCTATACGTTGCAAATCGAACTAAACGGCGTATTTCGACGTATTGACGCCGAAACTAACGACTGGGTCCCGCGCATCAGGCGCCACGCTGGCCAACCCGCACGCGCCCGCGCGCTGACCTGGACCGGTGTGGTCGAACCGGTCGGTCGGCCATTCTTCTATCATGTTCCCCTCCTCTCTATCGACAAACCCTAGCTCTCCCGCTCCTCCTCTCTCCACCTCTCCCGCGATGGTGGCGGCGACCCCGGGCGGTAGTGCCAGTGGTAGTAGCAGCGGCGGCGGCGGTGGCGGAGGTGAATTCCCGGCAAACAATCGGGGCTTGCTGAGCGCTGCGCCAGGGGGAATCGACGGCGGCGGCAGCGGCTACTCCACCTCCTCTGAGTACTCCAGCGACGATGAAGAATTCATGGAGCTAGCTATCTCAATGGAGCAGCGGGTACGACTAGCGTAGCAATGGGTGGATAACCCTAGCATTAGCCAGGATTTGACTCATGGAGTTGGAGGTGTCTGGTAAGCTTCTTCCTTCTCCATATGTCATTTCTAATTGGGGATTAGGGTTAGGCAGTACTAATTAGGTTAAATTGCATGTGATTTGTAGTTTGTATGAAGACATTTGGAATGTTAGGATGCATTTTGATAATCAAGACACTTTAGAGAGGAATCTATGCAGTTCAGATGTGACTTATTTGAACATTGTTGCACTGATGGAAACACAAGGGTTTACTATTTATGATGAACTGTATTACATGGAGGGTCCAGGAGAGCAGGGCTTAGAATTAGTTGATAGTAATGTGAAACTGCAGTTGATCAAGAGGCAGAATGAGGAGAGATTTGTGCTTGATTTGTTAGTTAGGGCTACTCCACCACCTGTAACTGCAGGAAAGAAGAAAAAATTAGAGACAATTGTTTATTCTGAGCCTGTTATTTATGATCTGTCTCAGCCCCCTGTTTATGGTGTTGATCAGCAAGGTGTGCTATTTGAAAGTCAAAGTAGCTCCTCTAGTTCATTAGTACGCCCTGCTGTTTTAACACAAGAGAGCAGGAGTGTTAAAAATGCAAGATTGAAAGTTGTTGTGGAAGAAGAAAAGGAGGGCTATGATGGTAGTGTTGCATCTCAAGAGGAAGGGCACTATAACAGTGACAACAATCCTTATTATATGGGGCTGTTCAGGGCTGCTGAGGACATGGAGATGGAGGAGGGGAGGAGAAACAGAGAGGAAGAAATACAATATTTAGAAGAGGAAGCGACAGAGGATGAAGAATCAGAAGGGGAAAAGATTCATTATGAGGGTGACACAGAGGTTGAAGATTTATTTAAGCTGGATGAGGATGATACATTTGTTTCCGAAGAAGAAGAAGATGTATCTTTGCCCCCAAAGAAGAAGGAGAAGCTACCAGTTAGGAGAGGACCAACAACAAGGTCACATAGCAGTGTTTTAGAAGAAGTGCAACCTGAATGGAAACCCTCATCAGATGAAGAAGAGAAAGGTTTACTGAAAGACAGTGAAGATGATGGCTTTGAAGCACTAGCATTTGTGCTACCTCAAAAAAGAAAGAGTAGGGCCAAGAAGAGGCCACCCAGAGTATGGTACAATGAGCATGTTGACCAACCACACCAACAGTTACAACTGCACATGTGTTTCAGGGATCAGCATCAATTTAGAGAAGCTTTGTTGAGTTTGCACATCACTCAGTGCAGAGACTTCAAGTACCACAGGAACTCAGATCAGAGGATCATTGTGCATTGCAAACAAGATACTTGCAAATTTTGTATTGTGGCAGCTGTTATAAAAGGTGAAAAAACATTTGCAATTAAGAAGATGAGACTACAACACACTTGCCCTAGTAATACAGAGACAACCAGGGTAAGTGCTAAGTGGCTTGCAAAGCATTATGAGCCACTGTTCAGACCAGATGTAAGTACTAGCATCCATACTCTGATAGATGCTTGCATGGAGAAGTATGGAGTTGATGTGCCCAAGCCTATGGCATATAGTGCTAAAAACTTAGCTGTTGAGGCTGTGTTGGGAGATCATAGGAAGCAATACCCAAGGCTCAGAGATTATGCACAGACTGTAATGGATACTAACCCTGGGAGCAGAGTTGTAGTCACCACAGTAACTCCAACACCAACTGAAAAAATTCCACATCCAGGACCAAGATTCCATGCCATGTTTTTCTGCCTCAATGGTGCAAGGGAGGGATTTCTCCAAGGCTGTAGACCATTCATTGGTAAATTCCATTACTTTACTACATCAATGTCATTTTCAATTGATTGTACATATGAATAGATTTGAAACTTATCTGTTTTGAATGTTATTTTTAATTGCTCTTTCAGGTCTTGATGGATGTTTTATTAAACTAACAACTGGTGCACAAATCCTTGCTGCTACTGGTAGAGATGGAAATAACAACATCTACCCAATTGCATTTGGAATTGTTGGACAAGAGGACACACCTAATTGGTGCTGGTTTTTACACCAACTAAAAATCTGTCTAGGAGGAGAAGCTGGACAGTTTGGTCAATATACTATAATGTCTGATAGACAAAAGGTATGTGAATGCCTCTTCCATTGTATGTTGCATATATCTATTAGACAATAGCTTAGTTTGTTAAGTTTGTGCACCAGGGGCTCCTAAATGCAGTTAATGCAGTATTTCCTAACTGCCACCAAAGATTCTGTCTAAGCCACATATATTCAAACTTTCAATATGCTGGGTTTAGGGGGGAAGATTTGAAGAAGTGCATGCATAATGCCAGTTATGCATATAATGAACACAAATTTAATATTGCAATGGATGATCTGAAAGATGAGAGTGAGGAAGCTTGGCAGTGGCTCAGTGGAATACCCAAGAAAACATGGGCTAGGCATGCATTTGACACAAACTGCAAGACTGATTTGGTAGTTAACAATTTGTCTGAGGTTTTTAACAAGTACATCCTAGATGTTAGGAAAAAAACTATAAGGAGAATGTGTGATGGCATAAAGGATAAGATGATGATTAGGTGGCACAGGAACAGAGAGAGTGGAAAGACAGCTAGATGGGTGATCACACCACATTATGTAGAAAAGTTAGAGATTGAAAAGGAAAGGGCCAAGTACTGCAAACCTATTCAAGCAGGTGTTAACCTATGGCAAGTGACTAGTGGGCAGCAAACACATGCTGTGAATTTGGAAAATCACACTTGTGGTTGCAGAAAGTGGGACCTGAGTGGCATACCATGCAACCATGCCATCTCAGCAATTAACAAGGGAAAAAGGTTTCCAGAGGACTATGTCAGTAATTTCTTCAAGAAACCATTGTACTTAGCTGCATATGAACCAATGATATATCCAGTCCCTAGTGAGCATGATTGGACAAAGACCCCTGGTCCAAACATAGATCCACCTGCATTTAAAGTGAAGAAAGGTAGAAGGAAAGAGAAGAGGATGAAGGGAAAATTTGAAGTTCCAAAGCCAAAGGACACTTCAAGAATGGGGACTATAACTTGTAGTAACTGTGGATTACAAGGGCATAGATATACAAGCTGCCTGAAATAGTTGAAACCTGATTTGGCCTTGAGAAAGAACAAACATGTGGTAATTCATCTTGAACTAGTACTTCAATTTGTAAATTGCTATTTCCTTGTAGTATTATTAATTGTTTATCCCTTGAATTGTTTTCCAAGCCTGCTGGTAGTGGTGCTGCAAATCCAGCAGCAAGAGCTCCTCCTGCTGGAAGAGGAAGTGGAAGTGGTGCTGGTAGTGCTGCTGCAAATCCAGCAGCAAGGGCTCCTGCTGCAAGGTCTGGAAGAGGAAGTGGGAGTGCTGCTGCTAGTGCTGCTGCAAATCCAGCACCAAGAGCTCCTCCTGCTGCAAGGTCTGGAAGAGGAACTGGAAGTGGTGCTGCTAGAGGTGGTGGAAGAAGATCTGGAAGAGGAAGAGCATCTTCTGCAATAGATGATAATGTGGCTCAATCTTCAAGATCTGCACCAGGTGTTGTAGGTACTTCAAGGCCATTCTATGCCCCAAGGCAGTATGCTGCATCAACTTCTACTGGTCCTCCACCTAGTGCTGGTACACACACTGGCTGGATGGCCTTTTTCACAGCTAGTGGAAACCATTGAATGGCATGATTTGCCATGTAAACTTCTGCTGATGCTACAATGTGTTTTATTTTGGTTTGATGCTACAATGTGTTTTATTTTGGTTTGATGCTACTTGATGGTTTGTGGTGGCAGTTATGGATATGTTGGATAACTTGATGGTTTAATGCCAATTCTAAGTCTACTTGATGGTCATTGTTGTTATGTGAATTGATGTCATATCTTCATAGTTTGTGTTGGCAATTATGTATAAGTTGGTAATTTAATGTCACTTGATGACTTGATAGCTTGATGCCACTACTAAGTCTATTTGATCATTCTTGGGAATGTGAATTGATTTCATATCAGGATATGTAATGCTGATCATTGTATATGTGATCATTGTAGACCCTAGGGTTAATGTTGGATCGGGGTCGACGGAACCACCAAACCCTAGACCATAGGGTTAATGTTGGCTTGGGGTCGACGGAACAACCAAACCCTAGACCATAGGGTTAATGTTGGCTCGGGGTCGACGGAACCACCGAACCCTAGACCATAGGGTTAATGTTGGCTCGGGGTCGACGGAACCACCAAACCCTAGACCATATGAAGATATCTCATAACCCAAAGCTTAGACACTATAAACAACTATAAACAATAAATAGACACTATAAACAACAAATTAGGAAGATATCTCACAACCCAAAGCTTAGACACTATAAACAACCAATGATGAAGATATCTCATAACCCAAAGCTTAGACACTATAAACAACCCAAAGCATGATACAGATCTCAAATGGAGTTCAACAACACATAGTGGAGTTCAACAATACATAGTGGACTTCAACAATACATAGTGGAGTTCAACAATGCATAGAGATCTCAAATGCATACTTCATCCTTTGGTCACAAAAGGATGAATACATACACAGACAAAGTTCCCAACTACTACAACCATACAATACACAACCATAATTAAAAGTTACTGGGTCATTACACAACCATCCTACCCAAAAGGGATGCACTGCCCACTAATCTCATATTGTTCTTGTTCATTTATCTAGGATGGCCTGGATCTCCTTGATCTTCTGCTGGAGCTTCTCCTCTCCCTCCATGAGCTCAGCAATATGAAGCTTTAGTTGGCCCTTCTCTTCAACATGGTTTTCCTTTGCCTTAAGCAGATCAGCAACCTGAAGCTTCAACTCTAGCTTCTCTTGGGTGATCTTCCCCTCTGACTTTGTGAGCTGTGCATTCTGAGACTCAACTTTCATCATAGCTGAACTAAGCAATTCCTTCTCTTTCATATGCTTCAACTTTAGGTTCTGGATGACAGTTGCTTGAGCTCTTGTGAGGTTAACCAAGAGTTGATACTTGTCATTAAGATGCTGGTGATCTGCATCTTTCTTTGCCATCTCTCGCTTCATACCAGCCACGAGTTCACTTCTGCACTGCTGCTGATATGTTAGGTTAGACTGCAGATAACTGAAATCACGCACCCTTTCCTCATGGAAATTCATAAGCTCATGCACATCTTTAACTAACTTGTCATAATTGGCCTCCAGCTTGTTCTTCTCTTCTGTCAGGTGGTAAATTTTGAAAGCACTTTCAAGATTATCAGTAACCCTAGCACTCTTGCTATCTTCAACCATTGCCCACAACTTCAACAATGCATTCTCCATTGTTGAGGGCCACTGCTGATCAACCCATTCAACAAACCCACAGTTATCACCTTCCTGCAAAATAAAAGCATAGCAAGAAGAGCAAATTAGTTCATACCCTAGGGGCTACTAAATAAGAAGAGCACGAGCTAATTGTACCTAAGCATCCAAAAATTACAGCAAGCTTCATCTCAACATGTAACCTCAATACAAATTCTGTTGCATCACTACAAGAGCATTTGCACTACCTAAATCACTACAAAAGCATATTTTGCATCCTTACCAATTAAAAAAAACCATTGAACAAAATCTGTTGCATAACTACAAGAGCATTTGCACTACCTAAATCACTACAAAAGCATATTTTGCATCACTACAAAATAAAACTAACATTCAACAAAATCTGTAACATCACTACAGTAGCATTTGCAGTACCTAATAATAACTAAAACCATAATTTGCTACACTACAAAATCATTTGCACTACCTAAATCACTTCAACTCAATCACTACAAATCCATCACTACAAGATATATGAAACAATGAATTGATCATACCAGCTGTGCACATGCTAAGAATCTTCTTCCTGTGTATGTTCCTTCAAAGGCAACATGCCTCTCCGATGCCTTGCCGTGCTTCTCACAGAGGACCATCATATCAAGCTCGAGCCCCTCGTAATTGGGATCTTCAATGCTGAAAGGGACCTGCAGAAGCTCGGGGAAACACAATGCCCAAATCAAAACACACCAAAATCACCCAAATCAGAAACCCCCTATTCAGAAACCCTAACCCTAAACCTAGCTTGAGTGAACTGACCTGGTTAAGCCCGTCGATGGAACCGGTGGAGTGAATGTACGGGCTGGAGGTGTCGTCACTGCTTTCGTCTTCAAAAACCATGGCGGCGGCGGTCGTGGGGGCGGCGGTGCTACGGCCGGCGATGCGGGCGACGGCAATGGAGACAGGAGCGAGGAGGAAGAGAGGAGCGCGGGGGAGGGAGAGTGGAGCGAGCGGGCGGGTATGCTTAAGGAAAACGACCGACCGGTTCGACCGCACCGGTCCAGGTCAGCGCGCGAGTGAGGGAGTCCTGGTTTAAGGGGTCCTCGGGAGGTCAACCTATTGCTTATGGGCCGGACTATATGGGCCACTTGCCGAATACTAGGTGGATTGAAGACCCTGTCTTCAAGAAGGAAGCTTCGAGAATCGTGGCTTGTCCTCCACGTATGGAGTAGTGAATAGGCATGTTTATCCCTTCGACGTGTAACCGACCATGTGTAAACCCTAGGTACCCACGGCGTCTATATAAGCCAGAGGGTTTTAGGTTGTAGGCCAACAGAACTCATCTAGGGTTTTAGCTACTTGATCTCGAGGTAGATCAACTCTGTAATCTTCATACTATCAATATAATCAAGAAGGACGTAGGGTATTACCTCCATAGGAGGGCCCGAACCTGGGTAAAACCTTGTCCCCTTCGTCTCTTGTTACCATCGATCCTAGTCTCACAGCTCGGGACCCCCAACCCGAGATCCGCAGGTTTTGACACCGACATTGGTGCTTTCATTGAGAGTTCCGCTATGGTCGCCAGAAGGAATCGATGGCTCGTCTTGTCATCAACGAAGAGGTTCGCAACCCGGGCAGTTTCGTCCCCGGACAGATCTTCGCTTTTGGCAGCATTGTGCTGCACGCCGACCCGACTGACCATCTAGGCCGTGTCGGAAGTTTCGCCCCTGATCAAGAGGTCAGATTCGGAAACTTAGAGTTCTCCGTAGATTCTCGGGGCGATCTATCGCTAACCGGGCTCGCAGTCTCGCCTGTCACGCCCGAAGACTCTGAGGCTTTAATCTCAGACCCACGTTTCGGCCCCGCCCACGGAATCTACCCGGCGAGGGCCCGACTCTCAGTCTGGACCCAGTCATAGGGCCAGATGTCCGGACATCTGTTCTTTTCGAACACTCACCCTGCGCGGACGCATCGGAGGTTCACTCCGGAAGCTCTGGGCAGACCGACCCGATGGAGATCTCGATACTCAACGAGGCTCTAGATCGGATCTCGTCGATGAAGATTACCGATGACCCAACCCCGATCTGTGCTCGAATCGGGCTGGGGATGGGACGAATTTTTTGTCCCACCCACAACCCATTTCGTAGCCACTGTCGAGGATTTAACTGACATGTTGGACTACGGCTCTGAGGAGGCAGATTACATGGAGGAGGAGGATCATGCCCTCACCCCCGTTAACACCGGGCGATGGACTGCCACCTCCACGTACGACGTCTACATGGTGGACACTCCGAAAAATGATGGAGACAAATCGGATGACGCGCCATCGAGACACCGAAAGCCGCATAAACGGTCAAAAGGAAAGAAGGGAAGAAAAGCTACCGATGGCACCGGGGACGGAGACACCCCGGAAGACCTCGGTGATCCCGTAATCCCCGAACACCGGTTAGAGGGTCAGGAGAGGCCCGAAGACCATCGCAACCCCGATGATCCAGATGATCCCGAGGACAACGACTACCTCCGCTCTATCGAGGGGAACGACAATGCGGAAGCCGATGACTTCGCCATCCCCGACAACCCTGCGGATCAGGAACTGTTCAGGCAACAGCTCATATCCACGGCCCGCAGCCTGAAAGCAAAAGAGCGGCAGCTCAAAGCCGAACAAGACGACCTCAACGACCGATGGACGAGAGTCCTCTCAGCTGAGGAAGGATACGGCACCGGTCTATCAGACCAACCTAAGAGCTATCCACGCAGAAGGCTGCTGCCACAATTCGATGACGAGCTCACTGATACGCCATCTCCCAAGCATACCCCATACGACAAGCCAGACCGCCCTCGTCGAGGACGAGACAGGACGGCTTACGACACCGGCTATAGGCCGATGATTCCCCGTAGACGGGGAAAGGAGCCACTAGAGCCCGATGACAGGTTCGACCTGCGACACGACCTGGATGACAGAGCAGGTCGCACACGATCCATCTATGGATCCAGAGGATACTCACCCGACAAACGGGAAGGGTACCGCCCTTGGTTCGACCGTAACAATGAAGATCGGGAACGGAACCGAGCTAGGACAGATGCCGATCACCGGCGCGACATAGCTCGGGTCAGAGGTGCCGCCCACCCACTGTGCTTCACGGACGAGGTGATGCGGCATCAGTTCCCGGAAGGGTTTAAACCCGTAAACATAGAGCAATACGATGGGACAACTGACCCAACCGTGTGAATCAAGGATTTCCTCCTCCACATCCACATGGTACGAGGAGATGACCTCCACGCCATCAAGTACTTACCCCTGAAGCTCAAGGGGCCAGCTCGGCACTGGTTAAATAGCCTCCCCGAAAATTCCATTGGGTGTTGGGAGGACCTAGAAGAGGCATTCCGATCTAACTTCCAGGGCACTTATGTCCGGCCGCCGGACTCCTCCGATCTAAGCAACGTCGTCCAGGAGCCAGGAGAGTCCGCGCGGCTATTTTGGAATCATTTCTTGACTAAGAAAAACCAGATCGTGGACTGCCCGGACGCCGAAGCAATAGCCTCTTTCAGGCACAATATTCGGGATGAATGGCTGGCTCGTCAGCTCGGCCAGGATAAACCAAGGACAATGTCCACCCTCACGTCACTCATGACCCGCTTTTGCGCGGGCGAGGAAAACTGGCTCGCTAGACGTAGCCACAACCCCGAAGACCTCGGAACCTCTGAAGTTCGGGATGGAAACGGGAAACCAAAGCGCAACAAGAACAAGCGCTGACACAATAATAGTGATGCCGATGACACGGCCGTTAACGCCGGCTTCCGTAATTCCCGGCCTGGACAGCGGAAGAAGCCTCCTAAAGGCAAACACGACGGACCCACCCCGCTGGACAAGATCCTGGAAAGGCCTTGCCAGATCCACGGCACTCAAGAGAAGCCCGCCAATCACACCAACCGTAACTGTTGGGTCTTCAAACAGGCCGGCAAGCTCGCATCCGAGGACCAAGGCAAGAGCCCACGCTGCGAGGACGAGGATGAACCCCGTGGTCCGATCGGTGGTAGACAAAAGAAATTTCCTCCAGAGGTAAAAACAGTAAACATGATATACGCCACCCATATACCCAAAAAGGAGAGGAAGCGCGCCCTTCGTGACGTCTACGCCATAGAGTCTGTAGCCCCGAAGTATAACCCATGGTCGGCATACCCGATCGACGTGACCATCCGACCAGTATCCGTCATGGGGGTTCGGCCGCACTCGTCCTAGACCCGATCATAGACGGGTACCACCTCACTAAAGTCCTAATGGACGGTGGAAGTAGCCTCAATCTGATTTACTCAGATACGGTGAAAAAGATGGGCATAGATCCGTCAAGGATCAAGCCCAGTAACACTACCTTCAAAGGAGTGATACCAGGCGTTGAAGCCCGGTGCACAGGCTCTGTAAGCCTGGAAGTAGTGTTCAGCTCGCCCGATAACTTTCGAAGCGAGGAATTGATCTTTGACATCGTACCTTTCCGCAACGGCTATCACGCCCTGCTCGGCCATACAGCGTTCGCTCGCTTTAACGCCGACCCGCACTACGCATACCTCAAGCTCAAGATGCCCGGCCCTAGGGGGGTCATTACAGTCAATGGCAACACAGAGCGCTCCCTCCGAACTGAGGAACATGCGTTGGCCCTGGCGGCCGAATTCCATTACACCGATGATTGGCAAGCGCCGACATCTGCCGTAAAGGCACCCATGGCTGGGAAGCGAGCTCGGTCTCTATCCGAAGTACCAGAACCTTCCTCTCCCCATAAATAGGGACTCGCCCCCCATCGCACGGCCCTAGAACTGGCAAAGTGCGTGCCAAGGAGGCACAACTTCGCGCTCCAAATTCCATGGGAAGCGGTGGGGAAAAACTATTAGAGGGTAGGTGTTCGGCTGGTACTACAGGTACCATAAAGTGCCTGCTAAGGCGTCAAGCTCATCCATACTTCGGTGACTTCTCAAGACTTTTTCGTCAAGGTCCGTTCGCCGAACAAGCAAAGCCCATAAAGTCATACACCTCCTTAGGTGACGCAGGAGCAGATAAGCGACAGGGCACATCAAAGACGTCAGGTCATCCATCGAAGGCCCTTGGTACAGCCCCTCCTGTAAAGTTTATATTTCATTTATCAAATACCTGTAAATAGTTGCATCGGCAATTTGAATAATAAGAGTTGTTGAGTAAAATACAGATATATCATACATTATCTCTTTGCTGTCCCTTTTCGGAACACTCCCTATTTTCTCCCTCTTCTAGCGAACCTGTTTGGTATAATTTACGATGCAACCGGCTAATAGACCGGGGGATCGACCTTAAAAATCGCCCTAATCACAATTGATTTAGTGTTCGGCGTCTTGGAATTCCGCTTTATATGCATTGGTTCCGAACTATGTCTTGGGTCAATAGTTGGGTTGCCCGGCTCCTATGCTTGCCCCTTTATGTTCCGCTCGTTCGTCTAAAAGGTCAAAGGGAGCACCGCTGCGATTGTGCTTCCGGCTAGTCTGGTTAAGCGCCTCAGCGGAGAAAGCCGAAAACTGACTGTCATGGTATGTGAGAACCGGTCTGCGAATCCGAGCTTAACTAAATCTCGTCAGAGGTTATTCCGTGTCATACGATGGGTTTGGTGTTAGTACAAACCAGGTGATATAGGCTTTGGCCGCGGTTCAGCCTAACATCACAAACACCTAGGGGCTAGTCATCAGCCCCCGTACTCCTTTCTCGCGCCCCTACGGCTAAGTGAAAGCAATAAAGCATTATGGTCTGATTGCCTTGTCCGCCTCACACTACCGCCTTCGGGTACCGATAGCTTGGCTAAGGGTCATAGTGCGATTGGCAGAGACACCCCGCGTAGTATCTACGTGGGGGCTGAAGCCGACGACTCGCAGCTTTCAGTTTCAACGGCCACACAGGAGTTATAAAGGATGCAAAACATGAAAGACATGATAAACCATGTAGCTTTAAATATAAACGCGTTCAAAGGTCTTCGGACATATTACATAAGTGTTTACTCATACACACTCTCTCGCGAACATTGCGCCTCTATTGCCCGAGCACCCTCCATTACTCTGGAGAAGTACAACTCGGGGCGCCTATGCTCTTTCCCAGGCGGCAGAGGGGCGGTGGCTATCTTCATTGGATCCAACCCCGGCCAGTGCACCTTGGCCTTCGCAAAGGTCATCCGAGCTCCCTCGATGCAGGAGGACCGCTTTAGCGCGTCGATCCGGGGTGAGGCGTCGCTCAGCTTCTGCACCAGGCCGAAGTAGCTGCCCGGCAGTGGCTCGTTGGGCCACAGCCGGATGCAGAGATCCTTCATGGCCGGCTCCGCCATCCGGTGTAGCTCCATCAGCTGCTTCAGCTGCTCAACAAGGAGAGGAGAGCGCTCGGGGGTTCGAACTGCACCCAGAATAGATGAGCTTCATCTCCTTCTCCCTGCGAACCGTAGAACTGGTTCGCGTCCGCTGTGCTCTTCTGGAGGTCCGAGCAGGCGCCTGAGGAACGCCATACTTGGGTAAGAAACTCGAACTTGCTATCTCCGTAGACACATTGCAATAAATATGGCTTACCATCCATGATAGCTTTGGCTTGGTTGACTTGCTCTTCAAAGGACCGCCTGTCCACCTGCTCCTTTTGGAGATTGGTTTTCAAGGTGGATAGTTTGGCGGCCTGCTCCTTGCCCTTCCGCTCCAGGCCTTCGCACTTGCGGCCGGCGTCCTTGAGCTCCTGTTGGATTTCCTCCACCCGAGCCTCGTGCTTGTCGCTGGTGGCTCTTAGGGCAGAGAGCACGGTAGCTGCCTCTTTGGCCGCCGCCTTCTCCACCGCAGCCTCCTGCTTCGCCTTCTCAAGCTCGGCCTTGAGCTTTTCAATCTCCGTCGCCGAGGCTGCGTAAGCATAGACTTATATCAAGAAACCGTATTGATAGTACGGTAAAGAAGAGTTTGGGTACTCTCATCTGGCTTACCTTGCGCCTCGTCAAATCTCTTGTTTAGAGCGTCAAGCTCGTCTTCGGAGCTCTTGAGCTTCCGAATTAGCTCATCTAGCTCGGCAGCGTTAGTTGCCGCTGCCGTCGACGAAGCCTGTAACAAACAAAAACATATAATGTTACAGGAGTTTACAACCTCCGAACTATCACTAAAATGATCCTGTGTCCGGTCCTCTTAAAGGCTGATAGAACGATCCGAACACATATTGTCCTATGCACAGTTCGGATAAGGATCTATGTTTGACCCCCAGGTAAGTTTTTTCAAAACTCACCTAGGGCTCGGGGGCTGCCATGTATATAATCATAACTCACAGAAAATAATATTTCACAAAATAAAGCATTACGTGGTTTACCTCGAAGCCCGTCAGGAGACCATGGAAGGCCTCCTTCAGTCCGTGGTCTACAGACTGAATGCTCTGCAATACCGCACCCATAATGGTGCGGTGCTCCCCGGAGATGGAGGCTCTTGACAGAGCCTCCCCCATAGCTGGCCACCCATTGGTCGGTAGCGCCGGTGGGGATCGGTTGGCCCGATCTACAACCGGAGATTAAACCGGTACCTCCGGAGGCAGGGTGCGCTCCGGAGACTGCCTTGGAGGCGACTGGACATCTTCTCGTCCGGTCTCCTCAGTATCCGGGTGGGGCCTCTCCCCCGGGTGTTCAGCAGCTAAGGTGTTAGCCTCGGCCATGACGTCGTCGCCCCCGCCTCCGGTGCCCGGCTCCAGAGGAGCCTGTTAGGACGACACCTCCGTGGCGTCCTTCGTGGCGCCCGGAGGAGAGTGGTGCGACGCGGTCCCGCTCTCCGCTAGCTCAGCAGGCGGGGTCTCCCCATCCGAAACTTGATCGGTGGGGAGAACACGCGGGGGGCTGCAAGACAATAGGCATTCACATGTCAGTAACATTCTAAACTTATTATTAATAGCTCAGGAGGTCTTCGGATCTTTACCTTCGAGGTGGGGGCTTGACCCTGAGGTTCCTTCGTGGAACCCTCTCGAAGTCGTCGGACTCAGTATCCAAGTCCGAGCTGTCACCGGACAGGGCTACATGTGTTCGGCGCGCTTTCTTCTGGGCAGGAGGAAGTACATCCTCTGAGGCGTCCGATGACGCTGCCCTCTTCCCTGTGAGGGGGGAATCACCTCTCCCCTCAGCCTCATGCTCCTCCTCTTGATTCGAGGAGGCATGGGTTTCTTCGGACACAGCCCCTGGCTGGTCCCTGTTGCGCAGATCTGTTCAGCCTGGCTTCTTCTTTTCCTTCTTCTCTGGAGCCTTATAAGGCGCCACGACGAGCATCTCCGACAGCAGCTGGGACCTAGGGTCTTCAGGCTGTGGAGCCGGGCACTTGATGCCCGTGGCCTTGCTCAGCCATTCCTGCGGATGTGATCGGAAAGCACTTAGTTTTTCTTCGGGAAGATAAAAGCCGATCTAATAGAGCTATATCATACCTCGGAAGGGAGCTTATCGGTGCGTAAGCCCTGGTCCTCCTTCTTGGCCGGCCAATTCTCCTGCGCCTTGAACAGCGCCTTGCACAGCTTCTCCCGTGTGGTACTGAAGAGCCGACAAATCGTAGGATCGTCGTCAGCCTGATAAGTCCACATGGGAGAGCCCCAGCGCTGGCAGGGTAGGATGCGCCGCCGAAGGATAACCTGGACCACGTTGGTCAGCCCGACTCCCTCCTTGATCATGGAGGCGATGCCCCTCTGCAGGTCATCCACCTCTGTGTCCGACCCCCAGTCGAGGCCCTTTCGGACCCATAAGGTCAATCTGGCTGGGGGGCCGGACCTGAATTCGGCAGGAACAGTTCCGCCCTCCTCCCTTGGCTCGGTAATGTAAAACCACTCTTTTTGCCAAGTCTTGATGGTGTCGATGAAGGTGCCGGATGGCCATACTGCACGCGGGAGCTTGCCGATGACCGCCTCGCCGCAGTCCGCATGTGCGCCGGCGACACACTTCGGCTTGATGTTGAAGATCTTGAGCCACAGTCCGAAGTGTGGTTCGACTCGCAAGAAAGCCTCGCCGACGATGATGAAGGCCGATATATGCATGAAAGAGTTCGGCGGGAGGTCGTGGAAGTCGAGGCCGTAGAAGAACATGAGGCCCCTCACGAAGGATTGGAGCGGGATGATCAGTCCTCGGATGAAGTGAGGGACGAAGACCACCCTCTCGCCTGGTTTGGGGGTAGGGACCACCTGGCCCTCCTCTGCGGCGTGGTGGAAGATGTTGGCGGGGAGGCACCCGGCCTCCTTGAGGTCCCGGATGTCCTGGTCTGTGACTGAGGAAGCCTCCCACTTGCTGCTAGAGGCAGAGCCGGCCATGGCTGAGCTCGGAGGAGGAATGGGTGGAAAATCTAGATCTGGGCTCTGGAGGCTCAGTAGATTGGGAAAGCAGGGGTGCGAATGGGAAGTGCGGATAAGCCTTGGGGTTTTCTTCCCCTTTTATTGGGCTTGTCGCCGTTTAGCCTCCCTTCACTGCGCCGTGAATCCCTCCGCTTCCCGAGATGTGCGTGCCATTATACGTGCATGATTAAACATATCCCGTGTAAAACGGGGCACGATCTGTGCATTGATGGATCGTGCTGATGAAAACGGCCTCGAACCGCGAATCGAGTCTCTATGACTGGTCTGGTGGTCGTGGTGGGCCGTGACCTTTCATCCGTAAGGTTGTCAGAGAGCATTATTGACTCCCTGACGTTTGGCCTTCAAGGCCGACTTATTCTGGATGTTCGGACAATCTATGATCGGAAAAAACTACACGTCGTCGGAGGTGGAGCTAAACTCGGCTGATCATTGTTCGGAGAAAGGAACTCGCCTCGCAAGCCGAAGACTCTGATCGTTTGAAGCAGCTGGAGCTTGGACCCTTGGCGTTGGAGGCTAGTTCGGGGGCTACTGAGGGAGTCCTGGTTTAAGGGGTCCTCGGGAGGTCTACCTATTTCTTATGGGCCGGACTATATGGGCCACTTGCCGAATACTAGATGGATTGAAGACCCTGTCTCCAAGAAGGAAGCTTCGAGAATCGTGGCTTGTCCTCCACGTCTGGAGTAGTGAATAGGCATGTTTATCCCTTCGACGTGTAACCGACCATGTGTAAACCCTAGGTACCCACGACGTCTATATAAGCCAGAGGGTTTTAGGTTGTAGGCCAACAGAACTCATCTAGGGTTTTAGCTACTTGATCTCGAGGTAGATCAACTCTGTAATCCTCATACTATCAATATAATCAAGCAGCACGTAGGGTATTACCTCCATAGGAGGGCCCGAACCTGGGTAAACCTTGTCCCCTTCGTCTCTTGTTACCATCGATCCTAGTCTCACAGCTCGGGACCCCCTACCCGAGATCCACCGGTTTTGACACCGACAGCGGGCGCGTGCGGGTTGGCCTGCGTGGCGCCTGACGCGCGGGACCCGGTCGTCAGTTTCAGCGTCAATACGTCGAAATACGCCGTTTAATTCAATTTGCAACGTATAGCCCGAAACTTGGTACTGATGCGTAAAAATTACCAATCTTGGTACTAATTCACCACCACTGCCCCAAATGTGGTACCAACGTGTAATTTTGTCCAATTCTACCTTCGTTAAAGTGTTCCATATTCTCTCTTACTATCCAAGAATATTGTTTATTGATGGCATTGAAAACTTGTTTGATAATATGAATCGGAGGAACTTCTATACTTGTGTTTTCATAAAAAGTGTGGTTGTCTCGAAAAACATACCTCATCATATAGTCCTCATTGTATAAAATTTCGTCTATGACAGGATGTTCACAACTCATATTATAGTGATCAAAGATATCCCGAGCCTCTCGTACTATATAGTCAAATTCATGCATGAGTATAAGAGTGGCCATCTTCTTAGCTCTAGGGTATTTTATGACCGGCTAATCATAGAAAATCCTTTGTAAATTAGGGTGAGTATGCATAAATCTTCAAGCTTAATAACAAGAGTAGAAATAGCATCGGTGTAACTTTTGGTTCTTTTAGGGACTGGCGTATCCTTGCAAGCCAAAGTACCCGTATAGTTAAAGAATCCTTGGATAATGCTTTTCCCTATGATATTCCCCTTCCTCACAACAAATTTTTTTACATCTTGTCGTGAGGGAGTTTCCTCTTTCGGGTGTTTATTTTCATCATCCTGTCGGAATCGTGGCTCCGCAGACCCAAGAAGGTTCGAACTCTGGGGCGTGTGTGAAGATCTCAACCCACACTTTCCTCTAGCTTGCCACCCCACGGCCATGCCTTGCCGAATACGCATGAGCGAACGAGAAGACGGACATAGAGATTTACCCAGGTTCGGGCCACCTTGCGGTGTAAAACCTTACTCCTGCTTTTGGTGGATTGGCCTCACGAGGAGGTTCGGGGATGAACTAGTACAGTGATTGAGCGACCTCGCGAGGGCTCTTGGGTGAGGATGGATCGATCTCTCTTCTACGGTGGGTGCTGGTCCCTATTTATAGTGGCCTCGGTCCTCTTCCCTTATCGCACAGGTAGGATGGGATCCCACAACGGCCAAATTCGAAAGGGGACATGAGGTACAGCTTATCATGACTAAAGGTGGTCTTCGCCTGCAAAGGTAGTGGGCGTGATGCAGAGGTGGGCTCGGCGATGACATACATCCTGCCGAGCTCGTGGTCACGGTCTTCTTGCACCGGAATGGAAACCTTTGGGGGATTCCTCGGGAACCCGCGTATGTCCTTGCCTCCTTTGCACCAAAGGGGAAATTGCCCCCTCTGCGCCCGCTGGTGCCAGTATGGCCTCGGTCGTCATGGCTCACGTCATCGCAGCCTCCTGAGGCTGGGCCCTTGCATAGGAATCTCCGCTCCTCGGGAGGCAGTCTGGGGAGGCCGCTCCCTTGGATGTCTTGGCGTCATTCGCGTCGCGAGGCCGGGGCCCTCACGAGGGTCTTGTCTTGGGGGGTTTGTCACCAGGCCGTACTGGGCCAGAAAAGTGGGCCATGCGCTGGGCCGCGGGCAGGCAGGTCTGGGTACCCCCGATCCAAGAGCGCCGACAGTAGCCCCTGGGCCCAATGGGCGCTCGGGTTGGCTTCGGGTGAATCCAAGGAAGGAAAGCCGAAGCACCGCGGGCCCCAACCGCCTGCGGTCCAGGCTCGACACGTGGCGCATGGCAGGACACGGACGCCTCCATTCCCACGTCGCCTCGGCAACTGCCCCGGCCGACAAAAGACTGGCGCCCGCTGCCAAGCCATCATTGCTCTCGTTCCTTGCACCCTCGCTTCCTTGCTCAGATCCCCTTTCCCTTGCGAGAGTCTCCTCCAGATCTTGGTGCAACGCCGTCCTTCCTCTTGCTTCCTGATTCCCAAGGATTCTTCCGATGGCGCCCGCCGGGAAGTCGAAGCCTGAGGCTCAAGCCTCGTCCTCTTATTCCCTTGTCGGCGCTTACGGAATCCACCATCGCCAAGAAGGGGGCCTCGCCCCCATGCTCCCGCTGACAGCGGGCGACACCAATGAGTGGGGGAAGACCTTGATCTGGTGCGGCTCTGCGGAGCAGCGCACCTTGGCAAAGACAGTCTACCCCTTCTTCCTTCACAGCGTCTTCTCTGGGCTCGTCCCGCCTTTCTCGGGGTTCTTCTCCGCCATCCTCGAGTATTATGGGATCCAGGCCCTCCATCTTCAGCCCAACTCCATCCTGCTCCTGTCCGTCTTCGCCTTCTACTACGAGGCCTTTGTAGGCGTCAGGCCCTCAGTGGCCCTCTTCCGCCACTACTTCAGCCTGCGGCTACACGACCGTGCGCGCCTCCTTCGTCGCGGTGAAGAGCGGGAATATGCTCCTGAAGGCCGGGAAGAAGGTGGAAGGCTTCAGGCACCGTTGGGTCTTCTTGAATGCCCGGGTGCCCGCGGCCTCAACCCGCGCCTGGAGCTCCCGACGGAGCTGCCCGAGAAGACCCTCGCATGGGGCTCCGCGAAGCTCACCGATACCCGGGCGAAGCCCGTAATGAAGTGGATCGCTTTGGACATGGAGGCCAATCAACCGACCGGGGCGATGATAGTGAAGGATTTCCTGACGCAGCGCCTGGCGCCGCTCCAGTCGCACTCGAAGCCCATGTGGGAGTACGAGGGCGCGAGGGACACCATCAGGCTTTGATCCGCCATCCTGACAGGCGAGGAGCTGGGCAGGGCCATGGCTACCCTGCTCCACAGCGATCCCGGGGACCTCCTTGAGGCCTACGCCCTGCTGTACCGCCGTGACGACGGGGAAGAACTGGTTGCCGCCATGCCCGCTTTTGACGAACGGGGGCTCACACCGCCCGAGCGCCCTAATTCCCCAGTGTCGGTGTCCTCCGGCGATGCTAGCAGCGGGGAAGACTCGGAGAAGACTGAGGACGATGGACTGGAAGAAGTGTCTCCCCCGTCGCAGAGCGTGCTCCTACGCGATCTTGAAGACGACGACGATGCCGACGAGCCCCCGGCCGCGGACTCCCTGCGCTTCGCCAGGGTCCTCAGGAGGATAAGGCCTGCCCTCCAGACCACGCAGGCATCTAGTCGGGCGACCCCGAAGAAAGGCTTGGCCGCGCCTCCTCCGGCACACTCCCCACGTTCCAAAAAGGCAATTGAGATGCCGGTCTCGTCCCCGTCCGAGCCATAGCTGGGGGGAGGGGTGGCCACTGCCGGGGCAGACGTGGCCTCTCTAGTTGTGGCCCCTCAAGACGACCTCGCCACCCTTCCGGGCGGCAGCACCACGCTGAAGAAGGGCGGGAGCATCCCGACCTTCGGCGATGTGAAGAGGAAGAGGAAGTGGATCGCGCACGAGGAGTAAGTAGCCTGCTTTGCCTTTGGTCGATTGTAGATTGTGCACGTACTCACAACCCCTTCTCCTCTCTATGGCCAGGAACGATGATGTGTCAAAGAAGAAGAAGTCGAGCACCGAGCCGAACAAGCCCCTTGTCTGTAGGGCATCGTCAGCCTCTAGCCGCGGACGTGGCAGGGGCGGGAGCGCATCGCGCCAGCCCAGCACAACCCTTGGGCGCCCCGGCCACACCGCACCCGGGCACACGGGTGTGATGACTACTCCTGGCGCCCTGCAGACGCCGCTTGGGAGGCCGGGTGCCGGGAGTGTGGAGGCTCACGAGGCGGCACTCCTTGCCGCGGCCGTGGCGACCCCAGCATCAGTGGAGGAGGCGATTTTCTACAGCCTTCTAATAGAATCCGCCCCTTAGGATGCAGCGACGCGGCCTCAGGAGGAGCCAGCCCCCATGTGCGAGCGGATCGTGAAGTCATCCGCCCTTGTCACGCCTGAGGAAAGACTGTAGCCTCCAGCGCCTCAAGTTTGCCACACCACTGCCCCTTTGGGAACAGTGCTTGTCGACGTGCCGGTGCGGGCTCCCGGTCAGGCCCTCGTGCTCGCGTACCCCGGCCCTCTGGTCGAGCCAGGCACCTTGGATGAAGCTTACAACGCGCTCGGCCGGATTCGGGTCGACCTCCATGATGCCGACAGGCGCTCCCTCACGAGGGAACGCCTGGGGCTGATTTCTGGGTGGCTCCATGCCTACGCAGCCACCAAGATGGCCTGGGGTCGGTCTGAGGCTGCCGCCGTGGAGAGCAGGAAGGAGGCCGCCGAAGCCAAGGAGGCTCGTGATGCGGCGCTAGCCAAAGTAGCGTCTGCCACGGAGCGCTATGGCGAGGCAGAGGCCAACCTGAAGGCCCTTAAGGAGGAGCAAGCCACACACGCACAACGGTTTCATCGGCGGGAGGAGGACCTCAAGGCTCGAGAGGCGAAGCTCGCCGATCGCGACTCCACGCTGTCCCAGGCGGCTTCTGACCAAGCCATGGCGCGTGAGCACCTGCCCAAGCTAAAGGATGAGGTAGTAGAGGCCCAGACGTCCCACGCCCGGCATGTCTCCGACATGACGGCCCAGCTGGATGCCAGGGAGAAGACCCTTGCCGCTGCTGAGAAAAAGGCAACCGCGGAGCGCAATGCCTTCCCCTCCATCAAGCTTAGGCTTCGCTAGGCGCTGCACTTCATCTACAGGGGAGGATTCGAGGAGCCATTGGCGACTCCTGAGAGCTCACTGAGGTGCTCAGAGGTGCAGTCGCCAGGGTGGACGCCATCCTGGAGGGCGAGTATCGCGGCCTTTTCTTCATGGCCGCGACGCGTGTCTACAGCCACCTCTACCTCCGCGAGCCCGGCTTTGATTTCAACTAGGTGATAGCCTCAGTTGCCCCTGAGTCCCGTGCCGCGGCGGCGGCGGCCGTGAAGTATTCCGTGGACGCGCTGGTGAAGAAGTTCGCCTGCGTCCGCGACACCGAGCCCCTCTGCGGTGGAGGCGAGCGGTGGCGACGAAGGCACCGACAGCGACGTTGACGACGAGCCCATGGTGACTGGGACAAGCGGTAGCGGCGGCCCTGGCGATGACGGTTCCTCCTCCTAGATTCTAACCTACGACATTTATCGTGCCTCGTGGAGGCGTAAGACTTGTTTGAATTCGCAAAACATTCTGTGCTTGTAATAACTATTTGAACTCTGTGGTTTTCCTTTCGTGTCATGTTTCCTTCCTGCTTGCTTTTGTGCTCTGTGTCGGCAGGGCCCAATCCCGCGCATACCTCGACCACCGTTGGGGCGTCCAGATCGCCAGGACGAGACCAAGGGGTGAGGGGCTACGTGACTAGTGAGGCCCCTGGGTCGTGATGCCCAGGGGTCCCCCTTGACGTGCGAGCAGCGGCGACGACGGAGTTGATTTGGAGCGCCTTAGTACTCGGCGTCGGCAGGGCCAAATCTCGCGCATACCTCGACCGTCGTTGGGGCGTCCGGATCGCCAAGGCGAGACCAAGGGTTGAGGGGCTACGTGACTAGTGAGGCCCCTGGGTCGCGATGCCCAAGGGTCCCCATTGACGTGCGAGCAGCTCCCATACCTTTCCTCGCAAGCTTTTGCCTGGGAGGGACGCGAGAAGGCCAGGTGCCAGGGACCTAGTGAGGTGGCACGCGCTAGGCATGGCCTGAGCGTAGCCTCCTCCCAGCCCCCTCGCGCGTGCATCCTAGGGGAACACGGTGTGACAGGGCCGTGAGGCTATCCTAAGGTTGGTGCAGCCACTAGGGCGCCCTCAGTTGTTTATCCACCAGTGCGGAGCATGGGGCTTCCACTCGGCGTGGGCATAGCCGCTGAGCGACCGTGTCGTCTGCCAGCGCGGAGCATGGGGCTTCCACTTGGGCGTGAGCATAGCCGCTGAGCAACCGTGTCGTCCGCCAGTGCAGAGCATGGGGCTTCCACTTGGGCGTGGGAAGGGAGCTGTGTGTTAGAGTTTCCCGGCGTGTATAGCCCAATTTCGTTTGCACGCGTGGTTGGCACGGCAGAACCGGAGGAGGTGTATCTGGGCACCCGTGAGCTAGCACGGGTCTCACGAGGCCCTACCTCAAGGCGCGTTGCACCTGAGTCTTGTGGCGTGGGGCGTGCTTACAAACTTGTGTGGTGGGGACAACCTGCACCGAATGAATCTCCGGAGGCCACCGCATGAGAAGACCAAACACCAACGACCCCAGGAGGTGACGTGAATGGGGCCGGCCCGCCAGACAGAGCTCAGTCATTGGGTTTATCGACACTGCGGGGACGGACCCTAGCACAGACACCGTGCCCAGTCTTGTAATGCGACAAACCCAAGGAAAAAACACATGGCGCGTGGCTCCCACGACGGCGAAATACCGAACTGCGGTTATACGAAACGGGCCGCGCGCCCTGACTTACCCACTCCCGATTAGCTCACGCGAGGACAAAGCACCAAGGACCCCGGGAGGTGATGTGCACGGGACTGGCCCGCGAGACAGAGCTCGGTCGCTTGGATTTATCAACACTGCAGGGACGAACCCGAGCATAGACGCCGTGCCAGCCCTTAATCATGAGGCGGTCGAGGACGGGATTGTTAGGGCGCACGACATTCATGGTGACGAAGCATCGGACATGCAGGTTGGAATACTTAGGAAATTCATCAAATGCAGAACTAGTTCTGATACATGCGCAAAACGATACAGCTGCAGGGGCGGGTGTAACGCCCCGGACACACCCGCCGGTAGTCGTTACTCCTGGCGGGATCTAGACTGGCCCCATAGATCAATACTAGTCTTTTCTGCGCACTTTGTCCTCACTCGTGCGCACCCAGGACCAATTTCCCGGTTGGACACCCATCCTAGAACTACTCCAAGCCAAGCACCCTTAACTTGGGAGTTTTGTTTGAATGGGCTCCCGGAAAAGAAGGAATTCCTTATTGATATGAGTAGTCTATCATCCATAATATGCCAGGCTATCACATACACCCCTACTCAGAGGAACCGACGTCCTCGTCGGGCCACAGGAACCTTCCCTCTTGGCACAAATGTTTGTGCATCCAGTCAAGTACATGTGCCATGCCGGGTGCCACGACGGGTCACAAACGTCATGAACAACATGACCGCGCACCTGTCCACAAACATCCGTGTAACCGCGAGGGTCGGCTCTGATACCAACTTGTAACGCCCCGGACACACCCGCCGGTGGTCGTTACTCCTGGTGGGATCTAGACAGGCCCCGCAGATCAATACTAGTCTTTTCTGCGCACTTTGTCCTCACTCGTGCGCACCCAGGACCAATTTCCGGGTCGGACACCCATCCTAGAACTACTCCAAGCCAAGCACGGTTAACTTGGGAGTTCTGCTCGGATGGGCTCCCGAAAAAGAAGGAATTCCTTATTGATATGAGTAGTCTATCATCGCTAATATACCAGGCTATCACAGCGGGCCCTAACAGCTTGAGGATGATGCAGCTCGAGGGGCGCCCTCAAATGAACAAACCAAAAGGTCACCATGAGCCTGAGGGCTCCGGAGGCTCGAGGGACCCGCAAGGCCCAGGGGGCTCGTGAGGGTCTGGGACCTCTTGAAGGATCGCGCGGCGTCGGGCCTCGTGAGACGCATGGGCAACCTGCGCGAGGCGTTGGTACGTGGCGCCCATTTTCACGAGGCCGAAGGGCATGCAGACATAGTTGCAGGGGTAGCCCCCGCTGCGGCCGGCACGCGATGGCCAGAAGAGGCCCTGGGATGCAGCCCTGTTGAGGCCCGGGATGTTGACGCAGACGCCCAGCCCGCCGCCCACGTCGGTGGTGGCGGCTGCACTGGGTGATGCGGGGCGACGCTCGCCGCTCATGGCCTGTGCCTCCTGAAACTTCTCGATCGCATTGGTGATGAACTCTCGTGAGCACGGCGCCTCGCGCCATCCTCCCTGCTTGTGGGGGCGCGTGTCGAAGCACGCCTCCAAGTGGTGCCCGAGCACCTCCCTCATCGCATTGGTCAGATCGGAAACTCTCCGGATGGAAGCCCCCAAGCCCGTCCTGAGGGAAGCGCCGAGCGCACCTTCCTATCCGGGAGGGAGAGGCGCCCCAGCAGCGGACACAGGGCCTATGGCTCTGTCCTTGGGGATCCTTGTCCCCTGACGGCTCTTGGGAAGGAGCTGCTTCTTCTTCTTAGGTGTGTCCTCAGGGGGCAGGATGCTGACCTCGTCATCAGAGTTTTCAGCCGCCATAGCCTGGTAAGCGCGTTTGAGGGAGCAGACTGCATCCTTTTCATCGCAGGCGACCGTGATGACACCGCCTGTCGTGGTTTTGTCATGGCAGATGCCCGAAGGCTTAGGTTCGGAGTCAACGCCATGGAAGTGGACTCAAAGGGGTTAAGCGGGACAAGGGACACGGGTTTACCCAGGTTCGGCCCCTCACGGTGGAGGTAAAGGCCTACGTCCTTCTTAAGTTGTATTAACTGGTATATCGAGTACAAGGGGTGGCTTGCTTGCCCTAACTCTCGATTGCTTGATCTCTCTCGCCATAAGGCTTGTCTGTCTTTCTTCCCCCCTTTTTTCCCTTTTACCCGCCGCAGGGGCTCACCTTTATATACATAGGTATAGGCCCTGGGCTTACAAGAGTCCGGGTCGGGTTACACAACGTAACCGACCCAGGTTCTACTTTCCTAGTCTTACAAGATAAGTCTTCACATGGCGGTTTACCCTTTCGGGCCTTGAGTCGCCACCAGGCTTTAGGCCTTCGACTGGCCCATCTGTAAGTCGTCGTCTTCACGTCTTGCCTTCCTGGGCCGGCTTAGTCTCTTGCACTATGAGTCGCCAACAGGGTTAACCTCGGGGTTATATCCCCAACATTAGGCCCCAAATTGATTTGAACCTGTTCATGTCAATTTAAATTCTTCAGTTGGCGAGTCTTCTGTGGGTCTTCTGGAACTGCAACTTTGACTGGTCTTCCCTAACCCGCCATATCCAACAGTGACGTCACAATGAATCTTTCATTTACCCGCCATCCGAGAAACGAGGCACCATCTCAGCCATGATAACTATATCGCCTCCTCGATCTCCGGGCCTACTGTTTCACTACCCCACCTACCCTTATAAATGGGCACAGGGTCGCTCCTTTACCTTGTCACTTCTTCTTCCTCCTCCCGACGCCGTCGCGACTACTGTAGCAAACAACCCCGCCGCCGTCGCTCCTCTCCAGCGAACTCGAAACGGGCCACTGCACCAACCCAATCGGGACCAGAGAACCGCGGTGCTCCTCCGCTCTTCCCTCGAATCATCAAGGTAAAGCTTCTGCCTCTCCCTGGACTCGCATTAGATCTGTACTGTTCATGGAGCTCGCTGGAGTTCATCCCTGTTCTTCGCGTTCTTAGGGATAAGAATGGTATTTTAATTCAAATCGAGTCAAAATACATTGCGGTAGTGATCAGCTCCCCCTTTGTATCTTGTACGGATTGATTCTGCTTCAGCATTAATGACTCCCTGATCTATCTGTTCTTCCACTGTCTGCTAGGGTTAGTGTTTTTCCCCCTTTCCGAACCGCTCGTAGATCCAAAAATGTTGCCGCAGATTGTGAAATCTGTTTGTCCCATACTTAGTGAAATCTTGGGCCATCTTGGGGGTACTGACGACTGACCCGCCATTGATCTTTCGGGCGGCTTAGCACATATGTTTGCAACTCGCCATAAAGTTTGACTATTGCTTCTTTCACTTAACCCGCCAACATACCTCTGGCTTTTAAATTTCAGCACTTAACCCGCCAATATGTCAAGCGCAACATCGTCTTGTGACTGGGTCCAATCCGGAGTTACCGAAGATCTACTGTTAGACTATGTGAAGATAGGCGTGTTACCGGCTCGAGACGTCATTCAGTGGCGGGCTCCCGGGTTAGAGAAAAGACCCAGACCTCAAGACGGAGAAGTCGTTGTTTTCGCTGACCACCTCGTCCGCGGCTTCAGCCCGCCCGGGTCTTAATTCTTCCGAGATGTTTTGCACTTTTTTAAGCTTCACCCTCAGGACATAGGCCCCAATTCAGTCACCAATATCTGCCAATTCCAAGTCTTGAGTGAGGTGTATCTGCAAGAAGAACCTTTTGTGGACATTTTTCGTGATTACCATTATATCAACCGCCAAACTGAGAAAGCAGGCGGCTCAAGTCTGGAACTCGGCGGCGTGACTATCCAGAGGCGGAGAGATGTGCCTTACCCATATGCTACCCTGCCAAGTCATCCTAAGAACTGGAACAGGACCTGGTTTTATTGCAAAGACACTTCTCCGGAGGGTGAAAATCCGCTGCCGGGTTACCGCCCTACCCGGCTTCCCAGCTCTGGAGAACTTCCCAACAGGCTATCCACTACTGAAAGAGCGAAGTATGCCACTTCCATTGCCAAGATCAAAGCTTTGATTGCAAACGGATTAACTGGTGTCGACTTGACCCGCTGCTGGGTCAGTTGGCAAATATCGCCCCTGAGCCGGCGTGACCGGCTTATGTTCGAATACACGGGTGAACCCAATGACCCCCTCTGCTTCTCAAACGCCCAATTGTCACAACAGGAAATCAGCAATAGCGTTAAAAATCTTCTCGGCGAAAAACAGGAAATTTGTGATAAAATTGGGCTGAGACCCTTCTATGCCCAGAACCCGGCTCCGCCTGTAAGAAAAACTTCTGGAAACCTTACAATCTTTGTCTTGCTCATTTTAATTTGCATCTTTTAACCTCTCTGACGGCTTGTGCGCAGGCCGTCTCAGATTTCTGGAAGAAAAAACTCAACCCGCCCGTGAGGAAACCCAGGGCGGGTAAAACCCTTGCTCATAAAAGGAGAACCACCGCCTCCTCCATTCCTGAGTCTAACGATTCAGAGGTAAAGCTTGACTTCTTCTGACCGTCTCTTTATACAGCTTACTGATGATATTTATTTCACAGGTTGAACCAGAGACCAGCCGTGTGGACGCTCCTGAGGTAATCAATATTTCCTCCGATTTAGAAAATTCACCCCCAAAGAAGAAACGGTGGGTTATCCGAAAAGTCCCATTCTCTCATCCTCTTGCTTACTTGGACTGCCATTTTCTTTTGAAAAAGCAACAGCACACCTCCAGGCGTCAGACCCGGAGTGCCGGCTCTGAGGAGCTGATGGGCGGCTTACCCAACTCCCTGGCTTCCCGGAAGCGTCCTGCAGAGGTACTTTTTACCCAAGTCTGATCATCTTAACAGTCTTGTCTTGCAACCTTACTTTACCTGAAGAATTGTAACTTTTCCAGGACTCGCCCCCTTCGTCTGGCGACTCAACGGCCACTAAGCTGCCTCCATTGAGAATCAACCCAGAGTATGCATTTTTCCTTTGCACTATATTTTTCTTCAATCTTGTCTTTTATTTGACAATTGTTTTTGCTCTCTAGGGCTCAAGCGAAGCGGAAGAAAACCGGCGGGTCTGAAGCCGCCCCAACTGTCCAAGAGCCGGAGAAATCCAAGCCGGCTTCCCCTGTACCTCATGCTGAGCCTATAAAAGCTATAAAAGAAACACCTGCCGATGATCCTCAGTCCCACGAGCCGGCTGTTCATGATACGGTCGCTCCTACGAGCCCTCCACGAACTGAGTTCCAAACGCCGAGCTCTCCAGCTACCAGAAACGTCGCTCTTACTGGGGCGCGTTATCAATCGACCTCTCATGTGCTGACAAGACACACCGGCGAGGCTAAAGAGAACTCGCCAGAAAGATTCGACTTTGCATTGCCCTCGTTGGAAAAGATGTCTACAGATGATCTTCATGCCGGCTATTTAAATCGCCTCAGCGCAAGCCACAACATGGAGCGAAAACTTGTTAGCCTTATGAAGTCCAAATTTGTGGTATTGCTCCTTTCTTGCTTTCCTTATACCCTTATGTAGCCCCCAAGATCCGGTTTAGTCTTGCAAAATAGTAGACCGGGTCTTATACTTCTTGTCATACTTCAAATTATAATACCTGTAGCCCCCAAGTATCGGGTTAATACTGATATTGAGCCGGTACTTAATTGAAAGGGTTGATCCAAGTGTAGCCCCCGAGTTCGGGTCATGACGATGAGCCAGAACTCCATTGTAAACTTTGGAGAGCTCTGTGTAGCCCCCAAGTGCCAGCTTAACTTTAACAAAGATGAGCAGGGACTGCCATGTAGACTTAGAGAAAAACACAGGCATTAGCCCCCAAGTGTCAAGTATATTGCTTGCAATCTGCTTGAGACTTATAACACAATAGTTTTACCAATGTGCGAATCATATCCTGACTGAAAACCTTTGAAACTGTCTTTTGCGTAACGCAGGAAGCTTTAACAACTGCTGAGTCGAATTTCACTGTGCAACAAGCCGCCAGGGCTGAGGCGGACAATAAATGGCGAGTTGCCATGACAGAGCTGGAGAATACCCGGGCTGAACTCGCTGCTTATCAGAAGACGACTGAGGCGGAAAAAGCTGCTATATCCCAACGAGCCAACGACACTGAAAACCGGCTTAAGGTTGTGTCCGATGAGCTACAAACTCTCAAAGACCATATCTCCAGAATGACCTATGCGATCTTCGGTAAGTGCCAAGCACTTGAAAATTACCTTGTCTTGTTGAATAACTCATACAGGCGGCTTATAATACTTGACTATCTTGCAGGTGAATGGAGCCGCCAACTCGCTTCTGACAGTGTGATTAAGCTGAAAGCCATCTACTCCTTAACCGAACAGTTATATTGCGGGACCCTCGGCACCATGAAGGCGATGCTGACCGAGAAATGTATCCCAAAGCATATGAAGGGGGTGATAGAACTTCTATCCACCCTGCCCAAACAGGTTGGAGAACTCAAACGGTCAGCCGCCAGGCAGGGAGCCATGGCTGCTTTAAGCCGGTGTCTTGCTTTTGCCCCGGAGTTAACTACAGCGGAAATGACGGACGGGTTCCCAGCCAAAAAGGTCGATGGCTCAGATTTCATAGAAGCCGACTACGTCAAATGTATGAAAGATTCCCGGGTGCTGGCCTCAAGTCTTGCCAATGAGTTAGACCTTTCCACATACCAGGCACCTTATGACGTGAAAAACAAATGCGTGCGCGGCCCAACCTTTGAATCGAGGAGCCTGACTCCCGCACGTCGTAAGCAGCTCTTCGCTCCTGACCTTGATGCATCTCCCTTCTTCAACCAGACCCAATTTGAGGCCTTAACACGCTGCAACTAGGATGTCGACAATCTTCAGATCGAAGAAGTCGAAGACCCGGCGAAGGATGACTAACCAGCGAGCTGTACTTTCGGCTGAAACTGATAACTCGGCCTGTCTGAGCCGCCAAGGCTGTCTTTTGTAAAAAACTTTAATCTTGCCTTGTCTTGTACTCCATGGGGAGCTTTTGTAATAGCTGTAGAGACATCTGAAATGCCTGAGTCGTGCCTTCTTGCATGTATAACCCTTTTTGAATAGTCTTGCTGCAATGATATCTTTCATATGCTCTTACTCTCAACCATGCTTTCAAGGTCCATGGCGGCTTATCAGAAAAGATAAAACCTGCAAAATAAACAAGACAGAAAACTTCTGTATTGTTGTCAGGGCAGCTTATAAGAGCACAACCCGGAGATCTCTTTCATGGTCTTGCGTCTTGTTTCATAATCTTTCCTTGACCCGGCTTGTCAAAACCGGAATGATATGTAAGTGTGATGTATGATGCAATGCATGACGTATGATGCAATGTACGATGCATGATGCAATGCATGATGTGTGATGTTCTCTGCTCTTACAAGTCATCCAAAAAGGGGGTAAGTGGCCAACTCGCTGCACCCCAATGTTGGAGAGGTTTATCAAAAGAGGGGGTGAGTGGCTAACTCGCTGCACCCCAATTTTGAAAAAAGGTCATCAAAGAGGGGGTAAGTATTCAATTCGCTGCACCCCAATTTGGAAAAAATCATCAAAAGAGGGGGTAAGTTCTCAACTCGCTGCACCCCAATTTCGGAATAAGTCATCAAAGAGGGGGTAAGTATTAAACTCGCTGCACCCCAATTTGGAAAAAAATCATCAAAAGAGGGGGTAAGTCCTCAACTCGCTGCACCCCAATTTTGGAATAAGTCATCAAAGAGGGGGTAAGTATTAAACTCGCTGCACCCCAATTTGGAAAAAATCATCAAAAGAGGGCTAAGTTCTCAACTCGCTGCACCCCAATTTTGGAATAAGTCATCAAAGAGGGGGTAAGTATTAAACTCGCTGCACCCCAATTTGGAAAAAATCATCAAAAGAGGGGGTAAGTTCTCAACTCGCTGCAGCCCAATTTTGGAATAAGTCATCAAAGAGGGGGTAAGTATTAAACTCACTGCACCCCAATTTGACCTTGTCGATGACATAACTTGTGCACAATCTGAGATACACGAAAAAATGGCAGAGGCCCCGGCTTATGGGGATGCCAACTTTATTTATCATATATGTGATATGTACAACGACGGGAGTCAACGACTCAAGTGTAATAAGGCCGTAGATGAGCTATGTTCCACGGCCGGCGGGTCTCCTGCCTAGAGGTATTTGATTCGTCTCGCACGTCAACTAGGTAGTATGACCCATTGTTGAGATTCTTGCTGACCACAAAAGGCCCTTCCCATGGAGGAGATAGCTTATGCATATCCATCTGGTCTTGAATCAAACGCAACACTAAGTCGCCTTCTTGAAACGTCCGGGTCTTAACTCTGCGGCTGTGATAGCGACGCAGGTCTTGCTGATAAATCGCTGAACGAGCCACTGCCAGATCACGTTTCTCCTCCAGAGCATCTAGCGCGTCCTGACGCGCCATCTCGTTGTCTTGCTCAACATAAGCCGCCACACGCGGTGAGTCATGACGTATGTCGCTTGGTAATACAGCTTCCGCGCCGTAAACCATGAAGAAAGGTGTATAACCCGTCGATCTATTGGGAGTAGTATTGATGCTCCATACCACTAATGGTAACTCCTCAACCCAACAACCCGGTGTTCGCTGCAAAGGAACCATAAGCCGGGGCTTGATACCTTTCAAGATCTCCTGGTTAGCACGCTCCGCCTGACCATTGGACTGTGGATGAGCAACCGCCGAAACATCAAGCCGGATATGTTCACTCTCACAAAACGTCTGCATAGCCCCCTTGGACAGGTTTGTACCATTATCAGTGATGATACTGTGAGGATAACCAAAACGGTAGATTAACTTCTTGATAAATTCAACCGTCGTAGCCGCGTCACACTTACTAACCGGCTCAGCTTCCACCCACTTGGTAAATTTATCCACCGCCACCAAAAGGTGGGTCTTCTTATCTTTAGATCTCTTGAAGTGTCCAACCATGTCAAGCCCCCAGACCGCAAACGGCCAAGTAATTGGAATCATACGCAGCTCCTGAGCCGGCACGTGAGCACGACGCCCAAACTTCTGACATCCGTCACACTTAAGAACCAGGTCTTCTGCGTCCTTATGAGCCGTCAGCCAGAAGAAACCATGACGGAAAGCCTTGACCACCAAAGATTTTGAGCCGGCATGATGACCACAGTCGCCAGCGTGAATTTCATTTAAAATCTCCTTACCCTCTTCTGGTGAAACACACCGCTGAAAGACGCCGGTGACGCTGCGTCTATGTAACTCGACATTGAGGATAGTCATAGATTTAGACCGCCTTATGATTTGTCTGGCCAAGATCTCATCCTCTGGTAACTCGCCGCGCGTCAGATATGCCAAGTAAGGCAACGTCCAGTCAGGAGTAGCATGTAGAGCCGCGACCAATGGCCTCTCCGGGTCAGGGACAGCCAGGTCTTCCTCTGAAGGAAGCTTGACAGACGGGTGGTATAACACGTCTAAGAAGACGTTAGGCGGCACCGGCTTACGCTGTGAGCCGAGTCTTGCCAACGCGGCAGCCGCCTCATTCTTGCGACGGTCAATGTGGTCCACCTGATAGCCTTTGAAGTGACCAGCAATTTCATCCACTGCCTGACGATAAGCCGCCATCCTTGGGTCTTTGGAGTCCCAAGTGCCTGAAACCTGCTGAGCCACGAGGTCTGAATCGCCAAGGCATCGAACCCGGCTTAGGCTCATCTCTTTCGCCACGCGGAGACCATGAAGCAGGGCCTCATACTCAGCTGTATTGTTAGTACAGGTAAACATTAGTCTGAGGACATAACAGAACTTATCACCTTTAGGGGAGGTTAAGACATCCCCAGCCCCCGAGCCTTCTATCTGTCTAGACCCGTCAAAGTGAATCGTCCAATAAGTGTTATCCGGCTTTTCCTCGGGCGCCTGCAGCTCTGTCCAGTCATTAATGAAATCCACCAAAGCTTGAGACTTGACAGCCGTACGAGGCACGTACGTAAGGTTGAGAGGCCCAAGTTCCAATGCCCACTTTGCAATCCGACGAGTGGCCTCCCTGTTCTGAATTATGTCCCCCAACGGGGCAGAGCTCATCACAGTAATCGGGTGCCCCAAGAAATAGTGCTTCAGCTTGCGATTCGCCATGAACACCCCATACACCAGCTTCTGCCAATGGGGTTACCTCTGCTTAGACTCACTCAACACCTCACTGATGTAGTAAACCGGCCTCTGAACGGGATATTCCTTCCCTGCCTCCTTTCGCTCCACAATCACTGCGGCACTGACTGCTCTGTTATTACCCACCACGTAGAGGAGCAAAGGTTCCTTCTCAATCGGAGCAGCCAAGACGGGCGGCTCAGACAGCTGCCTCTTAAGAGCTTCAAACGCCTCACCCGCCTCCTTACTCCAGATGAAGTTGTCTGTCTTCTTCATCATCTGATACAGGGGGATAGCTTTCTCGCCCAGGCGGCTTATGAACTGGCTTAACGCAGCGATTCGACCCGCCAGGCGCTGAACATCGTTAACACACTTCGGTTCTGACAGGGAGGTAATAGCTTTTATTTTGTCCAGGTTAGCTTCAATGCCTCGCTCTGAAACTAGAAAGCCCAAGAGTTTTCCTGCTGGAACTCCAAAAACACACTTGGCCGGGTTAAGCATCATTTTGTAATCACGTAGATTATCAAACGTCTCCTTCAGGTCTTCGAGCAGAGTCTCCTTCTTCCGAGACTTAACCACAACATCATCCACATAAGAATGAACATTGCGCCCAATTTGATTGTGAAGACAGTTCTGCACACAGCGCTGATAAGTCGCCTGGGCACTCTTGAGCCCAAAAGGCATAGACACATAGCAGAAAGCACCAAAAGGCGTTATGAAAGCCGTCTTCTCTTGGTCCTTAACCGCCATCTTGATCTGATGATACCCGGAGTAAGCATCCAGGAAACATAGGCTCTCGCAACCCGCCGTGGCATCAATGATTTGATCAATGCGGGGGAGGGCAAAAGGATCAATCGGGCACGCCTTGTTGAGATCCGTGTAATCCACACACATGTGCCACGTGCCATTCTTCTTAAGTACCAACACCGGGTTAGCAAGCCACTCCGGGTGAAACACTTCGACGATGAACCCTGCAGCCAAGAGCCGGGCCACCTCTTCTCCAATGGCTTTACGTCTGTCTTCGTTAAACCGCCGGAGGAACTGTTTAACCGGCTTAAACTTAGGATCCACATTAAGATGGTGCTCAGCGAATTCTCTCGGTACACCCGGCATGTCAGAAGGCTTCCATGCAAAGATGTCCCGATTCTCACAGATGAATTCGATGAGTGCGCTTTCCTATTGGGGGTCCATATTGGCCCCAATAGTGAACTGCTGTGATGAGTCGCCCGGTTTAAAGTCCACCAACTTAGTATCTTCTGCCAAAAACTTGAGGGGCGGCTCAGATTCCGTGTTGGGTTTCTTCAGAGAGGTCATATCTGCCGGGTCAACATTCTGCTTATAGAAATTAAGTTCTGCCTCTGCACAGCTTGTCTCTGCGTAAGCCGCATCACCTTCCTCACATTCCATAGCCGTCTTCCGATCACCATGTACAGTAATCGTTCCCTCCAAGCCGGGCATCTTGAGCTGCAAATACACATAACAGGGTCTGGCCATGAACTTCGCGTAAGCCGGCCGTCCAAAAATAGCGTGGTACGGGCTCTTGATCTTGACCACCTCAAACCATAGAGACTCCACCCTATAGTTGTGTTCATCACCAAAAGCCACTTCCAAAGAGATCTTCCCGACTGGGTAAGCCGACTTTCCTGGTACCACACCGTGAAAACCTGTTGAAGAAGGCTTAAGATCCTTGTCAAGTAAGTTCATCCGGCGAAAGGTGTCATAGTACAAGATGTTGATGTTGCTGCCGCCATCCATAAGTACTTTAGTGAACTTGTATCCTCCCACTTGGGGGGCAACTACTAAGGCTAGCTGCCCCGGGTTATCAACACGTGGCGGGTGATCCGCCCTGCTCCAAGTGATGTCATACTCAGACCACTTGAGATAATGTGGGAGAGCCGGCATGACCGCGTTAACCGCCCATTTGCGTACCTTCCGTTCCCGCTTGTCAAGGCTGGTTGTGAAGACGTGGTACTGACCCCCGCTGAGCTGCTTCGGGTTACTCTGATACCCTGACTGGTTATTCTGCTGCTGGCTTCCGCCACCAGACTGTTGGTTATGACCTCCTTGGTTGCCTTGACCCTGGCCGCCCGGCCCTGAGCCGCCCGACGGGCCATTACCGTTGTTACGATGCTGCTGAATGCTGTAGTTCCGGAAATCCCGCATAACGCTGCAATTTCCCCATGTATGATCTGCTTGCTTGCCATTCCGGCTATGCTCTGGACAAGGTCTATTAAGCATCTCCTCTAGAGGAATCTTACCCCTGTTAAAAGGCTGTCTATAATTCCCATTGCCCTTAGCACGGTTATTCCCAGTGTTGGTATTAGCCACTAGCTCTGACCCGCCTTTCGGGTGTTTCCGCTTTCCACCGTTGTTACTTCCAGCCGTACCCGGCTGTTGACCCTTGCCATTGTTACCCTTCTTCCCCTGACCTGATTTCTCCTCATCAGAGCCCGGGTCCTTCGTATTGTCAGAATCTGCATACTTGGTGAGAGCCGCCATGAGCTCCCCCATGTCTTGACATGACCGCTTGAGCCGGCCAAGCTTCTGCTTCAGAGGCGTGAAGTGACAGTTCTTCTCAAGAATTAAAACCGCCTGAGCCGCCGTAATCTGCTCCGAAGAGTGGATGATAGTAGAGACCCACCGGACCCATTGATGAGCCGACTCGTCCTCACGCTGTACACAATGGTCCAAATCCACAATCGTCATGGGCTGCTTGCATGTTCCTTTAAAATTTTTGATGAATTTCGCCCTTAACTCGGCCCAGGAGTTAATGGTGTTGGGTGGCAAACCCTTCAACCATGTGCGAGCCGGCCCTTCCAGCATCATGATGAAATACTTGGCGCAGACCGCATCACTAACGTCCAACATCTCCATGGCTAGCTCATAACTTTCAACCCAGGCCTCTGGAGGTAAATCAGCAGTGTAATTGGGCACCTTACGAGGACCCTTGAAATCCTTCGGCAGACGCTCATTCCGCAGAGCCGGTACTAGACACGGCACCCCCACAGCCCTGGAAGTCAACCCCGCTCCTCCTGAAACGGAAGGGGCGACTGTGTGTTCCTGAGACGCCGCCGCTACCTGAGCCGCCTCTTCTCGCCGTGCTCTCACCTGATCCACCAATGTCTGAGCATCCAGAGCCGCCCGATCCGCTTGCGGCGGGTTACGATGTCGTTCGCTGCTAGAAACCGCCGGCGACTCATAACGCCGGCTGTAGCTACGGCTGTGGATGGGCGTTGAGTGCACGCGACTCCGGCCATAATTATACTTCTCCTGCTGGGCCATCGCCGTGCGCAGGTATCCGATGGTGTTCCGCACCTCTTCTGCATAAGGCGCCTCATCGGGGATCGGAATTGTATGAAGCCTGGTTGCTGCTGCCACCATGTTCTCTGCCGGGTTAGAATAATGACCCGGCAGTGTCGGATAAAGCGGTGGCATGTTTTGGCCCCATCGTGGCGGGTCTTGACGCTGAACCGCCGCCCGGCTCCCAGGTATTTCCGCCGTCCGGGTTATGGCCAAAGGCACACTTCGTCCCGTTCCTGGCGTGTTGAAAAGATTCCTAGCTTCATACTGTTCCGGCAAGCGGGACTAATGTCTCATCCGCTGAACCGCCGTGGCCGACTGTTGCTCTATCTCGAGGCGAAGAGCGTCTGCCTTAAGGCGCCCCGCCTCAGCATCCATCTGAACCTTCAGCTCGTTAATTTCCTGCTGGACCGCGGCCATCCGATCCTTCAACCTAGTGATTTCTGCATTGCGGGCCGCTTGGTTCGCAACAGTGACCTCAGTTGCCATCAAGGTTGTAAGCTCGTTCATCAGATCCAGGAGAACTTGAGCCGGGGGTGCGCCTGACCCGGACACGGTCGCACCAGCAGGTGTACTGCCCTGAGGCGCCGTTGAACCGGCCAGGAAGACGGCTGCAAGACTTGGCGGCTCATAACCCTCCGGCTCATGGTATTCTGACTCGGGGTAAGGCTCGTCGTAGCCCCCAAGCCCTCCATCCTGAAGCTGATAGATCGATTCCGTCTCCCCACATGAAGATTCCTCCCCAGAGTAGTCGTGAGTTTCTTCCTCGGACACAGAACCCTCAAGTTCTACGCCCTGAGTGAAGCCGACGAAGACATGCTTCCTGCCCGGGTCAGAACGGGCGGGTTGCATGCTTGGGGCGGGTTGCTTGCGCCGGGCCGGCTCGACGATGTTGGTGCAGATATCCGGCCCGGGTTCAGATCCGCCAATCTTGCCGATGAAGACATGGATTCCACCGTAGGGGACCCGGAAGCCGTACTCGATTGAGTCAGCCTCAGGACCCCATCTAGCGTCGTCGATGTAAAGCTTTCCGCGGTGGCTCTTAGTCATCTCGCCGACCACGTACCCCTCGCCCCCGAGGAGAGCACCCTTTGAGAACTGAACACCACCGAGCGCTAGCCCCACGGTGGGTGCCAACTGTCGTGGTTTTGTCACGGCAGATGCCCGAAGGCTTAGGTTCGGAGTCAACGCCATGGAAGTGGACTCAAAGGGGTTAAGCGGGACAAGGGACACGGGTTTACCCAGGTTCGGCCCCTCACGGTGGAGGTAAAGGCCTATGTCCTGCTTAAGCTATATTAACTGGTATATCGAGTACAAGGGGCGGCTTGCTTGCCCTAACTCTCAATTGCTTGATCTCTCTCGCCGTAAGGCTTGTCTGTCTTTCTTCCCCCCCTTTTTTCCCTTTTACCCGCCGCAGGGGCTCACCTTTATATACATAGGTATAGGCCCTGGGCTTACAAGAGTCCGGGTCGGGTTACACAACGTAACCGACCCAGGTTCTACTTTCCTAGTCTTACAAGATAAGTCTTCACATGGCGGTTTACCCTTTCGGGCCTTGAGTCGCCACCAGGCTTTAGGCCTTCGACTGGCCCATCTATAAGTCGTCGTCTTCACGTCTTGCCTTCCTGGGCCGGCTTAGTCTCTTGCACTATGAGTCGCCAACAGGGTTAACCTCGGGGTTATATCACCAACACCGCCGCTCCCCGGCATCTTGAGGACGTTGTAGCCATGATGGGTTGCCGTCATGAACTTGGCGAGTGCAGGGTACCCGAGGATGGCGTTGTATGGGAGGTGGATGTGGGCGACTTTGAAGTCGATGAGCTCTGTGTGGTAGTTATCGTGCTCACCGAAGGTGACTGGGAGGCGCACCTGCCCCAGGGGAGTGCTGGAGCCATCGGTCACTCCTCAGAAGGGCTTGGTTGGCATGAGCTGATCATAGGGCACCTGAAGCGTCTCAAATGTCTCGACAAAGAGGACATTGAGATTGGCCCCACCGTCGATGAGGGTCTTGGTGACGAGTACATTGCTGATGGTGGGCGTGCAGAGCATGGGGAGTGCACCTGCGGCAGCCGAGCACTTGAGGTGATCCTTGGCGTCGAAGGTTATGGCGCACTTCGACCACCTGAGGGGGCGCGCGGCCTCGAGCTTCGGGAGGGCTGCATTCACCTCTCGAGAGAACTGCTTGAAGATACGGTTTGAGGCAGGGGCCTAAGCACCTCCCAGGATGCAGGCGATCGCACGGGGCTCCTAGAATCCCCCAGCGCCATCATCCCGCCGGTCATCTTCATTTCTCCTTGGTGGCGGCAGCAGCAGAGGAAGGTCGGCATTGCCCTGAGGATGGGCCTCGCAAGGCTGATCGCGCCACGGTCCATCGCAAGGCTCGTCACGCCAGCGGTCCTTGCGAGGCTAGTCACGCCAGTCCTGACGTGGGTCTCAGTTGTCCCAGCGGCCTCCGCCGCGGCCCCCTCCACAGCCGTAGCCACTGTCGCCACACTCAGGGCTGCGGCTGAGGCGCTCGTCGCGGAGCGTCCTGAGCTCCTGGCAATCTTTGGTGTTGTGGCTGCGGGTGTAGTGGAAGATGCAGAATGGGCGATTGCCCTTGGGGGGCTCATCTTGGTCACGACCGCGCTTCATCTCAGGTTCTGCCGCCAGCACAGCGGTGCCCTTGCGCTACGCTTCCTTAGCCTTGGCCTTCTTGTCTTCAGGGTCTGCCTCCGGAAGCTTGAGGACGGAGAGGTGTCCCTCTTCGGCCCTTGCGCACTTGTTCGCGAGGTTGAACATCTCTAGGGCTGAGCACAGATCGTCATGGATGGCGAGCTCCTCTTTCATCTTGACGTCCCTGACGCCATCGGTAAACGCCGAGATGATGGCGTCATCCGACGCCTTCGGGATTTTGAGGCGAACGTTCGTGAAACGTTGTATGTACTTGTGCAGGGTCTCGCCTGGCTGCTGCTTCATGCACCACAGGTCGTTCACCGCGAGGGCGCGGTCGCGGGTGCCTTGGAAGTTGGCGATGAAGCGCTCGCGGAGTTCGTCCCAGGAGGAGATTGATCTTTCCGGGAGGTTGAGGAGCCAGGAGAGCGCGCCACCCTTGAGAGCCATGGGAAACCAGTTCGCCATGACTTTGTCGTCGCCGCATGCCGCCTCGATGCTCAACGCGTAGAGCTGGAGAAACTGCGCGGGGTCGGGGGTGCCGTCGGTGCGCGGAGGCAGGTCCGGAACTTGCCGGGCCAGGCGACACGGCGCAGCTCCGGGGTGAAGGCGCGGCAACCTGCTGCACTCACAGGTGTGTTGCGTACGAGGGGAGCTTGGTCTTGACGTCCGTGCTCCGCAGCCTCCGACGGCGCACGGTCTTGATGTCGGCGCAGCGGTGTGGGGAGCGCACGCGCATCACCTCGTGGCCGTGGCACCACCTGGCAGCTTGCTTCATCCCTTGCCTGCGCCGGTGCCCCATGTGGCGGGTTGCGTGGGCTCGCATCGCGCTTGGGCTCGGGGTCGCCTCCGTGCCGAGGAGGAGGAGGTGCGCCGTGAGCCACGTCGCCTTCCTGGGGGGGCGGGGGACGGATCGAGTGGGAGGGTGCCGGGACCTCGCCGACGAAGCTGACGAGCTCGGCGATGCGACCAAGCTAATCGTCGTAGTGATCATGGGTGGGGCGGTAACACAGCAGCTCGCGCACCATGAATAGCGCAGCCTGCGTGTTCGCCGGCCCATAGCGAGCGTGGGAGGACGACGCCATGGCGAGGACGAGGAACGGAGTAGCGGTGCGGCCATCGCGTCGCGCGGTGGGCGGCTGCGACGAGTCCTGCTGCTCGTGGGCGGCTGGATCAGTGGCAGCGTTGGCTGCAGGAGAAGCGGAGTGGCGCGGGGCGCCGCGGCCCACAGGTGTCGTCTGGGCGACGCGGGCAGCTCGGCGCTCGGCACGGACTCGGTGGGCATCGGCCATTGGATCGACGAAGCGGAGAAGGAGCGAAAGCGGGTGGAAGATCACAACACGCCCCTACCTGGCGCGCCAAATGTCGGAATAGGGGCTCCGCAGACCCAAGAAGGTTCGAACTCTGGGCGTGTGCAAAGATCTCAACCCACACTTGCCTCAAGCTTGCCACCCCACGGCCAAGCCTTGCCGAATACGCGCGAGCGAACGAGAAGACGGACACAGAGATTTACCCAGGTTTGGGCAACCTTGCGGTGTAAAACCCTACTCCTGCTTTTGGTGGATTGGCCTCACGAGGAGGTTCGAGGATGAACTAGTACAGTGATTGAGGGACCTCGCGAGGGCTCTTGGGTGAGGATGGATCGATCTCTCTTCTATGGTGGGTGCTAGTCCCTATTTATAGTGGCCTCGGTCCTCTTCCCTTATCGCACAGGCGGGAAGGGATCCCACAACGGCCAAATTCGAAAGGGGACAGGAGGTACAGCTTATCCTGACTAAAGGTCGTCTTCGCCTACAAAGCTACTGGGTGTGACGCAGAGGTGGGCTCGGCGATGACATCCGTCCTACCGAGCTCGTGGTCTCGGTCTTGTTGCACCAGAATGGAAACCTTTGTGGGATTCCTCGGGAACCCGTTTATGTCCTTGCCTCCTTAGCACCAAAGGGGAAACTGCCCCCTCTGCGCCCGCTGGCGCCCGCCTGGCCTCGGTCATCATGGCTCACATCATCGCAGCCTCGTAATGTCAGGCACCTGCATAGGAATCTCTGCTCCTCGGGAGGCAGCCTGGGGAGGCCGCTCCCTTGGAAGTCTTGGCATCGTTCGCCTCGCGAGGCCGGGGCCCTCACGAGGGTCTTGTCTTGGGGGCTTTGTCACCAGGCCGTACTGGGCCGGAGAAGTGGGCCACGCACTGGGCCACAGGCAGGCAGGTCTGGGTACCCCCAATCCCAGAATGCCGACACATCCTTCTCAATGATGAAATAAGACATGATAGCAACTTCATGCAAACAAACAAGCAAACTAGAAAGTAAAGTAGATAGCTAAGCAAACAAGCAAATAGAAATATTTTTGTATTCTTTATTTTTGTAGCAAGCAAAATATAACAACAAATAAAAATTAGAACAAGTGAAAGATAATTTGTGAATAGGCACTTGATAGGAATTTGATGATGTCCCCAGCAATGGCGCCATAAATCCTTCCTGATACATGTAAACTGCATTGGAATTTTCCCCGAAGAGGTGGGGATGATGCCGAAAAGAAAAGGTAAGTATTTCCCTGAGTGACAACAAAGGTTATCCAACCAATAGGAGAACCACGAAAATTCCCGTCTTCATCCCCTACGCACAGAAGAGCAAACACTTGCACCCAACGCGGGCAAGAGGGTTGTCAATCCCCTTGAACTCATTACTTGCAAGTGATAAGTAGTGATAGATAGATGATTTGATAATATAAATTGGGAATAAAAAGAAATTAAATAATGGCAGTAAGGTATTTAGAGTTTTTGTAAATGTAATTGTGAGGAGACCAGGGGGCCATAGCACTCGCTAGAGGCTTCTCTCTCGAAGAAGGCATACGATGGGTAAACAAATTACTATTGGGCAATTGATAGAAAAGCACATAATTATGAAATATTTATTCACGGCAATGATCGTGTATATAGGCATCATGTCCATAAACAAGTAGACCGACTCCTGCTGGCATCTACTACTATTACTCCACCCATCGACCGCTATCCAGTATCCATCTAGATTATTAAGTAAAACGGAGTAATCCTTGGAGGATGATGACATGATGTAGACAAAGTAAATCCAATCAATATGAATAAACCCTATCGTTTTACCCTTAGTGGCAGCAATGCAATACATGTCATGTCCCTTTCTGTCACTGGGATTGAGCACCGCAAGATTGAACCAACTACAACGCACCACTCCCACTTGAAGATAAATCAATCTAGTTGGCCAAACCAAACTGATAGATCGGAGAGAATTATGAAGCTATAAAAATCAGTGTCGGTGTCAAAACTGGTGGATCTCGGGTAGGGGTCCCAAATTATGAATCTAGGAATGATGGTAACAGGGGACGAGGGGGACAGTGTTTACTCACGTTCGGGCCCTCGTAAGGAGGTAAAACCCTACGTCCTGCTTGATTATATTGATGAATGAGATGGTTACAGAGTTCATCTACCTCGATATCAAAAGAGCTAAACCCTAATAAGTTGAGTCCTCTCCCTACGAACTAAGCCCCCTGGTTTATATAGACACAAGGGATACCTAGGGTTACATATGGTCGGTTTCTATCCGGGCACAGATACGCCCATTCTTTCTTGGAGGACACACCATGTCTTCGGGACTCCTCCTTCCGAACACGGGATTGTTTGATAATGTGACTGCCTCTGTAAGGCCCACAAGGGACGAATCAACGGCCCGAGGACCCCTTAGTCCCGGACTCCCTCAGTAGCCCCCGAACTTGCCTCCAACACTGAGGTACTCTATGTTCGGCAGCTTCGTTCACCAAGGGTATTCGTCTTGCGAGGCGAGTTCTTCTCTTCTCCGATTCGTCAGACGATAACCTGACCACACCAAGAAACCCTGATCCCAATGAAACTCCTCGATTCCTGCACTCCAATAGAAAACAGGCATCCCAACAGTCCTTTTACGGAAATACCCTCGACAAGCCGAGGGATAAGCGCTTATTTATAGCAAGTCGAACTTGTCGCAGGAATCGCTTCTCCCTTGTCCGTCTCCAAGAAATGCTAGCATCAATCAAACTTTGGAGGTATGGCGAGCGCCCCAGGCTCTTCCTCGTGCCCTTAAGGCCCCCTTCCCGATGACTGGGCCAGCTGCTCTGTTTCTCTCCTCCGACTGCGTAGTCTTGAGACGCAGGGATATCTCCCTGCCTCAGATCTGGTACCCACTCGTGTAGGGCTTACCTCTGCGAATGGCGTGGCTTTCGCAAAGAACTTCCCCGCTCCCCGCCAAGACGAGAGGACGTGCTTTACCTCCTTTCTCCTGCGAGGCCTGGGTTTCCCTATTCACCCCTTCTTGAGGGGCCTATTGGTGTTTTATTGGATCCAGCTCGACAACCTTACCTAGGGGTCCGTCCTACATATCTCGGGCTTTGTCGCCCTCTGCAAGATGTTCCTCGGCTACGAGCCCCACTTTGATCTATGGCGAAAATATTTCTGCCTCATCTCTCGAACTCGGGGAGGAACTGTCGGATTTCGGGCTCCGCAAAACCCAAAGAGGTTCGAACTCAGGGGCGTGTGAGAAGATCCTCACTAGCTTCGGCCTCAGGCTCACAGCTCTACGGCCTAGCCGAAACGAACTCGCGCAATCACGGGGAAGAAGATGAACACACATATTTACCCAGGTTCGGGCCGCTGCGAAGCATAAAACCCTACTCCGGTTTTTGGTGGATTCCCCCACGAGGAGGTTTTTGGATGAACTAGTACAATGGAGAGCAAACTCGAGAGGGCGCTTGAGTGGTGTTGGATCCGTCCTCCTCTATGGTGCACCCTAGACTCTATTTATAATAGCCCGGGTCCTCCTCCCTTATCGCAACGGCGGGAAGGGATCCCACAACGGCCAAATTCGAAGGGGGACAAGGAGTACACCTTATCCTGACGAAAGGTGGTCTTCGCCTGCAAAGTAGCTGTGGTGATGCAGAGGTGAGCCTGGCGATGACGTCCGTCCTGTGGGGCTCGTGGTCTTGGTCTCATTGCGCCGGAATGGGAACCTTCGGGGGGGATGCCTTGGGAACCTGCGTACGAACTTGCCTCCTTTGCACCAAAGAGGAAACTGTCCCTGCTGTGCCCGCTGGCGCCCGCCTGACCAGGCTTGCGTCACCCCAGCCTCACGAGGCCAAGCGCTGCACAGAGATCTCCGCCCCTCGGGAGGGAGCCTGGAGTGGCCTCCTCCTTCCGGGGGTTTTGGCGTCGTCCTCCTCGCGAGGGCGGGGCTCTCGCGAGGGCCTTGTTCTCAAGCGATCCTGCGTCGGGCCGTACTGGGCTATCGAAGTGGGCCACGCCCTCGCCCGCAGGCAGGCAGGTCTAGGTACCCCCGTTCCTAGAGTGCCGACAGTAGCCCCCGGGCCCAAGGCACGCTGGGGTTGGCTTCGGGGCGAACCGGAAGAAGCCGGCCCGAAGCGATGCGGGCCCCAATGGCCTGCGGGCCCAGCCTAATGCGTGGCACGTAACAAGACGCTGGCGCCACCACTTACCGAAGACCTCGGGTACCGCCTTGAGTAGAGCTGACATGAAGCCCACGCGCAGCGGCACTCATCATTGCCTTTCCTTGAATGCAGCCGAGTCCCTGTGTCTTCTCTCCCCTCGACCCGCGCGGACGTGACCCGACGGGGGCAGACGAGGTGACGTGAAGCAGGGCCATCATTACCCGGAACGTGGAGGGGCGTCGGTTGGCCTCCACCCGGCTATAAATAGGCAGACGGGGCGGAGCCCCCAGCCCATCTCGATTTCTTATTTCCTTGCTCAAGGCCCCCAACCTTTCAGCCAGGATGCTGGTGAGGAGGTTTTCCGCCGCCGAGAAGGGGAAGGCCCGCCAGGAGGGGCCGGACCAACAGCCACCCAAGAGGAGCCGGGGCCATCCCCGCAAGTACACCGTGGTATCAACGGCGGCGCACCGGGGGCGCGGCCATACCCATGCCAGGGCAGGCGCCCCCTCCGGCGCAGGCGATGGCGGCGAGCGTGGCGACCGTGGCCAAGGAGGGAGGCCCTCAGCGGGCGCCCGACCACCGCGCCCGTGGTCCCACAGTGTCGATGTAGCCCAGGAATTCGTGGTGTGGGTGGAGAGACCGGCGGTCACCTGGCTGCAGCTCCCGCGATTCTTCGCGGAGACGTTGCGGGCCAGCGAGCCCGCGGGCCTATGGCTGCAAGCCGATGGTTGTTGTAGCGGCGCGTCATGGGTGGAGATCGAGGCTACCCCCGCAGGTTACGCCTTCTTGAGGCGCGGGTGGCAGACCTTCGCCCGCGCCCATGGCCTGGAGGGGAGGCTCATGCTCCACTTCAAGTACGATGGCGTGGCGACGCTCTTCATCAGGATCTTCGGGGAGGATGGCAGACGCTTGGGGTGCTGCCCGGAGGGTGACGGGGATGACAGCCCTTGCGGCGGCGGTGCTGTTGCAGGTGAGCTTGCCCTTGGCGACGGCCGTCATGCTTCCAGTGGCAGCGACACCTCCTCCGAGGAGAGTCTGAGTGATGACTCCTACAACACGCCACCGCGTCGGCGCGCTCGGGCCTCGGGGGGAAGCAGGCCGCGACGGCGCCGTACTCCCGCCCAAGAAATGGCCACACCGGCGCGCCACCACGGGCCCGTTAAGGAGGAAGAGGACTCCGACTAAGCGCTGGCGCGCCGGAGCCAGGTCCTCAGGAGTGGCAGCCCCCGAGGGGGGCTCCTTCGCCTTCTTCTTCTTTTCCTTTCTCTGCAATCAAAAAATCATGGAGGGCCCCTTGGGGCGTGTAATGAATTTTGGCGCTTGCACCCTTACTTTAGCACTTTCGTGGTGCATTCCGATCCTTGCATTACTGTTAATTGAGACTTTCTGTTGATCGTGATTAGAGTACTTAGCTTGATGCGTCCGCGGTGGGCCTCTACGCCGCGAGGTTTGGCAGAGGCGCTTGGGGAGCTTGGGGGTCTTGCCAGGGGGTTCTTCTTTCTTGCGAGCGAGGCAGTTTGGGAGCCCTCTTGGCGCTCTACGTCAGCAGGGCCCAATCCCGCGCGTACCTCGACCGCCGTTGGGGCGTCCGGATTACCAGGACGAGACCAAGGGGCAAGGTGTTACGTGGCCAGTGAGGGTCCTGAGTCGCATTGCTCAGGAGTCCCCCTTGACGCTCGAGCGGCTCCCATACCGTTCCTTGCCCCTCCCGGGGGCTCCAAGATGACGTGCCAGGCCAGGCCGTGGCTGGAGCCCCCGAGCAAGGGTGATGCGACACGCACCAGCTGGCGCACTCGAGAGCGCCATGCGAGGACCAGGATGCCAAGGCCTTGGCAAGGTGTGCGCACCGTGCCCGCAACCCCCGCTCGCGGGGCGCGAGAGGGAGAGGCTGGCAGGTGTCGATTCAGAAAAAGAAACTTCATGACAGAGAACTGCAAGGAAAAAAATTCCCACCCCTTTTTTTTTAAATAAGGTTGAAAAGCCTCGAGCTTCATTCCAGAAAATGGCAAATTCGAATACAAAAAGAAGCAAAGAATAGCCGCGTCTGGCACCTAGGCTAGTCTTCGTCTTTCCCCAGCGCGAAGCATAGGGCATCCACTAGGCGTGGGCATAGTCATTGGAGGACAGTGTTGTCCGCCAGCGCAGAGCATGGGGCTTCCACTTGGACATGGGTGGGAACCCCTCCATGTCCTCGGGGGGCTCCGGGCATATACATCCCACTCATTATTAGGTGAGAGTGTCAAGGGTTGAGCCCGGGGGTGCGTAGGGAGCTCCATGCCTCCTGGACATGGAGCCCACTTCCTGCCCCCAAGCATGATGTGTCGAAGCGTGGTCGGCTCCGAATGGACCCTCGAGCGCGGGGGGAGCCCCCAACGCTCTCCGCAGGAAGGGCCCATCGCGGAATAGGGCCTCGGGCCTCCCGACGCCCGGGGGCGAATGTCGTCGTCGTAGCGGCGCCGCAGCCCCCCGCGCTGCGGGTGAGGCTCGGCGCGGGGTCCTTCCGTCGAGCGCGAGGCTGGCGCCCGAGGCGGTGCCCCAGTGCGCCTCACTGGGGTGCCCGGAAGCCTCGGGTGGGTACTCAACCTCCCATCCCCAGGCGGGCCGGGCCGGACCCGAAGTCATGGGCGAGTACGTGGTCTTCTGCCGCCTGGCGGGTGAGGCCTGGCCCAGAGACATGGGTGTGTGTTCCACCCTCCATCTCTGGGAAGGCGACCCCCGTCCTGGAGACATGGGCATGTGTTCCACCCTCCGTCTCCAGGCGGGGAGCACCTGGCCTGGGGACATGGGCGTGTGTTCCACCCTCCGTCTCCAGGCGGGGAGCGCCTGGCCTGGGACATGGGCATGTGCTCCACCCTCCATCCCTAGGCAGGTGGCGCCCGGTCCGGGGACTCAGGCGCCTGCTTAGGGTAGCTCCCCACCAGCGAGCGGGCCCAGTGAAGCTGCAAACGCCAGGCACCTTCGCAAGACCAACCCCGCCAGCCTCCCTCGCGAGGCCGCCCATGCCAGCCCCGGCGAGAGCCGCTCGCGAGGTCGCAAATGCTCCTCCTGTCATTGTAGTTGTCGTCGTCGCAACCTTCATGGCTTGGGCGCCCGTCGGTATGGTCGTCGTGGAGGTGCTCGAGTCCCCGGGCGCGGGTGTAGACGAGTCGCCGGCTGATCACTTCAGGGGCGCGTGCGCCCTGGGAGTCGCGAGACTGTGCCCACTCCGCTCGGGCTGCGTCTTCCACAGATCTTCGTCCATGCCGGTGGTGAACTCCTACGTGCCTGATGCCCTAGGCCGCACCCCTGGCCGGCGTGTGTCGTAACGCGCTTCCCAGGGGCACCCGCGTGTCCTCGGCGCTGCGCCAGCTGGCTGAGGGGCTCCACGGACACGAGCCCCCAGGCCCGTTCCGTAAGGGAGCATCTGGACCGCGACAGCTGTGCTGGCGCGCCTCGCCGTGCGACGCAGCCAGTCGTTCTAGCGGTTGCGGGCGGTGTGGTAGCACTGCAGTTCGCGGGCCACGAGGAGCGAGACTCGCTTGTGCGTCAGGTCGCGGTGACCTCGGGAGGAATACGCCATGATGCGGACGCGGGCGGGAGTCGGGGCGACGATGTCGTGCTGCGCGGTGGATGAAGGCGGCATGCCCCGGCGCCTGTCAAAAGCCGGGCAGGCGATGGCGTCCGCCAGTGGGGGGCAAGGCGGCGCGGGGCACCGTGACCCGCAGGCGCCGCCCGTGCGACGCGAGCAGCCCGACGTTCAGCGCGGGCTCGGTGCCTTTTGGCCATGGGAGCGGCGAACGCAGGCGAGGTGAAGCTCGCGGAAGGATCCCGACACGCCCCCTACCTGGCGCGCCAAATGTCGGATTTCGGGCTCCGGAAAACCAAAAGAGGTTCGAACTCAGGGGCGTGTGTGAAGATCCTTACTAGCTTCGACCTCAGGCTCACAGCTCTACAGCCTAGCCGAATCGAACTCGCTCAATCACGGGGAAGAAGACGAACACACGGATTAACCCAGGTTCGGGCCGCGGCGAAGCGTAAAACCCTACTCCTGCTTTTGGTGGATTGCCCCATGAGGAGGTTTTTGGATGAACTAGTACAATGGAGAGCAAACTCGTGAGGGCGCTTGAGTGGTGTTGGATCCGTCCTCCAATATGGTGCAGCCTAGCCTCTATTTATAATAGCCTGGGTCCTCCTCCCTTATCGCAACGGCGGGAAGGGATCCCACAACGGCCAAATTCGAAGGGGGACAAGGAGTACACCTTATCCTGACGAAAGGTGGTCTTCGCCTGCAAAGTAGCTGTAGTGATGCAGAGGTGGGCTCGGCGATGACGTTCGTCCTGCGGGGCTCATGGTCTTGGTCTCGTTGTGCTGGAATGGGAACCTTTGGGGGGATGCCTTGGGAACCTGCGTACGTCCATGCCTCCTTTGCACCAAAGAGGAAACTGTCCCTACTGTGCCCGCTGGCGCCCACCTGAGCAGGCTTGCGTCACCCCAGCCTCATGAGGCCGAGTGCTGCACGGAGATCTCTGCCCCTCGGGAGGGAGCCTGGAGTGGCCTCCTTCTTCCGGGGGTCTTGGTGTCGTCCTCCTCGCGAGGGCCTTGTTCTCGAGCGATCCTGTGTCGGGCCGTACTGGGATGTTGAAGTGGGCCACGCCCTCGCCCGTAGGCAGGCTGGTCTGGGTACCCCCGTTCCCAGAGCGCCGATAGGAACAATCTGGGAAGTTGGCGGAGCCGAGTTGTGTCGCATAGCCGGGGCGGGGTACCTTATCGGAACTCCGAAAAAGGAAACCGAAGAGTGGGCTTCGGAGTGGTTCTATATCGAAGACGTCCCCCTATACGACCCAGCTCGAAGGGGTCTGCCCGAATACTCCAAGGCCCCTCTAAAGAAGCGATTCAACTGGCGTCCGAGGAGCATTTCTCAAGAGGAGAATGCCGAAGTAAAGTGTGTATCCACAAATGTGAAGCTGCTGGGTCACAGCATACTAACCATTATCGACGTGATGGCCGCCGCTATCAACCATTGCGTCCAGCCCCTGCAACAGAGGATCCACCCCCTATGGTGCTATAATGGGACAAGTGACACGACCCGTTGCCGAAGACAAGGGCCTGCCGACCAGATGCCGTTGGCGGTCATGTTAGCCGATCTCTTCAAAGGAGAAAAGGAAGATTTTGTTCGTCTACCGAGCAGGGAAGGCTACTCGACTCATAACCCCATTGAATGGGTAAGTCTATTCATACTCCCCTCCCCTCGGGTCATCAATTCCTGATTTTACTGACCGAAAGTGAGTTTTTTCCTGAACATCAATGGAGGCGTCAGGTCGAGACAGTTAAATGTCTTGCCCCACAGCCGGAGGATTACTCCCACAGGGACGACCCCGGATTCCACGACGATCCGGAGAAATCAATTGAGTTCGAGGATGGGACCTTCTATCAGAGGAGCGTCGATGGGTCCAAAGTGGCCCTCCAAGCCGATCACCCTGGATCACTCCCTTTCTCTACGACGAGCAAGAAGAAATCCTCCTCTCGAAAGAGGCGTCCGTCTCCCGTGATCCCGATCTCGTCGACTTCTGTCCCCAAGGGCCGATGGTCTACACGCCGGTCAACCTTAGAAACTACTCCATCAGGTTGCGTGCCTAACAACGGCCGGGATCCCGCGCCAGAGAATGCGGAGGAAGTTGTACTGACCACTCCTTCTACAAAAATGTATTCAACCTTGCAGTTCGGTCTCTGCTCTTGTGTGTTCCGAATATTCATGCTTTTTGAACTGTCATACTTAGGAGACGAGTAGAACCATCTTCGTCCGAAGACGCCGAGAAAGCGCCGGGCAATTCCCAACCAAGGTCTCCGGTACATGCCAAAGTGAATGCGGGAATTCCTGCCGCGGGCCAACATCCTGAGGATACAAGAGATGTCTCGGCTACCAACTACGAGGTTGAAAGTGCGATGAATCACCGAGGACGGAGGGAGGTACTGCGTCACCCCATATTTTCCGATCAGGAGTTCAATGCTCTGAATTCCGTAGACTCATACCTCGGGGCCGCTCGAGCTGGACTTGATGGAGCCGCTAAAATAATATCTGCCAGCCTGCAGGTAAATGGTCGGCTCGGAAGGCCGATCATTATCCATAATCCAGTAGCCCCCGAGCCTTAATTTGGTCGGAACGGTGGAATTCAAGGGTCTGACAACTATGTTCATGTGTGTGTAGGTTTCAAAGCAACAGAACGAGAAGCTGTCTGCGGATCTTGAGTCAAGTCGAGCAGAGCTGCAGGACGTTAGGACCGAACTCGAACAGGTGAAGAAATTCACCCGGGAGGCGCACGGTAAGTATAGAGCATTACTTCTTGTGCTGGAGTTATTTAAAGTACATCACTTGCAGAAGGATTTGGATGCCTCCCGACAATCCCAAAGGTATGCTGAATCCCAGCTATAGGTCGGGCACTGTGTATTGACTTGAAGTCTTGAGGATAAAAACCAGCTCAAAGCGGAAAACCAGCAACAGGACGAAGAAATTAAGAGCTTGAGAACTCAATTGGAACAATCCTGCCAAGAAAACCAAAGATTGAAGGGTGGCATGTATTGTAAGTGAAAATCTAACCTTCAGCCCACCAAGTTCTTTGTATTCAGTGTAAGGAGCATTGTTTATTTCCTGACCAGGTCTCCTCACCAGGCATCCCAAGGAAGAAGTTTTCTCGTATGGAGGAGATCTATTAAAGGAACTCTCCGTTGTGCACGAGTGGGCTCGGAAGGCGATGAGGGGTATGGTTAAAGCCTTATGGCTGGCTCAGACGCCTCTAGAAGGGATGGCAGAGCTGGCCGAGAAGTTTAGGGGAGCTCGGAGTCATTTTGAGCTTTGGAAGACCTCCGCTTGCCGAGAGGGAGCCTGAGAGGTGTGGGCCATGGTCAAGACCCGCTTTACCAAAATCAACCCGGAGCATATGGCTCGGGTTGGGCCCGTAGGGCTGGATGGTAAAGAGGTGCGAGTGATCTTGGTTTACGACCAAGTGATGACTGCTGCTCAAATGTCACAGGAAGATTGTTCCCTGGACACTATAATAGACCATCTTGAGTGACGACCTTTAGTTTTGAATCTACGTAACGATGTACTTTTTATCAAAACCCTCTCTATCCATGTTGTAAACGTTATCTTAACCGGTCATCGGCCTCTGCCTCCGTCGCCGATAGCTAAGGAGTATTCCGGACTATGCATCATGTGATGACAAGGAATTGTCTCGAGAAACTAAGCAATCAGACCTTGTGGTTCGAACAGTCGAAACGTGCATGGGGAGGTATGTTATATTACTATTTAACGTAAGAAACATCTTCCAAAGAAAATAGTTCCTCTATGGGTTCCTTTCTTTAGGTTACTACGTGAACTGTAGATGTCATAGTCGTGTATCCGTATTATGCGGATGATTTTGCTGCTTGGGGGGAATAGCCCCCATGTACGGCAAGAAGTGTCAACTCTACCTTTATTTTCTTCCTTGTCGACCAATTTGTATCATAAGAATGCTAGCCTTCGGCTTCGCCCGTCTGAGGTACGTGTCTCGGTAATCCGGTCGTAACAATCACAGAGGTGCTCCCTTTACCCCCTAGCCGAACAATCGGGAACGTAGGGTGTAAGCATAGGAGCAAGGCAACCCGGCTTGGCTAAGACTTAAGCCTAATTGGTGCATAAGTGGCGCGGAAGGGGTGTTGGGAGAGTGCATATAAGACAAATAGCCAGAGTAAGTGAGGTGGCTTCTTGACGGAGCCCCCAGGTGATTGCCAAGTAAAACGTTTAGCGATGAGATCATAGTTCAGTTAAGCCAAAGAAAAGTTTAGAGAGAAGGTCTACCCACTCCTACATAGGTAAATAAAAAAGAAAAAGAAAAGAAATGCAAGGGTTTGGTGGGGGACAAGGCGACAGTGGTTTATCCGTAGAAGCGCCGGAGGCGAGCTGCGTTCCATGGGTTTGGTTCGAGACGATTGTCCTGCGGGTTGCGAAAACGGTAAGCTCCTCCTGTCAGTACTTCGTCAATTATAAAAGGGCCCTCCCAGTTTGGTTTGAGCTTATGCTTCTGCTTCTCTGGGAGGCGTAAGACCAACTCGCCCACGTTGTAAACTTTAGCTCGAACCTTCCTGCTTTGGTACCGCCGAGCCTGCTGTTGATAGAAAGTAGATCGAGCCCGAGCTATGTCGTGCTCCCCATCCAAGGCGTTTAGGTCGTCCTGCCAATCTAGCTCGGCTTTTGTTTCCTCGTACATGCGAACTCTTGGCGCGTCATGAATGATGTCACAAGGAAGGACTGCTTCGCCCCGTACACCATAAAAATGGTGTGTATCCTGTTGATCGGTTCGGGGTTGTACGCAGACCCCACAACACGGAATCGAGTTCCTCAACACAATGGCAGTCGGACTCTTGAAGTGATCGGACCAGGGAAGGTTTAATACCGCTCATAATGAGACCGTTGGCCCGTTCCACTTGTCCGTTAGTTTGTGGGTGGTACACAGAGGCGTAATCGAGCTTGATACCTAGGTTGGAGCACCAGTCCTTGACCTCCTGGGCGGTAAAGTTGGTTTCATTGTCGGTTATTATACTGTGTGGGACACCGTAACGGTGCACCACGTCGGATATAAAGTGGATGACCGGATCTAATTTTGCCGAACTTACTGGTTTTGCTTCAATCCATTTAGTGAATTTATGGACCATGGCCAGTAGGTATTTCTTTTTCTTGGTCACCCCTTTAAGTGGTCCGTCCATATCTAACCCCCATACTACAAAAGGCCATGTGATGGGTATCGTCCGGAGAGTCGTGGGAGGCATGTGGCTTTGATTAGCAAAGAGTTGACAGCCGACGCAATGTTGAACGAGTGTGTGGGCGTCAGTTCGGGTGGTGGGCCAGAAGAACCCGGCTCCAAAAGCCTTGCTTACCAGGGCCCGTGCTGCCGCGTGGTGGCCGCCCATACCTGCATGTATCTCTGCCAAGAGCTGCCTTCCTTCTTCTACAGATATGCACCGTTGGAGGACCCCCGTGGTGCTCTTTTTGTATAATTCTCCTTCATGGACCATGTAGTCTTTTGATCGCCGCACTATGCGCCTCGCCTCCGTCTGGTCATCAGGAAGTTCTTTGTGCATAAGGTAGGAAAGGAAGGGTTCTGTCCACGGTGCGATTACGGCCATCACTTCGTGGGCCGAGGGAGTTTCCTCAATCGTGGAACCGCCGATGATTAGCTCATCTGGTTCAACTGTGGGGGGGATGACCCGCTCTTCGCCATTAGTAATGGTGTCCCCGCCGTTGTCCTGCGATACCATACAGGGTTTGAAGAGCCTCTCTAGGAAGGTGTTTTTACGGACTGGGTCTCGTTTGGCGCCCATACGAGCGAGGATGTCGGCAGCTTGATTGTTGTCTCTAGAGATGTGGTGGAATTCTAGTCCTTCGAATCGTGCAGATATCTTAAGGACGGCATTTCTGTAGTCTACCATTTTCGGGTTCTTAGCATCAAATTCGCCATTGATTTGAGAGATGGCGAGGTTGGAGTCTCCCCGTACTTCGAGCCGCTGTACGCCCATAGAAGTCGCCATCCGGAGTCCATGCAACAGAGCCTCGTACTCGGCCGCATTATTGGAGTCGGCGTACATGATCTGGAGGACATATCGGATGTTGTCGCCGGTGGGGGATGTGAGGATGACTCCGTACCATAGTCTGGCGAGCGTCTTGGATCCGTCAAAGTACATTGTCTAGTGTGAGTTTGTGTTTTATTTCCTAGGGAGCTCGGCCTCCGTCCATTCGGCGATGAAATCAACCAACACCTGAGATTTAATAGCTCGTCGTGGTTTATAATTGATTTCGAACGGGAGGAGTTCGATGGCCCACTGGGCTATGCGGTCGGTGGCATCCCTGTTATTGATTATATCGTTTAGGCGCGCTTCGGAGGCCACCATGACCGAACACTCCTGGAAATAGTGTCTGAGCTTTCGTGAAGCCATGAACACTATGTAGGCTATCTTCTGATAATGCGGGTATCTGGTCTTGCACGGAGTAAGTACTTCCGATACGTAATATACTGGTTTCTGTACCCGGTGTTTATGGCCCTCGACCTCCCGTTCTACCACGAGTGTTGCACTGTCGGGACCCTGATCCTAAGTCATATGAGTCTAGCTTGTAACATATCACATCACTTTGCGGACTCACGCACGGTAATCCCCACAGCTACCACCTTACCTTGGCCGGGAATGTTTGCGTCTTTTGGCTCACGTATATTACTATGTCTCTAGCAATCATACGCTAAAGACCCTGGGTCGACATGACTAGTCATAGAACCAAGTGGCAATTCCATACAGGAACATGCATACGTAACCCAACAATGCATGTGTCGGTCATCAGTGTTTGTAGACGAGTCATAGCAAGCTACATGGGCTCCATTACACTGTGGGACATTTCTGTCATCAACTGCGTGTAGACGAGTCATAGCAGGCTACATGGACTCCATTACACTGCGAGACATTTCCCCGTAGGGATAGACATAGCAGCAAAGGAGGATACACGGCGGTCAATCAATGTGTCTGGAGCAGTAGCAAGCTATCATGGCTCGGTGGAAGCACAAAGAGGCATTTCCCTGTAAAGAGGGCTACTAAAGGCACACAACTAGGTGTCGAATCCCACACATACCAATGCATTTCAAACATACACGCAATATGCACGATATGCGTAGATACAACATGGCATCACAACATAACTCTATGACTCAAGTTTCATTACTGACTCATAAGATCCAACATAATGTGATATTAGAAACAGGGGTCACATGACCCAACACTCAAGTCATACAAGCATCAAGCGGAAGCAAAACATGTCTGGGTACAGACATCTACTAAAAGTGGCTAGAGGAGCCTGAAAGCTACAACGACCCTACCAAAGGAACCAGACCTTTGTCTAGGATTCCCAAGCTAAGCCAGTCAACATCGAACTTCACGTCGTAAGAATCACAAATTAGACTGACGTCTCCTCTACAAAACATAAGTTAAGCAACTGTGAGTACAAAAGTACTCAGCAAGACTTACATTAGAACTATCTACATATGCATCATTGTCAACAAAGGGGGTTCTGGAGTTTATTGCAACAAGCCAGCTTTGACTCATGGCTACACTGTACTACGACTACAAGTGGTAACTTTTCTTTGAAGGGAGAAAACCCAGACGAGTCCACATATTCACAATATCAATACGCCACTATGGATCCACTCCCGTCTTCCTACGGAAGGCCATCCATAGCACTCACACTTATCTTGCGTATTTTAATGTATCCATTTCACTTGTCTATGAACCACATAAGTTCTCCAAGTAGTCCATATCCGAGGACGCGGCTATTCGAACAGATTCATAACCCTACAGGGGTGTACTTCTTCACACATGCTCCCACCACTTATCGCCATGTGCACGTAAAAAAGACACCTCGGCAACCTTCAAGCGGAAGCCCGGCGAGGGAGCCGGCCACGACCGTCAATCACACAAGACCCTAGTCTAGGTTTATCGCCTATTTGAGACTGAACCCGCACGGAAGTCTGGCCGAAGTTTCCGCTACAGCCTCAAACGATGTGCGCAGGGTTCCCAAGCCCACCATCCGGGTGACCCTTGGTACACCGTGCCACTGTGTATCTACCTCATCAAAGCCCACCCTGTCGGGCAGCGCTAAGTACGGCCGCCAACACTTTTCCTACAAACACCACAAACTAGTTGCAACTCCTGGACAGAGATCAAGGGGATTAATAAGTCGAGCGGGGTCATATATCAGGGCCCAACGTGTCGTAGTAACTGTCCTGGATCACATACATAGAACTCAGTTCTTAAGGACGGTCCCAATGAGACAACCCACCATGTACTCCTACATGGCCTCTCATCGCTACCTTTACCAAATCGGATTCACACACTTAACTCTCACACGGTAGGACATGAACACATCCATTCCGATTCATCACCTAGATGGATCAGACCCAACACGACTCTAAGCATAGCAGGCACAGTAAGCATGCATGGATGAGTAAGCACAACAAGGCTCAAGCAGTTGCTACTCATACTAAGGGGTTTCAACTATTTACTATGGCAAGACAGGTCGTGCAAAGGAATGGGTTCAGCTACCGAGAATATGTCACAGTTGAATCGTCATTGTCCTAATGCAGTATAAGAGAGCAGGAGCAAGAGAGTAGGATATTATCGGGATGCTCAAGGAAGGGTTGCTTGCCTGACACCTCTGAAGATAGCAATGAGCCTTCATCGGTGACAACGATCACAGCGTCGGAACAACGTCTACCGGGGGGGAACAAACACCGGCAAACAAGACGGAACAGCATTCAATTCATGCAATGCACAACCATGATGTATGACATGACAAATTAAGGTACTGAATTGACCTAGTGAAATAGTTAACCAAGTTAATTGAAGTTGAACTCAAACAAGTTTGAATTCCAACTCCAAATGATATTTCATACATTGCCCTGATCATAAAATGTCCTAGTTGGTGATGTTAACTTGTTCAAACATGCATTTTCATGGCATTAACAGATTCATTGGATTTTTCTGATCATTTTTCATATATAAATTATTTTCATCTGACTTATAGAATTATTTATTATGATTTTTAGATGTGTTAAACATTTTCTGAAATTAATAAATCATTTTAGATTTATCTAAAATTCCAGAAATTACTTACTGCGTCAGCTAAACATCAGGGTGACGTCAGCAGGTTAACCGGACTGCCCAAGGTCAAACCTGACCAGTAGGGCCCACTGGTCAGTGACATCGTGCTCGTAGTGTCACACACAGGTGGGTCCAGTCAATGCTGACTAGGACAAAGTCAAACTGGCTCGTGGGGTTACCGGGATTAAATTAAAATAAACAGGGGTTAGTTCTATGGTTAATTAGGCAGCAGGTCCCGCCTGTCATTTACCCAGGGGGGTCATTAGGTTAGTGCTAACCGGGGTTAGGCTGGCGTTTAGCCGCTGGCGATGCCAGACGCGGCGGAGCTCGCCAGAATTCCTCCTCCCGCGACCATTTGTCGCACGAAGGGTACCTACGAAACCAGCGCACTTCGGCACATCGGATCGGGGCAGCAGCGGGTGCTGGGGTGGCCTGTGGATGTGCTGGCGACGAGGTCCGGTGATGGCGGCGCTCGGGCTTGGTCGTACGCGGGGCTGCGAGGGGCTGGCGGCTAACCGGAGCAGCTGGGTAGAATCAGAAGGCCACCCAGAGCACTACTAGACTACCGGTTCGAGCGGAGGGGCTCAAGAGCACCTAGCTCGACGGACATGGCGGCGGCCGGAGCTCGAAGCTCGCGGGGACGATGGCTACGGCACGGTATAGACCACGGGGGCTAGGGGAAACAGTGTAGGAGCTCATTGCGGTCCGGATGAGAGTCTCAACTGGCTCGGAGAAGGTTGGGGCGCGGCGAATTGAAGTCGGCGATCTCCTGCACCCGAGGAGGAAGACGAACTCGACGGCGGCGATGCAGGGCTCCCGAGCTCGTGCGCGTCCATGAGGAGACGAAGACGACCATGGCGGAGCTCCCGGGCTTGCTTAAGGGTCGACAGGTGCTCGGTGGCCACGACAAACAACGACGGCAGTGAGGGTGGCGCTCGGCCATGGTGACAGGGGCGCGAGAGGGAGGCGATGGGGACGAATGGGGATAGGGAATGGATCCGGGTGTCTCCCACGGGGTTAACCGCGGTGTCGTGCGGGCCAGAGGAGGCCCAGGCAGGCTGCTGGCGTGGCGCGAGGTCGCGGGCGCCGTGGCCTCCTTCTCCTCTGCCTTCTGGCAGGAGGAAGAAGACGACGATGCCCCTGGTGGGGTGGGATGCCTAATGGGCCGGCTACAGGTAAGCCAGATACGGCCTCTCTTCCTTTTTTTTAATTTCTATTCTCTAATTTGTTCAGTCTGTTTTGATTTGATTTACAAACCAAATCATTTTTATAAAATCTGGAACTTTTTATGGACTCTCACTGAATTATTCCAGAGGTCCTTACCAAGTTTCAAATTATTTGGAGCTATGGAATTATATTTAGCATTTAATAGCTCCAATTCAAACACTTGTTGAGTAAATTCAGCAACCAAAAATAGCATGTAAAAATATGCTTCACCTCTAGTGTATGTTACCACATTTCTCCAGAGATGATCAACATTTTGTAGGGCCACTTTGGTTCACTGAAAAAATTAACTTTGGTTGAACCTATTGAAATTTTATTTGGTGCTAGGGTTTTGATCATCCCCATTTCCAATTCAAGGAATTTTAGCATGATGACATGGATGCAATGCAACTATTTACAAACAGTATTCTAGGGCTGTGACATGCACTGACGACCTGGTTGGTGGCCGAGATGTATAGCAACATCGGTTCGCCTGTACCGGGTGCTATCAGTATGGGGTTGCTGGCTAGCAGCGTTTTGATTTCCTCTACTGCAACTGCGGCCTCATCGGTCCATTCGAAGTTCTTGGTTCGTTTCAATAGCTTGTAAAGGGGTAGAGCTTTTTCACCGAGGCGCGAGATGAAGCGGCTTAACGCCGCCACGCAGCCTGCTAGTCTTTGGACATGTTTTAGCTCCGTGGGGACCGCTAATTGTGACAAAGGTCTAATCTTGGCCGGATTAGCTTCGATGCCCCTGTGGGAGACTATGAATCCGAGAAATTTGCCGGCTGCGACACCGAAGACACACTTGTCCGGGTTCCGCCGTATATCATACTCCCGCATGCTGGCGAATGTTCGGCCTAGGTCGTCCACCAGCTGGCTGACGTGTTTGGTCTTGATGACCACGTCGTCGACGTACACCTCGACTGTTTTGCCGATTTGTTTTTCCAGGCATGTTTGAATCATGCGCTGGTATGTGGCGCCTGCGTTTTTCAGCCCGAAAGGCATTGTACTGAAGCAGAATGGCCCATAAGGGGTGATGAAGGCGGTTGCAGCTTGGTCAGACTCCTTCATTTTTATCTGATGATATCCGGAATAAGCGTCGAGGAAGCAGAGTGAGTCGTGTCCGGCAGTGGCGTCAATTATCTGGTCAATGCGGGGTAAAGGGAAAGGATCTTTAGGGCAGGCTTTGTTAAGGTCTTTGAAGTCGACACAGAGTCGCCAGGATTTGTCTTTCTTTGGTACCATGACCAGGTTTGCCAGCCATTCAGGGTGTTTGATCTCTCTTATGAATCCGGCTTCGAGTAGTTTGGCGAGTTCTTCGCCCATAGCTTGACGCTTGGGTTTGGAAAATCGACATAGGGTCTATTTAACCAGCTTGAAGCCTGCAATTATGTTCAGACTATGTTTGGCCAACCTTCAGGGGATTCCTGGCATATCTGATGGGTGTCAAGCGAATATGTCCCAGTGTTCGCATAAGAACGTGCGTAGTGCTTCGGCGACCGTAGGGTCTAGCTGAGCTCCGATGGACGCCGTTTTATTGGGGTCCGTTGGGTGCACCTGAAATTTATGATTTCTTCTGTAGGTTTGAATGATGTAGACTTTGGCCTTTTGCCGAGGGTCATGTCGTCCTTATCTACGATAGAGCGGAGCATAGTCAGTTCCTCAGCGGCCAGCATCTCAGCTAGTCCCTCGAGGGAAAGCGATGCTATTTTATTCTCAGCTCGAAGCGCTCTATCTGGGTCGCTTGTAACTGTGATCACACCGTTGGGTCCCGGCATTTTAAGTTTCATGTAACCATAATGAGGTATGGCCTGAAACCTTGTGAAGGCGTCACGCCCTAAAAGGGCATGATAACCGCTGTGAAAGGGTACGATATGAAAAAGTAGTTCCTCTGTTCTGTTGTTATCGGGAGTACCGAACACTACGTCAAGGGTTACTCGCCCCGTGCAGCATGCCTCTCTTCCGGGGATGATTCCTCGAAAGGTTGTGCTGCTTCGCTCGATTCGAGACTTATCGAACTGCATTTTGTCCAAAGTTCCCTCGTAAATGAGGTTTAGACCGCTACCGCCGTCCATTAGGACCTTGTCCAACCAAAAACTGTCTATTATTGGGTTGACGACCAGGTTGGCCGGTGCCCGCTCTGTGCGAGTCATCGGTTGGTCATTTTCGCCAAAAGTTATCGGTATATCTGTCCATAATTTCCTTGATTCCACCTGGTGTATCTCATCGAGCTCTCGAAGAGGTCTCTTCCTCTGACCATTCGAGGAGAACGTCTCGTAGATCTTTAGAACCTCGGTGTGAGCTTCTGGTGGTGTTATCGAACGTCTGCCTGGGGGCGAGGCCGTGAGGATGGCCTCTCCGTTCTTTGCAACCTGCCTAACGACCTAGCATGCTCGAAGGCTGTGGGATGGACTTGCATTTGGCAGGGTGGGATGTATGGGGCAAGGACTGTCCAGTAATCTATCAAGGACTGTTTTTTCTTTCATGGGGTATTTGTTCCTTTTTTTGGCAGGCCTGTATCTGGGCGGGTATTGTGGCGACATGACCCTTTTCCGAACTTCTCTAGGTTGTTCGGTGTGGACTGGCCCTATATAAAATCGTTGTTCTTGCCGCATACTCTCCATAGCGCAGTACTTTTCCATCAAGTATGTTAGCTCGGAGAAGTTTTGAACGCGACGATGGCCAAGGGTGTTGAGGATTCCCTTATCATGGCAGTTCCACTGGAAGGCTGCGATCATTTCTATGTCGTTAACCCCTTTCATCTTGTTTTTGCCAAGGAGGAATCTGGCCCAAAAATGATGGACCGATTCCCCATGTCATTGCTTGACTTCCCATAAGTTCATCGGACTGGGTTCTAGTGCCCTTTTAAAGCGCTTGATCTGAGTGGTGGGTGGGAAAAAATATCGCGTCCCGGCGAGGTGCATGTTCGGCGCCCGGAGCCGGGTTTTGTTCCGTCACGAGATTGGGCGCAAAACTTCCAATCTTCACCTCAATGGGCTTGGCGGACGTGGCACCAGTAGTGCTTTGCCTTGCGGGCCGTAGGTTGTGTGTTAGGCTGTGCGGAGTCTCAATGTCCGGAGCGAGTTTGGATCCCAAGTGATCAGAGATCGGAATATACACCATTTTCAACTTTGCTGGTTGGTGAGAGGTGTCTTCAGGCGGGCACTCGACGGTGGCGACTAGATGCGTTAACGGAGGGACGTGAATTTCCCTATCGTTGGGCCTCAGCCCGATCTGGTTGTAAACAGATGTTTGGCGGTCGGCCATGCGTAAGGCTTGGATCCGGTCGAGTAGCTCATCCGGTAGTGAGGCTCCGATTGGGTTGGCACCGAAGGCGCGTCTGAGGTCGGTCAGCAGCGCTGTCCTCTCGGGGCTACTTGATGGCATTCCCGGGGAGTGTGTGGCCGCGGTTGGCACAGACGCGTCGATCAAGATGGGTTTTAAGACCGAACTGGGGCCGAGGCCACCCCAGCGGCGAGATTTACTTCCTCCGACGTTAAGTCGTCGAGGGCAGTGTGTCTTTTAAGAAGAGCCCAGGTCTTTGTCAAAACAAGATCACCCCGGGAGTAGGCGATGAACTCTAGGTTCCCGAACTTGACTTCCGAGCAAGGGGCAAAGCTCCCGATCTGGCCAAGACGGCCCGTGGGATCGGCTTGAAGCACAACGCTTCCGAAAGCGAGCATCCGACCAGGAACGAAGACGTCCTTGTTACAGATCTCCCTGTCAATGCTTAAATGACCAATCGATCCTTTGGTGATTCACAGCAGAACTCTCAATGAAAGCACCAATGTCGGTGTCGAAACCGGCGGATCTCGGGTAGGGGGTCCCGAACTGTGAATCTAGGAACGATGGTAACAGGGGATGAAGGGGATAGTGTTTACGCAGGTTCGAGCCCTCGTAAGGAGGTAAAACCCTACATCCTGCTTGATTATATTGATGAATGCGATGGTTACAGAGTTGATCTACCTTGAGATCAAAAGAGCTAAACCCTAATAAGTTGAGTCCTCTCCCTACGAACTAAGCCCCCTGGTTTATATAGACACCAGGGATACCTAGGGTTACATATGGTTGGTTTCTATCCGGGCGCGGATACGCCCATTCTTTCTTGGAGGAAACACCAAGTCTTCGGGACTCCTCCTTCCAAACACGGGATTGTTTGATAACGTGACTGCCTCTGTACGGTCCACAAGGGACGAATCAACGGCCCGAGGACCCCTTAGTCCCGGACTCCCTCAATCAGGCAAATAAAATACCAAAAAGTATTAAATATATTTTCATGAATAATCTGAAGATAAACCCACAATTCATCGGATCCCAACAAACACATGGGAATCACGGTGATCTTCGCAATGATGAACAGAGAGAGAGAGAGAGAGATAGCCATCTAGGTACTAACTACGGACCCGTAGGTCTGCAGTGAACTACTCACACATCACCATGGGAGCAATTTTTTTGATGTAGAGGCCCTCCGTGATTGATCCCTCCTCCGGCACGGCACTGGAACAGGGCTCCAGATGGGCACAAGGAGGAATAGAGACTTGCGGAGGTGGAAAACGTGTTTCGGGAGGCTCTCTAGGGTTTTCGAGACATGTGAAAATTTATAGGCCAAAGAACGATGCCAGATTGCCGGGAAGGTGGCCCCAAGCTATCCGGGCGCGGCGACCCCCTGGGTGCGCCCTGATGGCTTGGGGGCACCTCGTGTTCCCTTCGGTCCACCTCTGAAGCTTTGAGGTCTTATTTTTGTCCAGAAAAAATCATCAAAATGTTTTGGGGTATTTGGGCTTCGTTTGGTACATTATTCCTGAAAAGCCAAAAACACGCAGAAAACAACAACTGTCACTTGTCACTGGGTTAATAGGTTAGTGCTCAAAAATAATATAAAACAACAAGTATTTGCCAAAAAAGTATCCTCAAATGATAATATAATAGCATGGAAAAATAAAAAATTATAGATACGTTTGAGACGTATCATGTACATATAATTTTTTTTAGTATATACTACCTCCGTCCAGGTTTATTAGGCCCTCTAGTATTTTGATCCAAACTTTGACCATCCATATAACTAATAAAATATAAAATATATGCTCCAAAAATTACACCGTTAGATTTGTATGTGATAGAGCTTTTCGATTGTATAATTTTTATGCATATAGTGTACATTTTATTAGCTAAATTTGTTGGTCAAACTTTAGCCCAAAATAAGGGGGGGCTAATAAACATGGATGGATGGAGTATTATGGAGTGGAGTAAAAAATGCACTGAGAACATGCAAACCACTATCTATCTTCTCTATAATTACCCCACCCCAATGAACTAAGTGCATGTAGAAGCAAGGAGACCATGTATTTAATGTTATTGGTCTTAATTACCATGTGATAAAGAGAAACATTTTTTCTACTAGAAAGTCACTGAAAATTTAGAAAATACAATCTTTTGTGGAAAAATTTTAAATACCAAATGTACATTTATTGAAGGACGAAGGGAGTTTATGGGTATAGTCTGGTAGTACTAGCCGATCAGCTTCGTCTCCTCTGCCGTTACGCCATCGATGTGTGATGGATCCCGAACCTTGCCGATGGAAGATTTCCTACTTCATTTTTATGTGTTTTTTGAGTTTTCTTGGGGTTTGTTTCCTGCTTAGAAAGGCAAGGTGGCGATGGCTCTATGAAGATGGAATAATATTCTCCCTTCTTAGCACTTCCCTCGATGGTGCTTCTAGCATGGTCGAAGGGAGTGTAGGGGTGTGTCTCCCGTGGATTCTACGAATTCGGGCTGTGGTTGTTCTCGGTGGATCTGCTTGATCATGTCTTCGTTCATCTTTGTTCGTGTGTCTACAGGTTGGATCCTTTCATTCTATATTTCTTTTCATTGCCAATAGTTGTTGTTATGGTGCACTAGTTCTTTCGGGCCTTAGCATGTCAAATACCCGTCTGTCTACTACAACAAGATTTGATCGGCCCCGGTGAAGGAGGTGCGGTGACGACATTGCGACTTCGGCTCGCTAGCTCCAGTGCTTGTAGTCATTACTAGACGGACTACGGACATGGATGTAATTTCAGTTCTTGTGTTCTCTGTACTGTCATGATGTTTGATGAATACTTTAGAACATTTCCTCGCACAAAAAGATACGTCCACCCAACTAAGGGCGTCACCAACTCTATCCTCTTGAACAAACATAGTATTCATCCATGGATGGTGATACGTGAGCCGATCGTCCAACCTTATACCTCACATGTCCGGACATATTTAAAATGCAATTTGAACAACCCGGACAAATCTCATGTACACCAGATGGTTTTCATTTAAACCGGACCAAATTCATGACATTTTTGACATATTTCATTAAACAAAAGGGTACATGAATTTTTTTAACACAACAAAGCCTAGTCTACATCATTGCCGTCCGTGAAGGCAACCGTGTTGCACGTCATCTCTTACCCATATCCGGCGAGCTCAATGGCCATGAGCTCGGGGAAATGAAGTCGCGGGTCGTTAGCAAGGGGGAGAGTAGGACATGGGACATGGACAAGGCCCACATGTGACATCAGACATGCCCACGTTCGTGTCCCACATCCTACTCTTCCTTGGAGTCTGTTGTCCGAACGTCGTTGGTCGACATGAGGTCCATGATCCACGTTGACATGCCTATCTTATGATCGTCGTGGCCCGGCACGAACCGCGTGGGTGACACAAACAACGGGGAGCTGCCCAAGTGCCCGTGCGTGATCGCCTGCGTGCCTCCGTGCTTTCCTCCGTCACGATTGTGTTGTAGCTGGCGCGAGCACTGCGTGAAGCCTCGTAGAGCACCCGCTACTACTCACGAAGTTTGGGTTCTTCGCGACCATGGCTTCACAGCCTCCTCGCTCATGAACTCTCTATAGGTTTGCCCCTCCGTTAGCCAGTGATGTGCAAGTAGGGCGAGGTTTTAGCATTCGTCTTCTTGCGCCAATAGAAACGCCAACACCAGCGGCGCTGGTCGCTCCTCTGCCATGAAAGAATAGAAGTGCACGTGTGCCTGCATCAATGGTGAAGACATAATGGACCGACATGGGAGCGGGCACTGGCTCATCGCCGGACACCTCTTCCGTCCTTGGCTCGTCGTCACCCTCCTCCGACGAGCTCGCTGAGAAGTTGGCCTCTATTTGTCGCTCATGAGGGGCCTTCTAGTTGGTCATGACCCACAAGTATTGGCGATCACAACTGAGTCTTTGAGGGTAGTATTTCACCCAAATTTATTGATTTGGGACACAAGGGGAGCCAAAGAATATTTATAAGCCTTAGCAGTTAAGTAGTCAATTCAACCACGCCTGAGAAACAACTTTTCTGCCAGCAATTTATTAGTAGCACAGTAATATGACAGCGGTGATAGCAATAGTGATGAGTAAAGGTAGCAATAACAATAGTACCAAGTTTGGAGAATAATATGAGTAGTAACATTAACGAATACAATAACACTAAAGAGTAGGCACAGAGTAGCGATGGTAATCGAATGAATTCAATGTGTTCCTTATAACAACCTAGAGCGATACAAAATAGCTTCAACTCATCAATCATATGTAGGTAGTATCCCATATATAGTCATACATGCTTGCGGTAAGAACTTGCATGCCATCTTTTGTCCTACCCTCCCGTGGCAGCAGGGTCCTAATGGAAACTGAGGGTAATTAAGGAGCTCATTTTAATAGAGGACCAGAACAAAACATTAACAGATAGTAAATACATGAAGTACTCCATTTAAAGTCGTCCCTGTTGATATCCCAATAAATGTCACCTTAGGGGTCTAAGGTTCATAACAATAATAAGTGCATACCACTAGCAGACAAGATCAAGAACACACATATATTTATGAAAATATAGCATATTCAGATTTGAAATCATGGCACTCAGGCCTTAGTGACAAGAATTAAGCATAGCAAAGTGATAGTAAAATCAGTCTTAGAACATAGTACATACTATGGGTAAATCCCTAACAAATTTCATGAATGTATATAAAATATCATCCAACTCACATCTTCAAGTATGCCTACAAAGGGATTACTCACACATGACTGTGAGCATCATGCAATTGTTGATGGAGAAGTGTTGGTGATGACGACGGCGATGAATCCCTCTATCCATGGTCATAAGCGAACTCCAGATTAAGGATCCCACCAAAAAATAGGAGGTGGCGGCGGCTCCATATCGTAAAACACGATAAAACTTTCTCTCTTATTTTTTCGGAGGATGTGATTATATAGTGGTGGAATTAGATCAAAGGGAGGTCCAGGGGGCCACCGGCCCTTGTGGCTTCCAGGTGGGCCCCCCTCTTGTAACTCTTTGCTCCATCATTTTTTACTTATTACAAAGTAATTCCCTCTAAACTTTCGTCCAATTCCGTTTTTTTATTTCTGAACAAAAAATAACACCAATGTAGTTCTACTGTAAATAACATCACCTCACGTTAGTTTCACTTAAATCATGCAAATTAGGGTGCGATGTTGGAAATATGACTGAGAGGCAATAATATTGTATTATTATATTTCCATATTCATAATTAATATTTTATATTCTGTGTTATAACTACTATCATCCTAGAATATGTGATTCAGTGGAAAACTATGCACGTGTGGAATGATAAACAATAAAATAAGATTCCTACTCTTTCCTCTAAGACTAGCTCAAGTGTTTTTGGTGATCATATTTTTGGGATCTTAGGATATTGTTAAGTGTAATGATGATCCTAAAACAACATTGAGAGTGTGATGTTAGAAGAATGATCATATTGAATCGAAGCAAACTTGTTCGTTATACTTTTAGATAATATCGTTTGAAATCAATTGTTATAACACGGAGTGTTAACATGTTTTTCATGTTCCTTAGACCATGAGAGTATCATAGTCACTTCTTACCACACAATGAGCTTTGGGGTTGTAAATGTCATCTGTAACTAATTGATCATAACGACAACTTAGAGGATCATCGGAAATTTCGACAAGGAACTAGATAGCTCAAGAGTGAGATTTGCTCCTCCGACGATGGAGAGATATTCTTAGGGCCATCCCGGTGTGACGGCATCCATCATCATATGGCCAGACAAAGGTGATTATGTCACTGGGATGCCGGAACACATCAACGAGAAAAAAAGGACAAAACCGGTAACGAAAATAACGATATAGTGAGCATGTCAATGAATAGAGAGGATACCGATGCTTCTCGGGTCTTGAAAAGTATCACAAAGCAAAGGTAATGTAACATGGAGACGAAAGGTTCACTCGAGTATCATTCATGTACTCATAGGGATCAATATGGATGTCCACTGTTCCGCTATCGGTTATTGAACGAAGGGGTTTCGTTCATGTCTATGAGTTACCGAACCTACAGGGTTACAAGCTTAATGTAATAACGATCTGCTGAGTGTTAGTAGGATCATATTATAGAGGATTTCTTTTTGGAAATTTTTCCTTAATATTCGGAATAGTTTCGAGAGGAACCGGAAGCGTTTCGGGGTCACTGGAAGGGTTTCACAGAGTATCGTGTAATACCTGGTATTAAGGATAAATAATACAATATAGGTGGAAAATGTTTCCAGGGCGGTTAAATTATATATAAAAGTGTATAATATTTATTAGAATGCTTTTATATTTATAGAACCGGGCCTTAAGAGGTCAAGAGGTGGAGAGCTACTTTGGCCACTTGGGCCCAAATAGGTGGAGGCGCCCTTTTCCTCCTTGTAGAAGGAAGGGGAGGCCAAATTGGAGGGGGATTCCCCCTCCTAGGCTGTCCAAAAGGAGGGGGTTTCCTTCCTTGTGGCGGCCCCTCTCCCCCTCCCTTCAACCTATATGTACCGGAGGACTTTGGCCCTTTGGAGATACAAGGTTTGAGCCTCCTCTAGTTCTTCTAGTTCTATAATTGGTCATGTTGACTAATTAGAGCTAGGTCTAGTTCCTCTAATCCTCATAATTAGAAGCCCAGTGTTGTTCTAAGCTCATCCCTCTAATTCTCCTGTGATGATTAGCTCTGGATGGTGAAGTGCTGTCAGATTGTGAAGACTGCACGTTTGCAACCATGTAGAGAGGTCGTGCTTTCGGTCTTTGGCTTGAGGGAACATTCGTGGGCGGTTCGCGGAATCGTTGATATAAGGTTCGAGGTACGCCAATTATGATCAACATCGTCATGTTCTTCTTTTGCTGCAACTCGGTGATGACAACGATCATTATCCCGACCTTTTATCGTATCTTCATTGTGTTTCAAGTTGATTGTAGGGCAACTTCTTTTCTTTTATACTACGTTTCCCAATAGTAGCTTAGAGCGGTGATACGTCCATTTTGCATCATGATTTCCTACTGTTATTTATAATGTTTTGATAAATAATAATGCTTTAGGGAGTGATTCTAATGCCTTTTCTCTCATAATATGCAAGGTTTACGCAAAGAGGGAGAATACCGGCAGCTGGAATTCTGGACATGAAAAATCACATCAGAGATACCTATTCTGCACATCTCCAAATAAGCTGAAACTTTACGGAGAATTATTTTGGAATATATAAAAATTACTGGAGCAAATACCTACCGGGGCGGGCTACCCTGGTGAGCACAAGACACGAGGGTACGCCAGGCCCCCCAGGCGCGCCCTGGTGGGTTGTGCCCAGCACGGCCCACCTCTGATGCCCATCTTCTGGTATATATGGTCTTTTGACCTATAAAAAATAAGGAGAGGACTTTCGGGATGGAACGCCACCGTCTCGAGGCGGAACTTGGCAGGAGCACTTTTGCCCTCTGGTGGAGCGATTTTGCCGGGGGAACTTCCCTCCCGGAGGGGGAAGTCGAAGCCATCGTCATCACCAACATCCCTCTCATCTTTGGGAGGCCAATCTTCATCAACATCTTCAACAACACCATCTCCTCTCATACCCTAGTTCATCTCTTGAGTTCAATCTTTGTACCGAAACCTCAGATTGGTACCTGTGGGTGACTAGTAGTGTTGATTACATCTTGTAGTTGATTACTATATGGTTTATTTGGTGGAAGATCATATGTTCAGATCCATTATCCTATTCAATACCCCTTTGATCTTGAGCATGAATATTATTTGTGAGTAGTTACCTTTGTTCTTGAGGTCACGGGAGAAGTCATGTTGCATGTTATCATTGCCCGTTCTTTGCCACAAAAGGATTGGGCTACCTTGCTGCACTTTATTTACCGTTACCATTACTTGCTTGTTACCAATTATCTTGCTATCAAACTACCTATCACCTACAATTTCAGTGCTTGCAGAAATTACCTTGCTGAAAAACTGCTTGTCATTTCCTTCTGCTCCTCGTTGGGTTCGACACTCTTACTTATCGAAAGGACTACGATTGATCCCCTATACTTGTGGGTCACCAAGACTCTTTGCTGGCGCCGTTGCCGGGGAGTGAAGCGCTGGACCAGAACCACAATTAGTTGCCCATCAACCTACTGCAGCTACTGAAAATATTGGTTATGAAATTCCTTCGGGTATGGTAGAACAACTGCTTGCTAAACCTTATGCAGGAGATGGAACTGAACATCCTGACATGCACCTATTATATGTGAACGAAATTTGTGGATTATTTAAGCTTGCAGGTTTATCTGGAGATGAAGCTAAGAAGAAGGTTTTCCCTTTATCTTTGAAGGGAAAAGCATTGACATGGTATACGCTATGTGATGATATTGGATCATGGAACTGGAATCGATTGCAATTGGAATTCCATCAAAAGTTTTATCCCATGCACCTAGTTCATCATGATCAGAATTATATATATAATTTTTGGCCTCGTGAAGGAGAAAGCATTGCTCTAGCTTGGGGGAGGCTTAAGTCAATGTTATATTCATGCCCCAATCATGATATTTCGAGAGAAGTTATTATTCAGAATTTTTATGCTCGTCTTTCTCATAATGATCAATCCATGCTCGATACTTCTTGTACTGGTTCTTTTATGAAGATGACTGTTGAATTCAAGTGGGATCTCTTAGAAAGAATTAAACGCAACTCTGAAGATTGGGAACTCGGCGAAGGTAATGAGTTAGGTATAAAGCTTAAGTTTGATTGTGTTAAATCTTTTATGAATACCGATGCTTTTCACAAGTTTAGCACTAAATATGGACTTGACTCTGAGATAGTAGCCTCTTTCTATGAATCATTTCTACTCATGCTGATCTCCCTAAGGAGAAGTGGTTTAAATATCAGCCCCCTATTAAAGAGGAAATTAAAGAACCAATGAAAACTAAAGATAAAACCATCATTTACAATGTTGATCCAGTAGTGCCTACTTCTTATATTGAAAAACCACCTTTCCCTGTTAGGATAAAGGAACATGCTAAGGTATCAACTGTGGTTCGCAAGAGTAATATCAGAGCACCTAAGCCCTCTGAGAAAATTAAAGTAGAACCTAGTGTTGCTATGGTTAATGTTCTCTTGGTAGAAAATATTGATGGGCATGTTATTTACTTCTTTGATGAAGCTTCTAAAATTGCCAAACCTGATGAAAAAGATAAACATAGACCTGTAGTGGGCATGCCTGTTGTCTCGGTCAAAATAGGAGATCATTGCTATCATGGTTTATTGTAACAGCCCGAGACCGACGCTCCAGAAGATTCCCGTTGTTTTTCATTCTCGTCGTGTGTTTCGTTTGGTTGTCGCATTCATCATCGCCGCATTCACATCATCTGCATAGCATCGTCATTCATTTGTCAAACTTGCATCCGTTAGTAGTTGCCAGTTCTCTCCGTTCGTGTCGACGACTGTTTCGAGACCAACCACACTCGCACGCGCCCGCGGCATTCGTTTTAAAAAAAATGTTCTAAAAGGCGCGTGAAAAATATTCTCGGATTGGGTCGAAAGTTGGCATGCGGTCTTGTTATATTGCAGGTAGACCGCCTGCCAAATTTCGTCGCAATCAGAGGTCGTTTGATACCCCAAGGGTCAACCGTAGCAGTGCGGTCATCAGTTTATTCGTCAGACGTTTTTGGCTTTTAAAACTCTGTTGCTGGGCCGCAATCTTCCCTCTCATCTCAGCCCAAAACCCCTCTACACAGCCCACTAACCCAGCTAAGCAAACCCCGCGACTGTAGCCATCCGATCGCGATCGCACGGTCGAAATCGGTGCAAAACCTGCTAACCCTAGCACCATTTGCTATAAAAGGGGGTCCTCCCATTCCAAAAACTGGCCTCCCTAGCCTTCCCTAACCTCCCAGTCGCCTCCTCATTGTTTTCCGCGCCAAACCGTTGCCCCGCCGCCACTTGTCACCCCTAGAACCCGCACCGCCGCCACCCAGCCGCCGCGTCGCCGCCCTCAGCCAACCAGGGGATGCCACATCACCCCGGCGGCGCCCCTGCCTAGCCAGCCATCGCTTCCACCTCCCGCGGCCCGCGGGGCCATCCCAGGACCAGAGAGCTGCCAGCGCAGCCCGCGCGGCCCGAGCAGCCGCCGCCGCAGCCCGTAGGCACCCGAGCCGCGCCTCCGCCCGTGCGTCCGAGCCGCCCGTCGCTGGCCTCCCCGCACCGCCGCCCGCCGGCGACCGGAGCAGGCCAGCCGCGCCGACTCCAGCCTCCGGGCACATCGACCCACCGATTCCCAACGTCGTCGCAGCGCCTCGCCAGCCGCCGTTGGAGCTCCCGCGCAGCGCCGCTCCCGAGCTTCGCCTCGTCGCCACCATAGTGCTCGCCGTCGGCCCGTCCCGCGCCGCAGCTGCCCAGATCCGGTCGGGGAAGCCTAGATCTGGCTGCCCCGCGACGTCCCGCCGTCGTCCGCCCCGCCTCCGGCGCTCGCCGGGGCCGGCCTCTGCCTCGTCCAGCTGCCGGGACCGCCCCAGCCCGGGACCCCGTCGTCCTCCGAACCAAACGGGCCCGGATCTGCTCGTCCCGGACATCCCCGTCCCGATCCCCTGAGGTTGTTTTTTCCTAAGTCCCTGGAAGTGCATGTTTAACATCATGATGGCATTTTAAACATGTCGTAACTTTGTGCACGTTTGGCCGATGAAAATAAGTTATATACGTAAATTGATCTATTTTTCGAGCTCTTCATGATGGTTGCATTTGCATGAGCATTAGGATGCATTTTTTTGATATAATCTCTGTTGCAAAAGTGCATCTCATCGTTAGTTGCGAATCTGTTATTTTATTCGATTTTGCGCGGATGGTTGCATCTCACCCGTAGGTATTTTGCATGTGGTTCCTTCATGAGATGTGCCCTATAATATGTCTACTTTGATGCCATGCCTCTGGTTGCTAGGTAGAATATCATCATCATGTTCATTTGTTGCTCTCAAGTTGCTATCACGTTAAAACTGAAATCTGTTAACGATGAGTTCCATTTTGCGAGCATCACTGGCTATAGAATGGAAATTGATTTTAGAAAGTTAAATAAAGCTACTAGAAAAGATCATTACCCTCTTCCTTTTATTGACCAGATGCTAGAAAGATTATCAAAGCACACACACTTTCTGGTTTCTCTCAAATACGTGTATCACAATTTGATCAAGAAAAAACCACCTTTACTTGTCCTTTTGGAACCTATGCTTATGGACGTATGCCTTTTGGTTTATGCAATGCACCTGTTACCTTTCAAACATGTATGACTGCTATATTCTCTGGTTTTTGTGAAAAGATTGTGGAGGTTTTCATGGATGATTTTTCCGTTTACGAAACTTCTTTTGATGATTGCTTAAGCAACCTTGATCGAGTTTTGCAGAGATGTGAACCAACTAATCTTGTCTTGAATTGGGAGAAATGCCACTTTATGGTTAATAAAGGTATTGTCTTGGGGCATAAAATATCTAAACGACGTATTGAGGTGGATAAAGCTAAAGTTGATGCAATTGAGAAAATGCCATGTCCTAAAGATATTAAAGTTATTCGAAGTTTCCTTGGTCATGCTGGTTTCTATAGGAGGTTCATTAAAGACTTCTCTAAAATCTCTAGGCCTCTTACTAATCTTTTGCAAAAGGATATCCCTTTTGTTTTTGATGATGATTGTGTAGAAGCCTTTGAGACACTCAAGAAAGCCTTAACTTCTGCACCTATCGTTCAACCACCTGATTGGAACTTGCCTTTTGAAATTATGTGTGATGCTAGTGATTATGCTGTTGGTGCTATTCTAGGATAAAGGGTTGATAAGAAATTGAATGTTATCCATTATGCTAGCAAAACACTAGACAGTGTCGAAAGAAACTATGCTACTACTAAAAAAGAATTTTTAGCAGTTGTGTTTGCTTGTGATAAATGTAGATCCTACATTGCTGATTCCAAAGTCACTGTTCATACCGATCATGCTACCATAAAATATCTTATGGAAAAGAAAGATGCTAAACCTAGACTCATTAGGTGGGTTCTCTTACTTCAAGAATTTGACTTACGTATCGTTGATAGAAAGGGAGCTGAGAACCCATAGCTGACAACTTGTCTAGGTTAGAAAATATTCTTGATGACCCACTACCCATTGATGATAGCTTCCCTGATGAATAGTTAGCTGCAACAAATGTTTCTCAAAACACTCCTTGGTATGCTGATTATGCTAACTACATTGTCACTAAATATATACCACCTAGCTTCACATACCAACAAAAGAAAAAATTCTTCTATGATTTGAGACATTACTTTTGGGATGACCCACAGCTTTATAAAGAAGAGTAGATGGTATTATTAGACGTTGAGTACCTGAGCATGAACATGAACAAATCCTACGGAAATGTCATTCTGAAGCTTATGGAGGACATCATGCCGGAGACAGAACTGCTCACAAGGTATTGCAATCTGGTTTTTATTGGCCTACTCTCATCAAGGATGCCCGTAAGTTTGTTTTGTCTTGTGATGAATGTCAAAGAATTGGTAATATCGGTAAGCATCAGGAAATGCCTATGAATTATTCACTTGTTATTCAACCATTTGATGTTTGGGGTTTTGATTATATGGGACCTTTTCCCTCCTCTAACGGGTACACTCATATTTTTGTTGCTGTTGATTATGTCAATAAGTGGGTAGAAGCTATTCCAACTAGTAGTGCTGATCACAACACCTCCATTAAAATTCTTAAAGAAGTTATCTTCCCGAGGTTAGGAGTCCCTACATATTTAATGACTGATGGTGGTTCACACTTTATTCATGGTGCTTTCCGTAATATGCTTGCTAAATATGATGTTAACCATAGAATTGCATCACCTTGTCATCCTCAATCTAGTGGTCAATTGAACTTAGCAATAGAGAAATAAAATTAATATTACAAAAACCTGTCAATAGGTCTTGAAAGAATTGGTCTAAGAAATAAGATGATGCACTTTGGGCCTACAGGACAGCTTATAAAAATCCTATGGGTATGTCTCCATATAAAATGGTATACGAAAAAGCTTGTCATTTGCCTCTAGAGTTAGAACACAAAGCATTTTGGGAAATTAAAAAACTCAATTATGATTTCAAACTTGCCGGTGAGAAGAGGTCATTTGATATTAGCTCACTAGATGAATGGAGAACCCAAGCCTATGAAAATGCCAAACTATTCAAAGAAAAAGTAAAAAGATGGCATGACAAAAGAATCCAAAAGCGGGAATTCAAAATAGGAGACTATGTTCTTTTGTACAACTCTCGTTTAAGAATTTTTGCAGGTAAGCTTCTCTCCAAATGGGAAGGACCATATATTATCGAAGAGGTTTATCGTTCTGGAGCTATAAAGATTAATAATGCTGAAGGTACTAACCCGATGGTGGTCAATGGACAAAGAATTAAGCACTATATCTCAGGTACACCTATTAATGTTGAAAGCAATGTTATCCAAACCATGACACCGGATGAACACATAAAAGAAACCTTCCGGAACACTCCAGAATTCTGAAAAAGAGGAGGTACGTGATACGGTAAGTAAACGGACTCCGAAAAATCCGCAAAAATATTTTCTGTCAGTTTTGGAATATTATAAAAATTAGGAAAATAAGAAATAAACAGGAAAGCAACCGAGGTGAGCACGATACACCAGGGCGCGCCAGCCCTGCCAGTCGCGCCCTGGTGGGTTGTGCCCACCTTGGAAACCTTCCTGACTCCGTTTTCCTTCAATATGTTTGCTTCCCACCTTGGATTGACCACCGCATCGCAGGAAAATCGTTTGTTCTTGTTTCATGCTTTTTTCTCATCAGATCTAGATCTCCATGGCTCCACCAAGCTCCTCCAAGGACAAGTTCTTCGAGAAGGTCATCAACTCGTACTTGCCGGAGGTGATGAAGCACCCTCAAGCCATTGAGATGCATGAGGGGGTGCTCCACATCCGCAATGTTCAGGGAACCAAGAGGACCGGAAGCGTGGAGGCTAGGCTCAAGGCAGTGGAACAAGACATCTTCAAGTGCCAAAGGATGGTGGAGCCTGGACTTTGTGCCAATCACTCCATGATCACGGAATTCACCTGTGATCAGATGGTGGATGGCCGGTTTGTGAAGGACACCATCTTAACCCTCAACGAGAAAATCAATTTTCTGCAAAGCCAAATTTATGATCTTCAAAGCCAAGTTTTTGAATATGAGGCAAGATTTAAAGGTATGAGTTTAGCTGCCAGTTGCAGGACTCAGGGGACGCGTGCGTCAACTTTCGATGGTGAGCCCTTGCCCTAGAAGCTGGAGGACAAGCCTACCACTTCATCACCACGACCTTCATCATCACCACCACCAAATGAGACTCAAGCACACGGGTATGGGCACTCCCCTTGGCTTGAGCCAAGCCTGGGGGAGGTGCCCCGGTATCGTATCACCATCACATTTATTCACCTTTACCTATTTTAGTTCGATCTTTAGCTTTTTCTTGATTTAGTTGAATAAAAGATTAGTATGATCTATTTTTGAGTGTTAGTTTCGTGATCTATCTATCTATGTAATTGAGTGAGAGTTATATAATAAAGTTTAGTTTGAGCTTTTGCTTCTTTATTTTCTTGTTGCAATCAAAATAGAAAGAGAAATAAATGAAAAAGAATCATATGCTAGTCTTATGGTAAGTAATGACATCACATAAGGAAAAGTATAAGTGGTAAAATTTATTGGATATTGACAAACATAGCATTCGTCAATGGTACAATTCATGAAAGAATTAATAAGGGAAGAGAAGATTCACATGCAAATACACTATCTTGGACATCTTTTATGATTGTGAGCCCCATTAAATATTATATGTCAAGATTGTTGACGTTGGACAAGGAAGACAACATAATGATTTATGTTTGTTCATATTCATATAGAAGTTATATTGTCATAGATCCTTCAACAAGTGGTGCTTGCTCAATATCTTTGCTAGCCAAAAATTCCGCACTAAGTAGAGATACTACTTGAGCATCCAAAAACCCAAAACCCAAATTCATGTTTTGAGAGTCCACCACACCTCCCGACAGATCGACTAAGAACCTTCAAGTAAGTTGTCATCGGTGCAATAAGGCAATAAAAATTGCTTCTAAATGTGTTTTGATCAATTAGTGTAAGAGAAAATTGAGCGCTATACAAACTTATGATGGCAAAGAAATAAAAGCGACAGACTGCATAATAAAGGTAGTGTGACGTTCTTTTACCTTAAGGGATTGACCATACAAACCAAAAAGCGCATGACAACCTCTGCTTCGCTCTGCGAAGGGCCTATCTTTTACTTTTATGCAGGAGTCCAAATATTCTCCCCTATTCCTTTCAACTTTTCTCTTTTTGCAAGCATCATGTGGTGAGGAAAGATCTAGGCACATATATCCGGTTGGATGTGAGTGCGCCTGAGTTATTATTGTTAACATCACCCTTGAGGTGAATACGTTGGTGTCGGATTTTGGGCTCCGCAAAACCCTCAAGGTTTGAACACAGGGGCGTGTGCGAATATCCCCTGCAGCCTCGCCCTACCTAGCTCGCTACTCGATGGTTAAGACAATGAACTCGCACGATGACGAGGAAGATGGTGAACACGGTGGTTTACCCAGGTTCGGGCCGCTGCGAAGCGTAATACCCTACTCCTGCTTTGGTGGATTGCCTCTTGAGGAGGTGGGGTGGACGAACTAGTACAGTGTTGAGGAGCCTCGTGAGGGCGCTTTTGTGGTGTTCTTGGCCTTCTGCTAGTCTTGTGGTGGAGTCTTCGTCCTTCTCCTCTACGGTGCAAACTAGCCTCTATATATAGCAGTGGCCCGGGTCCTCTTCCCTTATTGCAATGGCGGGAAGGGATCCCACAATGACCAAATTTGAAGGGGGACAGGAGTACATCCGCGCCCTGTCCAAAGGTGGTCTTCGCCTGCAAAGGGGCTGCCGATGGTGCAGAGGTGTGCTTGTCGATGACATCCGTCCTGCGGGGCTCGTGGTCGTGGTCTTGTCGCACCGGAATGGAAACCTTTGGGTGGTGCTCTGGGAACCCACGTACGTCCTTGCTCCCTTTGCACCAAAGGGGAAACTGCTCCGCCTGGCATGCTGGCGCCCGCCTATCCTCCCTTGCATCATCCTTGACTCCTGAGGCCAGGTTCTGTATACAGATCTCCGCCGCTCCGGTGGGGGCCTGAGGGGGCCTTCTCCTTGCTGGTCTTGGTGACGCTTCCTTCGCGAGCTCGGGTCCTCGCGGGGCCTTGTCTTGGGTGCAATCCCGCCAGGCCGCGCCGGGCCGTACTGGCTAGTAGAATGGGCCGCGCTCCGGGCCACAGGCTGGCAGGTCTAGGTAACCCCGTTCCGAGAACGCCGACAGTAGCCCTCGGGCCCAAGGCACGCCCGAGTTGGCTTCTAGGCGAAGCCGCTGAAGGTGCCCCGAAGCGTAGCGGGCCCCGATCGCCTGTGGGCCAGGCTTGACACGTGGCAATCTCTGAGAGGCCGTCGCCTCCTCTTCTTCACACCGGCTCGGCAATTTGTCAGGTTTGTCAAATTGCTTGGCGCACGCCAGTAGCCGTCTTTGTTTCCCATCGCTCTCGCCGTCTGTTCCCCCCTCTTCTGCGGCTCTCGCCCTTTCCGTCAAATCCCTGCACGCGCGCCGCCCCGCCCCGTCGCCATGCCCCCTAAGAAGAGAGAGGGCGAGGGCTTGAGCGCTCCGACGACCACGCCGGCGCCAGAGCCTGCGCTGGGCCGGTCCTTTGTGGTGAATCTTGAGGGGTTGGAGAAGGTCCAACTGGTGGTCGCCGCCAGTTCCAACGAATCGGGGGCAACCAAGATCTGGCTGGGCTCGTGGCCTCGGAGCGAGCTCGAGACCTCCGCCATCCCCCTTCATCTCCATGCCCTTCTCTCGGGCTTGTTGCCGCCGATCTTGGGCTTCCTCTCCGCCGTGCTCTCGCATTACCGGATCCACGCGCTTCACCTCGACCCCGGCTCCCTTGTCCTCCTCTCGGCCTTCGCATTTCTGTGCGAGGCCTTCGTTGGTGTCTCTCCCTCCGTGGCCTTGTTGCGCCACTTCTTCTCCCTCGAGCTGACCTCGGGGGAACAGTGCTCTGGGTGTGTGTCCCTGAGGGCAGCAGACGCATCTGCTGCGGGGCCCCTCGATGCCGGGCTCTATCCAGAGGCTGAAGGGTTCCGGCGGCAGTGGGTGTACGTCAATGCCGCTGAGGCCGGCCCCCTATTCCAACCTCCGCTGGCCCCCGCAGTGCCGAATCCTGGGTGGACGCATGAGGAGTTTGCTGACCCGCGGCTTGCGCAGGTCCTAGCCAGGCTGGCGAGGCTGAGGAAGGCGGGCGTGACGATGGCGATGGTGGTGCGGGAGTTCACACGCCGACGAATTGCTCCCCTTCAGTGCCATTCCCGCCCGATGTGGGACTTCACGGGTCCTCTCGATTCCATGAGGATCCAGGTCCCGTCTCTTTCCCTCGGCGTGCTGCGCGAGCTGCTCCGCTGCCTGACCGGCGGTGAACCTGACGAGCTTCCCCGGGACGGCCTCCCCTTGTACAACTACAAGGACTGGGAAGCCCTCATCATGAAGATGCCGTGTTTCAATGAGCGGGGACCCCTTCCTCCAGAGGGAGCGCGTCCCCAGGGTGCCCCCTTCGCGGTGCCCTGATCCCTGGGAACCCTGAAGCCACGGCCCCTCCCGTGGCTGAGGTGGGGCGTCCTTCACCACCCGCTCCCCCGGCTCCCGCTTCGGGTCGGCCCAGGGTCGAGGGTGACACCCCGTCATTGATGGGTGCTGCCGTTTCCGCCGCTGGGTGCCAGGTGCCGGTCGTCGGTTCCTTGTCCCCCGGCCTCCGCGCCGGTCGGAAGAGGAAGGCTCCCAGGGGCGACCGCTCCCCTGCGCCATGGGCGCCGGTGAAGAGGAAGTGGATCGCCATGGATGAGTAAGCACCTGCGTCCCCTCACCCTTCCCTTTTGCGCTCCCCTTCTGAGTTCCTGTCCCGCAGACTCCCCACCAGTGAAAGAGGAGCCGGGCTGACACCGCCCACTCCGACAGCCGCCGAGCTCCTTGCGGCCTCGTCCTCCTTTAGCTGCAGGGTTCGGGGTGCCAAGGCGCCCTTACTCGAGCCTGCTCAGCCCCCAAGAGGCCTTGAGCGCGAGCCGCCTGCGATCTTCTCCGCCCGTGGCCTCCAGCTCCCTGGGGTGGGGCCATGCCCCCCGCTGGCGGCCTTCCCTGGGGGCGTGCCGCGCTGTGTCCTCGGGCCCCCTTCGCTCGGTGATGTGGGATCTTAGGTGGCGCGTCCTTCTTCTGGGGCGGTCAGGCGGGTGCCCCCAGCCCCCGGGCACTCGTCTGGGCTGGGCGGCCCCCAGCATGCCTCCTCCGTCCATCCCAGGGAAGGCGGAGACCCTGGCTGGGCCCTTGAGCTCGCAGGTGACCGGAGCGCCGTGCGGTGGGGTTTGCTCCAAACTGTGGCGGAAGCGCTAGGACGCCTGGGGGTGGAGTTCACCAACAATGATGCCCGCTTGGAGATGGAGCGCTAGCGCCTCAGGCAGGAATGGCATCGTCTCGAAGTCGCCGTGAATTTTGGCCGCCTGCAGTGCGAGCGCGCCCGTGCAAAGGCCGAGGAGTCCCTTGCCATGGCGGTGGAGGCCCGTGAGTGCGCCTTTGCTGAGGCTCAGGAAGCCGACTGCCGGCGCAGGGCTTCCGAGGAATGCCTCGAGGAGCTTCAAGCCCTCAACGCCGCCCTTGAGGGGCAGGTCCGGGCACGGAGGGCCACACTTGATGGCCCGGCAATCGAACTCCTCGCCGCTCGTGCAAGCCCCCGTGTGCCCGTAGACGCATTGGTGATGGAGGCGCTGGAGCAGAGCCTGGAGCAGGAGAGGCTGGAGGTGAGCGAGCGTCAGGTGTCGCTCGCCGAAGAATCCCTCGCTGCTCGCGAGGCGCAGGCTCAAGAGGAGGTCGACAGCAAGGTGGCAGAGGTTTGGCGCTCCCTTCTTCAGGATTATCGCGCCAAGCTGAAGCTTCGAGAGTCTCGTTTCTGCAGGTGACGCGACCAGTTGAGGGGCGAGGCGAACAACCTCAGGAGGAGGTTAGCGGCGGCGGAACGTCGTCAAGAGGCCACGACGGAGGCCCAAGCGACTACCGAGGCCGAGCTGTCCTCCCTCTTCAAGCAGGTGGAGGTAGTGACCTCCCTTGTGGAGAAGGCTTCGGACGAGGCGAGTTGGACCCGCGGCCTTCAGCACACGCACTCCAAGATGTTCCAGTCCCTCGATAGGAGGGCCCTCCATGCCTTGAGGGACGTTTGTGGCGAGAGCGTCGCGAGCCCCCTCGTTCCTGACGATGCCGGGTACTTGAGCTTGTTCTCCAGGGTCGTGGAGTGCCTTGAGAGGGGCGCGGAGAAGATCAGTGATCTTGTGGAGGAGAAGCGCCATGATTCCCTTGTGCAGGCGGCCTCGCGCGTCTCCAGCCACCTCCTTCGCTTCGACCGGCACCTCGACTTCGAGGCGGTGCTTGGTCCCGTTCCTGAGGTGACTCGCGTTGCCCTTGCCGAGTGGTTTGAGGACCATGTGGAGGACTTGATAGCGGAGCTTTCATCTGACGAAGCCGGGGGCCGTGCCGAAGCCGGGGAGCACGAGGCCGACGGTGGTGGTGATGACGAGAGCGGTGGCGACCGCATGTCCCCTTGAGTAGCCTTCTTGTTTTCCTGGCAAGGTTATGCATGTGGCCGAGTGGCAAATCTAATGTATTTTGAAAAATACCCTTGAACGTGCTCCCGAATGACGAGGTGTGTTGTGCCGCGCTTCCTTTTGCCCGAGGTTCCTGCCAATCCGATTGACACACTCACGGTAGGCTTCTGCGTCAGGGAGGTTTAGCAATGGCGCTTCCGAGGGGTCCGGATGTCCTGAGGGTTTCTTCTTTTTGTGACTGAGGCAGCCTGGTAGCCCTTTCAGCACTCTGTGTCTGTAGGCCCCAGTCCCGCACATTCCTCAACTACGAGGTGAGGCCTCGACACCCTTGATGCCGACCGGATCACCAGGACGACACCAAGGGGCGAGTGGCTATATGACCGGTAAGGCTCCAGAGGCGCGCTGCTCAGGAGCCCGCTTTGACGCTCGAGTAGCTCTACGTCGGCAGGTCCCAATCCTGCAGATTTCCCGACCACCGCAGTGTGCGTCCGGATCACCAGGACGCAGCTACAGGAGTGAGGCCTCGACACCCTTGACGTCGACCGGATCGCCAGGACGACATCAAGGGGCGAGTGGCTATTTGATCGGTAAGGCTCCTGAAGGGCGTTGCTCAGGAGCCCCCCATGACGCTCAAGCGGCTCCCCAAATTTTTGTTTCCTGCCTCGGGAGGCGCGGGCCTCCCGAGGCTCCGAGATGGCATGTTGGGCCGTGGGTGGAGCCCTCGAGAGAGTATGAAGCGGCGCTCGCCTGCTGACTCACCCGGGAGCGTCACGCGAGGATCCGAGGGCCAAGGCCTTGGCAAGGTGTGAGCACCGTGCCCCCCAACCCCCGCTCGCGGGGTGCAAAGGGGGAGAGGAGCAGGCGGGTGCTTGCCCCGAAAAAAGCGAGGCGCAAAACGAGGACTATTATCAAAAAGAGCGACTTCCCTTCCCTTCAGAAGAAAAAGCAAAAAACACCAAATTCTATTCCAAAAGGCGGCAAGTTCGAGTACAAAAGGATTCTCAAAGGTAGCAACTTCGAATACAAAAAGGAGCAAGAAACGACCGGTTCTGGCTCTTAGGGTAGTCTTCGTCTTCGTCTTCCCCCAGCGCGGAGCGTAGGGCATCCACGTTGCATGGGCATAGCCTTTGGAGGGCAGTTATGTCCGCCAGCGCGGAGCATGGGGCTTCCATATTGCGTGGGAAGCGACCCCTCCGTGTCCTCGGGGGGCCCCGGGCGTATACAGCCCACTCATTATTACGTGAGAGTGTCACGGGTTGGTCCCGGGGGTGTACAGGGAGCTCCATGCCCCGCGGACATGAAGCCCACTCACAGCCCCCAGGCTTGGCGTGGCGAAGTAGGGTTGGCCCCGGATGTGCCCTCGAGCGTAGGGGGAGCCCCTCACACTCCCCGACGGGAAGGCCCGCCTCAGGGGAAGGCCCTTGGCACCCCAGAGCCCGTACCCGGGTGCCGTCGTCGTGGTGAAGGCGCAACCTCCTTTGCCGCAGGTCGTGCCCGGTGGGGCCCCTTCGTTGCGCGCGAGGCCGGCACCCCGGGCAGTGCCCCAGCGTGCCTCGCTGGGGTGCCCGAGGTCCTCACACAGGTACTCGAGACCCTACCCCCCGGCCGGGCGAGCCGGGCCTGGGGACATGGGCGAGTACCCGAACGCCTGCTGGTGATCGAACGAAACCCGTCCGGGAGACATGGGAGTATGTTCCACCCTCCGTCCCCAGGCGTGCGTCGCGCCCCCCGGAGACATGGGCGTGTGTTCCACCCTCCGTCTCCAGGTTGGGATCATCTGGCCTGAAGACATGGGCGTGTGTTCCACCCTCCGTCTCCAGGCTGGGGCCATCTGACCCGGGGACATGGGCACGCATTCCACCCTCCGTTCCCAGGCAAGTGACCCCCGGTCCCCAAACCCAGATGCCTGCTCAAGGCAGCTCCCTACCAGCGGTTGCGCCTCGCGAAGGTGCCTACGCCGGGCATCCTCGCGAGTCCAACCCCACAAGCCACCCTCGCGAGGCTGTGCATACCAGCCTGGACGAGAGCCGCTCGCGAGGTCGCGTATGCGCCTCCTGTCGCCGAGGTAGCCGTCATTGCCTCCTTCGTCGCCCGGGCGCTCGCCAACATGGTCGTCGTAGAGTTGCTCGAGCCCCCGGGCGCCATTGTAGTCGAGCCTCTGGTCCTCCTCCCTGGTCCCGGTGGGCGTATTGAGGGCCACCTCGCGTGGTCGGCACCTCCCACCGGTCTCTGCCAGCGACTGCAGCCAGCTCCTGCATCCCCGGTGACTCGGGCCAGGCCCCCAGCGAGCGCAGGTCGTAGCGGACGTCCCGAGCACGCCCATGCAACCCAGGAGCCGAGCCAGTCGGTTGGGCGAGTTCACGGGCACAAGCCCCACCGAGATACGCCTGCGTCCCGCCGGTGGTAGTGACGTGCCTAGGGGCACGCCTGGCCCAGTCGCCGCGGCGATCGCGCGCGGCGCGTTGGCGGTGCTGCTCATGCGCGACGAGGAGCGTGACATGTCTGTGCGTCGGGTGGTGACAGACCCGGGGAGGAGGTGGCGCAGTCCGGATGCGGGGAAGGGCCTGGGCGGCAAGGGCATGCCATGTGGTTGGTGAAGGCGGCAGCCCCCAACGCTTGTTGAGGGCCCGGCCAGTGGTGATGCCCGCCGACGGGGAGGCAGAGGGACACGGGGTGCCGAGGCCCGCCGGCACCGCCCGCGCCACGCGGGCAGCTCGCCGCTCATCACGGGCTCGACGTCCTTTTGCCATGAGTGCGGCGAGCGGAGGCGAGGCGAGGCTTGCGCGTGGGCTCCGACACGGATGGCGGCGGAGAAGAGCGCGGCTTGAGGAGGACTTCGACACGCCCCCTACCTGGCGCGCCAAATGTTGGATTTCGGGCTCCGCAAAACCCTCAAGGTTCGAACACAGGGGCGTGTGCGAAGATCCCCTGCAGCCTCGCCCTACCTAGCACGCTACTCGATGGTTAAGACGATGAACTCGCACGATGACGAGGAAGATGATGAACACGGTGGTTTACCCAGGTTTGGGCTGCTGCGAAGCGTAATACCCTACTCCTGCTTTGGTGGATTGCCTCTCGAGGAGGTGGGGTGGACGAACTAGTACAGTGTTGAGGAGCCTCGTGAGGGCGCTTTTGTGGTGTTCTTGGCCTTCTGCTAGTCTTGTGGTGGAGTCTTCGTCCTTCTCCTCTACGGTGCAACCTAGCCTCTATATATAGCAATGGTCCGGGTCCTCTTCCCTTATCGCAATGGCGGGAATGGATCCCACAACGGCCAAATTTGAAGGGGGACAGGAGTACATCCCCGCCCTGTCCTAAGGTGGTCTTCGCTTGCAAAGGGGCTGCCGATGGTGCAGAGGTGGGCTCGGCGATGACATCCGTCCTGCGGGGCTCGTGGTCGTGGTCTTGTTGCACTGGAATGGAAACCTTTGGGTGGTGCATTGGGAACCCGCGTACGTCCTTGCTCCCTTTGCACCAAAGGGGAAACTGCTTCGCCTAGCACGCTGGCGCCCGCCTATCCTCCCTTGCGTCATCCTTGACTCCCTAGGTCGGGTTCTGCATAGAGATCTCCGCCGCTCCGGTGGGGGCCTGAGGGGGCCTTCTCCTTGCTGGTCTTGGTGCCGCTTCCCTAGCGAGCTCGGGTCCTCACGGGGCCTTGTCTTGGGTGCAATCCCGCCAGGCCGCGCTGGGCCGTACTGGCCGGCATACTGGGCCGCGCTCCGGGCCACAGGGTGGCAGGTCTGGTTACCCCCGTTCCCAGAACGCCGACAGTTGGGAGGCGAAACTATAAGCCCCTGCCTTTCTATGTGTCCGGTTGAAACTTTTTGCTCATGGGTATGCTCTGAGTGTTAGCAATCATAGAACACTAAATGATGGTTGAGTATGTGGACTTGCCAAAAGGCTCCGACATGAGACCCTTCCTAAAAATATGATGAATTGTAGTTGCAAAGTTGACTGAGAACATAGTTTGTTGGTTTTCAATAAGGTTTATGCTTTATACTTCTATGTTGTGATGAATTATTACTTGTTCATGAGAAGTTATATAATGAAGTTATATGAATAAGTTTTATGTTAGAGTTTGTTGCTGTTATGATAATAAGCATGATGCTACTATGTCCGTATTTTATTTTTATCGACACCTCTCTCTCCAACCATGGGGACATGCTTTTCAATATCGACTTTCGCTTGAGGACAAGCGAGGTCTAAGCTTGGGGGATTTGATACGTCCATTTTGCATCTTGATTTCCTACTATTATTTATAATGTTTTGATGAATAATAATGCTTTAGGGAGTGATTCTATTGCCTTTTCTCTCATAATATGCAAGGTTTACACAAAAAGGGAGAATACAGGTAGCTGGAATTCTGGACCTAAAAAAGCACATTAGAGATACCTATTTTGCACATCTCCAAATAAGCTGAAACTTGAGAATTATTTTGGAATATATAAAAAATACTGGAGCAAATAACTGCAAGAGCAGGCCACCCTGGTGAGCACAAGACACCAGGGCGCGCCAGGCCCCCCAGGCGCGCCCTGGTGGGTTGTGCCCAGCACGGCCCACCTCCGGTGCCCATCTTTTGGTATATAAGGTTTTTTGACCTAGAAAAAATAAGGAGAGGACTTTCGGGACGGAACGCCGCCGTCTCGAGGCGGAACTTGGGCAGGAGCACTTTTGCCCTCCGGCGGAGCGATTCCGCCGGGGGAACTTCCCTCCTGGAGGGGGAAATCGAAGCCATCGCCATCACCAACACCCCTCTCATATTTGGGAGGCCAACCTTTATCATCATCTTCAACAACACCATCTCCTATGAAACCCTAGTTCATCTCTTGTGTTCAATCTTTGTACCGGAACCTCAGATTGGTACATGTGGGTGACTAGTAGTGTTGATTACATCTTGTAGTTGATTACTATATGGTTTATTTGGTGGAAGATCATATGTTCAGATCTATTATTCTATTCAATACCTCTCTGATCTTGAGCATGAATATTATTTGTGATTAGTTACCTTTGTTCTTGAGGTCACGGGTGAAGTCATGTTGCAAGTAATCATGTGAATTTGATATGTGTTCGATAGTTTGATGATATGTATGTTGTGATTCCCTTAGTGGTGTCATGTGACCGTTGACTACATGACACTTCACCATCCTTGGGCCTAAGGGAATGCATTGTGGAGTAGTTATTAGATGATGGGTTGCTAGAGTGACAGAAGCTTAAACCCTAGTTTATGCGCTACTTCGTAAGGGGCTGATTTGGATCCAAACGTTTAAGGCTATGGTTAGATTTTATCTTAATACTTTTCTCGTAGTAGCGGATGCTTGCAAGGGGGTTAATTATAAGTGGGTGGTTTTTCAAGTAAGAACAGAACCCAAGCACCGGTCCACCCACATATCAAATTATCAAAGTAGCGAACGCAAATCAAACCAACATGATAAAAGTGACTAGATGAAATTCCCGTGTGCCCTCAAGAACACTTTGCATATTATAAGAGATTGTTCTGGCCTGTCCTTTGCCACAAAAGGATTGGGCTAACTTGCTGCACTTTATTTACCGTTATCGTTACTTGCTTGTTACCAATTATCTTGCTATCAAACTACCTATCACCTACAATTTCAGTGCTTGCAGAAATTACCTTGCTGAAAACCTCTTGTCATTTCCTTCTGCTCCTCGTTGGGTTCGACACTCTTACTTATCAAAAGGACTACGATTGATCCCCTATACTTGTGGGTCATCAAGCGGTTCTATGAGTAGATACATGTTGCAATTTAGATTATATGTGGATGTGAGGGTTTGATGTTCTTGCTATACTTCCCTCGAGTGATGCTTCGGTTCAGTTCATTGAGGACATGATGTAGCTTGGTACAAAGTTCTGACACTCGATCGACTCTAGCTGTCGACGATCTTCTAATAGTTCTTTGGGCTTCACCATATGTCAAGAATAGTTAACCCTCGCAAACATGAGAGGGTGATGAAGATGTTCGATATTCTAGTGGGTCACGCATAATGACAATTAAGATTTTTAATTAAGTCTCTTCCCTCAAACACCCCAAAACTTAATCTTGCAACAAGGATTATCGCCTTAATGGTGGACATACATAGCTAGTGTTATCTGGAAATCCTAGAGACCACGTAATCAAAATTTACCAAACCAATTAGAGGACGTCTAACTTGGTTTTACAGGATTGCATGTGATGTGGTATTGCCTTTGTCATGATAATTTGCTTATGCATGAGATGGTTATATGTTGTAACGTTAAATGACTTCTTCACAGTACGGCATGATGGCTGGAGCCAAAGGATTGTCACTTTAATGACCTTCATGTCAAACTCTTTATTTTTTTATCGACAGACATGACGGTCGTGCTATGGAGGACCCCGGAGCAAGGTGGCTCACACGACATAGGAGATCATGGCATTGGATGAAGAATCATCCTTGGTGTCTAGCGCTATACCATATAACGCTATTATGAATTGCCTGAGATGTTTATCCCTTTGTTGTTTGTACCCTTGATTGCATAGTAGTCAATTATTAAGGTGATCTCGCACTGACAATATAAAGTTAAAAGGTGCTCTTCCCAGTGTTCCAACCGTCAAAAACTGGTAACTCTCCAGAGTGTGTCATGTCTACATGAGTACAAACGGATTGTGAGGTGTAAGGTGGGTGAGGTCAAACCGAGCAACAAGATAAACATTTGGTTGTCCTGAAGTTCTAGCAGAATCAGTCTTAGCTCGGAGCACGAATCATCGAAAGATGAACAATAGTCATGTGGATATATGATCAGCAAAAGATTGCCTACCGGTTGAGTTCATTTCATCATTGATGTCCACATCAATGGTTGTGAATAAGATTAGGGTCTTGAATCACTTAAAATCAATTATGAGAGATATTGATTTGAGTGGAGCACTATTCTGTATTAATTAAGTTTAATCACTAGCGATATTAATTATGAACAATGTCTACGCGTAGTTCGCATTATAGTTGTAGAATATTGGCTCACGGTTCCACCTTTGTTGTGTTTACGATTGGTAAACATAATGAGACGATTGTCCTCGAACAAGTGCCAAGAAAGATTGTTTTTATTGCATGCTTACAGTAGATAACAACAATTGATAACAAAAATTAAAACTAATGATAAAACAATCAAGGAAAACATAAAGAAAACACAAAGCAAAACAAAAAGAAATCTACAAAACTAATGGAAAAGCTTTATCATTGCATCTACAAACTAACAAATAGTTTTGTGCCTCAAATAAAATCTTAACAGAAAGAAAACTAAAGTTCTACTAAAAAAGTAGAAAGGATTTTACTAGCCCTCTGGATAGATATAACCTAAAGAAATCAGCAGGAAAAATAATTACTCAAAAACCATTTTTCAAACAAAAGATATGCCCCAAATAGTGTTTAATACAAATATGTTTGAACTCATAATTTAAAAGGTTCAAAAAAAAATTCGCTCGTGTCCCTAGATAGATGGGATTTTTTTGAATCCGTAGCAAAAAGAATAACTAAAAATAGAGTTGTAAAACTAAAGATACAAAAAAACAAAATCGCATCCAAAACGGAAAACGAGATTTTATTGAAAACGTTCTTTTGCGGCCGGGTGACACGTGGCGCGCTACTGTTGGCTCGAAGGTGTTAGCTGCGGGTCGAAGAAGTGGACGGTCGCTATTTAACTGTTTCGGTGCTAGCGGCTTACAACTAGAGGTTGATTGGATTTAAACCGGAGTAACCGAACAAAACCGATCTAATAAAAAAACCTAACGTTTCGATCGCTACAGAGAGCGAACGCCGGGTGGCGGCACTTACAGAGAGGTCGAGTGCCATGGGCAGAGAAGAAGAGGTCGGTGGGGCGGCGGCTCCTGTGATCTTGGTCGAAGGCGGCGATGTCTAGGAGGTGTGTGAGGTCGTGGGCATCCGGTTTTCGTTGATGGTGAGGTGAGGTGGGGTCGAAGTTGAGCATGGCGTCTCCGTGAACTCCGTGCTTCGGCGGGACAAGAGAGGTTCGCATCTGTAGGCAGAGAGGAACGATGATTTCATGTCCACGAGATAGATGGCCAAGAGAGGAGCCTACTGGCAGAAAGAGAGAGGTCGAGGAGGTCTTACGGTGTCGGAAACATGTGCGAACTATCTCGGGCATGGCCAAATCCAAACGGCGACTACGGGTGACGTGGGTGGTCTTGGGCATTGAGGTTTGGGGGAATCGGCCAAGGGTTTCAATGGGTATTTATAGGACAAGGTCTTGGAGCAAGGGTCGGCTCCGATGATCGAATCCCGAAGATCGCGGACTCGGGTGGCATGGCGAAAAAATCTCTCTGTTTCCTTCCTTGAGGAAGAAGAAGACCGGTCGGGGTCCATGTGCCCGGGAGAGAGAGGGGGTACGAGAGAGAGAATAAAATTCGGGACGAGAGAGAGATCGCGTGGGGGTGGGGGTTCGTTGCCATTTTTTTACTGCAGCCGGCGGTGGCTAGGAGGACTGCTGGCTCCTGGCCTCGCTAGGGAAGCTTCCCTCGTGCACACGTGGGGCGCTCGGCGCTGGCGGGCTGGCAGCGCAGGTTGGCTGGGCCGGCCTGGCCTGGCCAGCGGGCGTTGCCCTTTGTGTTTTTTTAACAATAACAAAACAGAGAAAAAGTATATTAAATAGAAGAATCAAATATTGGGTGTTATATATCAACATGTTCAGAAAAATAAATACTAAAACGTGGACATTTTTAGAGGCAAAATAAATACTTCGTGATTTTTTTTTTTGAAATTCCAAAAAAATGAATTTTGACTTTCAAATAAATTAGCACTATTTTCTTCTGACTTTTGGGGTGTCATGTTACCTCCTCTCATACCTTTTGATCAAGGTATTCTTTCAGGGATTTGTGAATATAAAGCAACTACCAATTTGAATTGAAGTCAAATTCAACTAAAAATCAAATGCCACACTCCAAATCAATAAATATGCATAGATGCTTAGGTATAATTTTCAAACATTCCAAATTAAAAATTTGGGATGTTACAAACCTACCCACCTTAAGATGAATCTCGCCCTCGAGATTCGGGTTGTATAGAAAATAGGTGCGGGTGGTCTCGACGAAGGTCTTCCTCTCGTTCCCAGGTGGCTTCTTCCTCGGTGTGGTGACTCCACAGAACTTTGCAAAACTTGGTGATCTTGTTGCGGGTAACTCTGTTGGCCGTATCAAGAATTCTGATGGGCTTCTCCTCATAAGTCAGACCACTGTCAAGTTGTATGGCCTCTTGGGGCACTATGTCTCTCAAAGGAATATCAGCCATCTCAGCATGGCATTTCTTCAGCTGGGAAAAATGGAAGACATCGTGAACCCCGGACAATCCTTTTGGCAATTCCAGCTTGTATGCAACTTGACCTCTATGCTCAAGAATTTTGTAGGCGCCTATGAATCTGGGGGCTAACTTTCCTTTAACACCAAACCTCCTGATTCCTCGAAGTAGAGACAAGTGGAGATATGCTTGGTCTCCCACTTCATATGTTACTTCCTTGCGTTTACTATCAACATAACTTTTCTATCTAGACTGGGCTATCTTGAGTCTATCACGGATTAGCTTGACCTTCTCTTTGGAATCTACCATATCTATAGCGACCCGACGTGAATCGGTCAAGTCTTTGGTGTTTCCATACCATCCCAAGATCAATGGTGTTCTGCACATCCTTCCATATAGAGCTTCGAAAGGGGCCATCTTCAGACTAGTGTGATAGCTATTGTTGTATGAGAAATCTGCGTAAGTCAAGTTATCATCCCAGCTAGACCCATAGTCTAGCGCACAAGATCTCAACATGTCCTCCTGAATCTGGTTGACTCTCTCGGTCTGTCCATGTGTCTGCGGATGAGAAGTTGTACTGAACTCCAGCCTCGTACCCAAAGTTTCATGTAACTGGTGCCAAAACTTTGAGGTAAATTGTGTTCCTCTATCTGATATGATACTCCTCAGAACTCCACGCAGACATACGATCCTGGTAATATATATCTTGGCTAACTTAGCCCTGGTATATGTGGTATTCACGGCAATGAAGTGAGCTACCTTGGTCAAGCGATCAACCACTACCTAGATGGAATCATAACCTGAACAAGTCCTGGGTAATCTTGTGATAAAGTCCATTCTACGATTTTCCCATTTCCACTCGGGTATTGGGAAAGGTTGAAGTAACCCATCTGGCTTCTTATGTTCACCCTTTACTCGCTAACAAACATCGCATACTGCTACATGCTTGGCAATATCCTTCTTCATGCCTGTCCACCAGAAACTTTCCTTTATGTCCAGATACATCTTGGTGTTGCCTGGTTGTATCGAGTATGGTGAATCGTGCGCCTCCTGAAGTATTAACTTCCTGAGCTCTGGATCATTGGCCAAATAGATACGATCCTCAAACCATATAGTTTCGTGTTCATCCTCACGAAAACCTTTAGCGTTTCATTCCTTCATTCTCTCCTTTATCTTAGTTTTTTCCTTGTCAGCCTTCTGGGCTTCATGGATTCTTCCGGTCAAGGTGGACTGAATCTCCAGTGTGGCAACATATCATCGTGGAACTATCTCCAATTTGAGCGCTCTGGGATCATCAGCTAACTCCTAGGGTAATCCTCCCGCTACAAGCGTGTTCACATAGCTCTTACGACTCAAAGCATCTGCTACAACATTTGCCTTCCCTGGATGATAATGCAATCTCATGTCATAATCATTGATAAAATCTAGCCATCTCCTCTATCTGAGGTTCAACTCCTTCTGCGTGAAAATATACTTCAAGCTCTTATGATCCGTGTAAATGTCTCGGCTGTGTCGGATTTCGGGCTCCGCAAAACCCAAGGAGGTTCTAACACAGGGGCGTGTGCGAAGATCTCCGCCAGCTTCGATTCCAAGCTCATGGCTCGATGAACTCGCTCGATGGCGAGGAAGAAGAGATTAGCACACGAGGATATACCCAGGTTCGGGATGCTGCGAAGCGTAAAACCCTACTTCTGCTTTTGGTGGATTGCCTCACGAGGATGTTTGTGGATGAACTAGTACAATGGAGAGTTGCCTCGCGAGGGCGCTCTGGTGGTGTTTGATCCGCGCCCCCCTCCATGGGGTGGCCTAGCCCTATTTATAGCGTCCCGGGTCCTCTTCCCTTGTCACAATGGCGGGAAGGGATCCCACAATGGCCAAATTCGAAACGGGACAAGGAGTACATCTTATCCTGACGAAAGGTAGTCTTCACCTGCAAAGTAGCCGGTGGTGATGCAGAGGTGGGCTCGGCGATGATGTCCGTCCCGCGGAACTCGTGGTCTTGGTCTCGTTGCACCGGAATGGAAACCTTTGGGGGTGCTTTGGGAGCCTGCGTGCGCCCCTGCCTCCTTTGCACCAAAGAGGAAACTGTCTCCTCTAGCGCGCTGATGCCCGGCTGGCCCGACTTGCGTCACCCGTGACCTCCCGAGGCCGAGCATTGCATAGAGATCTCCGCCACTCAGGAGGGGGCCTAGGGAGACCTCTTCCCTCTGAGGGTCTTGGCGCCGTCTCCCTCGCGAGTGCTGGGCTCTCGCGAGGGCCATGTCTTGAGTGAGGCCGCGCTGGGCCGTGCTTGGCTGTCGAAGTGGGCCACGCCCTGGGCCGCAGGCTGGCAGGTCTGGGTACCCCCATTCCCAGAACACCGACAGCAGCCCCTGGGCCCAAGGCGCGCTTGGGTTGGCTTCGAGGCGAAGCCGAAGAAGCCATCCCGAGCGCCACGGGGCCCAATTGCCTGCGGGCCCAACCTGGCGTGTGGCGCACAATGAGATGTGGGCGTCTCAGCTCCCCTGAGATATCGGGAACCGCCCCGAGTCAAGCTGATGCGAAGCCTGCGCGCCGCGCCGGTCATCATTGCCCTTCCTTGAATGCTGCTGTCTCCTTGCGTCCTCCCCCCCTCGGGCCACACGGATGTGACCCGACGGGGGCAGATCAAGCGACATGAGGCAGGGTAGTACGCCGACCGAGTCTGGCACGCGGCGCCCAAGGAGTGCACGGCACGTCCACTCCCCACGACTCCCCATGGGCAGCGGTTGCACCTATAAACCCACCCCGGGGGGGTCTTGCCATCCTGACGCGCCCTCTCGCTTCCCATCCTTCCAAGTTATCTTCCTCATCCTCCTCTCTCCATTTGTTCCTCCATGGCGTCCGGGGGGAGTGCAGCGGGAACGGGGAAGCGCACGGGGTCTCTGGCTCTACCGTCGGCCTCTGGAGGCAGCGGTGGGGGGCCTTCAAGGCCGGCTCACGCCCGCCGGCGCTGGGCCATCGTCGATGAGTAAGCGTTCCGTCACCCGTTCCCTTCTCTTGTAATCGTACCCGACACGCCGGACCTGATTGCCCCCTTCTCCCAGGGCGCCCGCGCCCAAGAGGCGCAGGCTCGACGAGCTCCAGGAGGAAGCGGACGCGCTGAGGGCCCAGCTGGCGGATGCCGAGGCCGCCCTCTAGGCCGCTCTCAGGGTCGAGACGGAGGCCGAGGCCGAGCTGGTGTCCCTCTAGACCCAGATCAAGGGGGCTACTGACGCCGTGCAGGCCGCCCAGGACGAGGCGGCGCACGCGAAGATGCTGGAGGCGCAGCGCGCCAAGCAGTACCTGGAGATCGCCCACCGCGCGGTTGGTGCGGTGAGCCGGTTCGTCGGGGAAGCCCCCGCGCTGCCGTGCGCCCACGGCGACGGGGGCTACCTCAACTTTTTCGGCAAGGTGGTGGAGGCGCTGGAGACCGGCGTCTCCCGGGTGGACGAGGACAACGCGTCCAGCGCGCGTGACCTCCTGGACATCACGCTGACGCACGTCTTCTCCAACCTGCGCCGCCACATCCCGGAGCTTGATATTCCCCGCGTCATGGAGCCGGTGCCTGAGGAGCTCCAGAGGCCCCTCCGGGACGAGGTGCGCCCGCACGTGGAGTCCCTGGTGGAACGGTTCGTCCAAGCGCCTTCCTCCGACGAGGGTGACGACTCCGGCGCTGTGGCGGGCGATGATCTGGATGGCGACAACGGCTCCTCCGCCTAGGCTTCCCCTATTTTCCTTCTCTGGTCCCTGTCATGTCAAGAGACACGCGGCCCCTAGGGGCGTTAAAACTTTTGTGCTTTACCTTCGTTTTCTTCGCTCTTCTTTTAAGCTACCGGTTGCTTGTTTTTGTGTGACGCGCCCTCGTCTCCCGTGCAGAGTTTTGCGTCTTCGTCGGTGCGGCACCGCGCGCTCCCTCGCACCTTCCCCCGTGCTGTTGTGCTGCTGCTCCACGCCCGGCGCTCTTCTTGAGGTCCGCTGAGGTGTCACGCTACGCCGAGCGATGACGGCCGGTTAGGGCCTCGTGAGACGGACCCTCCTAAGGTGGAGCGCGCCGTCCCTAGACCGGGGCTTTCGACGACGCCGAGAGAGGCCGGATTCCTTCCTTCGCGCCACCCTCCCTTGTATTTGGAGCAACAAGTGGCTTGACTAGGACGCGTAGTAAACCGTAGCGCCTGGATTCTTACGTCTGCGTTCCTGTCTCATGCCCAACACTCAGGTTATCATCAGATCATAAAATTGGTGCTCCTTACGGTCGGGGTACTTAGCTTGGCAGGCCGTGGCGGGTCCGTGTGCTGTATGGTGCAACCGCGGCGTCTAGGGAGCTCGAGGATCTCGCCAAGGAGGGCTTCTTCCTTGCGAGCGGAATGGTTTGGGAGCGTTTCATCACCCTACGTTGGCGGGGCCCAATACCGTTCATGCCCCGACCACCGTTGGGTCGCCCGGATCATCAGGACGAGACCAAGGGGAGGGGCCTCGACTGCCATTGGGGGCGTCCGGATCACCAGGAAGAGACCAAGGGGCGAGACCCACGCAATCAGTGAAGCTCCTGAGGCTCGATGCTCAGGAGCCCCCCTTAACGCTCAAGTGGTGCTCTACATCGGTGGGGCCCAATCTCACGCGTACCTCGACCGCCGTTGGGGCGTCCAGATCACCAGGACGACACCAAGGGGCGAGGAGCTATGTGATCAGTGAGGATCCTGAGGCGCGCTGCTCAGGAGTCCCCCTTGACGCTCAAGCGGCCCCCATACCTTCGGCCGGTTCCTGCCCCGGGAGGTGCCTGAACCTCCCGAGGCTCTGTGTTGCCGCGTCGGGCCATAGCCGGAGCCCCCGAGCGAGGGTCGACCATGAAAAGATGGATGCTTCTGAGGCAACAGGCCCTTGCCGGTCTGCCCAAAGGCGCCATGCGAGGGCCAAGGTGCCAGGGCCTTCGCAAGGTGTCGATTCAGAAAACGAGACTTCAAGACCAGAAAAAGGGTTTGCAAAGAGAGAGAAAAAATTCTCTTTCCCCTTTTTAAACAGAGTTACGAAACCTTCAAGTTTCACTTCAAAATGTGGCAATTCGAATACAAAAAAGGAAGCAAGTGTCGTGGGAACGTGCCTGACAGTAGATGGTAGGGGTACGAAAGGAGAGGGCAGAGTCCTAGCTACGGCGAGGGTGTACACACAGATGTATGAGTTCAGGCCTCACTCGGAAGTGATAACAGCCCTACGTCTCAGGTGCTCCGGGGAGCTTACTCTGTCAAGTGATACGTGCGTTGTGTTTACAAAGGATTGCGAACCCCCGTGCCAGTGGAGAGGGGTAGCTTATATAGAGTGCGCTGCCCCTCATAAACGTCTGGCATTTAGGGGTTGGATTGTAGGTAATAAAGGGGGGGACGTTACTGGTAACGTATACAATAAATGCCAGTTAAGGCGGCGAGCGTAACGCCTGCCCGTTGGCCTCCCTGGGGAGACTCTTGGTCTTCTGCGGTCGAGTGATTGGCGGCCCCTCCGAGTGAGAGCTGACCGTCGAGTGGAGGGGGAGTATTCCGAGTGACTCATACGCCATGGCTAGTTCAGTCGGAATCTCTCTCGTAGTCTTGTAGTCCTCCAATGTGGTGTCCTTAGGTGGGGTATGTAGGACGGGCCTAGCACCCTACCCTAAGTACATATCCTCGTCATTAGCCCCCGAATGGATCAGGGCTCGAGTGGAGAAGGTGCAGTGCAGGTTCTGTCGAACTCAGCGTTCTGAATGAGCTTCGAGATCTTTCCGATACCTGTGACGACTGGGCCTTCCAACGTCTGCCTTGATCTATTCAGCTTGTCATTTCTTCCGAGTGAATTTAGATGCAGGTTCGAGTCCGAATGGTCAACGGGATCTTCAGATGTGACAGGACGCTCTGTCCGGCCCGGATTTCGCGGGATTCGAAATTTTGGGGAACGCGCGCCGAGCAGGGATCACGCAACCGACGGGGAAGCGGCTCCTTGATCCTCGCGCCACCTTTATCGTCACATATCGCGGCTCCTCCATTAATGGGATACACAGGGATTTGGCGGGCCCACGAGTCAGTGACTCGGGTCGTCGGACATAAAAAACGAGAGGGGAGGGTAATTTGCGACAGTGCGCTCATTTTCCCCTCGTCTCCTCCGCTTCTTCTGCTCCGCCGCCGCGCTGCTCAGATCGAATCCGCTCGCCGCTGCGACAATGGCGCCCAAGAAGACGACGAAGGGGAAGAAGCCCTCGAGCGCCCGGGCCGCAGCGCCACCCGGATGGATGCAGGGCGATTTCCTGCCGTCAACCGTGACGGCGTTGGACATGGAGAAGCTCGTCGCTGACGGCCTGGTTGCGGCCGGGTCGTGGAGGTTGCCGGGGACGGAAGCGGAGCCAGAGCCGCGCGAGGGCGAGCGGGTCCTCATGACCACCCATTTGGAGAGAGGTTTTGCTCTGCCCCCGCATCCCTTCTTCCGCTGTTTTCTGAATTTCTTCGGGGCTCAGTTGCATCATTTTCCTCCCAACGCAATTGCGTATCTCGCTGCGTTCGTGACGATGTGTGAGTGTTTCTTGGGTTGTCCCGCCCACTGGTGTCTGTTCAAGCACATCTTTACCATCCGTTCTCAGTCGGTAAAGAAGGCCCACGCTAGTGATAATAGGACCAACGTCATCCAGCTATGCGGGGGTTTGGGTCTTCAGAAGAGGACGGGGAGTGCATTCCCAGCGCTCACCCTTCCGGAGTCGGTGCGGGGCTGGCAGTCGACCTGGTTCTACTGCCACGACGTCGCGTCCCCAAACATGTCGACCGGCCTTCCTCCCTTCACGCTGGATCGACCGACTGCGCCCCCATCTCTGACCGTGGCCGAGGAAGAGAAGGCCAATGTGGGGATCTTGATGAACAGTGTTGTGAATCTGATTCGTGATGGAGTGACCGGCTTGGATCTGTTGGAGGTGTTCCTGGGTCGACGGATCCAGCCGCTCCAGGTGCGGGACCATCCGATGTGGCATTACTCAAGAGTCGACGATACCACTCGTACCCACCCGGAAGATGTCTCAGAGGAAACCATCACGCTATGGCTACGTGGCATCACTGGTGCGCGAGACAACCCCCGGGGTTCCAAAAGAGTATTGCCTTTCTCAGCTGCGAACCCGCCGAATGTGGTGAGTCATGTCATTGTCGATTGCTTTTGTATCTTGTCGAGTGAATATGTCTTCAGCTGACTGACTTGAATCTTTGCAGGAGCTCACGAACATGTATTCACCCGTGCCGAATGGCGGTCAGAACCATGAAGGAGCGGGGAGCGAGAGCGACAGTGACAGCATCAGCTACGCCGAGGACAGCGAAGGCAACGGTGACGACTCATCGGGGAGCGATGAAGTTGAAGTCGTGTCTCCTCCGCGTACTGAAGGGCGTTCCAAGCAGCGTCACGACCCAACACTCGACCGGGGTCGGGCCGGGGGGTCGACCACCAGGAGCTCCAAGCGCAGTCGGACGTCGACGCCAGAGCCGATTGAAAAGGTTGCCAAGCAGCCCAAGGTCACCACCACCAAGCCCCGGAAGGCTCTCCCCAGAATCAAGGTTGACGTGCCGATTGCTTCAACGTAAGTATCCTTGCTCTTCGCTTAACTTGTCGCTGAACTTCATATTTTTGCTGACTGAGTGGATCTTGATCGTCAGGGCCGCTACCTCGGTGACATCGCCGGGGCGAGGAGAGGAAAGGGGGAGAAGGACACGCCGGACGCAGCTACTTCTCGCCAAGGTATGGCATATTGCCATTTGACATTCTTCTCAAACCATTCGACAGTCATGTGATATGTCGACTGGTGACATGCAGAGCCAATGGATACCGACCCCGCAGCCCCGTCTCCGACTGAACCGATTACAGCACCGACCCAGATGGCCATGGAGCTCGCCAGTCCGCCACAAGCGCCTGTCTCCCAAGCGCCAGCCTCGCAAGCGCCAGTCCTTCCGACTACATTGCCGCTCCCTTCACAGACCATCTTCTCTCTGCACCGTGTTCCAGAAGATCAGACTGGAGCTGCTAAGGAAGCGATCATGCAGGCCGAACATATGATGCGGCGTACGAAGGAGGCGTACGAGGCCAGCAAGCTGGCTTATGACGCTAGCTCAGCGCTTCGGGCGAACGTCCAAGTAAGTGCACTTGTAAGTGCGCTTTTTGATTGTGTCGCTTTCCGTCTACCATGACTAGACTTCTGCACCCGCTGGGAGTTTTCTGTCTGTCGACTGGTAATCGCTTGTCACGCACTCGGCTAGGGCTGACCTGGTCGAGTGGACAATCTTTTTTTTTGTTCGGCCGTCACTCGGATCGGGCGGACCGTTCCGAGTGGATACCGTTCCGGTGGGGGCACGCTGAGTGCACCCACTGGGTGTAGTCCCCGAGACTGCCGTCGACTGCGGGCAGTCGGCGGGAGTCTTAGAACATTTGCCTTGTTTTTTTTATGCTTGGCCGTCACTCGGATCGGGCGGACCGTTCCGAGTGGATACCGTTCCAGTGGGGGCACGCTGAGTGCACCCACTGGGTGTAGTCCCCGAGACTGCCGTCGACTACGGGCAGTCGGCGGGAGTCTTAGAACTTGGACTCGAAGCCCATATTTCTGTCCACTGAATTGTTTTTGTCGTTGATCTCAGAAGGCCTGCGAGCTCGGTACTCGATACACTGACTTGGAGAAGGAGAAGACTCAGCTTCAGCTCGACTTGGAACTGGCGAGGAGAGACCTGGAGCGTGCGCAAGCTGATCTGAAGGCTTCAGGAGGTAAACTTTGTTGCTCGAGTACTTCATTATTTGTTTCTTCTATCTTTGAACCGAGTGACTCCACTCGAGCAGACGTGCGTGCTGAAAACCGTCGACTCCGAGCGCGACTCAACAATGCTATTTCTTTAGATATCATGAAGAAGGCGCTGGAGGACAAAGACAAATCACTCACCGATGCTCAGAAGACGGCGAGGGAGAAGACTGAAGCTGCCGAGAAGAAGCTCGCCGCGGCCAGCAAGCTTGAGGAAGAGAACACAAAGCTGAAGCAGGAGCGAGCTGACTGGAGCAAAAGGCTTGACCATGCAACCAAGAGAGCAAAGGGCTTGGAGACCTATCTGGGGGATTACGCCCAGAAGATGTATGTTTTGCTTGAAGGTAATTTTCTCCAGTCGAGTGAATTCCGTTAATCCCAACTTCATCCAGTCGAGTGAATTCCGTTGATTTTCAGGGAACAGCATCATGACTAATTCTTTCCATCTTCTTCATGTAGAATTCTGCAAGGACTTCGAGAAGGGGATCGAGGCGGTCGAGCCCAATCTGGACCCTTCCAAGTCACCTGTCGGAGATGCTGTGGCTATGAACATGTTCCGGCTTGAAGCTCGAGTCGCAGGCGTCCGGGAGTACGTCGCTCGACTGCGAGGTGCAATGGAGAAGGTTGACAAGGAGCTGTGGCCGGAAGACTCACTTCAGGCTGACCTCGAGTCAATGATGACTCGGCTTGACGAGCTCCCTGGTCGAGTGCAGGCATGGAAGAAATCTGCTGCACGCTGCAGAGCTGACATAGCGCTCTCACTCGTCAGGGTCCATTGCAAGGAGGTCAAGGAGGACAAACTGAAAGCACTTCAGGTGGCCAACACAAAGAAGCTCCAGTTCCAGGACTTCATGGAGACCTTCATCGAAGCGGCCACTCGGATCGCTGACGGGATCGACCTGGACACCTTCGTCGAGCCTGCAAGTCCCACTGGAGCTTGAAAAAACTTTGCTGGTGATCAAAAACTTTAATTTGCCTCGGTATGCCGAGTGGTGGTGTATCGTTAAAACTTCTTTCGAGTCTTGGGCCTGAGTACTTTCGTCATTTGCATGGGCAACTTTTATCCATGCTGAATACTCTGGATTTATCTGAATTTGCTTTTCAGTCCTTTGCTTGATTTCCTCTCGAGTAGATTAGGTCTTGTCGAGTGGTTTCTGGTCCAGTGGGGGCACGCGGAGTGCACCCACTGGGTGTAGTCCCCGAGACCGCTGTTGAGTGGCGGCGACATCGGCAGGGGTCTTAAATTTGTTTGATTGATTTCGGATTTGGCGAGGACTGACTCGCAGCTAAGCCCCCCGAGTGAGAGGACCACTCGTCATTCGGGAGTGAGTATCAGAACTTAGGCGAAAACTGGTTCGCAGATAGCCTCCGAGTGAGAGGATTGCTCGTCACTCGGAGTAGTTTATAACTTAGGTGATGCGGAATGACGGCTAAGCCCCCGAGTGTGAGGATCGCTCATCACTCAGAGTAGCGTTTTAACTTGCGCGAAGCGGATTCGCAACCAAGCCCCCCGAGTGAGAAGATCGCTCATCACTCGGAGTAGCATTTTAACTTGGGCGAAGCGGATTCGCAGCCAAGCCCCTGAGTGAGAGGATCGCTCGTCACTCGGAGTATGTTTATAACTTAGGCGAAGCGGATTCGCAGCCAAGCCGCCGAGTGTGAGGATCGCTCATCACTCGGAGTAGAGTTTTAACTTGGGCGAAGCGGATTCGCAGCCAAGGCCCCGAGTGAGAGGATCGCTCATCATTCGGAGTAACGTTTTAACTTGGGCGAAGCGGATTCGCAGCCAAGCCCCCGAGTGAGAGGATCGCTCGTCACTCGGAGTACGATTTAACTTGGGCGAAGCGGATTCGCAGCCAAGCCCCCGAGTGAGAGGATCGCTCGTCACTCGGAGTACGATTTAACTTGGGCGAAGCGGATTCGCAGCCAAGCCCCCGAGTGCGAGGATCGCTCGTCACTCGGAGTACGATTTAACTTGGGCGAAGCGGATTCGCAGCCAAGCCCCCGAGTGAGAGGATCGCTCGTCACTCCGAGTAGCGTTTTAACTTGGGCGAAGCGGATTCGCAGCCAAGCTCTCGAGTGAATGCGATGCTATTCACCCGACGAGGTTCTGAACTTAGGCGACATGGAGTCGCAGCTAAGCCCCCGAGTGTGAGGATCGCCCATCACTCGGAGTAGATTTAAACTTAGGCGATGCGGAACCGCGGCTAAGCTTTCGAGTGGTGCTATTCACTCGACGAGGTTCTGAACTTAGGCGACACGGAGTCACAGCTAAGCCCCCGAGTGTGAGGATCGCCCATCACTCGGAGTAGATTTAAACTTAGGCGATGCGGAATCGCGGCTAAGCTTTCGAGTGAATGCGATGCTATTCACTCGACGAGGTTCTGAACTTAGGCGACACGGAGTCGCAGCTAAGCCCCCGAGTGTGAGGATCGCCCATCACTCGGAGTAGATTTAAACTTAGGCGATGCGGAACCGCGGCTAAGCTTTCGAGTGAATGCGATGCTATTCGCTCGATGAGGTTCTGAACTTAGGCGACACGGAGTCGCAACTAAGCCCCCGAGTGAGAGGATCGCCCATCACTGGGAGTAGATTTAAACTTAGGCGATGCGGAATCGCGGCTAAGCCCCCCGAGTGGAAAATCGCTCGCACTCGGAGTATTCTTGAACTCAGAATTGTGCGATCGGAATCGACAAAAGACTGCAGGAGTCGTATCCTTGATAATCAAAACAGTTTACTCTTATTACATCAGACAGATCAACCTTCAAGTGTAGAACCGACGAAGCAGATCCGCGTTCCAGGCCCGTGGCTCGTCAGCGTTCTTCTTGAGATTGAAGAGGTGGTAGGCTCCATTGTTCAGCACTTTGGTGATGACGAAAGGGCCTTCCCACGCGGGGGCTAGCTTGTGAGGCCACTGCTGATCCACTCGGAGCACGAGGTCACCTTCGTGGAAGGTCCGACTCCTGACGTGCCTTGCATGAAAGCGACGCAGATCTTGCTGGTATGCAGTCGACCAGATCAAAGCCATTTCCCGCTCTTCTTCAAGGAGATCCACAGCATCCTGGCGTGCTTGCTCAGCTTCAACCTCCGAGTAAAGGTCCACCCGAGGAGAATTGTGAAGAACATCACTCGGCAGGACAGCTTCAGCCCCATACACCATGAAGAAAGGAGTGCGATCAGTTGACCGATTTGGAGTTGTCCTCAAGCCCCACAGAACAGACGGTAATTCTGTAACCCAAGCTCCAGCTGCGTGATCGAGTTCGCGCATGAGTCGAGGCTTCAACCATTGAAGGATAAGGCCATTTGCTCGCTCGGCCTGACCGTTTGACTGGGGGTGCGCAACGGATGCGTAATCCACCCGAGTGCCTTGAGAGGAGCAAAAGGCTCTGAACTCTTCCGAATCAAAATTAGAACCATTGTCCGTGATGATACTATGGGGAACTCCGTATCTGAATATTATTTCCCTCATGAATTTGATGGCTGTGCGAGAATTCAGCTTCCTGATAGGCTTGGCCTCAATCCATTTAGTGAACTTGTCGACTGTTACCAGAAGGTGCGTGAAACCACTCTGGCCCGTGCGGAGAGGTCCGATCATATCCAATCCCCATACAGCGAACGGCCAAACGAGTGGGATGGTCTTCAAGGCAGACGCAGGCTTGTGCGACAAGTTTGCATAGAATTGGCATCCTTCACAGTGCTGCACAATATCCTTAGCCATCTCATTGGCGCGCGGCCAGAAGAAACCAGCTCGGTAGGCCTGGGCAACAATCGTCCGAGAGGACGCATGATGGCCGCAAGTTCCCGAGTGAATTTCCTCCAGAATCAGTCGACCTTCTTCGGGAGAAATGCATCGGTGAGCCACGCCGGTTACGCTCTCTCTGTAGAGCTGCCCATTCATAACAGTGAAAGCTTTGGATCTGCGGACAATCTGTCGAGCTTCAATTTCGTCTTCTGGAAGTTCTCGCCTGAGGATGTACGCGATGTAGGGCACCGTCCAATCGGGAGTTATCACTAGAATCTCACTGACCAGATCTATGACTGCTGGGACATCAACTTCAGTCGGATTGGAGGCGCTTATAGGCTGCGGGGGCTCTTCAGTGAAGGGGTCCTCTTGTACCTAAGGAGAGTGCAAATGCTCCAGGAACACATTGCTGGGCACAGGCTTCCGAGTGGAACTGATTTTTGCCAGTTCGTCAGCTGCCTGATTCTTCACTCGGGGAACGTGATGGAGTTCCAAACCCTCAAACTTCTTCTCAAGCTTTCTTACTGCATTGCAATATCCGGTCATGGCGGGGTTTCTGACATCCCACTCCTTCATCACTTGATTGACCACCAAATCCGAGTCACCGTATACCATCAGGCGATGGACGCCGAGCGAGACGGCCATACGCAACCCGTAAAGGAGTGCTTCGTACTCAGCTTCATTATTGGAGGAATCAAAGTGAATCTGGAGGACATAGCTGAGTTTATCGCCCTTGGGAGACACCAATACCACACCAGCACCAAAACCGTTTAGCATCTTCGAGCCGTCAAAGAACATGGTCCAGTGTTCCTAGTGGATCCGGACTGGCTGCTGCTGTTCTATCCACTCGGCCATGAAGTCAGCAAGTGCTTGAGATTTAATGGCTTTCTTCGCTTCAAACTTGATATCAAAATAAAGAAGTTCAATGGCCCATTTGGCCACTCGACCAGTCGCGTCTCGATTGTTGAGGATTTCATTCAAAGGCGCATCACTGACGACTGAGACTGAGTGATCTTGAAAATAGTGCGCCACTTTCTTCGCTCATAGATATATACCATAGACAAGCTTCTGGTAATGTGGGTACCTTTGCTTAGAAGGAGTCAACACTTCAGAGATGTAATAAACTGGGCGCTGGACTTTGTAGGCCTTGCCCTCTTCTTCTCGCTCGACAGTAAGAACTGTACTGACGACCTGATTGGTGGCTGCAATGTACAGGAGCAGGGGTTCTTTGCTGTGTGGAGCGGCAAGCACCGGCTGGGTGGAGAGCAGGGCTTTGAGCTGGACAAACGCTGCTTCTGCATCTGAATTCCACTCGAACGTATCAGATTTCTTCATCAGTCGGTACAAAGGGAGTGCCTTCTCTCCGAGATGAGAAATGAATCTGCTCAGCGCTGCCAGGCAACCAGTAAGCTTCTAGACATCATGAATATGCTCGGGGCGTTTCATTCGGACGATGGCACCGATCTTCTCGGGGTTGATGTCGATTCCTCGTTCGGAAACGAGATAACCGAGTAACTTTCCACCCGGAACTCCAAAAGTACACTTGGTTGGATTTAGCTTGAGGTCATATCTTCTTAAGTTGGCGAATGTTTCCACCAAGTCAGTCAGTAGGTCGGAACCTTTGCGAGACTTGACTACGATATCATCCATGTAGGCCTCGACATTCCGACTGATCTGGTCGAGGAGACACTTCTGAATCATGCGCATGAAAGTAGCGCCAGCATTCTTCAGACCAAAAGGCATGGTGATGTAACAGAAACACCCGAAAGGGGTGATGAAGGCCGTTTTTATTTCATCTGGACCAAACAGACGGATCTGATTGTAGCCAGAGTATGCATCGAGAAAAGAGAAACGCTCGCACCCCGCAGTCGAGTCCACAATCTGGTCGATGCGGGGGAGCGGGAAATGATCTTTCGGGCAGGCCCGATTGATATGCTTGAAGTCTATACACATTCGGAGCGACTTGTCCTTCTTGGGGACCATGACGACATTCGCAAGCCACTCGGAGTGGTAGACCTCGCGAATGAACTTGGCCTCCAAGTGTCAAGCCACCTCCTCACCGATTGCCTTCCACTTCTCTGTTGCCGACCGGCGCAAGTGTTCTTTTACAGGCTTGGCCTTCGGATCAACTCTCAGACGGTGCTCAGCCAGTCCCCTGGGTACACCAGGCATGTCAGCGGGCTTCCATGCAAAGATGTCCCAGTTCTCATGGAGGAACTGGATGAGCTCGGCTTCCTATTTGCTGTCGAGAGTGATTGAGATGTTGGTCGGAGCAGCAGTAGGATCTGTCGGGTGAATGTGCACTTGCTTCAAGTCTCCTGCCGACTGAAAAGCGGACTCGGTGGTGGGCTTCTTGGAACGCAACAGATCAGCGGGATCAGCAGTCTTCTTGTACTCTTCTAACTCGACTACAACCATCTGCATGTCGGGGATCTTGGAGCCCTGTTGGAGGCACTCCTCAGCCCTCTATCGATTGCCTGTGACTGTAATCACACCCTTGGGCCCAGGCATCTTCAGCTTGAGATACACGTAACACGGGCGGGCCATGAAACGTGCATGCGCTGGACGGCCAAGGATGGCATGATATGCACTCTTGAAGTCTACAACCTCAAATGTCAGCTTCTCTTTGCGAAAGTTCTTGTCAGTGCCGAACACCACATCCAGCGCAATCTGTCCGAGTGACTTGGCCTTCTTCCCAGGGATGACCCCGTGGAATTTCATATTGCTTTCGCTGAGCCTGGACATCGGAATGCCTATCCCTTTGAGGGTATCAGCGTACAGAATATTCCGGCCACTTCCTCCATCCATGAGAACTTTGCGGAGCCGAGTGCCTCCTACCACCGGATCCACCACCAGCGCCTGTCGACCTGGGGTAGGGACATGAGCGGGATGGTCCGACTGATCGAAGGTGATAGCTGTCTGGGACCACTTGAGGTACTCGGGGGTAGCTGGAGCAGCCATGTTGACCTCCCTGTTGATGACCTTCAATCGACTCTTGCTTTCTACATCGGCAAAAATCACCAATGTGGCATTGATCTCAGGAAAGTCTTCTTTATCTTCGTCCTCTTCTTTCTCAGGATCTTTGTCACTCGACTACTCTCCCTTGAACCCTTGGATCAGCAATCGGCACTGTCGAGTGGTATGCTTTGACAGGATCAAGTTGCCTTCTTCATCTTTCCGTGAGTGAATGGGACATGGCATATCCAGGACATCTGTCGACTGGTTCTTGGACTTCTTCTGAACAAACTGCCCCTTTGGCATCACTTTCCCTTTCGCCGCCAGAGCGGCTACTTCTGCCTAGACAGAGCCTTCAGCTTTACGCTTTTGCTTCCGACTGGAATTTCCGCCGTCGGGATTACTGTCGACTGCTTTACCCTTGCCACTGTGGAGGCGATCCTCCTCCTCGCCATTGGCGTATCGGGTGGCAATCTCCATCATCTTGCTCAGGGACATATCTCCTATCCGACCAAACTTCAAATAGAGCTCTCTGTATCTGACTCCGGCCTTGAAGGCGCAAACAGCCTGGTGCTCGGAAACACCTTCCACCGTGTGATGAAGAGTGGTCCACCGCTGAATGTAATCCCTCAAGGTCTCATTCGGCTTCTGGACACAGTGCTGCAACTCGAGCAAACCGGCAGGGCGCTTGCAGGTGCCTTCGAAGGTCTTGACAAACACTCGGGCAAGATCTTCCCAGCAATAGATGCTAGAAGGAGCCAACTGATTAAGCCACGCCCGGGCCGGACCATCCAACATCAGGGGCAGATGCTTCATAGCCACGTTGTCATTGCCTCCGCCGATCTGAACAGCCACTCGGTAATCGTCTAGCCATGTTTCCGGCTTCGACTCGCCAGTGAATTTGCTAATCCCAGCCGCCAACCTGAAGTTGGGGGGGATCTCAGCAGATCGGATGGCTCTGCTGAAACACTCTGGACCAGAAACAGCTGTACCACTGCCACTCGGAAAATCTCTGTCATAGCCACCTCTGTTGTATCTGCCTCTGTCGACCCGGTTCTGAATGAGAACGGATCTCGCGTCAAACCTAGGGTCCCGCTCATCACTGTACGGGCGCCTGTCATCATAGTGCCGGGGCACGTATGGACCACTCCGCGGAGGAGTAGGCACTCGACGGTGGTCATCACGGTGATGCCGAGGAGCAAACTGATCTCGCCTCTGATCTCTGTACTGATCGTTGCGGTAATCTCTGCCTCTGCGACGCTGAGGTGACCCTGGATTGTGGGCCGATTGGACTGTGTCTACTCTAACTGATTTGCTGTGAATCCTGTTGCGCGACTGAGAGACAGCGGAGTTCTGCTGTCGAGCCGCCCCAAGCAGGGTTCAGATCTGCTCGAGTCCTCTGCCGGCCTCTGAATTGGACGGCTGTATAGAATCTGCAATCCTAGCAGCCGCTGCAACATTCTAGATCGGAGTACGGTATACCTGACGATTGTCGTCGACTGGAGGGAACAACTGACGCTCGCGGCGCTGTCGAGTGCGCTCGCCGAGTGACATCTGCATCTCCTCGAGGTGCGCGCGCTCCGCAAAGGTGGCGAGACGCGCAGCCTCCATAGCCTGGGCTTCTGCAGTCGTGCCGACGATGGGGGTTTGGAGGACCTCCTCATCCCTGCGCTGCTGATCATTCGACGGGCCGCCACGCTCGCGGCCGCCACGGCCATAGCCGGGTGGGCTCTGATGAGAACCCGCCATGAAAACTTCTGCTGCAGGATCGCAGCTCTCGCACTCGGAAGGGAGCTCGGATGAATCTGATGCCGAGTCGAATGCGCCGTGAGGTGGCTCGGCGGGCTCGATAGCCGCGATCTGCGGAGTCGATGCCTGGCGCGCCGCCGCGTGCCTCACCCATCGCTGGAGCCACGAACAACCGGATCGCTTGCGGCGACGAACAGCGGGGAGAGTGGACGACGCTGGAGCCGACATGTACGGGGTCGACGGCTGACGAAGGAGAACGCCGCATGAACTCGCGCTGAAGTGCGTCGCCCCACGGACGGGGAGAGCCTCAAGGTCGAGAGGGCCTTCCTGGAGCCATGCGGAGTCGTCGGCGATGAAGGTGAACGCACCGAGACGGATCTCGCAGCCCAGGATCAAACCGCCGTCGGGAGACATGGTGAAGATGAAAAACTGCAACCTCGCCGGAAGTCGCTTAGACGCCTGCCCCACGGTGGGCGCCAACTGTCGTGGGAACGTGCCTGACAGTAGATGGTAGGGGTAAGAAAGGAGAGGGCAGAGTCCTAGCTACGGCGAGGGTGTACACACAGATGTATGAGTTCAGGCCTCACTCGGAAGTGATAACAGCCCTACGTCTCAGGTGCTCCGGGGAGCTTACTCTGTCGAGTGATACGTGCGTTGTGTTTACAAAGGATTGCGAACCCCCGTGCCAGTGGGGAGGGGTAGCTTATATAGAGTGCGCTGCCCCTCATAAACGTCTGGCATTTAGGGGTTTGATTGTAGGTAATAAAGGGGGGGACGTTACTGGTAACGTATACAATAAATGCCAGTTAAGGCGGCGAGCGTAACGCTTGCCCGTTGGCCTCCCTGGGGAGACTCTTGGTCTTCTGCGGTCGAGTGATTGGCGGCCCCTCCGAGTGAGACCTGACCATCGAGTGGAGGGGGGGTATTCCGAGTGACTCATACGCCATGGCTAGTTCAGTCGGAATCTCTCTCGTAGTCTTGTAGTCCTCCAATGTGGTGTCCTTAGGTGGGGTATGTAGGACGGGCCTAGCACCCTACCCTAAGTACATATCCTCGTCAGCAAGCAACAGCCGCGTCCGACACCCAGGCTAGTCTTCGTCTTTGTCTTCCCACAGCGCGTAGCATAGGGCATCCACGTTGCGTGGGCATAGTCATTGGAGTACAGTATTGTCCGCCAGCGCGGAGCTTGGGGCTTCCACTTGGGCGTGGGATGGAACCCCTCCGCATCCTCGGGGGGCTCCGGGCGTATACATCCCACTCATTATTACGTGAGAGTGTCACGGCCGAAGATAGCTGGGCAAGCCCCTGGGCGCATGGCCTAGGTGCTCCCAACTCAGTTAAGAGCTATCCCGCGCATTTCTGCGCGGTTGCGCGCCCCTACAATCCAAACCTGAGTGCATTGCTCCGCGCATAGCCGCGGGATTGCGCTCCCACGGCCCAAACATGAGCATAGTGCACCCAGCGCAGCAATAGGGGTGTTGTGTCGGTGAAGCCGCCTCATGAGGCGTCGGGGCGCCGGCCAGACTGTGCCTTGAGGACCTCGCAAGGCCCTGCCCCCTGAGGGCCGCGCCGGCGCCACCGTTGCTTGTATCATGCCGATCCCCCCAGGCGGTCGCTCCTATGGCCCGGAGGGCTCGGCTGCGTGTTGCTTGCTCGTGAGGGCGGCGGCTGCGCCGCGCCCCCGCACATCCCGGGACGCTTCCCCCCTCGCTTGCACCAACCTGGCCTGGTACTCCCTCAGTGGAAGCCCCCAGGCCTGGCTTGGCGAGGACGTCCGGGACATCTCCCTACTCCGGGAGGGTGCTGGCACCCGCGGGGGGCGCGTGATCCATCGCGCCATCCGTAGGTATGATGTAGCTCGGAACATAGGCCTCTGTGTAAAGGCCTTGGCTCCCTCCTGAACCGTCCCCGCGCGCACCATGGGCAGCATCCCTGGGTGGCAAGGTGACACCGCCCTGGGCGTGCAGCCCACAGACCCTCCTACGGCGAGCCTTCGCCCGAAGTTTCTTACCTCTGACGTCACCGTCGGGTGGGCCGCGCGAGTCTTGACGTGGGTTGCCTCCCTTGTTATCCACCGTGCCTCCGTTACGGTTGCCTGCCTGCCCGGAAGCCTGAGCTGCATGTTCCCTGCGCAGGTTTGCGCGCTCCCGTCGGGATGACCCAGGCTGTTGATCCACCGGGGCATGAGTGCGCGCGGCGAGGCACGCGCGGAGCGCCCCATCACCTTCTTCATAGGCACCACTGGCGGGGACGGACGGCGCCCCGAAGCCGGTCACCGGGATTCGGAGGAGAAGAAGCATGGCATGTGGCGGGCCCTGCCCTGGCTCGCCCGGTAGTGAGGCGGGCACACCGTCCGTAGATGAGCCGACGGGCACGGCGAGCGAGCCCCCGGCGCCCAGCGCCGGTTGCCGAGGAGAGGGGTGCGGAACCCAAGCCCTCCTCGTGACGGTGACCAACTCGGCGATGTGGTCGGCCCAGGCGTCGAAACCCCCATGCGTCGGGCGGTGGCGAAGCATCTCACTCGCCATCAGCAGTGCATCATGCGCGTTGAGGTCTCCCACGTGGGTGCAGTGTGATGTCGGTCCCGTGGGCGCTGCTCGCCCGCCGCGCGCTTGGCTGAAACGAGCAGCAATGGTGGTGGAGACGACGCTGGTGGCCTGGGAACGACCGCCCAGCACTGAGCTGCCGGGGCGTGCGTCTTGGGTGGCAGCGGCGAGGTTGGTGAAGGTGGATCTACCGGGACCGAAGTAAGGTTGTCAGGCGTGGGCCATCGACACGACGGAGCGAAGAGGAAGCGAAGCTTGCTGAAGACTCCGACACGCCCCTACCTGGCACGCCAAATGTCGGATTTCGGGCTCAGCAAAACCCAAGAAGGTTCGAACAGAGGGGCGTGTGCGAAGATCTCCGCCAGCTTCGATTCCAAGCTCATAGCTCGACGAACTCGCTCGATGGCGAGGAAGAAGAGATTAGCACACGAGGATTTACCCAGGTTCGGTCCGCTGCGAAGCATAAAACCCTACTCCTGCTTTTGGTGGATTGCCTCACAAGGAGGTTTGTGGATGAACTAGCACAATGGTGAGTTGTCTCGCGAGGGCGCTCGGGTGGTGTTGGATCCGCGCCCCCCTCCATGGGGTGGCCTAACCCTATTTATAGCATCTCGGGTCCTCTTCCCTTGTCACAATGGCGGGAAGGGATCCCACAATGGCCAAATTCGAAAGGGGACAAGGAGTACATCTTATCCTGACAAAAGGTGGTCTTCGCCTGCAAAGTAGCCGGTGGTGATGCAGAGGTGGGCTCGGCGATGATGTCCATCCTGCGAAGCTCGTGGTCTTGGTCTCGTTGCACCGGAATGGAAACCTTTGGGGGGTGCTTTGGGAGCCTGCGTGCGCCCCTGCCTCCTTCGCACCAAAGAGGAAACTGTCTCCTCTAGCGCGGTGATGCCCGCCTGGACCGACTTGCATCACCCTTGACCTCCCGAGGCCGAGCATTGCATAGAGATCTCCGCCTCTCAGGAGGGGGCCTGGGGAGACCTCTTCCCTCTGAGGGTCTTGGCGCCGTCTCCCTCGTGAGTGCGGGGCTCTCGCGAGGGCCTTGTCTTGAGTGAGGCCGCGCTGGGCCGTGCTTGGCTGTCGAAGTGGGCCACGCCCTGGGCCACAGGCTGGCAGGTCTGGGTACCCCCGTTCCCAGAACGCCGACAGGCTGTTTTCGATAAGGAAATGTCTCCAGGTCTTAAGTGCGTGCACTACGACAGCTAACTCTAGATCATGTGTGGCATAGTTGAACTCATGAGGTCGTAGCTGTTTGGATGCTTAGGCTACAACTTTTCCCTCTTGCATGAGCAGTCCTCCAAGTCCTTGACATGAAGTGTCACAATATACCTGGAAGTCCTTCCGTATGTTCGGCAAAAGCGACACTGGGGCTGTGACCAAATGTTTCTTCAACCCCTGAAAACTGGCTTCACATTCCTCGGTCCAAATGTACTTGGACTCCTTCTTCAATAACTCTGTCATTGGCTTGGCAATCTTCGAGAAGTTCTCGATAAACCTCCAATAATATCCTGCAAGTCCGAGAAAACCATGGATCTCCTTGACTGAGGTGGGAGCCTTCCATTCGGTGACTGCTGCAGCCTTGGAAGGATCCACTGCTATTCCTTCTCCAGAAATAATGTGTCCAAGAAATCCGACTTCCTTCAACCATAATTCACAGTTGCTGAACTTGGCATATAACTGATGCTCTCGAAGCTTCACTAGAACTAAATGCAAGTGTTCATTGTGTTCTTCCTCGCTCTTGGAGAATATCAATATATCATCGATGAACACCACGACAAACTTGTCCAGATATTCCATAAATACCTTGTTCATCATACTCATAAAATATGCAGGAGAATTAGTCAAACCAAATGATATGACTGTATACTCATATAGGCCATACCTTGTGGTAAAAGCTGTTTTGGGTATATCTTGTTCACGAATTTTCAACTGATGATACCCTGATCGAAGATCGTCTTGGAGAATGCTCTGGCTCCAACTAGCTGATCAAACAAGTCGTTTATCATTGGCAGAGGTTACTTGTTCTTGATAGTCACCTCGTTCAGTGCACGATAATAAACTACCATTCTCAAGGTTTTATCCTTCTTCTCTACCAAAAGAACTAGGGCTCCCCAAGGTGATGAACTTGGGCGAATATAGCCTTTGTCCTATAACTCCTTGATCTGCTTCTTGATTTCCTCCAAATCACTTGCGGGCATCCGAAAGGTCTATTGGATATTGGGCCTGTCCCTGGCAATAACTCAATCAGGAACTCAATTTCTCTATCCGGGGGCATGCGTGGCAATTTTTCCGGAAATACATCGGGGAAGTCTTGTACAACCGGCACTTCCTCCCGAACAACTCCCGTGAGGGAATTTACCCGAGTACTCTTGGGTGTGTGCTTGGATACATACTTAATCCTCTTCTGCTCTGGGGTGGTGAGCAAAATCGTCTTACAGGCACAATCGAGGGTTCCTTCATAGTTGGTCATTCAATCCATGCCTAGGATCACATCCAGTCCCTATGACTCTAATAAATTGAGGTCGGTGGGAAATACATGGTTTCCAATGTTGAGGTTCAATGCGTCGCATCCTATCCATGCCGTCATCTTGGCTCCTGGGGAACTGACCTGAAGGGGTCTACTAAGGGTTCTAGTGGGCAAACCATACTTTCCCACAAGTACCCTTGATATGAATGAATGAGTTGCACCAGAATCAAAAAGTACTAGTACTTGATGTGAATTTAACAAAAAGTTGCCAACCACTGTCTCGGGCTGATCATAGACCTCCTCCACATGAATGTGGTTCACCTCAGCGCGGGGAAAAGTGTTGGGCTTCTTCGCTGCTGAGTTGCCATTGCCGTTTCCATTTCCCTACTTGACATGTGGAGAATCAGTGGCATAGTGCCCCCTCTTCTGGCACTTAAAACAGGTGATATGACTCAGATCCTTCTGAGCTGGAGCGGGACGGTGCTGACTTCCATTGCCTCCATTACCATTCTTGAAGTTGCTATTGTTGGGATGCTTATTCCCATTTCCTCCATGGTTGTGGCCTCCATGGTTATGCACTGCATGAGTGTGTCCTCCATACTTACCGGGTCCTCACCCGGTATTCCCTGAATAAGGGGAGTAACGGGGCTTCTGCTGAGGTCCAGAGTTATACTTCCCCTGTCCATATTTCCTCTTGCAGTTCTCGATCTGTTGCTGCTTTCCCTCTAAGATGAGGGCCATGTCTACCAGCTCCTGGCAGTTGTTGAAAGTAGCCACCGTCAGCTGAATGTTCAACTCAACGTTAAGTCCCTCCATGAATTTTTCCTGCTTCGCCGCATCATGAGACACATCTAAAGGTGCATATCGGGCCAACATGATGAATTCATCCACATACTATGCCACAAAGTAATTCCCTGGCGTACGTTGCAAAACTCACTCTTCTTCAGACTCATGGCTCCAGCCGAGACATGAGCGGTGCGGAATGCCTACTTGAACTGCTCCCAAGTCACACCGGCAATGGGATATGTGGTGGTGTAGTTCTCCCACCAAGAAGCTACGGGTCCTTCAAGTTGATGTGAGGCAAAATGCACCTTCTCTGCCTCCGTACAACCAACGGTGATCAACTCACTCTCCATCTTGCGAAGCCAATCGTCTGCCACTATGGGCTATGTGCTGATGGAAAAGGTTGGCGGATTCAGCCTCAAGAAACGAGTGATGTTGTCAGCCTGGGGTGGAGGGTTGTTGTTATTGTTGTTGTTGGCCTGATTCTGTATCATCAACTGCAATAGGGCATTCTGCTGCTGGATCATCTGGGTCAGCTTCGGGGGAAAGTTGGTTCCGGGGTCACGTCTCTGAGGCATCTGGTGTTTTTAGAGTGATGAGAATTAGAATAGAACAAGGGTCTAAAGAGAAAATACACTACCCATATGCAATGCAACAAACATCATCACACCAAACATTCATTCATTTATTCAACTCAACAAGGTTCAAACTCAAGATACAGGTTTCATGATAAAATGAAACATCGGCCTACGATTTAATGAGAAAAAGAAAAGGTACATGGCGGTCATGACTAAAAGTCCTCCTCAAAAATCCATGTTGGTGCGTCCTCCTCCGGTGGTGCTCTCCTCGTAGTCATCTTCGTTGCTGATCAAGGGGGCCATGTCGCCTTCCGGGTGAAGTTTTTCTCCTTGGTCTAGTTGCTCCTCCAGAGTTGCAATGAGAGTCTTCAGGTTCTTGATCCTCTCCAGGAAGTCCTTGACTTCATCTTCATCCTCGTAGTTGGCTTCTCGCACTTCAGCTTCGAGGTCAAGTTCACGGAGCATCAGGTCTCTGATATTCTTCGTGCTTCTATTCACTTGGACCTCCAGAGTCCCGATGTCTTTGTCCAACACTTGGACGTAGGAAAGGACGGAGTCATAAGTCACGGTGCTTATGATATCTCCATATGCACCTCTACGAGAGATCATGGTGAGGTTTGATCCAATAGGACTACCTCTGTATACATCCTTGATACGTCCGAGAGCACAATGAATCGCCATGTTCCTCCCGAGAATCCAGTTGGGAGCAACAAACTTGAGGTCGATGGGCTCTGTGTGATGTCCGAAGGTCCCCCCGGGGATGTTCACCTCAATCCTGTAGCGAGCGTCTGCCGGGAAAGCTATGGTAGGGGTCCCGGGAATGTTCACCTCAATCCTGTAGAGAGCGTCTGTCCGAAGGTCCCCCTAGGGATGGCATCGTCGCGTTGGGCTGGGAAAACTCCGTAAGCAGAACTGGGGTGAAGGTGGCCATCTAAAAAACATTGGAAATCGGAGAAGATTCAGAAATGAATAGATGGGTGTCGGCATTCTGGGAATGGGGGTACCCAGACCTGCCCGCCTGCGGCCCAGGGCATGGCCCACCCCGTCAGCCAAGCACGGCCCGGCGCGACTTCACTCAAGCCAAGGCCCTCGCGAGGACCCTAGGCTCGCGAGGAAGGACAGCACCAAGACCAGCAAGGAATGGGCCTCCTCAGGCCCCCTCCGGAGCGCCGGAGATCTCTATGCAGAACCCGGCCTGAGGAGTAAAGGATGACGCAGGGAAGGACAGGCGGGCGCCAGCGTGCCAGGCGGGACAGTTTCCCCTTTGGTGCAGAGGGAGCAAGGTCGTACGCGGGTTCCCAAAGTGCCCCCCAAAGGTTTCCATTCCGGTGCAACAAGACCACTACCACGAGCCCAGCAGGACGGATGTCATCGCCGAGCCCACCTCTGCATCATCGACAGCTACTTTGCAGGCGAAGACCACCTTTGGATAGGGCGGGGATGTACTCCTGTCCCCCTTCAAATTTGGCCGTTGTGGGATCCCTTCCCGCCATCGCGATAAGGGAAGAGGTCCCGGGCCACTACTATATATAGACGCTAGGTTGCACCGTAGAAAGGGACTCCACCACAGACAAGGCAGAGAGCCAAGAACACCACTCGAGTGCCCTCGTGAGGCTCCTCACCACTGTACTAGTTCATCCACCACACCTCCTCGAGAGGCAATCCACCAAAGCAGGAGTAGGGTATTACGCTTAGCAGCGGCCCGAACCTGGGTAAACCACCGTGTTCATCTTCTTGCTCGTCATCGTGCGAGTTCATCGTCTTAACCAGCGAGTAGCGAGCTAGGTAGGGCGAGGCTGCAGGGGATCCTCGCACACGCCCCTGTGTTCGAACCTTGAGGGTTTTGCGGAGCCCGAAATCTGACATTTGGCACGCCAGGTAGGGGGCGTGTCGAAGCATCCCCACTCGCGGCGACAGTCGAGCCCTGGTTCGGCAACCCCATGGCGGACGAGATCCCCGCCGCCGGCCGGCCCTTGGCGCCCGGTGTCGCCGGGACGCGCAGGGCTGGCCCAGCGGTCGCCTGCATCCTCGGCGGGTCGCAGGCGCCCTCCCCCAACCGCCAGGTCAAGCAGTTCCTCTGCCGCGTAGGAGCGGTTCGGCCACGGCTCGAGCCCACGCTGCCCTATACGTGGCCGGAGACCGACATCACCTTCGGCCACGACGACCACCCCAAGACGACGACAGCCGCCGGAACGCTCCCCATGTTGTGCACGCCAACCATAAGCGGCGTGGCCGTCTCCAGGACCCTCATAGACGGTGGCGCCGGCCTCAACGTCATCTCCGTGGAGGCCTTCGACGCACTGTAGCTACCCCGTGACCAACTCGTGCCTTCAAGGCCCTTCTCTGGGGTGGTCGGGGGGTCCGTCGTCCCCGTGGGGCGGGTGCGCCTCCCCGTCACCTTCGGCACACGCTCCAACTTCCGCACCGAGCAGGTCGACTTCGACGTCGCCAACATCCACCTCCCGTACAACACAATAATTGGCTACCCCGCCCTCGCCCATTTCATGGCTGCAACGCACCCGGGCTACAACGTCGTCAAGATGCCCGGGAGCGGTGGCATCCTCACTGTCGTGGGGAATGTCAAGGACGCGTCTCACGCGCTCCAGCTCACCTACAAAGCGGCGGCCGTGGCGCGCCCCGGTGCCGGGGATGCCGCGTAGGCCACGGAGGACTCCGGGGGTGTCCTCGACGTCGCGCCAGTAAAGAAGAGGCAGCTGTTCTCCCAGAGTCAGGCGGAGACGAAGCAGGTACATGTGGACGAAGGAAACCCTGGCCCTACCTTCATCATTGGCGCCGACTTGCCCCAGGCTCAAGAGGAGGCGTTGGTAGGCTTCCTCTGTGCTAACAAGGACGCGTTCGCGTGGAGCGCCTCCGACCTAGTGGGGGTCCCGAGGGACGTGATCGAGCACCACCTCATGGTATGCCCGAACGCACGTCCAGTGAAGCAAAAGTCAAGGAGGCAAGCTCAGGAGAAGCAGGCGTTCATCGCCCAGGAGGTCGGCAAGCTGAAGGAGGTCAGGGTCATCCGGGAGGTGCGTTATCCGGAGTGGCGTGCCAACCCGGTGGTCGTCCCGAAGAAGTGTGGGAAGGAGTGTATGTGCGTCGACTTGACGAGCCTCAACAAAGCCTGCCCCCAAGACCCATTCCTGCTGCCGCGCATCGATCAGATCGTGGACTCCACCGCGGAGTGCGACCCCCTATGCTTCCTGGACTCTTTCTCGGGCTACCATCAAATCAAAATGGCGGTGGAGGACGTCGAGAAAACGGCCTTCCTCACCTCGTGCGGGGTGTTTTGCTACACGTGCATGCCCTTTGGGCTGCGGAACGCCGGGGCGACCTTCCAGCGGCTGATGCAAATCGCCTTGGGGCCGCAGCTCGGGAGGGACGCAGAAGCTTACGTCGACGACATCGTGGTCAAGTCCAGGGCGGCCAAGACCCTGATCGAGGACTTGGAGGAGACATTCGCCAGCCTGAGGGAGGTGAACCTGAAGCTCAACCCCGAGAAGTGCGTCTTCAGTGTCCCCTCGGGCAAGCTGCTCGGTTTCCTGGTGTCGCACCGGGGAATCGAGGCGAACCCGGAGAAGGTCAAGGCCATAAGCAAGATGAGCGCGCCCCAGACCCTCAAGGAAATGCAGAAATTGGCGGGGTGCGTGACCTCCTTGGGGCGCTTCATCTCCAAACTTGGCGAATGGCCCTCCCGTTCTTCAAGATCATGCAAAGGAAGGGCCCCTTCAAATGGACCCCGGAGGCGGACACAGCCTTCGAGGAACTCAAGCAGTACCTCACGAGCCCGCCGGTGATGGTGGCGCCTCGCCCTCGGGATCCCCTGCTGCTATACCTGGCTGCCACCCTCCACTCCGCCAGCGCTGCGTTGCTGGCGGTCAGGCAAGTGCGAGCCGACACACAGGCCACATCGACGGGCGCCGACGGGCCCCCAAGCATGGAACAAGGGGGCTCGCAGGATCCCAAGGAGCCCGCTTCTCCCCAAGTCGGTGCAACTGAGGCCCCAGCCGTGCCCCCCAGCCCCCGGGAGCCCCTAGTGGCGCCTCGCCCTCGGGAGCCCCTGTGGCTATACCTGGCTGCCACCCCCCACTCCGCCAGCGCTGCATTGGTGGCGGTCAGGGAGGAGTGAGCCGACACACGCGCCACATCGACGGGCGTCGACGGGCCCCCAAGCATGGAACAAGGGGGCTCGCAGGATCCCAAGGAGCCCACTTCTTCCCAAGTCGGTGCTCCTGAGGCCCCAGCCGTTCCGACGGACCCCGAGGCGCACAGTCCTCATGAGGTCCCAAGCCGCTCTGACGGCCCCTGAAGCGCTCAACCCTCATGCGGCCCCGGCCGCTCCGACGGCCTCCGAGGCGCCCAAGCCTCTTGGGCCCGCCACGGGGCAGGACACCGCAGGGGACCTCACCCTCGTCGAACACCCGGTGTACTACATTAGTACAGTGCTGCGGGATGCGCGCTCACGCTACCCCATGCAACAGAAGCTCCTCCTGGCGCTTCTTGTCGCTTCGAGGAAATAGCGCCACTACTTCCAGGGACATCCCATCAAGGTCGTCTCTACGTACCCCTTGGAGAAGGTCCTGCGCAACCCCAACGTGGCGGGAAGAGTCGCCGAATGGAACATCGAGCAGCAGGCCTTCAACATAGAGTTCAGCATGACCAGGGTCATCAAAGGGGCAGCCCTGGCAGACTTCGTGGCAGAGTGGACAGACGCCCCTGACCGGGGGCTGGACGGGAGCCAGTCCCTCACCCTTGGAGATGAGGCACCTGAGGGTTGGATCATCCATTTCCATGGAGCCTTCACGCGCATGGGAGCAGGGGCTGGGGTCGTTCTCACTTCCCCGGCAGGAGACAAGCTCTATTACGTTGTGCAGCTCTGTTTCCAGCAGGGAGAGAAGGTCTCCAACAATATCACGGAGTACGAGGGCCTCATCGCCGGCCTCAAGGCGGTGGCGGCCTTGGGGGTTCGGTGCCTCACCGTCATGGGCAACTCCCAGCTCCTCGTCAACTTCTCCAACAAAGAGTATACACCCAAGGACGAGCACATGGAGGTGTATTTGGAAGAGGTACGTAAGATCGAAAAACGTTTTCATGACTTGGAATTGCAGCACATCCCGCGCAGCACGAACAAGGAAGCCGACGACATCGCCAAGAGGGCATCGCGCCACGAGCCCCAGGAGCCGGGCGTCTTTGAGGAGCGGCTCTTCAAACCCTCCGCGGCGCCACCCACTGAGGACCTGGCGCCACGAAGTGAGGAGCTCACCCCAGCGCCTGTGGCCAGGCCTCAGGAGCTGGACTGCTCCTGGCACTGGAGCCTCGGGCTGACGACTAGATGCAGGAGTTCAGGGCGTACCTACTTCACGGCACGCTACTAGAGAAGGAGGAAGACGCGGAGCACGTAGCACGGTAAGCCACGGCCCACTGCTTGCAGGACGGCGACTTGTACCGCAGGCGCCCGAATGATGTCGCGCTGCGATGCATCTCCAAGGAGCAAGGGTGTGAGCTGCTGGCCGACATCCACGGAGGGGACTGCGGGCACAACTCCTCGTCGCGCACCCTTGCAGGAAAGGCGTTCCGATCAGGCTTCTACTGGCCCTCGGCGCTCAACGACGCCGTCGAGCTGGTCCGGTCTTGCGAGGCCTGCCAGTTCCACGACAAACAAATTCACCAGCCTGCCCAGGGCCTCCAGACCATCCCGCTCTCCTGGCCCTTTGCGGTCTGGGGGCTGGACATACTAGGGCCCTTTCCACGGGCAGCGGGCGGGTACCGCTACCTCTACGTCGCCATCGACAAGTTCACCAAGTGGGCGGAGGTGGAGCCCGTGCGCACCATCCCAGCTGGATCAGCAGTCAAGTTCATCAAGGGCCTCGTAAGCCAATTCGGCGTGCCCAACAGCATCATCACCGACAACGGTTCGCAGTTCACAAGTAACCTCTTCAGGACCTATTGCGCTAACCTTGGAAAACAGATACGCTACGCCTCAGTAGCCCACCCATGGAGCAACGGCCAGGCGGAGCGCGCCAACGCGGAGGTCCTACGAGGCCTCAAGGCAAGGAGCTTCAAGAAGAAGCTGGAAGCTTGCGGCAGGGGTTTGGTCGATGAGCTCCAGTCCGTACTGTGGTCCATCCGCACCACCGTGACTAAGCCCACTGGCGAGACCCCGTTCTTCCTCGTCTACGGAGCCGAAGCCGTCCTCCCCCACGAGGTCAAGCACCGGTCCCGCGGGTCTTGGCATTCGACGAGGAGCATCAGGATGCCGCGCGAGGAGCGGACCTCGTGCTCGGGGAGGAGGCACGTCGCCTAGCCTCGCTCCGAGCTGCGAGGTACCAGCAGGCGCTACGACGCTACCACTGCCATCACATCTGCTCCAGGACCCTCAAAGTCGGAGACCTCGTCCTGAGGCGGGTTATCTCCAGGGAGGGCTTGCACAAGCTCTCGCCCATGTGGGAGGGCCCGTTCAAGGTCACTCACGTCTCCAGGCCTGGCGCCGTGCGCCTGGAGACTCAAGACGGGGTCCCCATCCAGAATGCCTGGAACATCCAGCACCTCCGGAAGTTCTACCCGTGACACTCTCACGTAATAATGAGTGGGCTGTATACGCCCGGAGCCCCCCGAGGACGCGGAGGGGTTCCTTCCCACGCAATGTGGAAGCCACAGCTCCGCATTGGCGGACAACACTACCCTCCAATGGCTATGCCCATGCAACATGGAAGCCCTACGCTCAGCGCTGGGGGAAGACGAAGATGAAGACTAGTCTAGGTGTCGGACGCGGCTGTTATTTGCTCTTCTGATGTTTGATTTTGCCAACTTTTCTGGAACAAAACTCGGGGTTTTTTCCAAATCATGTTTTAAAGCAAAGGGTCAGGGATTTGTTTTCATCGCCATTTCCTATCTTGGGTTCTCTCTCTTCGAGTCGAGCACTCGCCTGCTCCTCTCCCCCTCGCACCCCACGAGCGGGGGCTGGGGGGCACGGTGCTCGCACCTCGCCAAGGCCTCGGCGCCCGGATCCTCGCGTGGTACTCCCGGATGAGTCAGCAGGCACATGTCGCTTCATACTCGCTCGGGGGCTCCACTCACGGCCCGACACGCCATCTCGGAGCCTCGGGAGGCCCGCCCCTCCCGGGGCAGGAAACAAAAAATTTCTTTGGGGAGCCGCTTGAGCGTCAAAGGGGGCTCCTGAGCAGCACGCCTCACGAGCCTTACCGGTCATATAGCCACTCGCCCCTTGATGTCGTCCAGGTGATCCGGTCGGTGTCAAGGGTGTCGAGACCTCACCTCGTAGTTGCGTCCTGGTGATCCGGTCATACATTACGGTGGTCGGGAAATGTGCGGGACTGGGGCTTGCAGACACAGAGTGCCGAAAGGGCTCCCAACTTGCCTCACTTGTAAGAAGAAGAAGTCCACAGGACGTCCGGACTCCCCAAGCGCCATAGCCACGCCTCCCCGACCCTGGAGCCTACCGCGAGCATATCAAGCTAAGTACCCTAATCATGATCGGAAGGCGGTCTCAACTAACAAAAACGGAAAGGCCAGGACATGTGACAAAAGTGCTAACAAAAAAGAGGTAAGCGCCCAAATCCATTACACGCCCGCAGGGCCTCCCTTGGTTCTTTGATTGCAGGAACAGGAAAAGAGGAGGAGAAAGAAAGTGAGAAAACCCCCTCGAGGGCTGCCGCTCCAGGAGCCCCAGCGTCGGCGCACCAGCGCTCAGTCGGTATCCTCCTCTTCCTTCACGGGCCCGTAGAGGCGCGCCGGCACGGACGCTTCTGGAGCGGAGGAGCGACGCCGCGGCGGCAGCTACCCCCCGAGGTCTGGGCGCGCCGGCGTGGTGGCGCATCATAGCTGTTGTCGTTGCTGTCGCTCGGGCTCCCCTCGGAGGGGGTGTCGCTACTGCTGGAGGCGCGGCGCCCGTCGTGAAGGGCAAGCTCATCTCCAAGATCGCCGCGGCCGTCGTCTTCCGGGCAGCACCCCAGGTGCTCGCCCTCTACCCCGAAGATCTTGACGAAGAGCGTCGCCACCCCGTCGTACTTGAAGTGAAGGGTGCGCCTCCCCTCCAGGCCACGGGCGCGGGCAAATGTCTGCCACCCGCGGTTCAAGTACACGTAACCCCCGGGGTTACCATCAGCGACCTCCACCCACGATGCCGCGCTGCAGCAGCCATCGGCCTGCAGCCACAGGCCAGCAGGCCCCCCGGCCGGCAGCGCCCCTGCGAAGAAGCATGGGAGTTGAAACCAAGTGGCCTCCGGCCTCTCCGCCCACACCACGAACTCCTGGGTCGTGTCGGCCGAATGGAGCCGCGGACGTGGCGGCCGGGTGGCCACCGCCGACCTGCCACCGCGGGCGCCACCACCTCGAATACTGCGGCCGCCCGCGCTGGACGAAGCCCCACCGAGGCCGCTGATGGTAACCCCGGGCCGCGTTGGAGCATGACGGTGCCCGCGGGGAACCACCGCCGGCGTCGCGGCATGCTTCCGGGGATGACCGCGGCCCCTCCTGGGCAGCGGCGAGGCAGGGCTCTCCTCGGAGGCCTTCCCTTTCTCGGCGGTGGAGAACTTCCTCACTGAAGCCATGACTGGGAGAGCGGCGGCTTGGAGATTGGGAGGCGAAGAAGACAAAGATGTGTTGAGGGCTTTCTCTCCCTCGCCTGCTTATATACAACCAAGGGCCAACCGGCGCCCCCTCGCATCCCGGGAGACGTGCGGCTTCTGAAGGGTCACATCCGCGCGGCCGAAGGAGAGAAGGCCGAGGGAACAGCCGCATTCAAAGAAAGGTAATGATGACCGGTGCGGCGCGCAGGCGTCAACTCCGTTTGACGGGGGTCCTCGACGTCCTCGGGAGTAGAGGCGTCGTCCCCCAGGCGCTCTACGCGTGTAAAGCCTGGACCGCAGGCGTTTGGGGCCCGCGGCGCTTCGGACCGTCCTCAAGGGCTTCGCCCGGAAGCCATCTCGAGCGCGCCTTGGGCCCGGGGGCTACTGTCGGCGTTCTGGGAACGGGGGTACCCAGATCTGCCCGCCTGCGGCCCAGGGCATGGCCCACCCCGTCAGCCAAGCACGGCCCGGCGCGACTTCACTCAAGACAAGGCCCTCGCAAGGACCCTAGGCTCGCGAGGAAGGACAGCACCAAGACCAGCAAGGAATGGGCCTCCTCAGGCCCCCTCCGGAGCAGCGGAGATCTCTATGCAGAACCCAGCCTCAGGAGTCAAGGATGATGCAAGGAAGGACAGGCGGGCGCCAGCGTGCCACGAGGGACAGTTTCCCCTTTGGTGCAGAGGGAGCAAGGACGTACTCGGGTTCCCAAAGCGCCCCCCAAAGGTTTCCATTCCGGTGCAACAAGACCACAACCACGAGCCCAGCAGGACGGATGTCATCGCCGAGCCCACCTCTGCATCATCGACAGCTACTTTGCAGCCGAAGACCACCTTTGGACAGGGCGGGGATGTACTCCTGTCCCCCCTCAAATTTTGCCGTTGTGGGATCCCTTCCCGCCATTGCGATAAGGGAAGAGGACCCGGGCCACTGCTATATATAGAGGCTAGGCTATAGCGTAGAAAGGGACTCCACCACACACAAGGCAGAGAGCCAAGAACACCACTCGAGCGCCCTCGCGAGGCTCCTCACCACTATACTAGTTCATCCACCAAACCTCCCCGAGAGGCAATCCACCAAAGCAGGAGTAGGGTATTACGCTTCGCAGCGGCCCGAACCTGGGTAAACCACCGTGTTCATCTTCTTCCTCGTCATCGTGCGAGTTCATCGTCTTAACCAGCGAGTAGCGAGCTAGGTAGGGCGAGGCTGCAGGGGATCTTCGCACACGCCCCTGTGTTCGAATCTTGAGGGTTTTGCGGAGCCCGAAATCTGACAATGGGAATATAGGAATTTTAAAACATAAGAAAAATGATTCTTCTTCCTATGGCTTTTCCATTCCTAGTGGTTACGTCATACGGTCAGCGTGTGCTCTGATACCATATCTGTAGAGACACGACCTGAAACGGTCAAGTCTTTGGTGTTTCCATATCATCCCAAGATCATGTTGGTTGTCACGCCCAAGATGTGGTCCTATCCCTATTAAGGCTCGTGGCCTCGACGGGGATAGAAGCGCATCTTGTCATTCGCAAGTACAGTAAAACATTGCAATACATGTAGGAAGAGATGAGTATATGAGTTTGGCTTACACTCGCCACAAGCTATCTTACAAGTTCACACAAATCATTCTTACATCATCCAAAGGCAGGGTCCGGCTACGGACGAAATCAAACGATAAAAGAAGCAATGTAAAACTGTCTCGATATCCCAGGATCATCACCAAGAAGCTCCCTACTCGTCTGGATAAGTAACATACATGCGTCTACTCTCCTCGTCGTACTCCCACTAGAACTGAGTGACATCTTTTGGCAAGTTCTCATCAACACCTGCACCTGAATTGTTGTAATCTGTGAGCCACAGGGATTCAGCAATCTCATAACCCGGGTACCGAAACTATGTAAGCCATTGGGTAAGGAATTGGATAAGTGGTGAGGCTGCAGCAAGCGCTAAGCATCTATTTGGTGGCTAACTTACGAGAACATGGATGTAAATATGGTGGAATACGTATGACGATCGTGAATTAGCATGATCACTAAGTGATCCTGAACACCTAATTACGTCAATCATAAACCCACCGTGTCCTCTCTCGGTTCATGTTCACGAGCAGAGACGGTCACGGTTACGCACACAGTTGCTGTATTTTATTGGAGTTTACTTTAAGTTAACTATAACCGGATGTTAAACAAATTTCCAGGTTGCCACATAACCGCGGGCACGGCTTTCCAAAAAGATTAAACCCTGCAGGGGTGCTCCAACTCATCCATCACAAACTAACCACACGCCACGAGAATAACCTCGACCACGAATCTCGTGATCTTCCTAGGCAATTCCACTGGAAAACCGCAACCTCGAGATAGCCCGAAGAAAAAAACGGAATTCCTCGCGCAAGACATTCGAGAAAGGTAAAACAAGTCCGGCAAGACCTCCCGGTGAGCCAGATCCGCTTCTAGAGCCATGCGCTCTCTATCAACGGGCATCATCCGTCTATGCGAAGTGGACGGTTGCCTAAAAATGCCTCGAGTTGCCCCGAGGTGGCACCGCCGACTGCTAGGTAGGTGGACCAACACTCATGAGGAGCACTGGCCTGGGGGGGGAGGGTTCATTAATTATCCACGGGGTAGCTATGCCCTATGCAATTTTATTAAGTTGTTTAGCAAACGTAGTACCAATGTTGGGTCTTGCCAGACAAGTTTTAATCTAAAACGAATGGTCAAGGGGGTCCCCATAACAACCCCGAGCATGTTAGGAGCGCAAAATATGGAATATAACACCGGTACTCGAAACTAGTGCGGCAAAAGCGGAACAAAACACTGAGCAAAATGCTAAGCCTTCCACCGTTGCCAGATATATATGTGCATTAATTTAAATAACAATAGATAGAGTGATATAAACAAAATCCATGTTGACACATGGAAAGCTTGCACCTGCAACTAGCAATGCTATAAGATAAGGGCTGAGCAGCGGTAACATAGCCAATCAATGTTATGCTAGGTAGTGGAGGGGGTTAGAGGCTTTCATGGCAATTTAGGAGGCTGACAGTTAAGTGGTAGGTAACGTAACATAACGGTAAAAGCGAGACATCTAGCAAGGCAAAATAGTGTCGGGATCCGGGTATGATCATCTTGCCTGTTAGTTCTTCAGAGGGACAAAGAGCTTGGTCCTCGTAGTTGTACTCTCCGGAATCCTCGTACTCAGGCTCAACACTCGCGTCTACCCAAAGAGAACAGCACCAAATAAACAAACAGCAAGGTGCAATGCACAAACAAGATGATGCATGGTCATATTAAGAAATATAGCATGGCAAGCCTATGCTAGTCATGTTTCACATGCATTTATTAAGTTGTTTAGTATTCTGGACAGAACCTCAATATTCTTATTTGAACATGCATGATCATGGAAAATATGGATGCTTCATGCAAAAACGATGCAAATGCATATGTAGAACGTTGCAAATGGAGTAACGTAGCTCACGGTATGCTCACGACAAGGTACGAACGTTAATGGAGACAAAACACAATATGAGGCAATCTCTGGGCTATACCTTGGTGTTCCAAGGATGCCACTGGATAGGAAATGAAAATCTAGCAAGAATAGAGCTAAAGATCAAGCAAAACTATGGAGTATAGCTTCCACAAGTCACAAAACAATCAAACACACAATCTGTCCACAAACAGCAACATGGCATCTTGTCACACACCTAGTCAGAGCTACAGCAGGTTTTCAATCAAAACCAAGGCATGTACAGAAACTATACAGCATGCTTAACAAATCATCCATCTACACAAACTTGAAAGGAAGCATGGATCAATAGCAAATATGCTCACAAGATGGCATGTTGAATCAGTTTTTAGGGACTTAGTGAAAATTCCAGTTTTCTGGAATCTGAGTTAACCAGATGGCATATTGACAGCATTACTTATATATTCTAGAGGGCATCTCATGGCATGAAAATTAACAGGATGGTAGAGGGCAACATCCACTACAATTCATTAGCACTGAGCATGAGCTAGAACACTACATATCACTTGGTAGCATCCTCTAAACATGGCATAAAAATAACAACAGATTCTCAGACTTAGACAATTCTAGGAAGGGCAAAACTGGACACATGTTAACAGAATAGCAACTTGACGGAGGTTTTAAATATGATGCAAGGGCTTAATGCTCAAGTTCTTAGCACAATTAGGTAGAGCATGATGAGCACAACAAAACATGTTAAGGCCCCAAACTCAAAGGAACAACACATCCATGGGAACCATCCTCACAATATGGTAAGAAAATAACAGCATTCAACACTTTATCATGTTAACAGCAAGAAACCCATTTATCCACAAGCTTATCATGCCATACAAAAATACCAGGTCCTAGTACCCACAATACACTAGCATACTCATGTTGACAAGTCTCACATATATTGCATAGATTAAATCATATGAAAATGACAAAATGTCATGTTGGGACAAAAAATGACATTTTGCAAACTTGCTCAAATGACAAAACAAATTGCACCACTGGATTCCATGGGAAATTCTACCCCAAAATCATATATCATACTCATATGTTTGTGTTAAAAATATATCCAAAATCTAATTCGAAAATACACACATGCTCTTATAAGTCAAAACTTGCCCTATTTGGCTGCTGCCAAATATGGCCATGTCCAGATCTGAATCTATTCCTAAAATGGAAAAAAAACAATAGAATATAGTAGAGACAATAAAAAACAAATAGAGCGGGGGTCCCACTGGCAGTGAGCCAGGGCCCCCCTGGGTGGCTGACAAGGTGGCCCCATGGCCCACCTGTCACACACACACGCACAGGAGCACACAGGAGCACACACAAAAATAAAAGGGGCCATGCGCCCATGGTGGATCGAACACACGACCTCCTGGTCAACACAGCGAACGGTCGACCACTGGGCTACGGCCGCGGTTGTTGACTGAAAGGGGTCCTAACATGAAAAATACAGGCAAAGACGCGGGCTTCCTTTTCCCTGCGACAGAGAAGGGAAGCGACGGCGCCGGCGGCGCCAGCGGTGGCCTCCGGCGACGGCGACCACCGGCGGGAGCTGCGGGTGCTACGGGGGGTCCATTCCGCGAAGAGGACGCGACATGGCCGCGTCAGGCGAGGGGCGAACGCCCGACAGGGTTGCGGCGGCTACTGCGGCAAGCGACGCGGTGAGGAGAAGCAAGGCACGCGCGGGGCTACGGCGGCTACACTGCTGCGGTGCGCGCGTAAGGACATGCAGCAGCAACGCACACAGCAAGGGGAGCAAGTGCTCGCGCACACTGCAACTGAACACCACAAGGAAAAGAAAACCCTGCCTTTAGAGCACCGGGATCGCTTGCGTGGCATGGAGGGACCTACGCACACACGCGGCTAACGGCGTGAGGGCGAGCGGGAAGGGAAGGAGGGCTCGTACCTCCTTACCTAGGGCATGGAGAGGAGGCAGGAGGGGCGATAGAGGCGACGCTTGGCTCGAAGGGAAACTGGCGCGCCTCGGGTCCGGTTCAGGGACGAAGAAGACGACGGCGAGGGGGACTCCGGGCTCGCAGACAATGCGTGCGTAGAGGAAGAAGACGGCAGGCACTCCCGGAGCTCGATCCACGACGTCGGGGAGGAAGAGGACGAGGCGGGGACGCTACCCCGCGAACGAACTGAAGCTTGCTCGGTGCTCCGAGAGCATGGCGTCGGCGTGGCTTGGGGCGAGCCTTACCTGCCGCGGCGCGAGGGGAGAGGAACGAAATGGGGAGAGGGGAAACCCTAGGGCACGGGGGACGCGCTTAATAGGCGGCACGGGCGCTCTCCGGCCGTCAAATCGACCCGGACGTCGACGTTGCTGCTGCCGATGCTCTGCCGTACAGGACGACGAATGCGCGAGCGCGAGGAGGCCGGCTGGGCTGCGCTACTGCTGCTACTGGGCAACTGCGGGGGAGGGAGGAGGACCATCGACGCTGGACTCTCTCTCAGCGAAACAATAAGCACAGGGGCCTTCCTATTTAAATAAAACAGCAAAAAAAGAAAATAATCCTTGCATGTTTGGAACGGAAATAGAGAAGAAGAAAAATATGTTTTGAATCAGCAAATTATACTATATTTAACAAAAAAGGAGATGTCATTTTTAGAACAAATAAATCATTCACATATATTGAAATTGGAATCTGTTATTGTAAGAATCCAAAGGCAAAATAACCCCAAACATTTATGAGAGTTGAACCACATTTCTTCCCAGAATTTATAGAAGAAGTGCAACATTTTTAATACAGGAAAACAGCATGTAAAATCTTAACATGTAGAATATTTTTAATAAGAGAGAAATGGGGATAGTTTGCTTATGGAAAAGAGGAGAATTCAAACCAAAGCATCACATGCATCCACTCCACAACACAAACACTCACATCAACAACAAACACAAGCACAATCATGTCAATAATTAATATGCACTTGGTATGATGAGCATGATGGCATGATGCATGAAATGACTATGATACATGAAATGACAAGAGGCAAGACGAAACTCAAACTCATAAAAGCATTGATAACATCCATGGAGGTCACACCTGAGAAATATATTACAAATAGCAAAGGAATGCTCTTGGGCTGTTACAACTCTCCCCCACTACATGAGGATCTCTTCCCGAGATCTAGGAACGGAAGAATTCGGGAAATTCGGAACGGAGATGGTCCTCTCGTTCCCAAGTGGCTCTTTGTCGGAGTCATGTGACCACTTCACCTTTAGAAACTTGATTGACTTGTTGCGAGTCTTACGCTCAGTTTCTTCAAGGATAGCAACTGGATGCTCATGATAGGATAGGTCTTCTTGGAGATCAATTTCTTGGAGATCAACGGTGCGCTCGGGAGTCTTGAAGCACTTCCGGAGTTGAGAGACATGGAACACATCGTGCACATTTGAGAAATTTGGAGGAAGCTCAAGTTGGTAGGCAAGGTCACCCCTCTTGCCCACAATCTTGAAAGGACCCACAAAGCATGGAGCAAGTTTCCCTTTGATGCCAAAGCGTTGAGTGCCCTTCATGGGAGACACTCTGAGATAGACAAAATCATCGATCTGAAAGGTCATGTCACGATGCTTGCTATCATAATAGCTCTTCTGGCGGGACTGAGCTGCTTTCAGATTTGCACGAATGACACGGCACATTTCTTCTGCTTCAGTGATCATGTCATTACCAAGGATTTGACGCTCACCGGTTTGAGACCAAGTGAGCGGGGTGCGGCACTTTCTGCCATAGAGAATCTCGAAAGGAGCTTTGCCGGAACTTGCTTGGAAGCTATTGTTGTATGAGAACTCAGCAAACGGGAGACAATCTTCCCACTTCATGCCAAAAGGAATCACACAAGCTCTGAGCATATCTTCGAGGATTTGATTGACTCTCTCAACTTGACCACTAGTCTGAGGATGGAAAGCTGTGCTGAAACAGAGATTGGTCCCCATTGCAGTCTGGAAGGAATCCCAAAACTTGGAGGTGAAGATGCTTCCACGATCTGAGGATATGAGCTTAGGAACACCGTGCAAAGAAACTATCCTTGACATGTACAACTCTGCTAGCTGAGCTGCCGAGATAGATTCTTTGACCGGAAGGAAGTGGGCAACTTTGGTGAGCTTGTCAATGACCACGAAGATGGCATCATTCCCTCTCTTGGACTTAGGAAACCTAGTGACGAAATCCATTTCAACATGATCGAATTTCCACTCTGGGATAGGCAAAGGCTGAAGGAGGCCTGCTGGACGTTGATGTTCCGCCTTCACTATGCGACAAACATCACACTCGTTCACGAACTGAGCAATCTCACGTTTCTTACGAGTCCACCAGAAGGTTTGCTTGAGGTCCTGATACATTTTGGAACTGCCTGGATGAATTGAGAGGAGGGAATTATGTGCTTCATCCATGATAACCTTCCTGAGATCACCTTTCGGAACCACCAGACGGTCCTCGAAGAACAAGGCGTCTTTGTCATCAACACGGAAACACTTATACTTTGGAATGCTCTTGGCCACACCTTTCTTCACTTTCTTCACCATAGCATCAAGAAGCTAAGCTTGGTGAACCTGATCCTCGAGAGTCGGAGAGACTTGAAGATTGGCAAGAAAACCTTGAGGAACCATTTGGAGATTGAGCTTGCGGAATGCTTCACAAAGCTCGGGTTGAAGAGGCTTGAGGATAAGACTGTTGCAGTACGCCTTTCTGCTCAGCGCGTCTGCAATGACATTTGCTTTCCCAGGAGTATATTCAATACTTGGATTGAAATCCTCGATCATTTCCACCCAACGATACTGCCGAAGATTGAGATTGGGTTGGGTGAAAATATACTTCAAGCTCTTGTGGTCGGTGAACACCTCAACTGGTCTTCCCAACAATAGATGTCTCCACGTCATCAGAGCATGCACAACTGCTGCCAGCTCAAGATCATGAGTGGGGTAGTTCTTCTCAGCAGGCTTCAACTGATGGGAGGTATAAGCCACAACTTTCTTATCTTGCATGAGAACGCCACCGAGACCTTGGAGAGAAGCATCACAAAATACTTGGAAAGGCTTGGATTGCTCGGGAGGAACAAGAACTGGAGCCGAAGTCAGCTTGTGTTTGAGTGTATTAAACGCCACATCACACTCAGGAGACCATAGAAACTTGACATTCTTCTGAAGGAGGTTGGATAGAGGCTTAGCAATTTGAGAGAAGTTCTCGACGAATCTTCTGTAATAGCTTGCAAGGCCGAGGAAGCTACGAAGCTGCTTGACATTCTGAGGAGGCTCCCACTTCACAATTGCCTCAACTTTCTCAGGGTGCACTTTAATGCCCTCGGCAGAGATGACATGCCCAAGGTACACCACTTCATTGAGCCAAAACTCACACTTCGAGAACTTAGCATAGAACCGATGTTCTCTTAGCTTGTCAAGCACAAGCCTGAGATGCTCTGCATGCTCTTCTTCAGTCTCCGAGAACACGAGAATATCATCCAAATAGACCAAGACGAACTCATTCTTGAAAGGAGAGAATATGTAGTTCATCATTCTGGAGAAGGTCGGAGGCGCATTTGCTAGACCAAAAGACATGACGGTGTACTCATAAGAGCCAAAACTCGTCCTGAAAGCAGTCTTTGGAATATCTTCTTCACGAATGCGGATTTGATGATAGCCCATACGGAGATCTAACTTCGAGAAAACCTTGGCACCTTTCAATTGCTCAAACAACTCATTGATGTTGGGAAGTGGATACTTGTTCCTGATTGTCTTCTTATTCAATGGACGGTAATTGACACATAGTCGGTCCATGCCATCCTTCTTCTTGACAAACAGAACACCACAACCCCAAGGTGAAGAACTTGGTCTGATCTGACCCAGATGCTCTTGTTCATCTAGCTGTTTCTTCAATTCTTTCAGCTCTTCGGGGCCAAGCTTATAAGGACTCTTGCACACCGCCAGAAAATCAACATAAGCCTTGTTCATCGCCAGAAAATCCATGCCAAGAATAAGATCAATATCGGAATTACCGAGAACAATTGGAGAGGCCAGAAAAGAATAATTGCCCATCTTGATAGAAACATTCGGAACCACCAAACAAGAATTCATCACTTTGCCGGGAGAAACAATTGATAGAGGCTTGGACAAATTAATGGGACACAAGTCATGCATCTCGGTGAATGGCCATGAAATGAATGAATGCGATGCACCAGTATCAAACAAAACTTTTGCAGGAATAGAATTAACCAAGAGGTTACCCATAATCACTTGAGAAGAATCCTCTGCTTCAGCTGCATTCACCATGTTTACTCTTGCTGCCTTGGGATTGTGCTTAACCATAGCACTGCCTGGGGGCTTGATAGGAGGAGGAGGCGGGAGACGCCGCTGGTTGTTGCACTTGTTGGATTAATGGCCCTTCTGACCACACTTGTGACAAGTAACCTCTGAGAGCGGACGGAAGTTGCCTGGAGGAGGAGCATTTGCTGACTTGGGTGCCTGAGACCTCTGCTGAAAGGCTGGGTTGGGTGGGTCAGAAGGACCACGACCACCGTGCTGCCTCTGCTGCTGAGGGGGACGAAACGGAGGAGGAGGAGGAACACAATACTTCTGCTGCTTAGGAACAATCTGAGAGCTGGAAGAAGAAGAGTTGGTGTCTCTGAATCGCTTCCTGGAATTCTCCAACCTGAGCTGAGATGCCTCGACCTTTAGAGCCATGTTGTAGAACTGTTCAAACTCACGAGGCTCTTGCAGGACTAGACCCGGCTTAAGTTCATCCTTGAGACCACCTCTGAACTGATAAATCATTGACTTCTCATCGGAAACATCTTGCTTAGCATAGCGGGCCAGATTCTGGAAGTCAATGTTATACTGATAGACAGACTTGCTTCCTTGCTTCAAATTCCTGAACTTCTCACGCATCTCCTCGACAAAGCTTGTCGGGATGTGATGAGCTCTGAAGTCACGACAGAAATCATCCCAGCTGATAACACGATCACCTCTGGAATCCTTGTACTGCTGCCACCAATCTCCTGCCTGACCCTTGAGCAGGAAAGTTGCAAACTTGACATAGTCCGCAGGCCTGACATTGCTGCACTCAAAATGCTTGTTCATGTCATGGAGCCAATCGTCTGCATCGAGCGGCTGCTCACAACAGGTGAAGGACTTGGGCTGATTTGCGAGGAACTGGTTCAGAGTTGCGAATTGCGGCTGATTCTGAAAATTCCCTTGATGACCTTGCTGTCCCTGCTCTCTTTCTTGCAGCAACCTGAGCAACATCCGGGTGTTCGCATTGGTTGCGGCCATCACTGCTTGCCAAGCCTCCGGAGGTGGAGGTGGTGGTGGGGGTGGTGGAAAATCAGACTGCTCCCCATCACGATCTGGGTTCCCACGAGTTGCCGGAGCCATCCTGAAGATGGACAAGAATATCAGCACACCATTGACAAAGATGATAGGAATAGGCTGAATCAATGGCTTGAAAGAAATTGCCACGGAATATCATCAATTGCATTCGAACTGCAAATAGAAAGAGCGCTTTCTTTAGGATCTTGATAACATCATTAGAACATGAAGCCACTTGAAATAACACAAAAGTATTGAGCTAAGGTTGCTCGGAACAAATGTACACCCATTATACATCTGTCGGAAGATGATCCTAAGAACTACTGGAATTCCCACCTAAGAATCTCCGAAGTCTTGAGTTATGCAATCGGGTACACGGATACATGGAGTTTTTAACCATCACTCAACTCCTAGCAGTAATACTACTCTCCAGTGTATCACATCCCTCAACACACAACCGAAGGTCTTGGAAACTCATCTACCTCAGACCCTCGTAATCACAACGATACTAAGTATGGCAGTACATCCGAACTCTCACCACCAGTACTGGGGATGCCGGACTCCTCTCGCCACCACCAGTATTGAAGCAATTTCGAACATCCTCCGTCCTGAGATACTAAGGAAACTGAATGATAACGATGTGTCAAGAACCCCCTGGAGCTCAACTCCCCGGAAGAAATCAAGTCAGACAGGAGGCACCAAGACAGAACTCCGTCACATCAGCATCATATAGTTCCCAAAATACCCGCATGATCCTAAAAAAAAATTTGAGCGAGAAGAGGAGTAGAATGAAAATTCCTAAGTCGAATACCTCACCAGAGTATAGAAGAGGAGTAAAAGAATCCTACTCTCCGATATAACTAGACTCAAAATAGTTTTTCACTAGACTCGACTCGGCCAAGTTCGATCAAGCAAGGGGCTCCTATGGTCGGTATGGCTCTGAATACCAACTTGTCACGCCCAAGATGCGGTCCTATCCCTATTAAGGCTCGTGGCCTCGACGGGGATAGAAGCGCATCTCGTCGTTCACAAGTACAGTAAAACATTGCAATACATGTAGGAAGAGATGAGTATATGAGTTTGGCTTACACTCGCCACAAGCTATCTTACAAGTTCACAAAAATCATTCTTACATCATCCAAAGGCATGGTCCGGCTACGGACGAAATCAAACGATAAAAGAAGCAATCTAAAACTGTCTCGCTATCCCAGGATCACCACCAAGAAGCTCCCTACTCGTCTGTATAAGTAACATACATGCGTCTACTCTCCTCGTCATACTCCCACTAGAGCTGAGTCACATCTTCTGGCAAGTTCTCATCAACACCTGCACCTGAATTGTTGTAATCTGTGAGCCACAGGGACTCAACAATCTCATAACCCGGGTACCGAAACTATCTAAGCCATTGGGTAAGGAATTGGATAAGTGGTGAGGCTGCAGCAAGTGCTAAGCATCTATTTGGTGGCTAACTTACGAGAACATGGATGTAAATATGGTGGAATACGTATGACGATCGTGAATTAGCATGATCACTAAGTGATCCTGAACACCTAATTACGTCAATCATAAACCCACCGTGTCCTCTCTCGGTTCATGTTCACGAGCAGAGACGGTCAGGGTTACGCACATAGTTGGTGTATTTTATTGGAGTTTACTTTAAGTTAACTATAACCGGATGTTAAACAAATTTCCAGGTTGCCACATAACCGCGGGCACGGCTTTCCAAAAAGATTAAACCCTGCAGGGGTGCTCCAACTCATCCATCACAAACTAACCACACGCCACGAGAATAACCTCGACCACGAATCTCGTGATCTTCCTAGGCAATTCCACTGGAAAACCGCAACCTCGAGATAGCCCGAAGAAAAAAACGGAATTCCTCGCGCAAGACATTCGAGAAAGGTAAAACAAGTCCGGCAAGACCTCCCGGTGAGCCAGATCCGCTTCTAGAGCCATGCGCTCTCTATCAACGGGCATCATCCGTCTATGCGAAGTGGACGGTTGCCTAAAAATGCCTCGAGTTGCCCCGAGGTGGCACCGCCGACTGCTAGGTAGGTGGACCAACACTCATGAGGAGCACTGGCCTGGGGGGGGAGGGTTCATTAATTATCCACGGGGTAGCTATGCCCTATGCAATTTTATTAAGTTGTTTAGCAAACGTAGTACCAATGTTGGGTCTTGCCAGACAAGTTTTAATCTAAAACGAATGGTCAAGGGGGTCCCCATAACAACCCCGAGCATGTTAGGAGCGCAAAATATGGAATATAACACCGGTACTCGAAACTAGTGCGGCAAAAGCGGAACAAAACACTGAGCAAAATGCTAAGCCTTCCACCGTTGCCAGATATATATGTGCATTAATTTAAATAACAATAGATAGAGTGATATAAACAAAATCCATGTTGACACATGGAAAGCTTGCACCTGCAACTAGCAATGCTATAAGATAAGGGCTGAGCAGCGGTAACATAGCCAATCAATGTTATGCTAGGTAGTGGAGGGGGTTAGAGGCTTTCATGGCAATTTAGGAGGCTGACAGTTAAGTGGTAGGTAACGTAACATAACGGTAAAAGCGAGACATCTAGCAAGGCAAAATAGTGTCGGGATCCGGGTATGATCATCTTGCCTGTTAGTTCTTCAGAGGGACAAAGAGCTTGGTCCTCGTAGTTGTACTCTCCGGAATCCTCGTACTCAGGCTCAACACTCGCGTCTACCCAAAGAGAACAGCACCAAATAAACAAACAGCAAGGTGCAATGCACAAACAAGATGATGCATGGTCATATTAAGAAATATAGCATGGCAAGCCTATGCTAGTCATGTTTCACATGCATTTATTAAGTTGTTTAGTATTCTGGACAGAACCTCAATATTCTTATTTGAACATGCATGATCATGGAAAATATGGATGCTTCATGCAAAAACGATGCAAATGCATATGTAGAACGTTGCAAATGGAGTAACGTAGCTCACGGTATGCTCACGACAAGGTACGAACGTTAATGGAGACAAAACACAATATGAGGCAATCTCTGGGCTATACCTTGGTGTTCCAAGGATGCCACTGGATAGGAAATGAAAATCTAGCAAGAATAGAGCTAAAGATCAAGCAAAACTATGGAGTATAGCTTCCACAAGTCACAAAACAATCAAACACACAATCTGTCCACAAACAGCAACATGGCATCTTGTCACACACCTAGTCAGAGCTACAGCAGGTTTTCAATCAAAACCAAGGCATGTACAGAAACTATACAGCATGCTTAACAAATCATCCATCTACACAAACTTGAAAGGAAGCATGGATCAATAGCAAATATGCTCACAAGATGGCATGTTGAATCAGTTTTTAGGGACTTAGTGAAAATTCCAGTTTTCTGGAATCTGAGTTAACCAGATGGCATATTGACAGCATTACTTATATATTCTAGAGGGCATCTCATGGCATGAAAATTAACAGGATGGTAGAGGGCAACATCCACTACAATTCATTAGCACTGAGCATGAGCTAGAACACTACATATCACTTGGTAGCATCCTCTAAACATGGCATAAAAATAACAACAGATTCTCAGACTTAGACAATTCTAGGAAGGGCAAAACTGGACACATGTTAACAGAATAGCAACTTGACGCAGGTTTTAAATATGATGCAAGGGCTTAATGCTCAAGTTCTTAGCACAATTAGGTAGATCATGATGAGCACAACAAACCATGTTAAGGCCCCAAACTCAAAGGAACAACACATCCATGGGAACCATCCTCACAATATGGTAAGAAAATAACAGCATTCAACACTTAGCAAAATTTGAGACATGAAACCAGTGCTATTATCTTAACATGTTAACAGCAAGAAACCCATTTATCCACAAGCTTATCATGCCAAACAAAAATACCAGGGCCTAGTACCCACAATACACTAGCATACTCATGTTGACAAGTTTCACATATATTGCATAGCTTAAATCATATGAAAATGACAAAATGATATGTTGGGACAAAAAATGACATTTTGCAAACTTGCTCAATTGACAAAACAAATTGCACCACTGGATTCCATGGGAAATTCTACCCCAAAATCATATATCATACTCATATGTTTGTGTCAAAATTTTCTCCAAAATCTAATTCGAAAATACACACATGCTCTTATAAGTCAAAACTTGCCCTATTTGGCTGCTGCCAAATATGGCCATGTCCAGATCTGAATCTATTCCTAAAATTAAAAAAAAACAGAATATAGTAGAGACAAAAAAAACAAATAGAGGGGGGGTCCCACTGGCAGTGAGCCAGGGCCCCCTGGGTGGCTGACAAGGTGGCCCTATGGCCCACCTGTCACACACACACGCACAGGAGCACACAGGAGCACACACAAAAATAAAAGGGGCCATGCGCCCGTGGTGGATCGAACACACGACCTCCTGGTCAAAACAGCGAACGGTCGACCACTGGGCTATGGCCGCGGTTGTTGACTGAAAGGGGTCCTAGCGCAAAAAATACAGGCAAAGACGCGGGCTTCCTCTTCCCTGCGATAGAGAAGGGAAGCGACGGCGCCGGCGGCGCCAGCGGTGGCCTCCGGCGATGGCGACCACCGGCGGGAGCTGCGGGTGCTACGGGGGGTCCATTCCACGAAGAGGACGCGACATGGCCGCGTCAGGCGAGGGGCGAACGCCCGACAGGGTTGCGGCGGCTACTGCGGCAAGTGACACGGCGAGGAGCAGCAAGGCACGCGCGGGGCTACGGCGGTTGCACTGCTGCGGCACGCGCGCAAGGACATGCAGCAGCAACGCACACAGCAAGGGGAGCAAGTGCTCGCGCACACTGCAACTGAACACCACAAGGAAAAGAAAACCCTGCCTTTAGAACACCGGGATCGCGAGCGTGGCATGGACGGACCTACGCGCACACGCGGCTAACGGCGAGAGGGCGAGCGGGAAGGGAAGGAGGGCTCATACCGCCTTACCTAGGGCATGGAGAGGAGGCAGGAGGGGCGATGGAGGCGATGCTTGGCTCGAAGGGAAACTGGTGCGCCTCGGGTCCGGTTCAGGGACGAAGAAGACGATGGCGAGGGGGACTCCGGGCTCACAGATGATGCGTGCGTAGAGGAAGAAGACGGTAGGCACTCCCGGAGCTCGATCCACGACGTCGGGGAGGAAGAGGACGAGGCGGGGATGCTAACCCGCGCACGAACTGAAGCTTGCTCGGTGCTCCGAGAGCATGGCGTCGGCGTGGCTTGGGGCGAGCCTTACCTGCGGCGGTGCGAGGGGAGAGGAACGAAATGGGGAGTGGGGAAACCCTAGGGCACGGGGGACGCGCTTAATAGGAGGCACGGGCGCTCTCCGGCCGTCAAATCGACCCGGACGTCGACGTTGCTGCTGCCGATGCTCTGCCGTACAGGACGACGAACGCACGAGCGCGAGGAGGCCGGCTGGGCTGCGCTATTGCTTCTACTGGGCCACTGCGGGGGAGGGAGGAGGCCCATCGACGCTGGACTCTCTCTCAGCGAAACAATAAACACAGGGGCCTTCCTATTTAAATAAAACAGCAAAAAAAGAAAATAATCCATGCATGTTTGGAAAGGAAATAGAGAGGAAGAAAAATATGTTTTGAATCAGCAAATTATACTATATTTAACAAAAAAGGAGATGTCATTTTTAGAACAAATAAATCATTCACATGTATTGAAATTGGAATCTGTTATTGTAAGAATCCAAAGGCAAAATAACCCCAAACATTTATGAGAGTTGAACCACATTTCTTCCCAGAATTTATAGAAGAAGTGCAACATTTTTAATACAGGAAAACAGCAAGTAAAATCTTAACATGTAGAATATTTTTAATAAGAGAGAAATGGGGATAGTTTGCTTATGGAAAAGAGGAGAATTCAAACCAAAGCATCACATGCATCCACTCCACAACACAAACACTCACATCAACAACAAACACAAGCACAATCATGTCAATAATTAATATGCACTTGGTATGATGAGCATGATGGCATGATGCGTGAAATGACTATGATACATGAAATGACAAGAGGCAAGACGAAACTCAAACTCATAAAAGCATTGATAACATCCATGGAGGTCACACATGAGAAATATATTACAAATAGCAAAGGAATGCTCTTGGGCTGTTACACTGGTACACACATAGTACATGAATTTGTATATCAATGTGCAATCACAACTGCTTTATTAAATGAATCTCATATAGAGTCTTTATTACAATAAATTTGGCTGAAGGCCAACTCATGAGATAAAACTAATGCGGAAGACATAGACGCCAGCGAGTCCATCCGACTCCAAGGGCATATCGCCAAGCGTAGAATGGGTCCTCACTCCTGGTCGGAAAAGTACACTACAACATGACACGTTGCAGCCGTGTAGGTCAGCATTTTGAATATGCTGGCAAGTCACATGAGAGAACAGGTAAAATCATCTCCTACACTATATGCATATGTGGCAGGTGGTGCTGTAAGTTTAAGTTTAGCGAAAAGCAAAATTTCCTACAACAATGGCAAAAGCAAAAATTACTAATACATGTTGTTGTTAATGATAAGGTTCCGCCATCCAATTCGCATACCCAACAGTATCAATAGACCCAGATCATTTATATTAATTGTGTCGAGAGTTCCTGATAGTTTCAGTTCCTTTGGCTCAAGTTGTCCGTAACCGGGGACACGGCTAATCCATTAGATTTGGTACTCTGCATAGTCTTGCACACTTTCCCCACAAGATTCGATCGCCTCCGTCGAAGTCCTCGCACTGCCTGGTGTTTGACAACCGGATGATCGAAACATGGTCTTCCAAAGGGTTCCTCTGGGCCACTTCCGGTGCCCATCCAATCCTATCGTTCTTCGACATCTCATAGCACCGTCCGTCCAGAGTCACCACGATGTCCAACCAAGCCAGAGCCCATAATGGCTTGTGGCTGTGCAGGTAAGCCTCGAGTCTTGAAGTATCCATCCGTCTCTTCGTGCCTAGGTGGAACTTTCCACGTGAATATTGGCACTTCTCCAGCAACACCTAGGCTACCACTGGGTCCTCCAGGGTGTCGTTCAACCTTTCCACCCAAAGGTCTATTGTATCATGAGATATTGAAAATCTTGAATTCTTGAGGTCTTCATCAAAATTAATTCTCACAAATCTCGTGAAGAACACACAACCAACCCCGTCTACTAAAAGCATAGCAAAAATAAAATATCGTCTCCCAGGGCCAAAGTGACAAGGGTTTATGGGGGTGCCTACCTACTTTGCATGCAATGGTGGAAACAAGTTGAACTACTGCAATAAAACATGGGTAAAAATATGATCAAATGACTTGCCTTACTGACGATCTTCAAACTCAAGCGACTCTAAGTAGCAAGCTTCACACTCCGGATGATCTAACGAGACAAACCTCACACAATAAGCATAACATAATAAAAAACAATAAATAACAACAAGTAAAACTAATAATAAAACAATCAAGGAAAACATAAAGAAAAAACAAAGCAAAATCAAAAGAAATATACAAAACTAATGGAAAAGTTTTATCATTGGAACTACAAACTAAAAAATTGTTTTCTGCCTCAAATAAAATCTTAACAAAATGAAAACTGAAGTTGTAATAAAATAACAGAAAGGATTTTACCTAAAGTTTTCTACACAAAAAGAATCAATTAAAAAGATTTTATAAATCAAAAGTTATGGCCTAATTAAAATAGATCTTGAATCTGTCCAGATCGAAAATTTATAAAAACAATTTTTTTATTAGCCCTCTGGATAGATATAACCTAAAGAAATCATATGCAAAAAAGAATCACTCAAAAACAATTTTTTAAATAAAAGTTATGCCCCAAATAGTGTTTAATACAAATCTATTTGAACTCGTAATTTAAAAGGTTCAAAAATATTTTTTGCTCGTTTCTCTGGAAAGATGGGATTTTTGTGAATTTGTAGCAAAAAGAATCACTAAAAACGGAGTTGTAAACCTAAAGATACAAAAAAATCGCATCTAAAAATGAAAACGGTTTTTTTTAAATATTATTTTGCGGCTGCGTGACACGTGGCGCGCTATTGTTGGCTTGGAGGTGTTAGCTGCTGGTTGAAGAAGTGGATGGTGGCTATTTAAGTTTTTCGGTGCTAGCGGCTTAAAAAAAACAGAGCGGTTGATTGGATCTAAACCGGAGTAACCGAACAAAACTGGTCTAATAAAAATAACCTAACGTTTCGATCGCTACATAGAGTGAACGAGGGGTGGTGGCACTTACAGAGAGGTCGAGGGCCATGGGCAGAGAAGAAGAGGTCGGTGGGGCGGCGGCTCGGGTGATTTTGGTCGATGGCGACGATGTCCAGGAGGTGCGTGAGGTCGTGTGCATACGGTTTTCGTTGATGGTGAGGCGAGTTGGGGTCGAAGTTGAGCGTGGTGTCTACGTGAACTCCGTGCTCCGGTGGGACAAGCGAGGTTGGCATCACGTCTGTAAGCAGAGAGGAACGATGAGTTCATGTCCACGAGATAAATGGCAAAGAGAGGAGCCTACTGGTAGAAAGAGAGAGGTCGAGGAGGTCTTACGGCATCGGAAACGTGTGTGCACTATCTCGGGCACGGCCAAATCCAAACGGCGACTACGGGTGATGTGGGTGGTCTTGGGCATTGAGGTTTGGGGGAATCGGCGAGGGTTTAGATGTGTATTTATAGGACAAGGTCTTAGAGCAGGGGTCGACTCCGAGGATCGAATCCCGGAGATCACGGACTCGGGTGGCATGGCGAAAAAATATCTTTGTTTCCTTCCGTGAGGAAGAAGAAGACCGGGCACGGTCCATGTGCTAGGGAGAGAGAGGGGGTACGAGAGAGAGAAGAATTCAGGAGTAGAGAGAGAGATTGGGTGGGGCTGTGGGTTCGTTGCCATTTGTTTACTGCAGCCGGCGACGGCTGGTAGGAGCGCTGGCTCCTAGCGGGCTAGCAGCACTCGTTGGCTCGGCTGGCCTGGCCTGGCCAGCGGGCGTTGCCCTTTGTGTTTTTAACAATAAGGAAACGGAGAAAAAATATTTTAAATACAAGAATAAAATATAGGGTATGGTATACCAAAATGTTAAGAAAAATAAATCCTAAAACATGAACATTTTTAGAGGCAAAATAAATAGTTCATAAAAACATCTTTTTGAAAATTCAAAAAAAACAATTTTGACTTTCAAATAAATTGGCACTATTTTCTTCTTACTTTTGGGTGTCATGTTACCTCCTCTCATACTTTTGATCAAGGTATTTTGTCAGGGATTTGTGAATATAACTCAACCGCCAATTTGAATTGAAGTCAAATTCAAATAAAAATCAAATGCCACACTCCAAATCAATAAATATGCATAGATGCTTAGCTATAAATGTAAAACATTCCAAATTGAAAATTTGGGATGTTACATTTTATTCTATCCTATTACTGTTATGATCCTCGAATATGTGATTCATTGGAAAACTCGATCATAAGCACATGTGGAATGATAAACAGTAAAATAAGATTCCTAGTCTTGTCTCTAAGACTAGCATAAGTGTTGTTGGTTATCATGTTTTCTAGATCTTAGGATATCATTAAGTGTAAAGATGATCCTAAAACAACATTGAGAGTGTGATGTTTGAAGAACGATCATATTGAATCGACCCAAACTTGTTTGTTATACTTTGAGATAAAATCGTGTGAAATCAATTGTTATAATATAGAGTGTTAACATGTGTTTTATGTTCCTTAGACCATGAGAGTATCGTAGTCACTTCTTATCGTATGATGAGCTTTGGGGTTGCTAGGTCATCATAACGACAACTTACATGTTCATTGGAAAGTTCGACAAGGGACTCGATAGCTCAAGAGTTGGATTTGCTCATCCGGCGATGGAGAGATACTACTAGGGCCCTCTTGCTGTGATGACATCCATCATTATCTAGCCAGACACAGCTTACTATGTACGGGGATGCCAGAACACATCAACGAGAAAAAAAAACCAGTAACGAGAATAACGGTATAGTGAGCATGTGAATGACTCGAGAGGATAACGATGCTTCTCGGGTTTTGTAAAGTATCACGAATCAAAAGGAATAGCACATGGGAACCAAAGGTTCACTCGAATATCATTTGTGTACTCATAGGAATCGATATGGATGTCCACGGTTCCGCTACCGGTCATTTAACGAAGGGGTTTCATTCATGTCTATACGTTACCAAACCTATCGGGTCACAAGCTTAAGGTAATCACAATCTCCTAAGTGTTATTAGGATGAAAGTATAGAGGATTTATTTGTTGTGTTGTTTCTTTAATATTCGAAACAGTTTCGAGAGGAACCGAAAGCATTTCGGGGTCACCGGAAGGGTTTCAGAGAGTATCGGGTAATACATGGTATTACCGATAACTAATATATAGGTGGAAAATGTTTCCAGGGTTGTTAAATTATATATAGTAGAGTCTAATATTTCTTAGATGGCTTTTATATTTAATTTAACGGGCCTTAAAAGGTCAAGAGGTGGAGAGCTACTTGGGCCACTTGGGCCCAAATAGGTGGATGCGCCCCTTCCTCCTTGTAGAAGGAAGGGGAGGCCGAATTGGAGGGGGATCCCCCTCCTAGGCTCGCCAAAGGGAGGGGTTTTTCTCTCTTGTGGCTCACCCTCCCTGCAATCTATATATACTTAAGGACTTTGGCCCTTTGGAGATAAAAGTTTTGGAGCCTCCTCCGGTTCTTCTAATTCTAGTCTAATTGGTCCTAGTTGACTAATTAGACCTAGGTATAGTTCCTCTAATCCTCATAATTAGAATCAAAGTGTGGTTCTAATCTCCGCCCTCTAATTCTCGGGCGACGATTAGCGTTGGACACTGAAGCGCTAGTTGATCATGAAGACTGCACACTTGCAACCAAGTAGAGAGGTCGTGCTTTCGGGCTTTGGTTCGAGGGATCATTCGTGGGCGGTTCGCGTGATCGTTCATCTACGGTTCGAGGGACTCCAAGTACAATCTACATCGTCACGTTCTTCTTCCGTTATAAATCGGTGAAGGTAACGATCGTGCTCCTGACCTTTATCGTATCTTCATAGTGTTCCTGGTAGATCGTAGGGTGATCTTTTGTCTTTTCTACTACGTTTCCCAACATGCAAAACAAGAGAAGTGTTTGGAAAAGTAGATACGATGGAGATATACCAACTCCCACATGCTTAACGAATTCCTTTTCCTCATGTAGTTCAGTTGATAAACTAAAAGTGATAATTAAAAAATTACAAACACATTTGCTTTTGTTTGTGTACATAAGTTTAACTAGAAATCAAGTCTCAGCAAAGATCATGAAGTAGCCACATATATGATAACACTTAGCAGTCACATTTACTCATGTCAATAACATAATCAAGTAACGAGCAATAATATTATATCTAAAATACCAACACTTCGTTAAAATAATCATGATACAATGATAGAATGGTATCTCTCTAGCCCTTTCCGAGACCACATAACAAAAATGGGGAGCGCCTCTGAAGTTGAAGCAGCGACTAAACATTGTAATTCAGGGTAGAGCATGTTAGACTAAGAATGAAAATAGCGCTCTCCAAATTGGTGCTTGAACGAGAAGGTGATGACTCATTGATAAACTAAAATATAATCAATTCGGAGTGTGAAGCAAAGATTTGCTTTTGTACCAAAACTCATTGTTCATTACAAATAATTTCATTTGATAGGTTTCCTTTTAGTCAACAGTTTATGATTAAGAATATCATAATCTTATATGATAAACATGTGTGAGAGTGGTTCCCATGCTTAACACTCGCCCTGCACCTTTGTCTTTCCACAAGCCATGGCTAGTCTAATTCAGGGGTGCCTGCCAACATACCTTGGGGAGGAGTGATTTTTATTTTTTTAATTAACTCGGGACTGGGCACCCCACATACCATCTCATTTTTTAATATTAAGACATGTATACTCTTCGATAGGAACGCCATATTTATCATACAAAATGATGCTCTTCCCCCACCGCTCCATGAGCTTTATGGGCACACAAAACATATATTGATTTGAAGTTTTAGAGATGGCCCATGCAAATTTACTTGGAAATTAAGAGTAATACCGTATATAGGTAGAGATAGTGGACTCTTATGGTATACTTTTTGTTTCAAGGATTTGGATGCACAAGCAGAATTTCTTCTTAGTACAGTTGAAGGCTAGCAATAGACGGGGAAGCGACAAACTAGAGAGTGACAAGTCATAAACATACATTTTGAATACATAACATTAAATGGTAGCATGAGGAGGATATAAATATTGTGAACGTAAATATCACACAGAAAATATCACAAGCCCCACAATATGCACATATGATGTATTATTTCGGGGACTTAGAGAAAATCTCAACATCACGGGGAAATCGGGACGGGGCTATGCGGGATGAGGGGATCCAGACGGCGGCGGCGGTTAGTTCGCGGGATGAGACCATACCGGGATGAGGCCGTCCTGACGGCTTGGCAGAGGAGATCGCGGCCATGGCGATGATAGAGGCGCCTGTGACGGGGGACGGTGGATCTGGGTTGCTTCCGCCCGGATCTGCCCGGAGGGCGGGCAACGGTGACCGGCGACGGCGAGACCGAGGCGCGGCGTGGCGGAGCGACTGTGGGATGGCTAAGGGTCGAGGGCGTGGGTGGCCAATGCGTGAGGCGGCGAGGATCTTGGCGACGGCGGGGTCGGGCGGTGCTGCGGCGATTGCTCATAGAGAGGCGGCGAGTTCGAGGCGGAGGGGACCGTCGGTGAGGTGGGGCATGGCGCTGTCGTGGTGGCAGCGGCGGGTCTCTAGCGAGCTAACGTGCGGCGCTGTGTAGTGGGCTGGCTGCGGCCCTGGGGAGCCGCAGTGCAGGTGCGGCTGGCTGCGGGAGAGGGGCGGCTTGGCCTTTGGCCGTCCGATCTGGCTGCGGGTGTCCACGATCGCGGCTCATGAGCCGATCCGACGTCTCGGCTGGAAGCCGGTGGGTGTGGCTAGCTCAGGTGATGGCGGTGCCTTGCCAAGTGGCGGTGGAGGAGCCGTCCAGCGCAGATTCTGAGGAGTGGCGACGGCTGGAGGTCAGTCGAAGCTAGGGGTGGGGTTTTCTGCCCAAAAAAATGGAAGGAGGCGTGTCTATTTATAGTAAGCGGGCTAGGGTTAGGGGGTTTTGGCAGTTTTTGGACTGTTCGATCTCAATTAGACAGCTCCGGAAATGGAGGGGGTTAGGGTTAGGCTTAGTGGGTTGTGTAGGTGGGTTGGGCTGAGAAGAGAGGGAAGATTGTGGTCTGTGACAAAAAAAATTATAAACCAAAAACGTCTGCGATTTAAACCGACTATAGTGTCGCTATATGTTTGTCCGTTGGGGTAACATATGACCTCTGAATGAAACGAAATTTGTCACGTGGTCTATCTATTGTATATTAAGACCGCACGTCAACTATCAACCCATTCCAAGAATATGTCATACTCACTTTTAAAAACAATATTTAGCGATGTCGCGGGCGCGTGCATGTGTGTTTGGTCTCGAAACGGTCAATGACGAGAACGAGAATAACTGGCAAGTACGAACGGATGCAAGTTTTTTGAAAAAAATTGACGGCGATGGAGTGCCGATGCAATGCAGATGATGCGAATGATGTGATGACGAATGCGACAACCAAATGAAACACACGGTGAAACTCGAAATAAATGGAAGGCATCTAAAGCGTCGGTCTAGGGTTGTTACAACTCTCCTCCACTAACAAGAGATCTCGACCCGAGATCTTGGAATGACAAGAGGAAGAGGTAAAATTTTGTTGCTTCTTTGACAAACAAGAGAAATCCACAAAGTTTAAATGATGAAAAACTTCAACGAAAGGACAAAAGGGGGAAGAATGAAATAGAAAGCACTCTGGTAGAATAGAGCAAGAAGAAACATGACAAGAACCTTGGAGGTTGCAAAAGATGAAGAATAGCATGAGAAACAAGCAAGAATTTGAAACCACTCCGGGTGAACGAGATAGACACGGAATGGGAAAGAACGAATTTGGGCAACACTTCGATAGAAAAGAGAAGCAAAACTTTATAAGATGGAAAGAACTTGAAAAGATGACACAACACTCAGGTTCAATGAATAAACAAGGAAAGAACATGATCTTGATAAAATGAGATGATGGTTCAAAGAGAGCAACATCACAACGCCTTCGAAACAAAAGAATAGAAGCTAGATCGTTGGAGAGAATAGAATGGAGAAGAAATGACAATTCCTACCACAATTGAATTTGAAAAGCATCCTTACAAAGAAGGATTCAACGGAGTTTTTCGAAAATCAACAACGAAAAGAAAAGCTTGGTGTGGGTTATGGAGAACATTTCGAAATTATGAGGTGACAACCGACCACTAACGGAAACAAGGATTGCTTGGGAGCAACAAGATATGCAAAACTTCCTTCACCAAGAGGATACATCGAAAACTTGGATCATTGATAAGCACCAAGATAGCAACAATCCTTAGGAAAGACTTTAGGTGAAATCTAACCCAAGATGACTCCGAGGAAGACTTGATGGTTTTAAATATCACATTCTTGACAAATTCTCTTTGAGACTCCTCATGAATCAAGAATGCTATATCACCATATCAATAGATAGAGGAGAATGAATTGCACTTTGAAATGCAAGACAAAGAATACTTGAGATCCTCCAACAAGAATCTTGAAGAACACTTCGATAAAGAATTAAATCCATGACGAACCACGATGAAGAACCTCCGTATACAATAGAATGATCAAAATAAATGAAGGTTGAAAAGAATAATATTATGACCTTGCAAAGATTTGAGCTTGGTGTGGGGACCCCGGCTCATAAGTCATGATCGCCGAATGCATGTGTATAGTGATCCCAGAGATCAATGCTCACTGAACACACGGAAGCTGAATAACAAGAGTCTTACATCCCTACTTAGCCTCTTACACAAATAAAGACCACGAATGTCGAGTCTTACATAGATAGGGCCATGAAGGCCAAATAACAAACACAACTAGCAGCGGAAATCTTGATGGAAAGCGCAGACCCATGCCGTCTGCCTTAACCCTACAGGAATTCTGAATGGGAAGCGTCCTAGTTCGCATGTTCATCACCAATGAACTCTTCACCATATTCCTGCTCTTCCATGCCTGGCCAATTAAATAACCAGTGGCAAGCCAATGAGTACTTTGAATGTACTCGCAAGCAACCCATGTTTTGGAACAAGGTATAACAATGCATGATATAGCACTAAGTAGGTAAGTTTTGCAGAAAGCTAATTTTGAGTGCAATATCATGTTCAAAATAATTGGTGATAGCATGCATCAACAAGTAATTGGTATCCGTATGAACAGGTTACAGATATCAATATGAATCAAGTTTTGAACATCTCATGTTCAGTCATTATGTCAAGTCATCCGACTTAACTCAAGTATCATCTCCATCACGAAGCCACACACACACACACCAAGTTTAGTGAACACTAGACGTAGCACAAGGGCGGCCATCCAACTGTCCTTAACCGTGGACACGGCTATTCGAATAGTTTTACACTCTACAGAGGTTGCACACTTTACCCACAAGACTCGAGAAACTTCCGTGTCAAGCCACGACTCGCGATATTGTTCATACCGGAGGTAAGTACCCAATCGTTGCCTTTCCCCTAGCGATACTAAACAAAGAGGCATCTTGTTGGTGCCATCCCTCATGATATACATCACACGTATCATCCATGAGGGCACGCAACGGTGTGCCCTGTGCCTGTGAAGACAGCGCATGGTCGCCCTACCAGGAACGATCCTATATCGAGAGTGACCACGTCACTCCCGCCACTAGTAATGCGGGCTCTATGCTAGTACCCACCAAGGTAGTCAACAAAACCCCGTCCCATAAGGGGTATCGTGGTTGTACATGTAAGGTTGGAATAATGGTCGCAACTTACACCAATCCGTTTTCGAAAACCACACACACTCACTTGCTCCGGTACATCACTTCTTTATCAAGTGGTTACCTAGCTCAACATCATCTCCCTCGGGCATTAGTGGCACCCGACGGGGTTTTCGAAAAGTCTTTGAAAACACTCTTGTTTCCAACACCATGCATATTCCCTTCCCACTTTGCGTAGCATCTACTAAGCATCCTATCTACTCCCACCGCACAACCCTCATAAGGCGGTAGGTTCATGCACGATGCAAGTATCAACGGTAAAAGTATCGAAGGCATCCCACCGAAGTGGTCACCACATCATTATGATCAATATATCGAAAATAAAGTGCTATATGCCATTCAATGAAAATGGTTTTTTAACATGGTCAAAGGGCTGCTTGCCTGGCTCAACAAAGTCTTCGGAGTCTTCAAAGTCTTCGGGTCCAACTCCCTTGTCAACAACACAATCTATCGTCACGATAGTAACAACAATAATAAGAATAACAACCAAAAACAGAGCACAAAATCCACTTCTAAAAAGTTAGCCTACTCTGAAAAATACTACATACAAACTAAATATATTTGTCTAAGGTTTTGTAGTAAAAAATATTTTGAAAACTATTTTAATAGTGGCTAAAAATATTTAAAACTAGGTTTCAAATAAAATCACTACATAAAACATTTTCAAAAAATTACACAAGTGGCACTGTTAAATTCGACACATTATTGCAAGATTAGTGGTGGAAGAACATTTGGGATTGGACAAATATTTTAGCTATAGGAATTTTTGCAAGATTTTGAGAAAATAAATAAAGACAGACGATACTGTGCCCCTCAGGCCGAAACCGTCGCAGCCGAGCCGGCCCAAAGGGAATCCGGCCCAGAGCGAAACGGTGCACGCAGGAGGTTTACATTTAAGCGTGCCAGCGGGCCCGGCCTGGTAGCGAGGGGGAGGAGGGTGAGCGTATGACAGGCGGGCTCCACCTGTCATCCCTCACCTCGTGACAGGGAGCAGAAGCGCTCACCGGCCAGGGCGCGGTCGATGGCAAGGCCAGCTGAGGGCTCAGGCGAGCTCAGGGGAGCGTCGCCCATCGGAAGGCCCCGGAGATGGTCGTCGGCGGTGACGGGATTGCCGACGGCGTCCAAACCGAGCGGCGGACGATGAAATCGAAGAGGATTAGCTCGCCCTTGACTGAAATTCGACGGATGAAGGAAGGGGTTAGCTTCACAGGGTGAAGAGAGAGCCGGGGAAGAAGAAAGGGAGGTCGGGGATGCTTTGTACCGCGTGGTGGCCGGACGGCCAGAGCGGCGGACCTCGAGCTTGATTTCGAGCTCGGGTGCTTCTGGGGACACGGGGGTGGTGTAGGGGTACGATTGGGATATGGAGGGAGTGAGAGGAGAGCCGAGGGGAGCTCGGGGAAGCCTTTTATAGGCCCTTGGCAGAGGCTGCGCGTGGCGGGTTCAGAAGGGGCTCAGGCGCGAGCATTTGGACCTCTGCGTGCATGGCCAGCGGACCGCGGGGGATTCCTTGGAGGTCGGGGACAAACAAGAGGGGCTTGGGGCGCCGCGCGTGTGGGCTCAGCCATTGGAGCTCTCGGGCGGCCGCCGCACGTGCGAAGAGGGGCAACAGGAGGGAGAAGGAGGAGGGGGCCGGTTCGGTGGCTTGTGACGCACGCCAAGGCCGACACGGGGGACAACTTTCCCGGCATTCTAGGTGGTCGGGGCGGGGCTCAGGATGGCTGGCTACATTGCTGTGGTGCACTGTAGCGTGCTCCAGAGCGCCCAAATGGCATGCCATGGCATGCCTTTGGCGTTTTGGGCGCGGCCAGTTGTGCGCAGCAGCTCCAGGGGGGCATAAACAAAGGGGTAGTTGCATAGGATGCTCTTTTGGCTGCCTTGGTTGAGAAAGAAGGCTGATTGGGGGGGAAGAAATATGATGTCCAGAGGGCAAAAATGGAGGTTTTACCCTCCATGATTGAGCTGAGGCCAGGAGAAGGTTACTGGGGGTAAAAGGGGACTAGGTAGAGATGTGGTAAAAATTTGAAGTGAAGGAGAATAGCAGAAGGGGGTCAAAACATGTTTTTACCAAATCACCAGATGGTGTTTGATGTTGATTTGGTCAAGCAAATGGAGTTTTCTTGACTTGGGATTTAACAGTATGTAAATGTAGGTAAAATTAGAGTGGACCACCAAGTTTGAGATGATTTGAAGAAAGTTGGCAATGTAAACTTGGTAAACCCTAGAATTTAACTGAATCAGATATCTTTAGGTCCAGGCATGCAATTCATTTCTCCCAAATGCACCACTTGGTGTGGTATCATTATTTGGAGGTTAGAATATGCCCACAAAGTTTGGGGTCAATAGGACCAACTTCACAATGTAAAGTTGCTCAAATTTGACTCTGCACAGGAATGGTTTTAGAATATTTTGGTGGAGTAAATCATTTGGGATTGAGATGAAACTTTGCAAGATCATCACATATATAATGTGTCACTTGCTTGAATTTTCCTGGATTTTATTGAGAATATTTCCAATAGAAATATTTCAAAAGCTTGATTTAGGCAGAAAGGGTTTTGGAGGGTTTCGCCCATTATTTTGAACATGACCATGTGTTGAAACTCACATATATGGAAAATATATGTGCACTGAGTTTCCCTAAATTTTCTCAAATATTTTTAAAGCATTTAAATGATGTTTCCCTATAAAAGACCATTTCTGTCCTTAAGAAAAAGCCTTTTAATAAAATAGTAAAATAATCTTTAAAAACAATATTTAGTGGTTTTGGGAAGTCATATATATAGTGGGTTCCAAATAAAGTCTTTGGTGCAAAACATTCCACACAATTTGAGGACTTGCAGTGCAAACCTCAATTCAGGGGGTTTTTAAAACCTAATTGGAATAAATCCTTTTTGGCTAAAATAATATTTGATAAAAATAGTTTTGGGTACTATACACATGGTATGATCATTGGGCAAGATGTTTGGATCAAGTAAGGTGAATATGGGGAGAAATAGAATCTATGAGTGCCAAAACACAATCAAGCAAACAAGCAAGTATCAAAAAATTCAAACAAGCACATGCACTCAAAAGTTTTAAATGGTTCCAATTTTTGTAAATCCATAACATAGCAAGGTGATACCAACGCAGGGTGTGACAGACCTAACCCCTTACAAGAATCTTGTCCCCGAGATTCCTAGGCTAAGCGCTAAAAAGATAAGGGAACTCGGATCAAAGGTAGTCTTCATGCTCCCAGGTTGCTTATGCTTCAGTGTGGTTGCTCCATTGGACCTTGAAGTACTTGATGGTGCGGCTTAGGGTGCAACACTTAGCTTCATCCTAAATATGAACTGGCCTCTCACGATAAGTGAGGTCTGGCTGAAGGTCGATAGCTTGATGGTCGATGTCCTTGTAGAGGTCGGGGCGGTTGGGGACTTGGAGACACTTCCGGAGCTGTGACACGTGAAATACGTTGTGCACATCCGATAGCTCGGAAGGTAGTTCTAGCTGGTAGGCAACTTCTCCTCGTCTGTCGGTGATCTTGTAGGGGCCGATGTATCTTGGTGCAATCTTTCCCTTGACGTGGAAACGATTGGTTCCTTTGAGAGGCGTGACTCGGAGATAAACATGGTCTCCAACACGGAAACTCATGTCCCGACGGCAGTAGTCGGCGTAGCTCTTCTGCCGGGTTTTGGCGGTCTTGAGGTGCTCTTGGACGAGTTAAACTTGCTCTTCTACTTCGCGGAGGATGTTTGGTCCAAAGACTAGTCCTTCTCTGGTTTCCGACCAATTGAGGGGAGTGTGGCACTTGCGTCCGTACAATACCTCAAACGGTGCCATCTGAAGACTCAACTGATTGCTGTAGTTGTAGGGGAACTCGGCGAATGGTAAGCAATCTTCCCACTTGGCTCCATACGCCAAAACACAAGCACGAAGCATGTCTTCGAGTATCTGATTTACTCGTTCCGTCTGGCCTCCGGTCTGAGGATGAAAAGCAGTGCTGAAGAAGAGCTTTGTTCCCGCTTCTTGGAATCTATTCCAGAATCTCAAGGTAAACTGGGTTCCTCGGTCTGACAACATCTCCTTTGGAACTCCGTGGAGGCTCACGATCCAGTTAATGTAGAGGTTGGCCAGTTGGTTTCCGTTGTATGTCGTCTTGACGGGAATGAAGTGGGCTACCTTGGTCAGGTTATCGACAATGACCCAAATGGAATCATGTCCTTTGCTTGACCTCGGCAATCCGGTGATAGAGTCCATCCCGACTTTGTCCCATTTCCATTCCGGCACTTTGAGAGGTTGCAACAATCCAGCGGGTCGCTGATGCCCAGCCTTGACCCTCTGGAATATGTCACATTTAGCAACAAAGGTGCCTATTTCTCTCTTCATGCCATGCCACCAGAATCTTTCTTTGAGGTCTTGGTACATCTTGGTTCCTCCAGGATGGATGGAATACGAAGTGTCGTGGGCTTCTTGCAAGATCAAATTCTTGAGCTCAACCTTGATGGGTACGCAGATGCGCTACCCGAACCATACAACTCCTTGTTCATCCACTGAGAATCCTGGGCCCTTGCCTACCTTGATCTTCCTCTTGATGCCTTCAATGCTCTCATGTCCCTTCTGAGCTTCCTTAATATCATCCATCAAGGTAGGCCTTGCTACGAGGTTGACTAGGAATCCATGTGCAACTAGTTCCAGGCCGAGGCTTTCAAGCTCTTCATACAGGGCGGGTAGCCTTTCCTTAATCATAGCGTTCAAGGAACAAGCCTTTCTGCTTAAGGCGTCTGCTACCACGTTAGCCCTTCTGGGGTGGTATTGAACACTGAGGTCATAATCCTTGATCAACTCCAACCATGTTCGCTGCCTCATGTTCAATTCCTTTTGAGTGAAAATATACTTCAAACTCTTGTGGTCTGTGTATATCTCACATCGCTTCGCCAGAAGGTAATGTCGCCATGTCTTCAAGGCATGAACTACGGCTGCCAACTCAAGATCATGAGTGGCGTAGTTCTCTTCATGAGGACGTAGCTGTCTGGATAGATATGCTACGACTCTGCCTTCTTGCATCAGAACACCTCCAAGCCCGGTTCTCGATGCATCACAATATATCACAAACTCCGTGGGAATATCGGGGGTGGCCAAAACTGGGGTTGTGGTCAATCTCTTCTTGAGCTCTTGGAAGCTTTCTTCACACTTCGGCGTCCATTCGAACTTCTTGTCCTTCCTCAAAAGTTGAGTCATGGGTCGGGCAATGCTAGAGAATCCTTCGACGAACTTGCGGTAATATCCCACGAGTCTGAGGAAGCTTCTGACTTCCTTCACATTGCTTGGGGATTGCCATTCAGTCACGGCTTCAATCTTGGAAGGATCCACTGACAATCCTTCGGCAGTCAACACATGACCCAAAAATCCAACTTCATGCAGCCAAAACTCGCACTTGCTGAACTTGGCATAAAGCTGGTGCTCTCGAAGCTTGTCTAGGACCAATCTCAAGTGTTGCTCATGCTCTTCTTCAGACTTGGAAAAGACGAGTATGTCATCAATGAAGACGACAACAAACTTGTCCAAGTACTCCATGAAAACTTTGTTCATGAGGTACATAAAGTAGGCAGGGGCATTGGTTAACCAAAATGACATGACCGTGTATTCATACAGGCCATACCGGGTTACAAATGCCGTCTTCAGAATGTCTTGGGTCTGATATTCAGCTGATTGTACCCAGACCTGAGGTCGATCTTGGAAAACACCTTAGCTCCATTCAGTTGATCGAACAGGTCTTTAATCTTGGGCAGTGGATACTTGTTCTTTATTGTGACCTCATTGAGGGGACGGTAATCGACACAGAGTCGGATAGTCCCGTCAGTCTTTGACACAAATAGAACAGGTGATCGCCAAGGAGAGGCACTAGGGCGAATGAATCCTTTCTGAGCTGCTCTGCCAGTTGCTTCTTCAACTCAGCCAACTCTTTGGATCCCATTCTATAGGGCTTCTTATAGATGGGTCCTTCTCCGGGCATTAACTCAATGATGAACTCAATGTCGTGGTCAAGAGGCATTCCGGGCAGCTCATCAAGAAATACATCCGGGTATTCACATACCACTGGCACTTGATCCAACTCAATTCACGACAAATAGTTAGCCTGAGGGGCTTGGGCGGAGGCAGGGTTGGGAACATACTTGACTTCCACTCCTTGGCTATTGGTCATGGTGACGGTCCTCTTGGCACAGTCTAACAAGCGTCTGTGCTTGGTTAACCAGTCCATGCCTAGGATCACATCCAAGCCTTCCGACTTCAGGATGATAAGGTCTGCTAGGAAGTCTACCCCGTTGATGTTAATCTCAACTCCTTTACAACCTATCCCGGATTTCATAACTCATCCCGGGGTTTGTATCAACATACGACTACCGAGTGGTGTAGGCTTCATACCACTCTCTAGTGCAAACTTTTGAGTGACAAAAGAATGCGAAGCTCCACAATCAAACAGTACGGTTGCTGGGGTTGAGTTGACGAGGAACGTACCCAGTATGACGTCCGGGTCTTCCTGGGCTTCCTCAGCAGTGACGTGATTCACACGTCCCTTGCCATTGTTGGGCTAGTTGCGAGGAGCTGGGTTCCTTGGTGGTCCTCCACGGCCTTGACCTTGGTTGGGCGCATTAGGGCATGGTGCATCTGGCTTCTTGTTCGGGCACTGCTTAGAGATGTTTCTAGGCTGACCACACCCAAAGCAAGTGACCTGACCAAAGTTGTTGTTGTTATTCCTGACGCCGTTGTTGTTATTGGGGTTGTTGTAGGCTGGCCTAGGATTGGCATACTGCTGAGCCCGGTAGCTCGGACGAGGTGCAGGAGGTCTAGCCTGCTGTGGCTGATAGGTTGGCTTGGCTGGGGCTGCCTGCCAGGGGCGAGGCTTCTGGTTGCTGGAACTACCCTTGCTAATCATCTTGCACTTGCGAGTGTCGTCCATGGCATGACTCTTGTCTTCAAGCATGAGGGCCTTGTTCACCTGGTTGAAGAAGGTCCGACAGTCGCAGACTATGAGCTGATACTGCAGGGTCTGCTGAAGTCCTTCCATGAAACATTCCATCTTAGCAGCCTCCGTGTTGACATCTTTAGGTGCATACCTGACAGCAGGTTGAACTTCTGCATGTACTCCTTGGCAGAGCCACTTCCTTGCTTCAGCGCTCGGAATTCTCTCTTCTTGATAGCCATGATCCCAGAAGGAATTCGGGTGGTACGGAATCCTTCCTTGAAGTCAGCCCAGGTGATCACATGGTCACCTTGCATGACCTTGAATCCATCCCACCAAGCTCTGGCGGTACCTCCGAGGCAGTGAGAGGCATAAAGCACCTTCTCACGATCCAGTCATCGGCATCCAGGGGTTCAGCAGTCTCGGTGAAGGTTGGCGGCGAATTCCTCATGAACTCAGACTGAGTGGAGTGGCCATTGCCATTCCTGCCTTGCTGCTGGTTGTTCACAAGGACTTGAGCCATCTGCTGGATAGCAGCAATGTTGGCTTGGCATTCCTCCCGGAGAACTTGGACAAACTGAGCTATGGTCATGTTCTCCGGTGGAGGTGGTGGCGGGGGAATGTCGCCTTGTGGCTGCTCCGGGTGATTTCCACCATGAGCAGCCCCACCATCTCCCTATTGCTGGCTGGAGTTGCGGGCTTCAGGGTTGGTGAAGGAGCTATTGCGGGTTGCAGTCACCATCCTGTTTGGAGCAGCCAAGTCAAATAACTGGGATAGACGAGAGGAAAAGCAACAATAGAGAGAGCGCGCCTAAGGGGGTTGGTATAGTGCAAGTGTGATAACAAGGGTCGAAAGACCAACACATATGTTAAGATAAGATAGACAATGGAGTCGCTTACATGTTGCCTAAGGCAAAAGCGCAACTTGCATTGGAACACAAACACCAAAAGCAAACAACAAGCACACATGGTTTCATATGAACCATTACACGGACTCGACTTCGCATGAGGGGTACATGACTGATCCTACCCTAGGGGTTCTCGGACTCAGGTGGTGGAGTGCTCGGTCTCGTAGTCACGCTCCTCTGGGTCTTCCTCCTTATCATCATCCATACGGGCATCGTCTCCGGTCGAAGGGGTCGGAGAACGAGGAGGTCCATCCCAACGACGCTTCGTCGGTGGGTCAGTGAAGATCTCATGGTACTCCTTCGCACTCATGCGACGTCGACGTGTGGGTGCATCTCTAGCTGGGGGTGCTCCTCCTCGGTAAGCGATAGCTGGTCGTCCCTCGGGGGCTCCATCCTTCTTGATCCTGTCTGGCTTCGTCTTGGCTTAACGAAGTAGCTCTCGTGTGTGGTGAAGTTCCTCGCGGAGCTTCACGGACTCCTTAATCAAGTTGTGAGCTAGACTGTTGGCGCAGAGGCTGAAGTAGGTCTGGAATCTGAGTGGTGTCCCATCCTCATTGGATGGAACCAACGTCCAACTCTCGCCAATATCATCCGTTCTGAAGGGTAGATAGCGAGTAGCTGGCTCGTCAGCCATCTCTGGGATGATGCCTCATAGGTGAATGAGTGCCTTGCATGCAGCTGTCTCGACTGCGAGTGCCAGGGTCTCCAACTGGTCGGGGAGTCGTTTGCCTTCACGACCATATCAACGTGGTACTCCTTCGTGACGGCATCGACCCAGTGCTCGTGATAGAGGAAAACGTGTGATCGGCGAAATTGGCACTTCTCCAGGATATCCTCAAGGAGTATGGGAAAGCCGGATGCTAGGAGGGCTTCGGGTAAGACGGCCAACTACAAAGGTTTGAAGGGAGGAGAGTCACTAAGGGTTTGAAATAGACTGGAAGAGAAGAGAAGTATCGAAATGGTTGCACCTAGCAACTGGGAACGGTTTTTGAAAAGGGTTTTATCCTAACTAACGTCCGTACTAACTAAAGGCTTCCTACAGTCAGGATGGCTCTGATACCAGCTCTGTTGGGACCCCGACTCATAAGTCGTGATCACCGAATGCACGTGTACAGTGATCCCAGAGATCAATGCTCACTGAACACACAGAAGCTGAATAACAAGAGTCTTACATCCATACTTAGCCTCTTACACAAATAAAGACCACGAAGGTCAAGTCTTACATAGATAGGGCCATGAAGGCCAAATAACAAACACAACTAGTAGGGAAATCTTGATCGAAAGCGTAGACCCATGCCATCTGCCTTAACCCTACAGGCATTCTGACTGGGAAGCGTCCTAGTTCAAATGCTTGTCACAAACTTGGATTATTGATAAGCACCAAGATAGCAACAATCCTTAGGAAAGACTTTAGGTGAAATCTAATCCAAGATCACTCCGAGGAAGACTTGATGGTTTTAAATATCTCATTCTTGACAAATTCTCTTCGAGACTCCTCATGAATCAAGAATGCTATACACCATATCAATAGATAGAGGAGAATGAATTGCACTTTGAAATGCAAGACAAAGAATACTTGAGATCCTCCAACAAGAATCTTGAAGAACACTTCGATAAAGAATTAAATCCTTGACGAACCACGATGAAGAACCTCCGTATACAATAGAATGATCAAAAGAAATGAAGGTTGAAAAGAATAAGATTATGACCTTGCAAAGATTTGAGCTTGGTGTGGGGACCCCGACTCATAAGTCGTGATCACCGAATGCACATGTACAGTGATCCCAGAGATCAATGCTCACTGAACACACAGAAGCTGAATAACAAGAGTCTTACATCCATACTTAGCCTCTTACACAAATAAAGACCACGAAGGTCGAGTCTTATATGGATAGGGCCATGAAGGCCAAATAACAAACACAACTAGCAGCGGAAATCTTGATCGAAAGCGTAGACCCATGCCATCTGCCTTAACCCTATAGGCATTCTGACTGGGAAGCATCCTAGTTCGCATGTTCGTCACCAACGAACTCTTCACCATATTCCTGCTCTTCCATGCCTGGCCAATTAAATAACCAGTGGCAAGCCAATGAGTACTTTGAATGTACTCGCAAGCAACCCATGTTTTGGAGCAAGGTATAACAATGCATGATATAGCACTAAGTAGGTAAGTTTTGCGGAAAGCTAATTTTGAGTGCAATATCATGTTCAAAATAATTTGTGATAGCATGCATCAACAAGTAACAGGTATCCGTATGAACAGGTTACAGATATCAATATGAATCAAGTTATGAACATCTCATGTTCAGTCATCATGTCAAGTCATCCGACTTAACTCAAGTATCATCTTCGTCACCAAGCCACACACACACACCAAGTTTAGTGAACACAGGACGTAGCACAAGAGCACTCATCCAACTGTCCTTGACCGTGGACACGGCTATTCAAATAGTTTTACACTCTGCAGAGGTTGCACACTTTACCCACAAGACTCGGGAAACTTCCATGTCAAGCCACGACTTGCGATATTGTTCATACCTGAGGTGAGTACCCGATCATTGCCTTTCCCCTAGCGATACTAAACAAAGAGTCCACTCGTTGGTGCCATCCCTCATGATATACATCACATGTATCGAGGGCACGCAACGGTGTGCCCGGTGCCTGTGAAGACAGCGCATGGTCTCCCTACCAGGAACGACCCCATATCGAGAGTGACCATGTCACTCCCGCCACTAGTAATGCAGGCTCTATGCTAGTACCCACAAAGGTAGTCAACAAAGCTCCGTCCCATAAGGGGTATCGTGGTTGTACATGTAAGGTTGGAATAACGGTCCCAACTTACACCAATCCGTTTTCCAAAACCACACATACTCACTTGCTTCGGTACACCACTTCTTTATCAAGTGGTTACCTAGCTCAACATCATCTCCCTCGGGCATTAGGTGCACCCGACGGGGTTTTCGAAAAGTCTTTGAAAACACTCTTGTTCCCAACACCATGCATATTCCCGTCCCAATTTGCATAGCATCTACTAAGCATCCTATCTACTCCCACCCGCATAGCCCTCATAAGGAGGTAGGTTCATGCACGATGCAAGTATCAACGGTAAAAGTATCGGAGGCATACCACCGAAGTGGTCACCACATCATTATGATCAATATATCGAAAATAAAGTGCTATATGCCATGCAATGAAAATGGTTTCTTAACATGGTCAAAGGGCTGCTTGCCTGGCACAACAAAGTCTTCGGGGTCTTCAAAGTCTTCGGGTCCAACTCCCTCGTCAACAACGCAATCTATCGTCGCGGTAATAACGGCAATAATAAGAATCACAACCAAAAACAGAGCACAAAACCACTTCTAAAAAGTTACCCTACTCTGAAAAATACTACATACCAAACTAAATATATTTCTCTAAGGTTTTGTAGTGAAAAAGATTTTGAAAACTATTTTAATAGAGGCTAAAAATATTTAAAACTAGGTTCTAAATAAAATCACTACATAAAACATTTTCAAAAAATTACACAATGGCACTGTTAAATTCTACACATTATTGCAAGATTTGTGGTGGAAGAACATTTGGGACTGGACAAATATTTTAGCGATAAGAATTTTTGCAAGATTTTGAGAAAATAAATAAAGACAGACGGTATTGTGCCCCTCAGGCCGAAACCATCACAGCCGAGCCGGCCCAAAGGGAAACGGTGCGTGCGGCGGGTTTACATTTAAACCCACCAGCGGGCCCGGCCTGGCAGCGAGGGGGAGGAGGGTGAGGGTATGACAGGCGGGCTCCACCTGTCATCCCTCACCTTGCGACAGGGAGCAGAAGTGCTCACCAGCGGGGGTGCGGTCGACGGCGAGGCCAGCTGAGGGCTCAGGTGAGCTCAGGGGAGCGTCGTCCGTTGGACGGCACCGGAGATGGTCGCCGGCGGTGACGGGATTGCCGATGGCGTCCGAATCGAGCGGCGTCCGATGAAATCGAAGAGAGTTAGCTCGCCCTCGACTGAAATTCGACGGATGAAGGAAGGGGTTAGGTTCATGGGGTCAAGAGAGAGCCGGGGAAGAAGAAAGGGAGGTCAGGGATGCTTTGTACCGCGTAGTGGCCGGACGGCCAGAGCGGCGGACCTCGAGCTCGATTTCGAGCTCGGGTGCTTCTGGGGACGTGGGGGTGGTGTAGGGGCACGATTGGGAGATGGAGGGAGCGAGAGGAGAGCCGAGGGGAGCTCAGGGGAGCCTTTTAATGGCGCTTGGCAGAGGCTGCGTGCGGCGGGTTAGGAAATGGGCTCGGGTGCGAGCACTTGGACCTCTGCGAATGGATAAGCGGGTCCGGGCGTGGCCAGGGGACCACAGGGGATTCCCTGGAGGTCAGGGACAAACAGGAGGGGCTCGGGGCGCCGCGCGTGTGGGCTCAACCATTGGAGCTCTCGGGCGGCCACCGTGCGTGAGAAGAGGGGCAACAAGAGGGAGAAGGAGGAGGGGGTTGGTCCGGTGGCTTGTCACGGACGCCACGGTCTACACGGGGGACAATTTTCCTGGCACTCTAGGTGGTCTGAGGGCCTCGGGGTGGCTGGTGACATTGCTGTGGTGCACTGTAGCGCGCTCCAAAGCACCCAAATGGCAAGCCTTTGGCGTTTTGGGCGCGGCCACTTGTGCCCAGCAGCTCCAGAGGGACATAAACAAAGGGGTAGTTGCATAGGATGCTCTTCTAGCTGCCTTGGTTGAGAAAGAAGGCTGAGGGGGGGGAAGAAAGATGTTGTCCAGTGGGCAAAAATGGAGGTTTTACCCCTCCATGATTGAGCTGAGGCCAGGAGAAGGTTACTGGGGGTAAAATGGGACTAGGTAGAGATGTGGTAAAAATTTGAAGTGAAGGAGAATAGCAGAAGGGGGTCAAAACATGTTTTTACCAAATTACTAGAAGGTGCTTGATGTTGATTTGGGCAAGCAAAAGGAGTTTGCTTGACTTAGGATTTAACAGGATGTAAATGTAGGTAAAAGTAGAGCGGACCACCAAGTTTGAGATGATTTGAAGAAAGTTGGCAATGTAAACTTGGTAAACCCTAGAATTTAATAGAATCAGATTTCTGTAAATCCAGGCATGCAATTCATTTCTACCAACTCCACCACTTGGTGTGTGTCGTGGGAAACGAACACCTATGGGATCGCTATCGAGCAGATCCCTTTACGGTTCGGCAAGGGGAGAGGATTGCACGAAGAGCAGAACTAGCGAACAGCACACGGGGAATTTACCCAGGATCGGGCCGCACGGATGCGTAAAACCCTACTCCTGCTTTGATGGTATTATTGTGGATATTCTTGGCCAAGTTCTGGGAGCTACAGTAGCAGCTACGCATGCAGAATGAGCTTCCGAAGTGCCCTCCCCATAGCTATGCCTTGGGCCTCCTTTTTATATGAGTCAAAGGGGCTACCACAGTGGCGTAAGGGATAAGGTATGAGGTGGGAAGTAGCTACAGGGTCACTACAGTGTTATCATACCTAACCCTGACGGCTTAGGACAAGCTCATTAAATGCACCGTGAGGTGTCCGTCGAGGTGTCCCTCAGCGTCTCGGGCTTGGAAAAGCTTTACAGGGGATGGGCAAAAGCAGCCATCCCATCAGCACCGCTTAAGCATCTCGTGGCCAGCATCGCGCCACGTCACCATGAGGACAAACCCTAAACGACAAGGCTGGCCGCTGTGCAGGAGCGATAGCGCTACACTGTGCAGAGCCTTGCCGGGGCGAATCCTTGCCGGGCCCGGGGCTTGCCGGGTCCGATGCTTGCCGGGACCGGGGCTTGCCGGGCCCGGGTCTCGCCGGCCGCGAGGCCTTGCCGGCAAGGGTCTTGCCGGGCCTTCGCACCCCTTTGGCCTTCTGCCTTCTGGTCCGGTCGTTGACTTGAACGTCTCTTCCCGGCAAGGCTTGCCGGCTCACTCCTCGCCGGCAAGCACTATCTTCGTCTTGAGATTGCTCCTAGCTATTCCCCGGCAAGGCCTGCCGCGGTTGGGCTACAACTGCCCGTACACAAGTAAGGGGTACTAAAGGGGCCCATACTTTAGTACACCGACAGGAGCCCCCGGGCCTAGGCCATACACGGATGCCAGGCCTGTTGGGCTAGGCCCAAAACAGTGCACGGGTGCACGTGGCAGGGAATAACTGTCCGTAATCATGATCTCCTTTACCACGCCCCTCCACTACGCGCATTAATCGCGCGACGCGGGAGACGTGGGCGCGCAGTAAAAGCGGGCGGTTAAAGAGCCAGCCCCGCGCCTTCCCCATAAAAAAGGAATCGCAGAGACGCTGCTCATTTACCCCCAATCGCTTTCACCTTTCCAATCTCAATCTCAGAACCGTCGCCACCGTCTTCTTCCTTGCGCCCAAAACAGAGCTTTTCTCCCTCCGCCTGCCTCCATCGCGCTCTCGACGTCTTCAACGCCCACTCCCATAGCCACCATGCCGCCCAAGCCGAGCAAGGGCAAGGGCAAGGCGGAGGAAGCGGCCGCCGCGGAGAGCAAGCTGGTGAAGATGCGGAAGGAGCGCGCTGTCTTCCCCCCGACGCTTGATGCGAAGGCCTTGAAGAAGAGGTACCAGTTCGCATGGGCGAAGGAGACCACGGCGCATCCAGCAACCAAAGTGAGTGTAGCTTCTCGTAGGGCAGAGCCAGGGGATTATCCCTTCTTTGCCGATTACTTCTGGTGCGGCCTCTGCCCTTCGTACTCGGATTTCTTCGTAGATATCATGATCACTTACGGCTTCCAGCTGCTAGACTTCACGCCGAATGCCGTGACTTGCATGTCCGTCTTCGCGCACCTTTGCGAAAATTTCGTTGGGGTCATCCCGAGCACAGCACTTTTCCGGCACTACTTCTACCCCCGCACCCAAAAGGGCGACGCCCTCTCTGGTAGCATCGCTTGGATTCCGAGGACGGCGACCAAGGAGACGTACCCAGAGGGGCTCTATCGCGAGAGATGGGATGAGTGGCGCAGCAAGTGGTGCTGGGTCCGAGAAAAGGAGCCCCTACCGTTCTGTGAGGTGCGGAAGCAGAAGGTGGTCCGCGGCAAGGATTGGGGTGCCGCGGACCCTGACGACAGCAAGCTGGCCATCGCCACCACCAGGATACTCCGCCTCAAGGCTGCCGGGCTGAAGGTGGAGATGATTGCTTCAGATTTCCTTCGCCGGCGCATCGCCCCACTGCAGAACAAAGGGCGTCCTGCCTGGGAGTACACGAATGCCGCCGACGTCATGAGGGTGCGGCCTGGGCTGGATAATAATCTAACAGCCATGGGGCACGCAGCCCTCTGCCAACAACTCTTCAATTCTGGAACAGTGGGGAACTTGCCGGCGGGCGTCGTTCCACTGTGCAACAACTCATCACTCACCTCCATCATCACCATGATGCCGGTGTTCAATGCCCATAGCATCGACAAGAGGTGGATCGAGCCGTCCGCGGAGCAGGTGCTGGCGTTCTTCGACAACTTGACGGAGAAGGCCATCCGCGAGGAGGACCTTGTCCGCGCCACCACAGAGGAGGAGCTCGCCCACATCGCCGACAGGGCGGAAGAGGCGAACCTTGCCGAAGAAGCCGGCAGCGCCGAGTCCAGCGAGGGCGAGGACTTGCTGCGGGAAAATCTTGCCGGGCGAGGTCAGGCTGCCGGGGAGCCGAGCGGAGCCGCTGCCGGGGGCCCTTTTGTTGGAGCGGCCGCCGACGAGGAAGAGGAGGAGGAAGAGGAGCCCCCAGCCCTTCGACAGGCACGGAGGCGCATCCTTCGGAAGGCCAGCACCGGCGCTCCTGCTTACCAGCCAGCGCCAAACGATGAAGCCTCCGGCAAGGAGGCTGCTGACGAAGCGGCGCGGCAAGCCATTGCCGGCGAGGCAACGCGGCAAACCGTCGCCGGCAAGCGCCCCAGAACGACCTCTCCTCCTCCGCCAAGCACTGTGACGGAGGCCGCCTTCGACCTATCCATCCTCGAGAACGAGGAGGAAGAAGAGGAGTAAGTGTTCTGCCACAGCTTCCGTTCTTGCTTTCTGATTTCCTTGATTAATCTTGATGATCTTGCCTCCACAGGGATGAAGAGACCTTGGCGGAGAGGATGGCCAAGAAGGCCAAGATTTCCACGGGCGTCGAGCCGCCGGCAAGCACTTCTGAAGAGCCGGTGACTATCGAGTCCAGCCCGGAGCCAAGCCCAAGGCACAATCCTCGCCGCAGCTCCCGGCACAGCCCCTAGCGTGAGCCAATTACTCTCTTTCCGCTGGCGAGTGCCGGGGCGGTAATCTTCACAGCTAACATCTTGGGGCGCGCAGGAACAGAGCAGCAACAGAGGTCGCCGGCAAGGACCACCCTCGACATGCCGCACCCGTCGACCACGCAGCCCACAAAGGAATCTTCAGGCGGGTTCTACCGCGACGACCTTGACGCAGGTGAACCACTCGCCCTTAGAAATCTTTTCTCTCTCTTGTTTTTTTTTTTGTCTTCTTGAACTTCCTTCCCAGCTTCATCTTAATTAACTCCTTGATCTTCAATCTTCTTCTGACAGAGCTCATGGATACTGACGCCGTCACTGAAGAGACCACCAAGGATGCCGCCACTGAAGCCGGCAAGGTTGCTGCCGAAGAGGCCGCCAAGCATGCCGCCGCCGAGGCCGCCAAGGCCGCTGCCGCTGAGGCCGCCAAGGCCACTGCCGCCGAGGCCGCCAAGGCCGCCGAGGGAGCCGGCGAGGAGACCCGCGGCAATACTGACGGCGCTTCCGCCGCAGGAGCGCCAGGCGCTTCTACTGCCGCGGGGCCCTCGACTGCCGAAGACCAATCCTCGACGTTCCAGGCCCCTCCCTCAAGCCAATATATCAGGGCCGGCAAGAACGTCGTCAGCATGCCGGGGTCGGCAAGCATCAAAGAGCTGGTTGAAGGAGAGCATCTTGACGGGGAAATCACCGTCGCTGCCGTCAGTGAGCTCAAGGAGGAGCAGCTACTTCAGGCCATGAATGACAATTATCAGAAGCTCCAGACGCTCTACCGCGCCCGGAAGGAGAAACTGGACTCCCGGGCAGCGCTCGTCGAGGCTGCGGAAGGAGACTTCCAACAACGCGTCACGGAGACACAGGCTTGGTATGGCGAGGCACTCCAAGAGCTGAATATTTATCGGGAGCAGCTGGCGGAAGAGCGGAACGTCCTCCTGCTGAAGCAATCAGACATCGAGAAAGCGCAGGAGGAGGCCGCCCAGCAAGCCGCCGCGGCAGAAGCCCTCTTGACGCAGCGCCGCATCAGCCTTGACGCCCAAGAAGAAGACCTTGCCGCCCGCGAGGCGGCGCTTGCCGCCAAGCTTCGCAACAAGGATGAAGAGCTCGAAAGTCTTGTCGCGCGGCGGGTCCAGGAGCTTGAACAAAGCCAAACGGCAGCGCTCGCCGCTCTGACTGCAGACCACGTCGGCAAGCTCAAGGAGGCACTCTACGCTGCCGACGCTGCGGAGACCGTCAAGAACTCGCTGGAGGGGAAGGCGAAGAAGCTGGAAGCCATTCTCGAGGAACACGGCAAGAAGATCGCTGCCCTCGAGGCCGAGAAGGAGAAAACCCTCCACAGCCTGGTGGAGATGCAGCTCGCCGCGTCCGAGAAGATCAAACAGCTCGCCTCCGCCAACGACTCCATTGCAAATCTGAAGCTGAAACTATCCACGTTGGAGGAGTCCCTGGAAGCTGCCCGAGCTCGCGGAAAGACCTTGGCTAAGGACCTCCACGACGAGCAGGAGCTACTCAAGAACGCCTACGCCACACATCAAGATTATGTCACCGGCACAGAGGTCTGGACCGCCAGGCTGGTGGACGTCGCCAAGAGGCTTGCCGCGGAGCTGGAGGGCATGAACCTTCAGGGCTTCGGGTATTCTGCCAGCGACAGGATAAGCGAGAGCGCGAGGATCACCATGTTCTTCGAAGGTCTCGTCGATGCGCTCAAGCAACTCCAAGCAACCCACTCCGGCAAGCTCGCCAGCGAGTCCAGGAAGCTCTGCCAGGACGTGGTCCAGATGCTGCTGATGAAAGTGGCGTACAGGAATCCCGGCGTCGATTTCACCAAGGTCTTCGGCCGCCTGCCGAAGGATGCGGACGCCAAGGCTCTGCAGGAGCTTGTCGCGCCCATCGTCGAACGGATAGGCCAAGTGAAGAGGGTAGAAGGCAACCGCCGAGATTAACTGTAGCCCTCCTTATCTTTCTCCTTGTCTTGCCGCCGCGTTACATGTAAAAGACAAACATTTGGTCTTATGTTAGTAACGTGGCGACTATCTTATATATAATCTGCTCTATCTGAATCTATGCATGCTATTCCCCCTTGATCAATCTCTCTTTGTATAGCATATACCCTACGCTTTACTGGGCACTCGCCGGAGCATGGCCTTGCCGCGAGCGCTGGACCGGAGCCCGACAGCGTTCAGCAGGCGGTACTGCTCACGGCAAGAAACCTTGACGCTTTCAGCGCGGCCACCTAAACCGTTGAGCGGACTCGAAACGGAATAAGGGCGCAGCCTAATCGCGACAAGATTCCATCGCGTGCAGGTTTTCCATACAAAGCCGAAATCGTTCAAGGGATATAGCCTTACAAAAAATTGAAATCTGCTAAAGGGGTCAGCAACTTAGCTCTGGCTTTCGTCGCTATTCTTTTCTTCTCCCGGCAACCTTAGCTCTGGCTTTCGCCGCTATTCTTTTCTTCTCCCGGCAACCTTAGCTCTGGCTTTCGCCGCTATTCTTTTCTTCTCCCGGCAAAGCATCAACCTCGAACGTCCCCTGGTATCCATTCCATCATTCCCCTTCCCCCCCGGCAAACTTGCGCGCAAGGGAATCTTCTATCTCTTTAAGAAAAAGAAAGAAGAGAAAATAAATGTTATGGAACCTGGACGGTTCGTTAGATCTCACAGGGGGGCATTGCCAGGAGCTTGCCGGAGCGTTATGCTGCCGCGAGCACTGGACCGGAGTCCGACAGTGTTCAGCGTGGCGCATCGCTACTACGGCAGGAAATCGGGGCAAGCTCAATATACACTTCAGATAAACACATGCATACATAAAGCATGAAATCGGCAAGAAACGTAAAGCACTGCAAACTCATTAACTATGCACAAAAGATGTGCCTGCTCTGTACAAAGGATCACATGCCATCCGGCAAGATTAGTACAGAATGGCGTTGCCGGGATCCTGCCGGAGCGTTACGCTGCCGCGAGCGCTGGATTCGGGTCGTCAGCAGCCTGCTGGCCGTATCGCTATCACAGCAAGAAACCCAACAACTGCCCTTCACGGGTAGAACTTGCGAAGGTGCTCGATATTCCAGGAGTTGCTCACCGGCAAGCCCTCTTCGGTCTCCAGGCGGACAGCGCCAGGCCTGGTGACTCGCACTACCCGGTAAGGGCCTTCCCACTTCGGCGTCAACTTGTTGGAATTCTTGGCCGACTGAACGCGCCGAAGAACAAGGTCGCCTTCCTCAAGACTCCGGGCATGAACCTTGCGGCTATGATAGCGGCGCAAAGCTTGCTGATAGCGAGCGGCTCGCACAGCAGCCCGAAGACGGTTCTCCTCAAGGAGCAGCGCGTCGCCTTGCCGCAGCTGTTCTTGCTCAAGCTCATCATAAGCGAGCACTCGAGGTGACCCGTATATGAGTTCCGTGGGGAGAACTGCCTCCGCTCCGTAGACCAGAGCGAAGGGTGTCTGGCCGGTGGCTCGATTTGGCGTCGACCTGATCGACCAAAGAACCGCCGGCAGCTCATCAATCCAGCGTCTTCCATGCTTGCGCAGCTTGTCGAAAGTTCTGGTCCGGAGACCGCGCAGCACTTCAGCGTTCGCCCTCTCCGCTTGGCCGTTACTCCTCGGGTGAGCAACAGAGGCAAAACAAATCTTGCCGCCAAGGTCTTGGACGTACTGCTTGAAGGTGCGACTAGTGAACTGCGTACCGTTGTCGGTGATGATCCTGTTCGGCACACCAAAACGGCACACAATCCCCTTGAAGAACTTGACCGCTGACTGTGCCGTCACCTTCCTCACTGCTTCCACTTCTGGCCACTTCGTGAACTTGTCGACGGCAACGTACAAGTACTCGAAGCCCCCGGCAGCGCGGGGGAAGGGACCCAGTATGTCGAGCCCCCAGACCGAGAAGGGCCAGGAGAGAGGAATCGTCTGGAGAGCTTGAGCTGGCTGATGAAGTTGCTTCGAATGAAACTGGCACGCTTCACACTTGGTTACTAGTGCAGTTGCATCCTGGAGAGCAGTAGGCCAGAAGAATCCTTGCCGGAATGCCTTGCCGGCAAGGGCCCTTGAGCCTATGTGGGATCCACATATGCCCCCATGAATCTCTGCCAACAGTTCTAGTCCATCTTCCCGAGGAATGCACTTCAATTTCACACCGTTGGGTCTCTTTCTGTACAGGACGTCGTCGACGAATTGGTACATACTTGACTGACGGGCTACTTTTTCAGCTTCTTCCTGCTCTTCAGGGAGTTCTCCTGTCTGAAGGAAATGGACTATTTGCTGCGCCCATGCCGGAGCTTGCGGCTCGACGACAAGGACTAAAGGCAACTCTTCAGCTGCGGGAGCATTTGCTTCTACGGCAAGAACCTGAGGTTCTTGGCGGAGCAGCTGCTCACCGGCAACTGGTATTTCTTCGGTCGCAGGGGCGCTTGCTTCGGCGGCAAGAACCTGAGGCTCTGCACGAAGCCGCTGCTCACCGGCAACCGGGTCGTTCCCGGCAAGATTCTTGCCGGGGGCTTCGGGAAGCCCTGCCGGGATGTACTCGCCGGTACTTAACCTTCTTCTCTTATCAGGCCTTGTCGATGGCGACACGGATGGTTGAGTCAAGCGGAGCACAAAAGTCCCTGGTTCCACAGGTAACTTGAGTGCGGCACGTTTCGACAGGTCGTCAGCAATGCTGTTCTCTGATCGAGGAACATGCTCTGTCTGAAGACCGTCAAAGCGCTCTTCCAGCTTCCTCACTTCATCAACGTAAGCTTCCATCAACGGGCTCTGATAATCTTTGTTGACCTGCCTCACGACGAGCTGGGAGTCACCCCTGACGATGAGCTTCCTGATCCCAAGGTCTGCCGCGATCCTGAGACCGGCAAGCAATCCTTCATACTCTGCCGTGTTATTGGTCGATCTCTCCCGGGGAAAATGCATCTGGATGACGTACTTGAGGTGCTCTCCGGTGGGTGCGACAAGCAGCACACCGGCACCGGCGCCTTGCAGCGAAAAGGCTCCATCAAAGTACATGACCCATGTTTGCCCTGATTCCTTCCCGGGGGTCACTGATTCTTGAACTTCGTCGTCTGGCGTTGGCGTCCATTCTGCAATGAACTCTGCCAAGGCTCTGCTCTGGATAGTTGAAGTACTTTCGAACTTGAGACCAAAGCATGACAGCTCCAACGCCCACTCTACAATCCTGCCAGTCGCTTCCGGGTTCCGGAGAATCCGTTGCAACGGAAAGCGAGTGACGATGGTGATCTCATGTGCTTGGAAGTAATGGCGCAGCTTCCTCGAGGCCATGAGAAGGCCGAAGAGCAGCTTCTGCACACCAGAATATCTCGACCTAGCCCCCTGCAACAGGGAGCTGACGAAATAGACTGGGCGCTGCACCATCTTCTTCTTCTGTGCTGCTAAACTTGACTGCGCAAATCCTTCCTTGCCGGCACCAGACTCTGCCGGGGCTGCCCCCGGCAAGCCGCTTGGCGGGCCTGCCGTTGCCGCTGCATCCTCCTCTGCTTCTCTCTCCGCCACCAGCGCAGCACTAACCACTTGATTTGTTGCCGCTAGATATAGCAGCAACGGCTCTTGTGGCCTAGGCGCGACTAGTACTGGCGAAGAAGAGAGGTACCTCTTCAAATCCTGCAGTGCTGCCTCCGCTTCCGGAGTCCACTTCATTGGACCTGCCTTCTTCAAAATTTTGAAAAACGGCAGGGCGCGCTCAGCAGACTTTGAGATGAACCTGCTCAAAGCAGCGACGCAGCCGGCGAGGCGGCGCACATCCTTGACTCGTCTTGGTGCTTCAATCTGCTCAATTGCTTTGATCTTGTCGGGATTAGCTTCAATTCCATGCTGAGATACAAAGAACCCGAGAAGCTTGCCGGATGGAACGCCAAACACGCACTTCTCTGGGTTGAGCTTCAGGTTGATCCTACGCAAATTTGCAAATGTCTCCTCCAGATCTTGAATGAGCGTTGCTTTGTCCTTGGTTTTGACCACTATGTCATCCATGTAAGCTTCCATATTTCTATGGAGCTGGGTCTCGAAACCGACCTGGACAGCTCTAGCGAAGGTCGACCCAGCACTTTTCAGCCCGAAAGGCATACGCAAGAAGCAGTATGTGCCACATGGGGTGATAAATGCGGTCTTCTCTTCGTCTTCTTTCGCCATGAAGATCTGGTGATAGCCTGAGTATGCGTCAAGGAATGACAGCAGATTGCAGCCGGCAGTGGAATCCACAATCTGGTCGATGCGCGGCAAGGGAAAAGGATCTTTTGGGCAGGCTTTATTGATATCTGTAAAGTCAATACATAGCCTCCATTTACCATTCGCCTTGCGCACAACAACTGGATTAGCCAACCACGTAGGATGGAGGACTCCTCTAACCAGGCCTGCCGCCTCAAGCTTCTTGATCTCTTGTGCAATAAACTCTTGCCGCTCCAAAGCTTGCTTCCGCACCTTCTGCTTGACGGGCCGCGCGTGAGGACAGACAGCTAGGTGGTGCTCAATTACCTCCCTGGGAATACCGGGGATGTCAGACGGTTGCCATGCAAACACATCGACATTCGCCCGCAGGAAGGCAACGAGCGCGCTTTCCTATTTGTCATCAAGGGTGGAACTTATGGTGAAAGTTCCTCCCGTCCCGTCCTCCTTGGCAGGCACCTTCTTGGTCTCAGGCGGAGCTGCCTTGGATTTCTTGGTCTGGCCGGCAGAGCTCCCTGGTGCATCCTCGACGGTAGCGCAGCACTGCGGAGAGGCGCGCTTGCCGGAGTTTGTACCAGGGGTCTTGCCGGGCTTCTTCTTGCCGGGATCTTGAACGGCAGGAGCATGCGCCTTGGCGGCGGACGTTGCAACTGCTTCCCGGTAGAGCTTGTCGGTGCAAATGAGCGCGTCTTTCTTGTCGGAGTGGACAGTGATGACACTCATCGGACCGGGCATCTTTAGGACGTTGTAGGCGTAATGCGATGCCGCCATGAACTTGGCCAGCGCGGGGCGGCCAAGGATCCCATTGTACGGCAACGGAATCTTGGCGACGTTGAAGACGACCTTTTCCGTCCGAAAGTTTAGCTCGCTGCCGAATGTTACCGGCAGCGTGATCTTGCCCTTGGGCTGGTATCTTCCTGGATTGACCCCTTGGAAGGAGCCTGTCTCTTCGAGGTCTTCATCAGGAATTTGCAGCCTCTTGAGGACGTCCGGCGAGATGAGATTCAGGCCGGCACCACCGTCAACCAACATCTTCGTTACCTGGAGGTTGCGAATTGTTGGCGAGACCAACAACGGCAAGCATCCGACAGCGGTAGTGCGATCAGGGTGATCCTCGGCATCGAAAATGATGGGCGTGTGGGACCACCCCAGCAGCTTCTGCGCATCAATAGAGGGCTCGGCCGCAAGAATCTCACGCGCCCACCGCTTGAGCTGGCGGTGAGAAAGATGCAGGGAGGCGCCTCCGTCGACGCACATAACCTCTGTGGCCTTCTGAAACTCCCGCTCGCTAGACTCGTCATCGCCCTCATCTGCATCTTCATCTCCTTCTTTCCTGCCGCGGCCCCGAGCAGGCTTCTCTTGCCGCTGTCCAGGCTTGCCGCGTCGTCCTCCTCGACCGCGCTTCCTGCCGGACCCTCCGGCACCATCTTGGGCTCGCTCCTTGTCGCGTCGTTCGTACTCGGCGTGCTGCTTCGCGGCAAGCTCCTCTACTTGCCGGCAGTCCTGGATGTCGTGGCCCTTGGTTCGGTGGATCTTGCAGTACTGCTTGCCGGATCCTTCTGGCTTATCGGCAGCCGCCAAGGCCTGACACGCCGCACACCCGGCAACCTCCTTGCCGGGGTCGTCGGTCTTGGACTTTTTGGCGGTGCCGATGTTGCCGGAACTTTCAACGGCAAGCACGGCCTTGCCTTTGCGCTTCCTGTTCTTCCGCTTCCCTTTCTTTGCCGGGGCAGGAGTGTCATCGCTCTCGGAGTTGACTCCAGCGCCGGCGTTCTCGCCGGGGAGTCTCCTCCCTTCCTCCGCCCGGGCGCACTTGTCGGCCAAAGCATAGAGCTCGGCGACATCCTTGACCTTGTTCATCGCCAGCTCCTCCCGCATCTTTCGGTTGCGCACGTTCTGATGAAAGGCGCTGATAACGGCGGCAGGATGAATGTCAGGGATATTGTGTTGGACGCGGGTGAACCTCTGGATATACTTGCGCAAAGTTTCGCCTTCTTTCTGAGGAATGATGTGCAGATCACTCTCCTGGCCAGGAGCTTGATGGCCGCTGGTGAAGGCGCCAACAAACTGATGGCACAGGTCGGCCCAAGAAGAGATGGAATTCTCGGGCAGGTGCATCAACCACGATCTCACGTTGGGCTTCAGCACCAACGGAAAATAGTTAGCCAGCACCTTATCGTCACGAGCCCCGGCAGCCTGCACCGCGATGGTGTAGATGCTCAAGAACTCGGACGGATGAGTCTTGCCGTCGTACTTCTCCGGTACTTCCGGCTTGAAGGAGCGGGAGCTGGGCCACTGGACTTGCCGCAGCTCACGAGTAAACGCTGGACAACCCACCTCGTAAGGTAGGTAGCCAGGATACCCTGGCGCGGGCTCGTCAACAGTGATCCCAGCGCGCTTGTCGGACTGGCGACGCGCTTCCCTTCGGCGCTCGATGGTGGTTCGAGCGTCCTCCTTCTTCCATTCCCGAAGAACGTGACGCTGATCGCGGCGAACCCGCGGATCAGACGACGCCGTGGAATCATCCTCACGGGCGCTGGTCCGCCGAGTTATCGACCGCTCTTGACGCAACGGAGGGGAACGCAACGTGGTCGTTCCAGCTCCGGTCTTCTCTCCATCGGCACGCACCAGCCTAGACGACGGCAGCCGCGAGGGTTCACCCTGCTGCGGCACGTCGTTGTTGGCTAGGCCGATGAGGCTCTGGATAGCAGCTCGCCACTCGTCTAGCTTCTCCGCGGCGGGAGGGAAGTCTAGGAGCAGCTGAGCCCGCGCCAACGCCTCTGCAGGCGTAGGCGGCGGCGATAGGTGCGAAGAACGTGAGGTGCTCAAACTCCTAACCGGGTTAGAAGGAGCATCATCACGACTCTGCACCCGCGCGCGGCCTCCACCAGCGCGCTGGCGTGGATCTTGGCCCTGCGCACCCTGGGAATGATGTACAGGGGACTTCCCATGCGGACGCCCAGAACCACCAACATCTTGAGGCCGCACGTCACGCGCGTCCTGAGAAGGTCGCGGTGCATGCGCCGGTGTATTCGTCCTGGAAGGCGCCGCTCCATCCTTGGATGTCGCTGCACCACCCGCAGGTTGCGCAGCTCCATCCCTGGACCTGTTGCTCGTCCGGCTCGGATTGCCGGAACGCCGTGGAAGCTCGGAGCCTCCACCTCCTCCACCCGCGCCTACCCCGTCGCCTGTGCGCGCAGCATCAGGTACGACGGACGCAGATGGACCAACCGCCATGAAACCCTTCTTCTTGGGAGCCATGGTGATGAAAATGATCGAAGATCTGACGCGCTGATCGCTAGATCAGGTTCGCACAACCTCGATCCCCCTACCTGGCGCGCCAAAGATGTCGTGGGAAACGAACACCTATGGGATCGCTATCGAGCAGATCCCTTTACGGTTCGGCAAGGGGAGAGGATTGCACGAAGAGCAGAACTAGCGAACAGCACACGGGGAATTTACCCAGGTTCGGGCCGCACGGATGCGTAAAACCCTACTCCTGCTTTGATGGTATTATTGTGGATATTCTTGGCCAAGTTCTGGGAGCTACAGTAGCAGCTACGCATGCAGAATGAGCTTCCGAAGTGCCCTCCCCATAGCTATGCCTTGGGCCTCCTTTTTATATGAGTCAAAGGGGCTACCACAGTGGCGTAAGGGATAAGGTATGAGGTGGGAAGTAGCTACAGGGTCACTACAGTGTTATCATACCTAACCCTGACGGCTTAGGACAAGCTCATTAAATGCACCGTGAGGTGTCCGTCGAGGTGTCCCTCAGCGTCTCGGGCTTGGAAAAGCTTTACAGGGGATGGGCAAAAGCAGCCATCCCATCAGCACCGCTTAAGCATCTCGTGGCCAGCATCGCGCCACGTCACCATGAGGACAAACCCTAAACGACAAGGCTGGCCGCTGCGCAGGAGCGATAGCGCTACACTGTGCAGAGCCTTGCCGGGGCGAATCCTTGCCGGGCCCGGGGCTTGCCAGGTCCGATGCTTGCCGGGACCGGGGCTTGCCGGGCCCGGGTCTCGCCGGCCGCGAGGCCTTGCCGGCAAGGGTCTTGCCGGGCCTTCGCACCCCTTTGGCCTTCTGCCTTCTGGTCCGTTCGTTGACTTGAACGTCTCTTCCCGGCAAGGCTTGCCGGGTTCCTGGCTTGCCGGCTCGCTCCTCGCCGGCAAGCACTATCTTCGTCTTGAGATTGCTCCTAGCTATTCCCCGGCAAGGCCTGCCGCGGTTCGGCTACAACTGCCCGTACACAAGTAAGGGGTACTAAAGGGGCCCATACTTTAGTACACCGACAGTGTGTTAACATTATTTGGGGGTTAGAACATGCCCACAAAGTTTGGGGTCAATAGGACAAACTTCACAATGTAAAGTTGCTCAAATTTGACTCTCGACAGGAATAGTTTCGGAATATTTTGGTGGAGTAAATCAATTGGGATGGAGATGAAACTTTGCAAGATCATCACATATATCATGTGTGACTTGCTGGAATTTTCCTGGATTTATTGAGAATATTTCCAATACAAATATTTCAAAAGCTTGATTTAGGCAGAAAGGGTCTTGGTGGGTTTTGCCCATTATTTTGAACATGACCATGTGTTGAAACTCACATATATGGAAAATATATGTCCACTGGGTTTCCCTAAATTTTCTCAAATATTTTTAAAGTGTTTAAATGATTTTTCCCTATAAAAGACCATTTTTGGCCTTAAGAAAAAGCCTTTCAATAAAGGTTTTTTTTACATCGGTGCCCTTGGTTCCTTAGTTGTACTCATTCATCCCCACGCTCTTAACTTCTGCTCTCTTTTCCCCACTTCCTTGTCCGAAACCCTCAGAAATGGTCACAACGGAGGATGCCGTCGGGTCAATGGTTTGACCGTTAAGCCTGACGAGTGGGGCCGTGTCGGAACGGCTCCTCCTTTGCCCATTCTGACGCGTGGGGCCGCATTGAGACACGTCGGATGGGCTTGTTTGAACCTCGAGTTCGAGCCCTATCAGCACCGCGTTGCTCCGCCCCCTTCACCGTTGTGCTCCGCCCCCTCCGTCGCCGTCGTGCCCTCCAACCTCTAACCCCATTCTGCCTCCGTCGCCGTCGTGCCTTCCGCCAGATATGCCCCCACATCCCCATCTGGATCAAGCAGCGATGTCGGGGGAGCAGGCTCTCAAGCCCGTGGACCGTGGAGGGGATTGGGTGGAATTGGCGGCTGATAATTCATGGATTACACCTGGGTAAGCGTCGTTTTCCCCCTAACTGATTTGATGATTTGTAAATTCGGCCCTTTTTGACCGCTAGTCACTTGAATCGTTCAAATTTTGCTGAATTGTTCCCGGCCTAACAACACCCATTATTTGAATTGAATAGGATTGATCCTGCACTTGCTTTTCGGCTGTCGGTTAGGATGGAAGTTAGTGTGCTGCGCGGTAGAAAACCACAATTGCTTACAGGATTTTACTATCCGAAGGTGGTAGAAACCAGTATGACGTTCAAAGATTTGCTCGCGGCGCTCCGAAATTCTTCATATGGATGGAGCCTTGCCGATGCTGTTGAACTGACATATTTCAGCAGTACCGAGCAAAAATTTATACCACTAACTTGCGATGAGCATCTAGGATTGCTCTTTTCTTTGAATGTTGAAAGCCACTTCGGTAAAATCCATATCGCGGTGCTTCAGCCGCACAATGATCATGGGAAGGGGAAGAGTGTTCAGGAATCTTCTACCTTTGCTAACGGAGAGCGCCCCCGCACTCCTTGTAGGTCGAAACCAAGCAGAGCCAGTGGTTCTGAAAGTCACAATATACCTGCTGCCATTTCTTGTGCCATTTCTCCTGTCGCTGCCACACCCGATGTAGTACAGGATGGAGAGCCAGACGAAGAGGTGCCTCAACATGATGACGAGGATGAGAATATGTTCCCTGACCTTGTAGATATTTCCATTAAACAAGCCATGGAAGATGAATTTCTGGAGCAACCTATCAGCCGTGCTAGATTTGATGACACTGATGATGAAGAGAGGGAGGACAACATCGACAGCTTAGTTGTAGATGAATATGATGGTGAGGACATGCCAATAATTGAGTGGAATAGGGAAGATCCTCAGCTTGGTGTCGGCACCATATTCCAGTCGATGGTGGAGTGCCGTAATGCAGTGAATACATACTGCATTCTCACACAAAATACATATGTGATTGAAAGGAGTGAGCCATCAAGGTTCACTGTTCGTTGCCCATATGATAGGTGTAGATGGAGGTTTCATGCATCATGTATGTTGAGGAGAAAGTTCATTCAGGTTTGTGTATTTTAGTATATACAGATTCTATGTTCAGATCATTGTGTAATGTTTTCAGATCATATTTTTTTCAGATAAAAAGGAACCCACACCAGCACACTTGTCCACCTGGAGGGGGAGGGGGGAAGGCTAAAACAAAGCTAGCAAAGAGTAGATGGCTCGCAGATGCAATTTTGGATTGGTTGAGAGACAAACCAACACTTGGTTCAACAGAACTCCAAGGGAAGCTATTTGATAAGTACAAGATTGTTGTACCTTACATGAAGATTTTTTATGGTAAGGAAATAGCTCTTGACAGGATTAATGGTCCTTGGAATGAGAGCTTTCAGTTGCTCTGCACATTTAAAGCTGAAGTGGAAGCTGCTAGTCCAGGGAGTGTTGTAGAGATTGAGAAGCATACAGTTCCATACAAAATAAAAGGGAAGTTGTTTGAGAAGGAGTGCTTCAGGAGGGATTTTGTTTGTTTCAAGGCTTGTTGGCAGGGGTTTCTAGATGGTTGCAGGCCCTATTTGGCTATTGATGCAACTGCTTTGAATGAAAGGTGGAGAGGCCAACTGGTGGCAGCTTCTGCAGTTAATGGACACAACTGGCTATTCCTAGTTGCATTTGGTGTGGTGGAGGCAGAGTCCGAGAAAAGTTGGGTCTGGTTTCTGCAGCATTTGCGCAACCTTATAGGTACAGCCCCACGTTTAGCTATACACACAGATGCTTGCAAGGGTTTGGAGAGTGCAGTGGAAATTGTATTCCCTGGAGTGGAGCATAGGGAATGTATGCGACACCTAGAGTAGAATTTCAGAAGCAAATTCAAAGGTAAAGTTTATGATGAGAACTTATGGCCAGCATCATACACATGCAGTGAGAGGAAGCATGAGCATCATTTGAGAGTGTTGTATGCTCAAAATCCTCTCGTGAAGGAGTACCTAGATGCACATCATGGAAAGTTGTGGTAAAGAACCAAATTCAATACAATATGCAAAGTGGACTATGTGACCAGCAACCTGGTAGAGTGTTTCAATTCAAAGATTAAGTCATTGAAAGGGCTTCTGATATGGCAAATATTTGATAAGATTCGGCAGATTATCATGATAAAGATGGCTCTTCGCAAAAGAATCACAGAAACAGAATATGTTGGCCATCTCATGCTCCCATCTCTTATTAAGGCATTGCATGCCAAGGCAAGAGGACTGAGCAGAATGAAATGCATTCGAGCAGCAACACACGAGGCTGAGGTAACATATACTGACAGTAAAAACATGGAATGGAGGTATCCAGTTAACCTAGCAACTAGGGAATGCAGTTGTAGGCAATGGCAGCTCTGTGGGAAGCCATGCATACATGCCCTACATCCGATGACTGTTATCGGTGGTGAAGATGGTGAAGTTGATCAGTACATCTCTGAATATTTTTCTGTTGCCAGATTCAGGGCTTCTTATGCACTCTTGGGAAAAGACCAATGGAACATAGTAGATCCAGGGTTCAAACTACATTCTCCTGTACTGACTAGGCCAGCAGGAAGACCAAGGAAGAACAGGTACAGAAGAGGTGAAGAGGGACGTGTAAAAAGACAATGTAAGTGCAAAAAATGTGGAACCCTAGGGCACATTGCTAGGAAATGTACCGATCCAGCGGATGCTTCATTCAGAGAAGAGGAACAATGGGCAGCAACAAATGCAGAGGATAATGCAGCATTAGAGCAGATTGCAGCTAATGCAGGGGAGGATGCAGCATGAGAACAGATTGCAGCTAATGCAGGGGAGGATGCAGCATTAGAGCAGATTGCAGGTAATGCAGGGGAGGATGAAGCATTAGAGCAGATTGCAGCTAATCCAGAGGAGGATGAAGCAATAGAGCAGATTGCAGCTAATCTAGAGGATAATGCAGCATTAGAGGAGAATGAAGCAACTAAATTAGCACTGCCGGCAGCTTGGTATGTGGGCAACAACCATCCCTTTTTGTGCATCTCTTCTGTTTTTTATCGATGGCTTATACTCTTTTTTCTGTTTGATCTAGCTCTAGGGAAATTAAAGGAAAAGGAGAGAAAAGGCCGAGAGAGAATGAAACTTCGGTTCACCCATCATCTCGACAGCAACCAACCGAAGTGAAGACCAAAAGGAAGAAGAAAAGGGTGGATATCCAGCTAGGGAAACCAGGAGCAAGTTTGTTAAACCGTCTAGGAACACAAGGAGCAAGGCAAAGATGTGAACTTTGAACGTTGAATGCGAGTTGTAAACTTTGAACTTTTAGGCTTTCTAATAATTCAAAATTTGGTCCCTTAAATTTGAATTTGAACTAACCTTTCAATTTTAAGGATTTGTAATAATTCGAAATTGAAGACAACATTTGAAGTCCATTTGTGATGTGATGTTTGCAAAATTTGAATTATTGTTTGGGACTAAAGGCTTTGTTGTTGTTGTTGATGATGATAATGTTGGCAAATTTTGAATTATTACACGTGACAAAATTTGAATAATGAAAAAAGTAAGTTTAGATCCTTTTTATTGACACTAAGACGAAGCTTTGGTGATTTTCTTGATTTTTTTTAAAAATTCGCAAACCTAAACCCACTATCACTCTCTTCTCGAACTCCAAACAACCTCGTACGTGATAGCTCATTTTTGTGAAGGAGTTTTCATGAAAATGTTCATAAACCAATGTTATTATGTTTTGTCATAACCATGTCACATACAACGGCATTGTGCGCAGGTCTTCCATTTTTTTGATTTTTTTTTGAATTAGTTATGCTCATTTGAACTTGGAAATGGTAGCTCACCTCAAAAAAAGATTTATCATAAAAATGGCCCTAAACCAAGTTTATATTTTTTTAATGGTAAATATGTCTTATAAAACGACGATCCGCGAAGGTTTCATATTTTTTTGTGTTTTATTATTTAGTTAAGGTCATTTTGAAAGTTGGTCAAACCTAAAATAACCCCGCTGACCGGCTCAAAACCCCGCAGCATCTCTCCAAACCCTAGCATCGAACTACAGCCGTCCGATCATAACCTAGCGCCAAGCGCCAGCCCTCAGATATGGCCTTCTAGAAGGAATTCCGAGGGCAGGCTGCGCGCCATTGGATCACATGGACTGCTCCGCATCGTTTGATCGTTGGGCGATCTGCGAGACGGCGAGAGGTTGGTTCTGCTCGCCCACCAATGCGGCATTGCCTCCCCTTTCCTCTGCTTCTTCTTCTGCGGCCACGACAGGAGCCCCTCATCTGCTTCGTCTTCCCCGGCGAAGAGATATGTCGAGCTCCACCTTAGCCTCCCGCCCCGCATGGACCCAGTATAGTCAACTACCCATGCAGCCATGTCCTGACTGCCCACGCACCACGCCACTGAAACGGTTGACTTCAAAGGAGGACATGAACGACAACTTTGGGCGTGAGTTCGTGAAATGCGAGAGCCAGCCAGAGGAGCAGGTTAGATCTCATGATTTTCCGCTTTGCTTTTAATTCTTTTTCGTTGGATCTGGGATTTAGGGCTCATGATTTTGTTTCAGATCGTGAAGAAGTGCACACATTTTTAATGGCTGGATGACTACGTTCTAAGGCTTCAAGGAGAGGGCTTGATTCAATTCAATGGGGCCGCAACCCGAGAGCTCAATCTGTCGTCAGCCGTGCGAAATTTGGTCTCTGAAAGTGTTGCTCCGACAGTTGGGGATGCGGATCTGAAGGGAGAATTAAAGAAGATGAACAAGAACTTGAGGCAGATGATTCAATTGAACAAGCAGGCGAATCTGATAGCTTTAGGGTTTTAGTTTTTGCATAGTTGCCCTAGGATTTGCTTACTTGCTGGTCATCACTCATTAGAGATGTTATTATTATGGTGTAAGCTTAATTTGTGGATCATGTGCTCTTTGGGTTGCTAAAACTATGTCACTGTCTCCAGCTCTGGTTGGGCCGTCGCATGGCGTTGGATGTCGAAGGCCCAAAGAAAAAAGAGACCTCCAAAATAGTGCATGCGCTGGCTCTATTTTTTTGGCTTACTGATTTGATTCGTGCATGCACGCGCTTTCTCCTCGTCCGCCTCGGGGACGCGTGGCGGCCTTCCAACTACACCCACAGCCCGAAGTAAATGCGCACGCGCGGCGGGCCCCGGTAATCAGCCACCCATGTTCGGGTTGTCGTTCTTCTTTGAGTGGAAACCGTGGACAGTACTCCATCCAGGTGCATAGCCTAGGCGTGTATGGTATGGATTGGACTGAAAACATTAATTACCATCTGTTTTTACGCGCACTTAATGAACTATTGTGTGAAAATGCACTACCGGTTGCCGTTCGCATGCACAGGTTGTATGCAAACGACTGGACATAGGGAGTAGCTTCCACCCTTCCAAAGCCCGGCCTGCAGTCGTCCCCTCCACCCCCGGCAGGATCTACAAACCTAGACCGCCGGTGACAGTTAAAAAAAAATAGCTTTTTTTATTCTCCTTTTCAACATCGACATGGCTCATTTTTATCATTTTTTACCCTTCAACTAGCCCATTAGCCGCGCATGCCAAAAGGTTTTATGCGTTGATATGGTGATGTTTTGAGGTTTTATCATTTTTGAAGAAGAGGACTCCTCTGCTTGATGTTTTGATACGGTGAGGGAACGGGTTTTATGCGTTGTTTGAAGCCAAGGTCTAAATATCACCGAATGGGCTACAAAATAACAGAGAAAACTAGCAAGCATAACAGAGATAGATAGTTCTTCATTTAGGGTAGCAAGCATAACATAGATAGATAGTTCTTACATAAAACATTATATAACACGACATACATAAGATAACATAGAAATAAAGCCCTAGGGTCTAACACCCTAGGGCAAGACAAGCTTCTCCATGCCTCCTCTTCGCTGCTCTGCGCCTCCTCTTCACTCCTCCGCCTCCCTACCATTCTCGACGAGGAGGTAGGGGAGGCTGTGGATGATGTTGTGGTTGGAGAAGATCATATCCACATCCGTGAAGATGTTGTAGGTTGTGAATGCGATGAGCTCGCACCCACACCAAAACACCTTCCCCAACAGGTGGAACACATCGAACCTGTTGTTGAAGGTGGCGATGAGCCTTGATGGTGGAGAGCTGGAGTTTGGACGCAGTTCCTCTAGTCGGAACATGACCGGCGAGCCCACCGGGAGGTGGGCGAAGCCCGCATGGAGGAACCAGTGGGCCAAATCCCAGCCAGTCCTCCAGCATGAGATCGTCCATAGGCGAAGTGTCTTCTCGATGACAACGCCGGCGGGGTACCGCGCCTCCGGCCTAACTGGTGGCATCTAGAAGATGGGGCCTTAGTACTGCATCTTCACCTAGCTTGGAGATTGCTCTGGATTTGGGTGAAGAAGAGAAGGGGAGCGGCACAAATGGATGTGTGGAGAATAGGTGGAGGGGTGGGCGGTTTAAATAAGGGCATCGGCCGCATGTTTGCTACGTTCAAACGCCGCACGTCGATCATTATGCCCTAGACTTTAATTGCCACGCTGAATTGATGCTGCCAGAGGTCAAAGGCTGAGACGGTGTGAACTGTGAACTGTGAACTATGAATCGATCGAGGAGGCTCGTGCGAGAAGGGACGAACCGGCAGCAGCGACAGACGCTGCGTCCGTGGCGGCTCACAGGAAGGTTGCGTCCGTGGCGCCGCGCATCGGCTCATGCAGGCAGGCTAGCTGGATCATGTCGCGCATGCATAGCAGGCTTATCGTGGCGGCGTGCATCAGTGCATGCACGCGGGCGTCTAATGCAACAGCCCAAACGAAACCACGACCCAATGGTCCAACCAGCGCCACCGTCCAACGCGACCCCACTTGGCAGGTCCAACGGGCGACACAGTCCAGTGCGGCCCCACACGTCAGAATGGTCAAAGGAAGGCGACACACTCCAATGCGGCCCCACTTGGCAGGTCCAACGGGCGACACAGCCCAGCGTGGCCCCACACGCCAGAGTTAACGGTCAAACCACTGACCCGATGGCATCCCCCCGTGTGACCATTTCTGAGGGTTTTGGACTAAGGAATGGTTAAAAGTGAGCAAAAGTTAAGAGCATGGGGATGAATGAGTACAACTAAGGAACCAGGGGCACAAGAATAGAAAGCCCTTAAATAAAATAGTAAAATAATCTTTAAAAATAATCTTTAAAAATAACATAGCAAGGTGATACCAACACACGGTGTGATACTTGGTGACGAGATACTTGAGAAAAACTTGGAACTTTGGAAAAGAAAAGATAAACAACTTAGAATCGATAATTTGATATCATGAGACACTCCGAAGGAAGGATTGAAACCACCTTCAAACAACAAGAATAAGAGTTATGTTATTCTTATCCTTCATCAAGTTAAATTGATGACAAGCAACAGATTTGGCATACTACTCATTCATCTTGAAAAGATTGAAGAGAGATAGCACGACCTTGACAAAGTCTTGAATGAAACAGCGGTAAGAATTTGCAATCGGACAAAGACAAATATTGAACGAATAAAGAGACATCAATTGAGAAGAATATGAAAGCGAAAGCCGAAAGCTGAGAACGAAGAAAACTTATAAAATGATGGCCTTAGGAGGATCGCGAAATGAACACAACTCTGGAAAGCTCCTGATAGATATGGAAGGAATTACTCAGATCGAAAACAATTTAAGATGATAGAATCAACCTTGAATCACCAATTCCATGAGAATGGGCAAAGATTTAAGAGAAACTCTCCTTCAGTCTGCAACACTGAGAATGATGACTATAAACAACATCATGAATTATTGAGATACTTTGGAACGATCATGGATATCGGGGTACGACGATCTATGGGGCCGGCAAGCCCCCTTCCGTGGTTCCGCAAGGGAGATCCTCTAGCGCAAAGAGCATCACCGGACCATGCACGTACGAGGGTTTAGACAGGTTCGGGCCACCGAAGCGTAATACCCTACGTCCTGTGTGGTGTGGTTTATTTGAGTTCACAGTATAGGTGCGTCGCATCCCAACAAGGATGCTCAGGGAGCGTCGCTACGCGTGTAAATGAACAGAGTGTCGACCTTTCCAAAGGTAGCCATGGACCTCCTTTTATAGTCCAAGGTGTTACCAAAGTGGCTAAAATGGTCTTTACACAGGAATAAACAATGTATATCCCTCTGCCAAAATCGCTAGCTACAGTGACAGTGGGAAATACCTAACTCTGGCAGATTAGGACAGACGCATTAAATGCGCCGTGAGATGGTGCGCTGGCGACGTCTTCTGGCAAGGATTCCCTCACCTTCTGTGTCGTTCGCCCAGCTACATCTTATTCCTTCACCACGCCATAGGACGGATGTCCTTAAAGCTCTGCTGTAAATCTGGAGAGTTGCCATGCACCCCGACCAGCTCCACCTAACCGCATGCCCGCTCCACACCTAAGCGATCGGACAACCAACCCGGCAGCGTGGCGCAACAACTTGGCGGGCGGAGGCCTTGGCGGGTAGGTAAGCAGTCGAGTCCTCCGGCAAGGTGGGCCTGCCGGTTCGCCCGAACCCTTGTATGAAGAGGCTTGGCTCCCAGATCTAGCCCGATAGGGTCTTGCCGATCGGGAGGCCGCAGTCGCCTGGTGCACAAGTCAGGGTACTAAGGGCCCCATTCTTTAGTACACCGACGATGGAGAAGGAATATGACTTATGGGATCCATTCTGACGTCATATTTGCAAAGAACTTGAGATCTTCGGAAAAGATTAGAACGCCAGGTAAGATCCTGGGAAAAACTTTGGGTTATGGTCCCACTCAAAGAAACATTGTTGAATGGATTGCTTGAAGAGATAAGGCACCGGAACAAATGAAAACTTGATGAGGTGAGAACCTGCAAATATTTTGAAAAGATTTCGAACAAAAACATGAATCTTTTGAGATCTCTTTGGAACTCTGGAGAAGAATAGAGGGATCTGAATAAATAAAAGAGGCTTGGATAAAAACTTCCAACACAGTAATGAATGAAAAGGATATGATGAACACCGAGAGGTTGAATCAAATCCACCGGGGAAGAAAATAAGAACGAAGAATAATGAAATCATCTCCTGAACATCTACACAATGAATCACCGGATACGATACAGAAGAAAAGATAGTGGAAGCATCAATGGAAAGAAAGGCACTTGAATTATAATTTGATCATTGAAAAAAAAGGTGGGAGGGTGGGGAAACACAAAGAAAACTTAGGACGAATGAAAAGAAGTCCGAAAAGTAACATGAGGATTGATCTTGCAAATATTGGGGAGGGTTGAATTATCTCTAAGAGAAGCACTCCGGATGGAAAAGAATTGACATAAAAATTTGATTGAGCAAAAGGATTGGTATTCCCATAAAACTATGAGAACAACACTTAGGAAGAATATGAAATCAACACTTGACATCGAAGCAACTCGAATTGCCATAATCCAAAAAAACAAAGGATTAGGCTTTTGAATTTAGCCAGAAACAAATACATAACCCATTATGCATTTGTTGGAAGGATAATCTGTCGGATTTGGGGCTCCGCAAAACCCTTAAGATTCGAACACAGGGGCGTGTGCGAAGATCCCCTGCAACCTCGCCCAACCTAGCTCGCTACACGATGGCTAAGACGATGAACTCGCACAATGACGAGGGAGAAGATGAACAAGGTGGTTTACCCAGGTTCGGGCCGCTGCGAAGCGTAATACCCTACTCCTGCTTTGGTGGATTGCCTCTCGAGGAGGTGTGGTGGATGAACTAGTACAGTGTTTCGGAGCCTCGTGAGGGCTCTCCTGAGGTGTTCTTGGCCCTCTGTCGACTTGGTGATGGATGAGTGGATGGACCGATTTCCGATCCCCTTCCACGGTGCAGCCTAGCCTCTATATATAGCGGTGGCCTGGGTCCTCTTCCCTTATCGCAATGGCGGGAAGGGATCCCACAACGGCCAATTTTGAAGGGGGACAGGAGTACATGCCCACCCTGCCCAAAGGTGGTCTTCGCCTGCAAAGTTGCTGTCGATGATGCAGAGGTGGGCTCGGCGATGACATCCGTCCTGCGGGGCTCGTGGTCATGGTCTTGTTGCACCGGAATGGAAACCTTTGGGGGGTGCTTTGGGAACCTGCGTACGTCCTTGCTCCCTTTGCACCAAAGGGGAAACTGCGCCGCCTGGCGCGCTGGCGCCCGTCTGTCCTTCCTTGCGTCATCCTTGACTCCTGAGGCCAGGCCCTGCATAGAGATCTCCGCCGCTCCGGAGGGGGCCTTGGGACGCCCATCCCTTACCGGTCTTGACGCTGCTCCTCCTCCCGAGCCTAGGGGCCTCGCGAGGGCCTTGTCTCGTGTGGGGCTGTGCATGGTTATGCTTGGTTGACGGAGTGGGTCTTGCCCTGGGCCGCAGGCAGGCAGGTCTGGGTACCCCCGTTCCCAGAACACCGACAGTAGCCCCCGGGCCAGAGGCGCGCCCGAGCTGGCTTCTGGGCGAAGCCTTGAGGGCGGCCCGAAGCGCCGCGGGACCCAAACGCCTGCGGACCAGGATTCACAAGCGCCGAGCGTCTGGGCGGCGACGCCCCCGCTCCCCGAGGGCGTCAGAAACCGCTCCAAGTCAGATTGACGCGACGCCCGCGCGTAGCGCTGGCCATCATTGCCCTGCCTTGAATGCTGCTGCTACTTCGGGCCATGCGGATATGACCCTTCAGAGGCAGCGCGCCTCCCGGGATGCAAGGGGGCGTCGGGCGGTCCATGGCTGTATATAAGCGGGCGAGGGCGAGAAAGCCCTCACTCATCTTCGTCTTCTTTGCCTCCCCATCTCCAAGCCGTCGCTCTCCCAGTCATGGCGTCGGTGAGGAAGTTCTCTGCTGCCGAGAAGGGAAAGGCCTCCGGGGAGGGTCCTGCCGCTTCGCCGCCCAGGAGGGGCTGTAGTCGTCCCCGGAAGCATGGCGCGACGCCGATGGTGGTTCCCGGTGAGCGCGGCCGTGCTTCTGTATGCCCCGGGGTCACGATCGGCGGCCGCAGTGGGGCGTCGTCCAGCGCGGGCGGCCGCAGTGGCCGAGGCGGTGGCGCCCGAAGTGGGAGGTCGGCGGTGGCCACCCGGCCGCCGCGCCCGCGGCTCCATTCGGCCGACACGGCCCAGGAGTTCGTGATGTGGGCGGAGAGGCCGGAGGCCACTTGGTTCCAATTCCCGAGCTTCTTCGCGGGGGTGCTGCCGGCCGGGGGGCCAGCCAGCCTATGGCTACAGGCCGACGGCTGCTGCAGTGCGGCGTCGTGGGTGGAGGTTGAGGTCACCCCCGGGGGCTACGTGTATCTGAACCGCGGGTGGCAAGCGTTCGCCCACGCTCGCGGCCTGAAGGGGAGGCGCACCCTTCACTTAAAGTACGATGGGGAGGTGATGCTCTTCGTCAAGATCTTCGGGGAGGAGGGCGAGCGCCTTGGGTGCTGCCCGGAAGACGTCGGCCGCGGCGATCTTGGAGATGAGCTTGCCCCTCACGACGGGCGCCGCGCCTCCAGCAGCAGCGACACCCCCTCCGAAGGGAGGCCGAGCGACAGCAGCGACAGCAGCTACGACGCGCCGCCACACCGGCGCACACAGACCTCGTGGGGTAGCCAGCCGCCGCGGCGCCGCTCTTCCACTCCAGGGGTGTCCGTGCCGGCACGCCTCCATGGGCCCATGAAGGAAGAGGAGGACACCGGCTGAGCGCTGGTGCGCCGACGCCGGGGCTCCTGATGCGGCAGCCCCCGTGGGGCTTTTTCACTTTCTTTCTCCTCCTCTTCTCCTGTTCCTGCAATCAAAGAACCAAGGGAGGCCCTGCGGGCGTGTAATGGATTTGGGCGCTTGCCTCTCTTTATCAGCACCTTTGTTATGTGTCCTTTGCATTTGGTTGGTTGAAATTGCCTTTCGGTCATGGTTAGGATACTTAGCTCGACATGCTCGCAGTAGGCTTCTGGGTTGTGGAGGCGCGGCTGCGGCGCTCGGAGAGTCCATACGTCCGGCGGGCTTCTTCTTCTTGCGAGCGAGGCAGGTTGGGAGCCCTGTCGGCGCTCTGTGTCTGCAGGTCCCAGTCCCGCACATTTCCCTACCATCGCAAGGTACGACCAGTTCACCTGGACGCACCTCACGAGGCGAGGCCCCGATACCCTTGATGCCGACCGGATCACCAAGGACGACATCAAGGGGCGAGTGGCTTTTCGACCGGTAAGGCTCCTGAGGCGGGATGCTCAGGAGCCCCCTTCGACAGTCAAGTAGCTCTACGTCGGCAGGTCCCAGTCCCGCACATTTCCCCACCACCGTTAGGTACGACCGGATCACCTGGACGCACTTCACGGGGCGAGGCCTCGACACCCTCGATGCCGACCGGATCACCAAGGACGACATCAAGGGGGCGAGTGGCCTTATGACCGGTAAGGCTCCTGAGGCGCGATGCTTCATAGCCCCCTTTGACGCTCAAGCTGTCCCAAAAAAAATTTGTTTCCTGCCCCGGGAGGGACGGCCTCCCGAGGTTCCAAGATGGCGTGTCGGGCCGTGAATGGAGCCCCCGAGCGAGTATGAGACGACATGCGCCTGCTGACTCATCCGTGAGTACCACGCGAGGATCCGGGTGCCAAGGCCTTGGCGAGGTGTAAGAACCGTGCCCCCCAGCCCCCGCTCGCGGGGTACGAGGGGGAGGGGAGCAGGCGAGTGCTTGACTCGAAGAGAGAGAAACCAACATAAGAAATGGCGATGAAAACAAATCTTTGACCCTTTCCTTTAAAACACGATTTGGAAAAACCCCGAGTTTAGTTTCAGAAAAGTTGGCAAATCCAAACACGAGAAAAGCCAATAGCGGCCGCGTCCGGCACCTAGACTAGTATTCGTCTTCCCCCAGCGCTGAGCATAGGGCATCCACGTTGCATGGGCATTGCCATTGGTGGGCAGTGTTGACTTCTCCGCCAACGCGAAGCTGTGGCTGCCACGTTGCGTGGGAGGAACCCCTCCGCGTCCTCAGGGGGCTCCGGGCATATACAGCCCACTCATTATTACATGAGAGTGTCACGGGTAGAAATTCCGGAGGTGCTGGATGTTCCAGGTGTTCTGGATAGGGACCCCATCCTGAGTCTCCAGGCGCACGACGCCAGGCCTGGAGACATGTGCGACCTTGAACGGGCCCTCCCACATGGGCGAGAGCTTGTGCAAGCCCTCCCTGAAGATAACCCCCTCAGGACGAGGTCTCCGACTTCGAGGGTCCTGGAGCGGATGTTACGGCAGTGGTAGCGCCGTAGTGCTTGCTGATACCGCGCAGCTCGGAGCGAGGCCCGACGACGTGCCTCCTATCCAAGTACGAGGTCCGCTCCCCGCACAGCATCCTGACGCTCCTCGTCAAATGCCAAGACCCGCGGGGATCGGTGCTTGATCTCGTGGGGGAGGACAACTTTGGATCCATAGACGAGGAAGAACGGGGTCTCGCCGGTGGGCTTAGTCGCGGTGGTGCGGATGGACCACAGCACTGACTGAAGCTCATCGACCCAACCCCTTCCGCAAGCTTCAAGCTTCTTCTTGAAGCTCCTTGCCTTGAGGTCCCGCGGGACCTCCGCGTTGGCGCGCTCTGCCTGGCCGTTGCTCCGTGGGTGGGCTACCGAGGCGTAACATATCTGCGTTCCAAGGTTAGCACAATAGGTCTTGAAGAGGTTACTTGTGAACTGCGAACTGTTGTCGGTGATGACGCAGTTGGGGACGCCGAACCGGCTTACGAGGCCCTTGATGAACTTGACGGCCGACCCGGCCGGGATGGTGCGCACGGGCTCCACCTCCGCCCATTTGGTGAACTTGTCGATGGCGACATAGAGGTAGCGGTACCCGCCCGCTGCTCGCGGGAAGGGCCCCGGTATGTCCAGCCCCCAGACCGCAAAGGGCCAGGAGAGCGGGATGGTCTAGAGGTCCTGCGCGGGCTGGTGAATCTGCTTGGCATAAAACTGGCAGGCCTCGCAAGACTGGACCAGCTCGATGGCGTCGTCAAGCGCTGAGGGCCAGTAGAAGCCCGATCGAAACGCCATCCCTGCAAGCGTGCGCGAAGAGGAGTGATGCCCGCAGTCTCCTCCGTGGATGTCGGCCAGCAGCTCGCACTCTTGCTCCTTGGAGATGCACCGCAGCGCGACGTCGTTCGGGTGCCTGCGATAAAAGTCGCCGTCTTGCAAGCAGTAATCTGTGGCCTGTCGGGCTACGCGCTCCGCGTCTTCTTCCTTCTCCGGTAGCGTGCCGTGAAGTAGGTACACCCTGAACTCTTGCATCCAGCTATCGGCCTGAGGCTCCAAGGCCAGGAGTAGTCGGGCTCCTGAGGCCTGGCCACAGTCCGGAGCCCCCGAGGGCGGCGCTGGGGGGAGCTCCTTACTTCGTGGCACCAGGTCTTCAGTAGGTGGTGCTACAGAGGGTTTGAAGAGCCGCTCCTCAAAGACGCCTGGCTCCTGGGGCTCGCGGCGCGAGGCCCTCTTGGCGATGTCATCAGCTTCCTTGTTTGCGCTACGCGGGATGTGTTGCAACTCCAAGCCCTGAAAACGTTTTTCGATCTTACGTACCTCTTCCAAATACGCCTCCATGTGCTCGTCCTTGGGTGTGTACTCTTTGTTGGAGAAGTTGACGAGGAGCTGGGACTCACCCATGACGGTGAGGCACCGAACCCCCAAGGCCGCCGCTGCCTTGAGGCCGGCGATGAGGCCCTAGTACTCCGTGATGTTGTTGGAGACCTTCTCTCCATGCTGGAAACAGAGCTGCACAGCATAGCTGAGCTTGTCTCCTGCCGGGGAAGTGAGCACGACCCCAGCTCCCGCTCCCTTGCACGTGAAGGCTCCGTCGAAATGCATGATCCATCCTTCGGGTGCCTCGTCGCTAGGGGTGAGGGACTGGCTCCCGCCTAGCCCCCGGTCCGGGGCGTCTGTCCACTCAGCCACGAAGTCCGCTAGGGCTGCCCCTTTGATGACCCTTGTCATGCTGAACTCTATGTTGAAGGCCTGCAACTCGATGTTCCATTCGGCGACTCTTCCTACCGTGTTGGGGTTGCGCAGGATCTTCTCCAAGGGGTAGGCAGAGACGACCTTGATGGGATGTCCCTGGAAGTAGTGACGCAGTTTCCTCGAAGCGACAAGGAGTGCTAGGAGGAGCTTCTGCTGCATGGGGTAGCGTGAGCACGCGTCCCGTAGCACCGTACTGACGTAGTACACCGGGTATTCGACGAAGGTGAGGTCCCCTGCGGTGTCCTGTCCCGTGGCGGGCCCAAGAGGCCTGGGCGCCCTGGGGGCCGTTGGTGCGGCGGGGGCCTCATGAGGGTCGAGCACTTCAGGGGCCGTCGGAGAGACTGGGGCCTCATGAGGGTTGAGCGCTACAGGGGCCGTCGGAGCGGCTTGGGCCTCAGGTCCTCCGGCTTGGGGAGAAGCGGGCTCCTGGGGATCCTGCGAGCCCCCTGGCTCCGTGTTTGGGGGCCCGCCGGCACCCATCGATGCGGCGCGTGTGCCGGCTTGCTCCTCCCTGACTGCCACCAATGCAGCGCTAGCGGAGTGGGGGGTGGCAGCCAGGTATAGCTGCAGGGGCTCCCGAGGGCGAGGCGCTACCATCACCGGCGGGCTCGTGAGGTATCGCTTGAGTTCCTCGAAGGCTGCGTCCGCCTCCGGAGTCCATTCGAACGGGCCCTTCCTCTTCATGATCTTGAAGAACGGCAAGGCCCGCTCGCCGAGCTTGGAGATGAAACGCCCCAAGGAGGTCACACATTCCGCCAATTTCTGCATTTCCTTGAGGGTCTGGGGCGCGCTCATCTTGTTTATGGCCTTGATCTTCTCCGGGTTCACCTCGATTCCCTCGTGCGATACCAGGAAACCGAGCAGCTTGCCCGAGGGGACCCCGAAGATGCACTTTTTAGGGTTGAGCTTCAGGTTCACTTCCCTCAGGCTGGCGAATGTCTCCTCCAAGTCCTCGACCAGTGTCTTGGCCTCCCTGGACTTGACCACGATGTCGTCGACGTAGGCTTCTCCATTCCTCCCGAGCTGCGGCCCCAGGACGATGTGCATCAGCCGCTGGAAGGTTGCCCCGGCATTCCGCAGCCCGAAGGGCATGCACGTGTAGCAGAATACCCCACACGAGGTGAGGAAGGCCGTCTTCTTGACGTCCTCCACCGCCATTTTGATCTGGTGGTAACCCAAGAAGGCGTCTAGGAAGCATAGGAGGTCGCACTCCTCGGTGGAGTCCACGATCTGGTCGATACGCAGCAGAGGGAATGGGTCCTTGGGGCAGGCTTTGTTGAGGCTCGTGAAGTCGACGCACATACGCTCCTTCCCGCACTTCTTCGGGACGACCACCGGGTTGGCCACCCACTCTGGGTAACGCACCTCCCGGATGACCCCTGCCTCCTTCAGCTTGCCCACCTCCTGGGCGATGAACGCCTGCTTCTCCGGAGCTTGCCTTCTTGCCTTTTGCTTTACCGGACGTGCGTTCGGGCACACCATGAGGTGGTGTTCGATTACGTCCCTTGGGACCCCCACCAGGTCGGAGGCGCTCCATGCGAACGCGTCCTTGTTCGCCCGGAGGAAGGCCACCAACGCCTCCTCTTGATCTTGAGGCAAGTCGGCGCCGATGGTGAAGGTAGGGCCAGGGTTTCCTTCGTCCACCGGCACCTACTTCGTCTCCGCCCGACTCTGGGAGAACAGCTGCCTCTTCTTCGTCGGCGCTGTTGGCGCGGAAATTCGCACCGCGCAACACAACGATAATCCTCGCACTTTCGCGGCGAGGGGCGGATGCTTTTCGAGCAAAAGCAACAAAGAAGGTTCCTCGATTTCGGAGAGGAGGTACGGATGCTTTACGAGCAAAGCAACAAAGATGAAAACAGTAAATGAAAGTAAAAGTACGAAAAAGTAGTAGATGTGTTAATTCGATTGTGTCTTTTTCAATCGGCCGTCACCCCAACATATATAAGAGGCGGCTGGACTTCCCGTACAAGCAAAGGATTCATCTAGGCTTTCCTTACAAGAAAATTACATCAATTCACGTCCTAGAGTCCTAGTTCTGGTCCCGCTCGGATTCAGCCCGATTCTGGTCCAATCTTCTGTCTTGCTCCTTGCGTGGGCCGTGGAATCTGCACATGACCTCCGATGGAGATGGTTCAAACACGAATCTTGTGCGCTTCGACGAGGCCAATAATCCGTATGTTGATCACTTTTCCAAATAAGGCCATCTTGAATACTCCACGGGGTCATCTTTAATTTCGAGTCGGACTCGGTTATGTAGCTGACTGGACCGTCCGACTCTTGCAACGTCTCTGCAGGTCGTATACTATGTCAGATGATGATGACTCCAAAAGCAAAGTTGACCGTTTCGACGTTACGAACAACTTTCATGTTGAACACTTTTTCATCCGAGGCCATCTAGATAATTATTTGAGCCCATCTTCAGCTTCTGGTCGGATTTGACAGTTTCCACCCCGGCAAGCTTTCCCCGGCAAGGTTTCCATCCCGGCAAGCTTTCACATCCCGGCAAGGTTTCCATCCCGGCAAGATTTCCCCGGCAAGGTTTCTATCCCGGCAAGGTTTCCATCCCAGCAAGATTTCCCCGGCAAGGTTTCTATCCCGGCAAGGTTTCCATCCCGGCAAGATTTCCCCGGCAAGGTTTCTATCCCGGCAAGGTTTCCATCCCGGCAAGATTTCCCCGGCAAGGTTTCCATCCCGGCAAGATTTCCCCGGCAAGCTTTCTTGCTGTATCTTGCGGGTCTTTTTTGTGGCAGTAAACGACTTCGGATGAAAATGTGCCCAAAAGCAAAGTTGACCGTTTCGACGTTACGAACAACTTTTATGTTGAACGTTTTTCGATTCGAGGCCATCTTGAATGGCTAATTGCTCACGCATTGCATCAGACACTCGCCAAGACGTGTCTGTCCTCCCGCGTCTTATTTCGCCTCTTGACATGGCTGCATTCAGATAGCTCTAACTTTTGCATACGAACTCGGATTGAGACGATTTTTATATGAAAATTGACCGATTCGACGAGACGAAGACAATTCATGTAGAAAGTTTTCTCATATGAGATCATCTTGAGGGCGCAATCAGCCGAATAGTGTTCTGGATACAAAATCCCAGTACTTCGAACACAACTTCGGCCTTAGAGATGAGGTTGGATGGCTATGGCCCAAATATCAAAGTTTCTCCTTTTGACGATACGGAGCTTTCTCACTTTGAGCACTTTTCCATTTGAGGCCTTCTTAATTACGTTTTTGTCCATGCCAAAATCTGGTGTCAACACATGCCCCCCTGTTTTTCGGCAAAGCTTGCATGCCGAAAAATAACTTGCACAATGCTTTTTCTAAGGCCGATGTCAACACTCCATCGGCCATTTATATTCTTAGGGCGATAATCATATATCGGCCACGTTTGCTCTTAGGGCGATAATCATATATCGGCCATCGCCTATTTAGGCTTCTTGCCACACACTTGGATGGTACTTCTTCAGATATTTTCCATTGAGCGCTTTAGCCAGCTTCTCCCCTTGCAAAGATTGTACAAAATATGAATTGCCAGGGACAATCTCTACAACTTTATATGGACCTTCCCAACTCGGCGACCACTTGCCGAATTTTCTATCTTTAGTTCCAATGGGTAAAATCGTTTTCCATACTAAATCTCCTATTTGAAACGACTTTTCTTTCACCCTTTTGTTATAAGCCTTGGCTACTCTTAATTTTTCTTTCTCAATTTCTCGCAAAGCTTTTAACCTTTCTTCTGGAACATCATCTATTATGTCCATCATCAAATCAGTATATTCAACAGCCGACAAATCATTTTGTCTGGCTACCCTAAGAGCTTGCAACTTAAGTTCCACAGGTAACACCGCCTCCTGGCCATACACTAGCTCAAAAGGTGATACTTGAGTAGCTCCATGCTTAGATATTCTATGAGCCCATAAAGCTTCCGAAAGCACCTCGTGCCACCTTCTCGGATGTTCTTCAACTTTCTTCTTTATAAGCTTGATCAAAGTCTTATTGCTTGATTCGGCCTGTCCATTAGCTTGAGCATAATAAGGCGACGAATTCAACAATCTAATTCCATAAGATTCGGCAAATTCACGAAATTGATGGGACATAAAAGAAGCACCTTGATCAGTAGTCAAAGTTTGAGGAACACCGAATCTATGAATAATATGCTCCAAAACAAAATTAATTACTTCTCTATGAGTCATTTTCCTCAAAGGAATCGCTTCCGTCCACTTGGTGAAATAATCAGTGGCTACCAGGACGAAGCGATGTTGTTTAGAAGACGAAGGATGTATCTCACCAATAAAATCTAAGCCCCATCCTCTAAACGGCCATGGCTTAATTATGGGATTCAACATAGCTACGGGTGCTAATTGTGTGTTGCCAAATTTCTGACAAGCTTCACAGCCTTTATAATAACGGAAACAATCTTCTAACAAAGTCGGCCAATAAAAACCTGCTCTTTTTATCAACCACCGCATCTTATGAGCCGACTGGTGTGTCCCACATATGCCCTCATGCACTTCACCCATGGCTAATCTAGATTGGTCAAAATCCAAACATTTTAACAATAGCCCATCTATAGTTCGGCGATGTAACTCGTCGTTAAACAGAGTATACTTCAAAGCTTGTCGCCGAATTTTTCTATCTCTCGTTTGACTTGGATCTTTTAAATGATTAATCAAAGGAATTCTCCAATCTACAATCTCCGAATTAGTAGCTAATTCGATCACTGGTGATAGTTCGTTTATTTGTAACTCGGTCTCACCCTTTGTAGCAATCAACATCGGTTTTTCTAAGACGAAGAACTTTCCTCTACTGATATTGTAACCGGATGCTTGCTGTGCCAAAGAATTAGCTCTAGAATTTTCTTCTCTAGGTATATGATGGATGGTGAATGTATCTAGAGATTTAATCATGTCCAAACATCGGTCCAAATAACTATTTAACAACCCGTCAAAACATTGGAATTCGCCTTTAATTTGTTGCACTACCAGAAGCGAATCACCAAAAGCATCTACATCCTTAACACCCATATCCAATAAATTTTGTAAACCAAACAAAAGATCCTCATACTCAGCTTGGTTATTCGTGCAAGGATATTCTAAGCGAACCGATGTTTCATATATAACATTATTAGGAGAAATCAAAATATTGCCGACGCCTTGTCCCTTTCTACAAACCGATCCATCAAAATAAAGTTTCCATGGGCATATGCTAATATAATTAATATCTTCTTCATCCTTAACCCTATGATCAACAATGAAATCAGCGATAATTTGACCTTTCATAGCACGCAACGACTCATATGTCAAATCATACTCTATTAGTGCATAAGCCCATTTACCAATCCTACCACTAAGAATCGGTTTTTGCAACATGTGTTTAACTACGTCGGACTGACAAGCTACCACACAAGTACTGGACAGCAAATAAGGTCGAAACTTGGTACATGCATAATATAAGGATAAGCATAACTTTTCAATAAACACATACCGAGTTTCGGCGTCAATCAAGCGACGACTTAAGTATGCTATGATACACTCCTTCCCGTCATCTTCTTGTGCCAATACTGCGCCGATCACTTTATCTTGTGCAGCAATATATAATTTGAAAGGCGCACCAGATTTGGGTGCACGCAACACCGGAGGATTCAACAAATATGTCTTTATGTTATTAAAAGCCTCTCGTTGTTCTGCCCCCCAAGTGAATTCGGCTTCATTCTTTAGCCGAAGTATTGGAGCAAACGATTCAATCTTCCCTGTCAAGTTAGATATGAATCGTCTCAAGTAATTGATTTTCCCCAATAACTTTTGCACATCTCTTTTACATGTCGGTTGTTCCAGATTTTTAATTGCCTCCACTTTCTTAGGGTCAATCTCTATACCTTCTTCATGAATTATAAACCCCAAGAATTTTCCAGCCGACACACCAAAAGCACATTTAAGGGGATTCATCTTTAACCCATACCGGCACATTCTTTCAAAACCGAGTCGTAAATCGGCAAGATGATGTTCAAACCCATCCGATTTAACAACTATATCATCAATGTATATTTCTAATATAATGCCAAGAAGATCATGAAATATTAGATTCATGGCACGTTGATATGTAGCACCGGCATTCTTCAACCCAAAAGTCATGACTACCCACTCAAACAAACCGACAAAGCCAGGGCACCGAAAAGCAGTCTTAGACATGTCCTTTTCGGCCATAAATATTTGATTATAACCAGCATTGCCATCTAAAAAACTGATTATTCTATGTCCCGAAGCATTATTAATAAGGATGTCGGCAATAGGCATAGGATATTCATCTTTTGGAGTAGCCTTATTCAAGTCCCTAAAATCAACACATATTCTAATTTTGTTAGTATTCTTCTTTTCAACAGGAACAATATTAGACACCCAATCCGCATATCTACATGGCCGAATAAACTTTGCTTTTATCAACCGGTCAACTTCTTCTTTGATGCGGTCATACATGTTAGGATTAAAATTTCTACGCGGTTGCTTATACGGCCTAAAACCAGGTTTGATAGGTAATCTATGTTCCACTAAATCTCTATTTAAGCCAGGCATTTCGGTATAATTCCAAGCAAAGCAATCAACAAATTCTTTAAGTAACACGGCTACCTTGCTTTTCTGATCGTCTTTTAAATTAGCATTGATAAATGTAGGTCTCGGAGTGCTCCCATCACCAATGTCTATTTCTTCAAGTGGATCAGCCGATGAGAATCCATGCCCAAGCTTGTCCATGTCTTCAAATTCTTCAATAGTCTCATGCATATCGTTCTTTCCGGAACGATATTCTTCTGTACGTTTTTGTAACCATTTAATGCTATCTTCTTTATTCATCACTTACATAGATAGATCATTAAGCCGAGCTACATCAGCTGGCTGTACATTTATGGGTACAAAACCATCTCGACCTATACTAATGTAATCATAGTCCGATAGATCTCTACCGGTTAAACATTGCATATCACCGAGTTGCCAATCAACCGGCTCTTCTGTCAAGGCTATGCAAGTTGAGTTGTCTGCCCCAATCACCTCTACATCATCATCTACCCATTGAATTAAGAACTGATGCAAAGTAGATGGAATGCAACAATTCGCATGGATCCAGTCACACCCTAACAGAATATTGTATCGGCCTTTGACATCAACTACAAAGAAAGCAGTCGGCAATGTCTTGCTTCCGACTGTAAGCTCCATAGATATAACGCCTTTGGCTTCAGATAGTTCTCCTGAAAACCCACTGAGTGCCATGTTGGTCTTCATTAGCTCGCTCTCCTTTCGGTTCAGCTTGGAAAACACCGAAAGAGGCATGATATTCACACCTGCGCCGCCATCAACAAGCATACGCCCAATAGGCTTGCCATCAACATGTCCTTTGATGAATAACGGCTTTAAGTGTTGATCGGGTTTTTCTGGTTTTTCGAACATAGCCTTACCCGGCCCAAGAATTAACTCAGCAACCTCAGACTCAGGTGCGCGGAACTCGGAGGGCAATGCAAAAACCATGTTAATATCCATATCAGTGAATATATTGTTGCCATTCTCCGAGTTGACGCCGTCAACCTTGTCAGCTGTCATGTCATCATCTGAGTACTTGCCATCATCTTCCGAGCAATCGCCACCATCTTCCGGATTGTGAGCGGTATCTTCCGAATAACTGGTGACTGCATCAACCGAGCCAGTGGGAGCATCAACCGAGTTATCGGCAACTGCATCTTCTTCTTTTGATATGCGCTTTTCTCTCCACACCAGTCGGGGTATCATTGGTCTATCCTCATTGAATTGCTCATCCCGCTTTTTCTCGGCTATTTCTTTTTCGATTTCCAACGCTCGCAGCCGCTGCACTCGGCGTTTCTGAGTGTGATTTAATCCTGTCGGACACCATTGAGGTTCTGGTTTGGTCCCTGGAGCGACAGATTTGCTGCCCCCCGAATTACTCGGCATTTTCTGACGTACTGTCCTGTTGCCCCCCGAGTAACCCGGCCTGTACTGACTGCCTCCTGAGTATCTCGGCATGTTGCTTCTCATGTAACTCGGCCTATTCCGAGTAGCCGAAACACCCTTCTGCTGATGCGATACACCCCTGCTGCAAATTTCTGGCTTCCATTAGTACTTGGGTTCCCATGATTGAGCGAGCCAAAAATAACTGGAGACTGTCCAGGGGATGGACGTGAGTTGTTCTCTTTGATGACTGGATCAATTATCACACAAACCGCTCCAATTTTCCGAGTTACACCGGCAGATTCAGTATGTGCATTAGCATCTTTTTCCTGAACAGAATTATCTTTCAACTCGGCAATGTCCTCCTTTCCTGGACTTTTCTTTTCACCGAGTTCTTTTGCAGACTTACGCACCCAAGTGAGCCCACGGCCATTACTATTTTTGTCAGCCACTTGGCGCACTGGTGACCGATCCCTTCGAATCGTGTCTTCATCAAACCGAGTCCTTTTCTGACGCACTGGCCCCTTGTGCATATTACTCGGCTGATTCCATTCTGGCCGAAAACAACCCGGTGGCCCCATAGGGTGTTGTGCCCAAGGATTAAACCCCCACGGAGGACACGGAGGAAAATATGGGTGCATAGGAGGTGGGCATCCCCAATAAGCCGGTTGCATTGGAAAACACGGCTGTTGCTCATATGAATTTCTCCCCCAATGCTCATGATCATCAAGTCTAGGAGGGGACCTCGGACGCTTGACTCCTCCAAGCCGATCGAACACATTGCTGTTTCTACGCGAAGTGTATTTTTCCAACAGCATGTTGACAGTCGGCTTTGGTCTTGGACCTTGCTTTTTCTTTCCATTGACTTTCCATACTCCGACCTCTGGGTTCCTGGGTTTAATCATTTTTGGTGGAGCATTCTCATCAACAGTATTTTTCTCCTTGGCTGACTCGGCCTGATCCGACCGAATTAGCATATTTTTGCCTTCAAACTCGATCACATTAACAGGGAAAGGATCACTATCGAGCTTCATCTTGGCATCCTCTATGAATGTCAATCGTCCTTCGTTAATGGCCGATTGCACCTGTCGACGAAAAATGTTACAATCATTAGTAGCATGTGAAAAAGAATGATGCCACTTACAGTAAGCTCTTCGTCCCAATTCTTCCGGAGATGGGATCACATGATTTCCTCTCAATCTTATTTGCTTCCCTTGCAATAACATATCAAAGATCTTATCACACTTGCTAACATCAAAAGTATATTTAATCTCATCTTTTTTAGCAGGTGTAGGTTTTAAAGCTGGACATGCAAAGGGTTTAGACTTTGGCGTTTGGATCCACTCGGCTACACATATGTCTAGATCATCATCACTAGCCGAATCATCTTCACACTCTAAAGTATTAACAGCAGGAATAACCTTATCTTTATTTTTGTTTTCTCTGAACCGACTAGATTGCTTAACTTCTCTAGCTCGGTTTTCCTGTGCCAAAGCCTTTTGTAACACTTGGTTTACATCTAAAAATTCCTGCCCTTCTAGTTTATCTTTAATGTGAGCATGCAAACCCGAAAAAGCTAGATCAGCCAAATCTTTTTCGACTATATTTAAGTTGTAGCAGCGGTTCTTTACATCCCTAAACCTTCTAATGTAATCATGCACCGGCTCATTATACTTCTGCCTAACCATAGTTAGGTCAGAAAGCCGAAGCTCAGCTTCACCGCTATAGAAGTACTCATGAAATCGTTGCTCTAACTGTACCCATGAAGAAATAGAGTTAGGAGCAAGGGATGAAAACCAAGTAAATGCAGTGCCGGTTAAAGACAAAGGAAATAGTCTAACTCTATAAATATCTGAATTACCAAACTCACTGCATTGTGCTAAGAACTGTGCCACATGTTCAACAGTAGACCTACCACCTTCCCCGGTGAATTTAACAAAATCAGGGATCCTAACACCTCGAGGATAAGGAGTGGATTCAAAGTATTTGGGGTATGGTTTCCGATAGGTATGCGCCACACCTTTCGGCGCCAACCCGTATTGACTCAGGATCTTAGTTATTTGATCTTTCACGCTAACATATGTTTGTGGAACAGCATGTGTTGGATTCTCCGGCAATATGGTCTAAGCATGTGAAGTTTGCAACGGAGGATCATTAGCTTGCGAATCAAGTACCGGCCCATATGGAATCCCGGTACTGACAGCTGGCGGCATAGCCTCTGAATTATTTACAATTCGGTGAGGGTTCGTACCGAATTGATTGTAACTTGGTGGTGAGTTTGCTCCGAGTTGATTGTAACTCGGTGGCGTGGTATATGCTACTGTTTGATAGTAGGGTTGCTGCAAATTTGAATTCAAAACCCTACTTCGGTTATTGCTATCATAACTTTGTGCAACCGAAGTAGAAACGATAGGAGGAGCAACACTAGGGATAAAGTTATGGGTCGAACTATTAGTATAGTTCCGGCCACTTTGATCATTGTTTAGAATAGCATGAATTTGATCTCTATTAGCCGATGCACTTTCAACATGTTGCCCTAATGATTGAATATAATGAGATGAACCATCCCCTAAACCTTTGCTAATTCGCTTTTCAAGTTCTTCAAATTTGTCAGCCATGGATTTAGAAAGTGTGTTCATCGCATTTGTCATGTCGGATCCAAATTTGCTAGCTACGGACACATCAATTAAATGAGCAATTTCTTCGGTTGGCTTTTTTACCTCAGCATCGGAAGGACTTGGCGCAACTACCTTTTTGACGACGCCGTTCCTTGTCTTCTGGTATCCCGCCAAAAACATGTTCTTCTTTTCAGCGTTCTGTCTCTCGAGCTCCTGTTCAAACTCGCGCCGATCATCTTCCGACAGGTCATCGAACGTGACGGCGATGACATTCTCCGGGTCGATGTCGCTCCCGTTCCTGGACTCGGTATTCATCATGTCCTGAGTAGATGTTGCCCTTGTTCTTCTCGTCGCCGAGTAGATTGGAAGTACTCGGGGTTCTTCGTGTCCCCAGCGGAGTCGCCAATTTGTGTTGGCGCGGAAATTCGCACCGCGCAACACAACGATAATCCTCGCACTTTCGCGGCGAGGGGCGGATGCTTTTCGAGCAAAGCAACAAAGAAGGTTCCTCGATTTCGGAGAGGAGGGACGGATGCTTTACGAGCAAAGCAACAAAGATGAAAACAGTAAACGAAAGTAAAAGTACGAAAAAGTAGTAGATGTGTTTGTTCGATTGTGTCTTTTTCAATCGGCCGTCACCCCCAACATATATAAGAGGCGGCTGGACTTCCCGTACAAGCAAAGGATTCATCTAGGCTTTCCTTATAAGAAAATTACATCAATTCACGTCCTAGAGTCCTAGTTCTGGTCCCGCTCGGATTCAGACCGAATCTGGTCCAATCTTCTGTCTTGCTCCTTGCGTGGGCCGTGGAATCTGCACATGACCTCCGATGGAGATGGTTCAAACACGAATCTTGTGCGCTTCGACGAGGCCAATAATCCGTATGTTGATCACTTTTCCAAATAAAGGCCATCTTGAATACTCCACGGGGTCATCTTTAATTTCGAGTCGGACTCGGTTATGTAGCTGACTGGACCGTCCGACTCTTGCAACGTCTCTGCAGGTCGTATACTATGTCAGATGATGATGACTCCAAAAGCAAAGTTGACCGTTTCGACGTTACGAACAACTTTCATGTTGAACACTTTTTCATCCGAGGCCATCTAGATAATTATTTGAGCCCATCTTCAGCTTCTGATCGGATTTGACAGTTTCCACCCCGGCAAGCTTTCCCCGGCAAGGTTTCCATCCCGGCAAGCTTTCACATCCCGGCAAGGTTTCCATCCCGGCAAGATTTCCCCGGCAAGGTTTCTATCCCGGCAAGGTTTCCATCCCGGCAAGATTTCCCGGCAAGGTTTCTATCCCGGCAAGGTTTCCATCCCGGCAAGATTTCCCCGGCAAGGTTTCTATCCCGGCAAGGTTTCCATCCCGGCAAGATTTCCCCGGCAAGGTTTCCATCCCGGCAAGATTTCCCCGGCAAGGTTTCCATCCCGGCAAGCTTTCTGGCTGTATCTTGCGGGTCTTTTTTGTGGCAGTAAACGACTTCGGATGAAAATGTGCCCAAAAGCAAAGTTGACCGTTTCGACGTTACGAACAACTTTCATGTTGAACGTTTTTCGATTCGAGGCCATCTTGAATGGCTAATTGCTCACGCATTGCATCAGACACTCGCCAAGACGTGTCTGTCCTCCCGCGTCTTATTTCGCCTCTTGACATGGCTGCATTCAGATAGCTATAACTTTTGCATACGAACTCGGATTGAGACGATTTTTATATGAAAATCGACCGATTCGACGAGACGAAGAAAATTCATGTAGAAAGTTTTCTCATATGAGATCATCTTGAGGTCCCAATCAGCCGAATAGTGTTCTGGATACAAAATCCCAGTACTTCGAACACAACTTCGGCCTTAGAGATGAGGTCGGATGGCTATGGCCCAAATATCAAAGTTTCTCCTTTTGACGATACGGAGCTTTCTCACTTTGAGCACTTTTCCATTTGAGGCCTTCTTAATTACGTTTTTGTCCATGCCAAAATTTGGTGTCAATAGGCGCGACGTCGGGGACACCCCCGGGGTCCTCCGCGGCCCGCGCGGCGCCCCCGGCAGTGGTGCGCGCCGCGGCCGCGGCTTTGTAGGAGAGCTTGAGCACGTGGGACGCGTCCTTGACATCCCCCATGACGGTGAGGACGCCGCCGCTCCCGGGCATCTTGACGACGTTGTATCCCGGGTGCGTTGCCGCCATGAACTGAGCGAGGGCGGGGTAGCCAAGTATCGCGTTGTACAGGAGGTGGATGTGGGGGACATCGAAGTCGACCTGCTCGGTGCGGAAGTTGGAGCGGGTGCCGAAGGTGACGGGGAGGCGCACCCGCCCCACGGGGATGACGGACCCGCCGACCACCCCAGAGAAGGGCCTTGAAGGCGCGAGCTGGTCACTGGGTAACTGCAGCGCGTCGAAGGCCTCCACTGAGATGACGTTGAGGCCGGCGCCACCGTCTATGAGGGTCCTGGAGACGGCCACGCCACGTATGGTCGGCTTGCACAACATGGGGAGCGCTCCAGCGGCTGTTGTCGCCTTGGGGTGGTCGTCGGGGCCGAAGGTGATGTCGATCTCCGACCACGTGTGGTGCGGCGTGGGCTCGGGCCGCAGCCGAACCGCTCCTATGTGGCGTAGGAACGGCTTGATATGGCGGCCGGAGGACTGCGCCTGCGACCTGCCGAGGATGCAGGCAACCGCGGGGGCGGCCCTGTGTGCCCAGGCGCCATCACGCGCCGGGGACCGACCGTCGTCGGGGATCTCGCCCGCCATGGAGTTGCCGAACCGGGGCTTGGTTGTCGCAACGAGTGGGGAAGCTCCGACACGCCTCCTACCTGGCGCGCCAAATGTCGGATTTCGGGCTCCGCAAAACCCTTAAGATTCAAACACAGGGGCGTGTGCGAAGATCCCCTGCAACCTCGCCCAACCTAGCTCGCTACACGATGGCTAAGACGATGAACTCGCACGATGACGAGGGAGAAGATGAACATGGTGGTTTACCCAGGTTCGGGCCGCTGCAAAGCGTAATACCCTACTCCTGCTTTGGTGGATTACCTCTCGAGGAGGTGTGGTGGATGAACTAGTACAGTGTTTCGGAGCCTTGTGAGGGCGCTCCTGAGGTGTCCTTGGCCCTCTGTCGGCTTGGTGATGGATGAGTGGATGGACCGATTTCCGATCCCCTTCTACGGTGCAGCCTAGCCTCTATATATAGCGGTGGCCCGGGTCCTCTTCCCTTATCGCAATGGCGGGAAGGGATCCCACAACGGCCAATTTTGAAGGGGGACAAGAGTACATGCCCGCCCTGCCCAAAGGCGGTCTTCGCCTGCAAAGTTGTTGTCGATGATGCAGAGGTGGGCTCGGCGATGACATCCGTCCTGTGGGGCTCGTGGTCGTGGTCTTGTTGCACCGGAATGGAAACCTTTGGGGGGTGCTTTGGGAACCCGCGTACGTCCTTGCTCCCTTTGCACCAAAGGGGAAACTGCGCCGCCTGGCGCGCTGGCGCCCGTCTGTCCTTCCTTGCGTCATCCTTGACTCCTGAGGCCAGGCCCTGCATAGAGATCTCCGCCGCTCCGGAGGGGGCCTGGGGAGGCCCATCCCTTACCGGTCTTGACGCTGCTCCTCCTCGCGAGCCTAGGGGCCTCGCGAGGGCCTTGTCTCGAGTGGGGCTGTGCATGGTTATGCTTGGTTGACGGAGTAGGCCATGCCCTGGGCCGCAGGCAGGCAGGTCTTGGTACCCCCGTTCCCAGAACGCCGACATAATCCTAGGTAACTACTTGAATTCCCACCGGAGAACTCCCGAAATTTTTCTGGTTATGCAATCTTGTCCAACGGATACATGGAACAATTTCTATAATAAATCACTCAACTTATAGCAATAGTGCTACACCTCTGATGTATCACATCCGTCAACACATAACCAGAGAAATCTCGGAAGCTCATCTACCTCATACCCTCGTAATCACAACGATACTAATTATGGCAGTGCATCTGGACACTCTCCCCAATACTGCGTGACACCAAACTCCTCTCGCCACAAATAGGATTGGATTAATTTCGAACATCTTCACCCTAAGATACTAAGGAAACTGAACGATAACTGTGTGTCAAGAACCCCCTGGAGCTCTACTCCCCGGGACTTCACCCAAGTGTCGGGAGGCACCAAGAATAGAATTCTGTTACACCGACATCATAGAGGTTCCAAAATACCCACGTGATCCTAAATTTTTTTTGAGTGAGAAGGGGGTAGAATTAAAATTCCCATGTCACGATTCCTCACCAGAGTCACAATTCCTACTCTCCAATATATAACTAGACTCAAAATATAGTTTTTTTCAAGACTCGACAGTGGCCAAGTTCGATCAATTAAGGGGGCTCCTAGGTCAGTACCGCTCTGATACAAACGTGTGACGCCCAATATGCGGTCCTATCCTCGCGAAAACTAGAAAGTTTCAATAGGGATAGAAGCGCATATCGGAGACGCTTTTGCAAGGTGGATATCAATCATCACAAGTACATGTACTGAATGAGAAGAGTATACAAGATTTGACTTACACTCGCCACAAGCTACAATAGGAATACATCAATACAACAATACATTCAATCACCATACAAAAGAGCAGGATCCGTCTACGGATGAAACACAAATGAAAATGAGACGACGTCCACCCTGCTATTCCAGGCTGCCTGTCACAGCCCTAGCTATCCATTGCTTGTCATTGCATTAACCATCATGGCATCATGTTTAAATTCAAATGAATTGGAAATGGGGATAAAAAACCCTAGCACTTCATTGAATAAACAAAACTCCAACAATTGAATTCTCAATGAATCCAAAATGCTCTTCAAAAATGTTCCCCCTCTCTGATAAAAGTTGGCAACAACATACCAGGGGTGAACTATATTTTCACAACTATTTTGGCAAATTTAATAAATCAGCAAAGTTTCTGAAAATGACCAATAAAGCACTATAAATATTTTAGTTGTTTCAAAAATGCTGAAACTTTTTGTGGGACTTTGAAATATTCAGATTATATCTCATAAATTATTTCAGGGTTTTTGGATATATTTATTTTGCCCAAACAATTTAAACAGAAAGCAGAAAAATAGAAAAACATAATTATTAAAGAGAAGGAACCTACCTGGGCCTACTTAACTGAGCCGGCCCAGTAACAGCCCAGCCCACCAGGGGCAAGGTTGTCTTCAACCTTGCGCCAGAAGGACGCCACGCGTGTGGCTGATGCGCGCGCGCCAGCTCCTGCTTCCACCGCAATGCCCCGGTTCTTCTATCTGTGCCATGCAGACGTCCAGTGCCCCGTCTCCCTTATCCCCCTCGCATCCTTCTCCCTCTCCTCCTCTGGCTCTCTCTCTCACTCGCCCGAGAGCACCATGGCTCTGCCGTCGTCGCACCCATGGCCACCATGCCCTACGCGCCCCCTATCCTCGGCCAGAAGCTCCACCAATGAGCCAAGCATCCCCTCGGTGAAGGAATCGAGCACGGGCAGTGTGAATCGCTGCCCTCGAGCTCGTTCCCCTCCTCTGCACCCGTCGGTCGCCGGCCCCGATTCGCCTTCGTCCGGTCGTCCCCGAGCCCTCCAACCCCCTCCTCGAGTTCTCTATGAGCCCCGGTCTCCTTTCCCCTATCACCGTCCTCGCTTGCGCCATCTAACCTGCCAAGCCGTCTTGGTCGAGAGCTCCATTGTGCCACCATGAGACTCGTCGTTGCTAGCGGCCCCCGATGACCAAGATGATCCCGCAGGCGAGCTCCCGCTGCCCCGTAGATACTTCCTAGCCATCTAGTTCGCTCGCCCGCAAGCCGCAGCGCCGTCACCCTGCTGACCCGAATCCGGCAGCCGCCTTCGTTGTTGCTGCCGTCGTTGAAGGCTTCCCCGCATCCATCCGATTGCTCCGGTCGATGCGCGCCATCGCCAACTCGCCGTAGGACCTCTCCACGCAGTGTTCGGTTGCCGGACGGTGAAACCCGATGCCCTCCACCGTGCGGAATGGCCACCGCCGGCGATGCTCTGGCTGCATTGACGTGGCGCTTGATTAGAGCCTAATGACCGTGCTAATTAACACCACTGACACTGACAAAGGGCCCCACCGCACTAATTAAAAGTAGTTTAGTTTTAGTTAAATCTTGCTTAACACTGTGACACTGACGTGTGGACCCCGCACGTCAGGTTTGACCTGGCCAGCCCTTTTGACCAGCTCACGCAGTGCTAATGCAATGATGACGCAATAAATGAGTTCTGGAATTTAAATAAGTCCAGAATATATGTTAAACTTCTAAAAATCATAACAATTAATCTATAACTCAGATGAAGAAAGTTATATATGAAAAATGATCAGAAAAATTCAAGGAATCTATTTATGCCATGTTCATGCATGTTTTAGCAAATTAGCATCACCAAGTAGGACATTTCATGATTAGGATAATTTAATAAATAGTGTTGAAGTTGGAATTTTGTATATATTTGAATTCCACTTCACTTAATATGACTATCTATTCCACTAGGTCAATTCAATGCTTTAACATGCCACATCATACATCATGTTTGTTGCATTGCATTGAATGTGTTCCTTTCCTGTTTTGTCGGTGGTGTTCCTTCCCGGTAGACGATGGTTCCGACGTTATGATCCTTGACACTGATGAAGAAAAATGCTATCTTCAGAACTGTCAGGCAAGCAACCCCACCTTGTGCATACTGATATGAACCCACTCTCTCGCTCCTGCTCTCTTTTACTTCATTAGGGCAATAACAATTCAACTGTTACATGTTCTCGGTAGTTGAACCCATTCCTTTGCATGACCTGTGTTTGTCACAGTACATAGTTGAAACCACTTAGCATGAGTAGCAACTGTTTGAGCCTTGCTGTGCCTACTCATCCATGCTTGCTTACTTGTTGTGCCTGCTATGCTTAGAGTCGTGTCATGTCGGGGCTGATCCATCTGGGCGATGAATCCGAATGGCAGTGTTCATTTCCTACTATGTGAGAGCTACGTGTGTGAACACGATTTGGTAAAGGTAGCGATGAGACGCCATGTAGGAGTACATGGCGGGTTGTTTCATTGCGACCGTCCTTAAGAACTGAGTTCTGTGTATGTTATCCAAGACAAGATCCTACCACACATTGGGTTCCGGTAACTCGACTCCTCTCGGCTTATTAACTGCCTAGATCTCTGTCCAGGAGTTGCAACTAGTTTCTGCTGTTTGTAGGAAAAGTGTTGGCGGCCGTGCATAGCGCTGCCCGACTGGGTGGGCTGTTATGCGGTAGATACACAGTGGCACGGTGTACCAAGGGCACCCGAATGGTGGGATTGGGAACCCTGCGCACATTGTTTGAGGCCGTAGCGGAAACTTCGGCCGGACTTCCGTGCGGCTTCACTCTCAAATAGGCAATAAACCTGGACTAGGGTCTTGTGTGGTTGACGGTCGTGGACGACACCCTCGCTGGGCTTCCGCTTGAAGGTTGCTGAGGTGCCTTTTTACGTGCACATGGCGATAAGTGGCGATCGCGTGTATGAAGAAGTGCACTCGTGCAGGGTTATCAATCTGTTCGAATAGTCGCGTCCTCAGATATGGACTACTTGGAAAACTTATGTGGTTCATAGACAAGTGAAATGGATACTCTAAGATGCGCAAGATAAGCGTGAGTGTTATGGATGACCTTCTCGTAGGGAGACGGGAGTGGATCCATAGTGGTGTATTGATTCGGTGAATATGTGCACTCGTGTGCGCTATCCCACCTCAAAGAAAGTAAACTTAGTCGTAGTACAGGTTTGCCAAGAGTCAAAGCTGGCTTGCTGCAATACACTCCACAACCCCCCTTTGTTTACAATGATGCATATGTAGTTAGTTCTGATGTAAGTCTTGTTGAGTACCTTTGTACTCACATTTGCTTAATTTATATTTTTGCAGAGGAGACGTCAGTCTCATTAGTGATTCTTACGACGTGAAGTTCGATGTTGAACGGATTAGCTTGGATATCCCAGACAGAGGTCTGGTTGTTTGGTAGGATTGTTGTAGCTTTTCAGGCTCCTCCAGCCACTCTTAGTCGATGTCTGTACCCAGACATGTTTTGCTTCCGCTTGTTACTTGTATGACTTGAGTGTTGGGTTATGTGACCCCTGTTTGTAATATCACACTATGTTGTCTCTTACAAGCTGTTAATAAATACTTGAGTCATTGAGTTGTGTTGTGATGCCATGTTGTATCTACACATATCGTGCTTATTGCGTGTATGTTTGGAATGCATTGGTATCTGTGGGATTCGACACCTAGTTGTGTGCCTTTAGTAGTACTCTTTACAGGAACACGGCGTGTATCCTTCTTGCTGTTGTGTCTATCCCTTCAGGGAAATGTCTCGCAGTGTAATGGAGTCCTTGTAGCCTGCTATGACTCGTCTACGCACAGCTGATGACAGAAATGTCTCACGGCACAATGGAGTCTGTGTAGCTTGCTACGACTCGTCTACACACGCTGATGACCGACACCTGCAATGCGGGTTACGTATGCTTGTCCCTATACGGATGTGCCACTTGGGTCTATAACTAGTCATGTCGACCCGGGTTCTTTGATGTGTGAATGCTAGCAGCATGTTCATATCCGTGAGCCAAAAGGCGCAAATGGACCCGGCCAAAGTAAGGTGGCAGCCGTGGGTTACCGTGCGTGAGGCCGCAAAGTGGTGTGACATGTTACAGGCTGGATTCATATGGCTTACGATCGGGGTCCCGACAGCGTTGGTATTAGAGCTTGACTGCCTGTAGGATTACCAAGCCAAACTGGCCAATGTTGAGTCTACAACTGCTTTAGTTATATAAGGGAATTGATTGTGGAAGGGAACGTAAGGTTCTTTTTACTTCTCTCCTTGTGTCATTCATATTCTGAGTCATCCTCTTCTTTTCTACGGGGATTAAGAACTAGGCTTTCTCATCTATCTGTTTGGATGACGAGATACTATGACGGAGACTTATATGAAAGTTGCTGCCTTCTTGGATCGATGTCTTCATAAGAATTCAGTTGTTTTGCTGTCAGTTTCATGCAGGTTGCCTCATATTTCATGCCCGTACAGCCGTTATGCTATCCGAGTTATCTAAGGTTAATAAAAATCTGATGCAATTGCAAATTCCTTCCTCCTGATCCCGATTTCTTTGGGCCAGACAAAGCACACTAATTATTGTGTTGGGGTACCTTATTACCTCGACGTGTTTGATGTAGTGATAGGAAACTAGGTTATTCGAGTGAACCACCCAACACTTTAGTTGTGTTCTGTGTTTCCAGTGTGATAATTCTGGCCATCGTTATCGACAGGATGTTGTGATGCTACTTAGTCAATAAGTATTATGTTTCTGGGTTCTTGAATCCAAGGATCATTCTGCTCACTCCCGTGGATAGTATTTGCTTGTTCCTTTAGGATATTAGTAGCCTTGCTCTAGTCCTCGAGGTATGTGGTATGTCATTCTTCCAGTACCATGAACCATCATGGCAGAAGTTCTTCGTGAACGAAAGATCACAACATGAGTGCCCTTGATGAGTTCTCCATTCCATAGTTGTGACTCTGCCAATCCTAACTTTCTGCATGGATTATCTGGAAGAAACATGTTGCACTTTATTTGACGTATTCAATCTATGCATCCACAACTCAGAAAAATCATGTTCTCTTGAGTTCCCCTCTTCAATTGTATTCCGTCCTTCGGCTATCTTTGGATAGTCAAGAGTATTGGTGCATTCATGTTAATCGATGCTAATTATCTTTTGGTCTGTCAAGCCATTCTATCTCAGAATGACTAGGAGAAACAAACTCCAGTACCTCATCCATTTCTTGGATTGGGTCAAAGTAGTTGTATTCTACAGATCAAAATGCCAATCCAGCTTTTGCTCTATTCTATCTTGAAGTATTACCCTATTCATGTCGGTAATGTCATGAGAATTGCACAACCTCTTATGAATTCTTGGTGCAGTGATACTTCTCGCCATCATCATTCATTCCTCGGTCTCTGTGTTGTTGTAACTAGAATACCGACAAGTGAATCGTGATGTGTGAAATCAGTACTCCTAGCAACTTTGTTGCTTCGTAATTAATGGACATTAATCTCATTCTTAGCGTGTTGGTTATTGAATCACCATTCTAAGATTGATCATGCTACCTAGTCCATCCTTCATGGTGCACTCTTTGATCAACGAGTTAGGATTGTGTCAATCCCTCGCTGTCTTGATCATATCGTCTTGCCTTGAAAAGCAAGATTGTTCTCGAGCTCAATAACATATTGGTGGTTCGTGATTTTCCGAATATCTTCTCGAAAGTATTACCAGGTAGTTTTTTGACCGCTATGTTGAGTTCGTGATCAAATTGGTTTCCCTATAAACCACCCCTTCTCCAAGAATCTGCGTTAGATACCCCTGAGCTAGTTGGTTAAGCTAAACAACAACTTGGAGAGTTGGAAGATAAATGCTTCACCTGACTTAGTTCATTCCAAGGGGATATCTTCTTTTGTGGTTGTGTGTGTTGAAGAAAGGCGATATCTTCATCGATTGATCCTTGTGATCAATTGTTGCATTTATCGTCTTATCCAATCTTTGATTTGAGTGTGGGCTATCGTCAAATCAAAATCAGAACCAAAGATCTTCATAATGTTGTATTACTCGTGGATGTATCCTCGAGCATACACCGTTATATCTTTTGGTCTGACCAACGCTATCACCTTGTTCACATAGTTATGGGCTTCCATCTATATGGATGTTTCGATGAACTGTTGTTGAACCCATCAACAACATTGTTTATCCTCTCCATGATTCATGATGAACATAAAGCTAGTGTTGGAAACTTTGTAGGAAATATCTTCGTGTTCCGTACATGGAGTATATTTTAGGTGTAAGAAGTGACTCCCTCTCAGTTCATGTGCATTTGATGCAAGTTGTCGTTGCGAACTTGAGAAAGTTGTTTTGCCTCCTTCAGAATCATCTCAAGTCAGTCATGCACGTGCAAAGTATTATGTGGGTTGATAGACTGATCATCTCCAATCCATATGTAATTCCTATCACACCAAGCCACTAATTGACTTGTTCAATGAAAAGAAGTTATGTGCTATTCCTGAAGGGCCCAGACGGACTTGCACCGGGCTTCGTTATCCCCAATGATGGTTCCCACCCAGAACGCAGTAGTGTTTTGTTGTAAGCTCTCCATATGACCACAATTGTCTTGGACATTGTGTTCGCGTGGGTCTTGCAATCCAGCTCATGTTTTGGACTTGGCTTCCGCAAATCATCTCCCGAGAATCCCGCAACGCCATCTCGTCGGCTTGTGTTGCAAACGTTCTCCTTCGGACATGCTGAGTCTGGAATATATTATCACAACCAAATCTGAATCTCAGGCAGATATGATGGTTGGGATGTTTCACAAGTATTATAATATTGGTCTACCTATAACCCAGTAAAGTGATGTTGTGGCTAACGCACCTAGCCGGAAGACCTACTATTATAGTATCTTGTATCAGCAACATTAGCCACCTCCCCATGAGGACCTTGTATGACTTGCTCTAGAAGTTATTCCTCATGGACCCTTGGAACCCCCAAAGTCCGACCGTTAGTTGATGTTCTAAATACCAAGCATTATCTATAATTGTGGTATACTGGTACAACAAGGAGAACATTAGAAGTGGAGTGCTAAATGTCTCTCAGTCGATCATCCAGATTTCGTTCCCTTGGCATAGCTAAGGTGAAATCAGAGAAAGTGTTGTCTTCCTTTGCATCTGCATCCTCCATCACTATTCATCATGGTAGTATGATGTGTTGCCAGAATCCTTGGCATGGATGTTGGTAAAACTTTGATGAATATGGAGATGCTCAAGTGCTTGAGAGCACGCTCAGACACTGGGTTATTTCCTCGATATCAATTGGAATGTGCCTTCCGTTTGCCGAGTTGTTCCATAACTCTAGTTTCCATTCTAAGCTGAGTATATCATTCTGTCGAATTCCTTCAAACGATCATTTGTGAATTGCCTTAGGCTGTTATGAAGAGTTTCAATGATCTATGGATCAAAAGTAATTCTTTTTGCCACTTAAGGGAATACTCTACGGGTCACCCCCCTAAGGTGCCCCTTTATGGACTCATGGCAATTATTTCCTCGCTGCTTTGAAACCCCGTCACCATCTGTTTTAGCGTGGAATCATTGCCTACCAATTGTAATCCTTCATATGCCTCATTCCATCACCCTTAGTGTGTGTTTCATGTCTCAGCTCGAGAGACGTTCTTATGTCTCATTCTACGAGTTGATCATGAGTTGCTCGATCTTCGAGAAGATCGACTCTTGTAGAGTTTCCTGTCCCTTTATCATTGTGTTTGGATGAAGATCTCAAGAGCAAAATGTCAAGATCAACATGATGCAGTGAATCAACATCTTTGAGAAGGGCAATAGGATCATGAAGATTGTGTTAGTTGGTGTTCCTCTGTCCTCTTACCCTACGCCTCAATCTCGAGACGAGATTCTTGTTTAGTGGGGGTGAGTTGTCACAGCCCTAGCTAGCCATTGCTTGTCATTGCATTAACCATCATGGCATCATGTTTAAATTCAATTGAATTGGAAATGGGGATGAAAAACCCTAGCACTTCATTGAATAAAAAAACTCCAATAATTGAATTCTCAATGAATCCAAAATGCTCTTCAAAAATGTTCCCCCTCTCTGATAAATGTTGGCAACAACATACCAGGGGTGAACTATATTTTCACAACTATTTTGGCAAATTTAATAAATCAGCAAAGTTTTTGAAAATGACCAATAAAGCATTATAAATATTTTAGTTGTTTCAAAAATGCTGAAACTTTTTGTGGGACTTTGAAATATTCAGATTATATCCCATAAATAATTTCAGGGTTTTTGGATATATTTATTTAGCCCAAACAATTTAAACAGAAAGCAGATAAATAGAAAAACAGAATTATTAAAGAGAAGGAACCTACCTGGGCCTACTTACCTGAGCCGGCCCAGTAGCAGCCCAGCCCGCCAGGGGCAAGGTTGTCTTCAACCTTGCGCCAGAAGGATGCCGGGCATGTGGCTGATGCGCGCGCGCCAGCTCCTGCTTCCACCCCAACGCCCCGGCTCTTCTAGCCGTGCCATGCAGACGCCCAATGCCCCGTCTCCCTTATCCCCCTCGCATTCTTCTCCCTCTCCTCCTCTATCTCTCTCTCTCGGTCGCCCGAGAGCGCCATGGCTCTGCCGTCGTCGCACCCATGATCCTGCTGCCCCGTAGATGCTTCCTAGCCATCTAGTTCGCTCGCCCGCAAGCCGCAGCGCCGTCACCCTGTTGACCCGAATTCCGGCGGCCGCCTTCGTTGTTGCTGCCGTCGTTAAAGGCTTCCCCGCGTCCATCCGATTGCTCCGGTCGATGCGCGCCATCGCCAGCTCACCGTAGGACCTCTCCACGCGGCGTTTGGTTGCCGGATGGTGAAACCCGACGCCCTCCTCCGTGCGGAATGGCCACCGCCGGTGATGCTCCGGCTGCGTTGACGTGGTGCTTGATTAGAGCCTAATGACCGTGCTAATTAACACCACTGACACTTACAAAGGGCCCCACCGCACTAATTAAGAGTAGTTTAGTTTTAGTTAAATCTTGCTTAACACTGTGACACTGACGTGTGGACCCCGCACGTCAGGTTTGACCTGGCCAGCCATGTTGACCAGCTGACGCAGTGCTAATGCAATGATGAGGCAATAAATGAGTTCTCGAATTTAAATAAGTCCAGAATATATGTTAAACTTCTAAAAATCATAACAATTAATCTATAACTCAGATGAAGAAAAGTTATATATGAAAAATGATCAGAAAAATTCCAGGAATCTGTTTATGCCATGTTCATGCATGTTTGAGCAAGTTAACATCACCAAGTAGGACATTTCATGATTAGGATAATTTAATAAATAGTGTTGACGTTGGAAGTTTGTATATATTTGAATTCCACTTCACTTAATATGACTATCTATTGCACTAGGTCAATTCAATGCTTTAACATGCCACATCATACATCATGTTTGTTGCATTGCATTGAATGTGTTTCTTTCCTGTTTTGTCGGTGGTGTTCCTTCCAGGTAGATGATGGTTCCGACGTTATGATCCTTGACACTGATGAAGAAAAATGATATCTTCACAACTATCAGGCAAGCAACCCCACCTTGAGCATACTGATATGAACCCACTCTCTCGCTCCTGCTCTCTTTTAATGCATTAGGGCAATAACGATTTAACTGTTACATGTTCTCCGTAGTTGAACCCATTCCTTTGCATGACCTGTCTTTGTCCAAGTACATAGTTGAAACCACTTAGCATGAGTAGCAATTGTTTGAGCCTTGATGTGCCTGCTCATCCATGCTTGCTTACTTGCTGTGCCTGCTATGCTTCGAGACGTGTCGTGTCGGGTCTGATCCATCTGGGCGATGAATCCGAATGGCAGTGTTCATGTCCTACTGTGTGAGAGCTAAGTGTGTGAACACGATTTGGTAAAGGTAGCGATGAGAGGCCATGTAGGAGTACATGGCGTGTTGTCTCATTGCGACCGTCCTTAAGAACTGAGTTATGTGTATGTTATCCAAGACAAGATCCTACCACACATTGGGTTCCGGTAACTCGACCCCTCTCGGCTTATTAACCGCCTAGATCTCTGTCCAGGAGTTGCAACTAGTTTCTAGTGTTTGTAGGAAAAGTGTTGGCAGCCGTGCATAGCGCTGCCCGATGGGGTGGGTTGTGATGCGGTAGATACACAGTGGCACGGTGTACCAAGGGTCACCCGGATGGTGGGCTTGGGAACCCTGCGCACATCGTTTGAGGCCGTAGCGAAAACTTCGGCCGGACTTCCGTGCGGGTTCAATCTCAAATAGGCAATAAACCTGGACTAGGGTCTTGTGTGCTTGACGGTCGTGGCCGACTCCCTCGCTGGGCTTCCGCTTGAAGGTTGCCGAGGTGCCTTTTTACGTGGACATGGCGATAAGTGGCGAGAGCGTGTGTGAAGAAGTGCACCCCTGCAGGGTTATCAATCTGTTCGAATAGCCGCGTCCTCGGATATGGACTTCTTGAAAAACTTATGTGGTTCATAGACAAGTGAAATGGATACTCTAAAATGCGCAAGATAAGCATGAGTGCTATGGATGGCCTTCTCATAGGGAGACGGGAGTGGATCCATAGTGGTGTATTGATTCGGTGAATATGTGGACTCATGTGCGCTATCCCACCTCAAAGAAAGTACTCATAGTCGTAGTACAGGTTAGCCAAGAGTCAAAGCTGGCTTGCTGCAATACACTGCACAACCCCCCTTTGTTGACAATGATGCATAAGTAGTTAGTTCTGATGTAAGTCTTGCTGAGTACCTTTGTACTCACGTTTTCTTAATTTATATTTTTGCAGAGGAGACGTTAGTCTCATTAGTGATTCTTACGACGTGAAGTTCGATGTTGACCGAATTAGCTTGGAAATCCCAGATAGAGGTCTGGTTCCTTTGGAAGGATCGTTGTAGCTTTTTAGGCTCCTCCAGCCACTCTTAGTAGATGTCTGTACGCAGACATGTTTTGCTTCCGCTTGTTACTTGTATGACTTGAGTGTTGGGTTATGTGACCCCTGTTTGTAATATCACACTATGTTGGCTCTTACGAGCTGTTAATAAATACTTGAGTCATAGAGTTGTGTTGTGATGCCTTGTTGTATCTACACATATCGTGCATATTGCTTGTATGTTTGGAATGCATTGATATGTGTGGGTTTCGACACCTAGTTGTGTGCCTTTAGTAGTACTCTTTACAGGAACACGGCGTGTATCCTTCTTGCTGCTGTGTCTGTCCCTTTGGGGAAATGTCTCCCAGTGTAATGGAGTCCTTGTAGCCTGCTATGACTCGTCTACGCACAGCTGATGACAGAAATGTCTCACGGCATAATGGAGTCCGTGTAGCTTGCTACGACTCTTCTACACATGCTGATGACCGACACCTGCAATGCGGGTTACGTATGCTTGTCCCTATACGGATGTGCCACTTGGGTCTATAACTAGTCATGTCGACCCGGGTTCTTTGACGTGTGAATGCTAGCGGCATGTTCATATTTGTGAGCCAAAAGGTGCAAACGGTCCCGACCAAGGTAAGTTGGCAGTTGTGGGTTACCGTGCGTGAGGCCGCAAAGTGGTGTGACATGTTACAGGCTGGATTCATATGGATTAGGATCGGGGTCCCGACATTGCCGGCCTGGAACCCATCCTATGATCGAAGAAGAAGAAGAACTCCAAATAGAACAATCATCGCGCTCACGCCAAATCATCGCATTACCTATACCTGCATCTATTGTTGTAGGAATCTGTGAGCTACGGGGACTCATAAATCTCATTTCCAAGAGTATCAAGAGTAGCAAAGCTTAATGGGTGAGGCATGGTTAAGTGGTGAGGCTGCAGCAAGCACTAAGCATTTGATATATGCCTAACTTACGAGTACAGGAATAAGAAGAGCAATGCATGAATAAACGGACGTAAACTAGTAATGATCCTGAACACCTACTTACAAGTCAATCATAACCCCACCGTGTTCCCTTCTTGGTTCAAATTTCACAAGAAGAGATGGTCATAGTTACGCACACCTACTTACTTCAAGTTTGCTATAACTGGGTGTTAAACAATTTCCAAGTTGCCACATAACAGCGGGCACGACTCTCAAAAAGATTTAACCCAGCAGGGGTGCTCCAACTCATCCATCACAAACTAGCCACAAGCTGCGGTGGAAAACCTCAACCTCGAGATAGCCCAAAGTATCCTCGGAATCCCGGTGCACAAGTTATTCGAGAAAGGTAAAACAAATCCAGCAAGGCCTCCCGACGTCTCGATGATCCCGATACGAGCCTCATATCTCGTTCTCAAGACAGGGCGGATGTGCTACGCGTACAATGAACTGATAGAAATCTCTCGAGTTGCCCTTTGGTTGGCCCCGCACAGTGCTCTGTTTTGGACCAACACTCATGAGGAGCACTGGCCCGGGTTGTTGATTAATTATCCACGCCTTAATTATTCCCTATGCAGGTTTATTAGTTATTAGGAAAATTTAGTACCAATGTTGGGCCTTATTGGAAGAGTTTTATCCCAAAACGAATAATCAAGGGGGTCCCCATAACAACCCCAAGCATGTTAGGAGCGCTCAATATGGAACATAACACCGGTAAACGGAAAGTAGAGCGGCTAAGGTGGAACAAATCACTAAGAAAAAGGCCAACCCTTCCACCTTTTACCAATTATATATGTGCATTAAATTAAATAAGAATAGTATTGTGATATCCCAAGATATCCATGTTGTCACATGGACACAACCGGCACTTGCAACAAACAAAGCTATAAGAAGGGCTGAACAAGCGGTAACTTAGCCAAACAATGGTTTGCTACGATGTGGAGGGGTTAGAGGCTTTTCATGGCAATGTTTTGAGGCTTGGCGTTCAAGTGGTAGGTAAGGAGACATAACGATAGAAGTGAGACAACTAGCATAGCAATGATAGTAGTGGAATCCAGAGAAATGATCATCTTGCCTGAGATCCCGCTTGGAAGAAGAACGAATCCATGAAGAAGACAAACCAACGTAGTCGAAAGAATCCTCACACTTCGAATCAGTTTCGGAACTCTATCGAGAAGAAGCAAATCCGGAAACAAACAAATGACATGGTAAACACCACAACATATTCATGACATAATGCACAAACAATGATGATGCATGTTCATGCAAATATGCATGACATGGCAAAGCACAACAATCAACTTCTACACATTAAGTGAAGCTCAATATGCAACGAGTTGCATATTGATGAAACTTGACATTTGAATTACTTAGTTCACTCTCGATTAGGTACCCAACAAGTTTAATTGTTCTCAAACATGGCAAGAGGTGAAGCAAAAATAAACTATCTATCTAGGCATTGTAAATGAGGTCGGAAACAACTTATAGTATTTCCAAAGCGACCCCATATGCAAAATATGAATTTGGTCCATATCTGAATGAAACATATTTTAAATTTATTAAAAAGAAAAATAAAGTGCGCCATGTGATTCTACACGTCATTCTAGGTGATTTACATATATAGATCATTCAAAACGGAGCTACGTCGTAAATGATATGACACACACAAGATAAATATGTCATGAATGCAAAATGCATGCAAACATGAACCACAAGCATTAAAATCATGGAAGCAACAAGATATTATAAAACTACATGAAATTCTAAGCAAGTTTCATGTACAACATGTTCAAAACGAAGCCACGGTTCAACAATAACAATCAACACAAGTTTTTATTGTAATCTATCCAAAACAGCAACATACTGATTTGCAACCAACAAAACAACAAGCTACAGGAATCTAAAATGCACAAACAAAGCATGGGGCAGTAGCATGTAGCATATACTTTATTTCATCAAAAGTAATCATACTCAAAAGAGTCATGGATCACATGGTAGGAAGCTCACAACATGACTATAAAACATAGGATTTAGGGACTTGGTGAAAATAACAGTTTTCAACAAACAGTTTTAACCTGAAGGCATATTCACAGAAAGAAAAATATATGTTACAGGACATATCATGGCATGAAAATTTACTTAATGTTAGTGGACATTATGCACTACATTTCATTGAACATGAGAATGGTCTAAATATGCACAGAAACATGGCGAGCATCAACTCAACAAGGCAATCTGGAATAAACAGATTCTCAGACTTTGTGAAAATAACAGGGTGCAAGAGCAGCAGTTTTTAACAGGTAGACATGTTTGACAGCAGAAATATCTATTATGCAAATCCTATGCATGGCAATGGGACAACAAGATAGATCATAGCATGCTTTACAAAACACTCCATGGGGGCAATACTGAAATAGTCGTAGATCAAAGGCAATTCACATGGCAAAACAACAAACAAATATACAGTTTCTGACTTAGAATTATTTTGACATTTCAAAACAACATCTTGTAAGCATGTTCACATGATAAGAACTATGGATAAATATGGATTTCATGGCATGGAAAACATACTACGAGCAAGTAGAGATGACATACTTCAATTCACTCCATTGGCACAAGTTCAAAAGAGGCATGGATTTGATGCAATCATCAAGCAAAGTAAGATAAAAATAATGGTTTCAGCAGTTTACTCACGAAGCACTTTTGCATCTGAGACGAGACCATCTAGATGATTCCTAAAATGCACGCAAATGCCACAGTCAAGTAGAGCATGAAGAGTAGATCATTTTTTCATATATGACACATGTTCATAGGATGAACGGTTCATCGGCTACAACAACAACGACGACGACAACGACGATGACGACACCGACAACACCGACAACAACAGCAACAGCAACAACAGCAACACCAACAGCAACACAATAGCAACAGCAACAACGACAGCAACAGCAACGACGACAGCAACAGCAACGACGATAGCAACAGCGACGACGACGACAAAAACGACGACGACGACAACAATGACGACAACAACAACAACAACAACAACAACAACAACAACAACAACAACAACAACAACAACAACAACAACAACAACAACAACAACAACAACAACAACAACAACAACAACAACAACAACAACAACAACAACAACAACAACAACAACAACAACAACAACAACAACAACAACAACAACAACAACAACAACAACAATAACAACAACAACAACGACGACGACAACAACAACGACAACGACAACGACAATGACAACAACGACAACACCAACAAACGACAACACCAACGACAACACCAACGGCAACAGCAATAGCAACAATAACAGCAACAGCAACATCAACAGCAACACCAATAGCAACAGCAACAGCAACAACAACAACAACAGCAACAGCAACAGCAACAGCAACAGCAACAACAACAGCAACAACAACAGCAACAACAACAACAACAAGAGCAACAACAACAACAACAACAACAACAACAACAACAACAACAACAACAACAACAACAACAACAACAACAACAACGACAACAACGACAACGACAATGACAACAACGACAACGACAATGACAACAACAACGACAATGACAATAATGACAACAACGACAACAACAACAACAACAACAACAACAACGACGACAACGACAACAATGACAACGACAACAACGACAACGACAACTACAACAACAACAATAACAACAACAACAACGACGACAACAACAACGACAACAACAACGACAGCTACAACAACGACAACGACAACAATGACAACGACAACAATGACAACGACAATGACAAAGACAACAACAGCAACAACAACAACAACAACAACAACAACAACAACAACAACAACAACAACAACAACAACAACAACAACAACAACAACAACAACAACAACAACAACAACAACAACAACAACAACAACAACAACAACAACAACAACAACAACAACAACAACAATGACAACAAGAATAACAACAACAACAATAACAACAACAAAAAGAAGAAAAACAACAACAACCAACAACACCAACAACAACCAACAACACCAACACCACCACCACCACCACCACCACCACCACCACCAACAACAACAACAGCCAACAACAACAACCAACAACAACAAGCAAAAACAACAACCAATAACAACAACAACAACAACCAACAAAAACAACCAACAACAACAACAACAACAACCAACAATACCAACAATAACCAACAACACCAACAACAACAACAGCAACAACAACAACAACCAACAACAACAACAACAACAACAACCAACAACAACAACAACAACCAACAACAGCAACATTGAAAAACATGAGTTTCCCACAGACCACATTGTGTTGGAGTCACATGGGTTAGATGTAATCCAAGGCATGGATTGGTTGACCCAGTATGAAGGAAACATTGATTGTGCCCGCAAGTTGATTTTTCTCACCACCCCAGAGGAGAATAGAATCAAGTATGTATCCAGACACACTCCGAGGAAGACTCAAGTGAAATCCCTTACGGGGGTTGTTCAAGAGGAAGTGCCGGTGGTGCAAGATTTTCCCAAAAGAATTACTAGGCATGCCATTAGACCAAGAGATTGAGATTTTAATTGAGTTATTGCCAGGCACAGGCCCAATATCCAAGAGACCCTATCAGATGCACACAAATTATTTGTAGGAAATCAAGAAACGGGTCAAGGAGTTATTGGACAGAGGATTCATTCACCCAAGCTGGTCACCTTGGGGAGCCCGAGTACTTTTGGTAGAAAAGAAGGATGGGACCTTGAGAATGGTTGTGGATTATCATGCACTTAATGAAGTGACCATAAAGAACAAGTACCCTTTGGCGTTGATCAATGATTTGTTTGACCACTTAGTTCGATCCAGTGTTTTCTCCAAGTTCAATCTTTGATCAGGGTATCATCTGTTGAAGATTCGTGAGCATGATATACCAAAGATAGCTTTTACGACGAGGTTTGGACTTTATGAGTAAACCGTCATGTCATTTCATTTAACTAATGCCCCTGCATATTTCGTGAGTCTAATGAAAAAGGTATTTATGGAATATATGGATAAATATGTCATGGTATTCATCGATGATTTATTGATTTACTCGAAGAACGAGGAAGAACACAAAGAACATTTGCGTTTACTTCTAGAGAAGCTCTGAGAGCATCAGTTGTATGCTAAGTTCAGCAAATGTGAGTTTCGGGTGAAAGAAGTTGAATTTCTCGCACATGTTATCTCACGAGAAATAATAGCAATTGATCCATCCAACGTCGAAGCAGTCACTAAATGGAAGGCACCAACCTCAGTCAAGGAGAACCACTGTTTTCTTGCACTTGCAAGATATTATTGGAGATTTATTGAGAACTTCTCCAACATTGCAAATCCCATGAAAGAGTTTTTGAAGAAAGAGTTTGTCGGAGGATGGGATCTGCATCCAAGAACTTCTCCGTGAATAAGATTCGAACACTGGGGGCTTGGCTTTTCTACCTACAACTCGACGGCAAACGTAAGAGGATCGACGACGAGCTCGCTGCTCCTCGCCGGACACGACCGGGACAAACGAGCTACCTAGGTTCGGGCCACCGAGCGGTGCAATACCCTACTCCTGCTTTGTGTTGGATTGCTTTGTCAGGGAGAGCTGAGCTTGAGGTACACGAGGTCCTAGGGAGAGAAAAGGGCTCGATCCCCTTACAAGGCGGCGTCCCTGCCCACTTTGTAGTGCCTTAGTGCTCTTCCCCAAAAAACATCAGCGTGAAGGGTGGCCACAGAGCGACAAATCAAAGGGGGACAAGACCTCGGTCCTATCCTGACAAAAGGTGGTCTCCGCCAGCTAAAGTAGTCTTCATGACGCGCTGGTGGGCTCGGTGATGACCATCGTCCTGCAACGCCGATCCGTCCTGATCTCCTTACACCAAAGGGGAAACACTTTGGGACTCGCTTTGGGGGAGGCGGGCTCCACTGCCTCCCTTATCACCAGAATGGAAACTGTCCTGATCACCCCCTCTGTCCTCGTCATGACATCGGGGGAATCGCCTTTGTGTAGAGGGCCGCGTCCTGCGGCTAGCCCCATACAGACTACCTCGTGAAGCTACCTCGCGAGGGAGGCCTCACGAGGCGCTTGCGCCCCCCAAGATGCCTCGACAGGGCTTGGCCTCGGGCCAAGGGGCCCTGCCCTTCATGAGGCACACCTCTTCGGAGAGGAGAGGGGGGATCGACCTGCTTGGCCCGCCCCTGCGTTGCCTCCTGACTCGGCCGGCACACGAGTCGTGGTACCCCTGGCCCACTGGCCCAACACTAGCCCCCGGCCCACGGCGTGCACACCCGCCAGGGAGAAACGGTGCCGTCCCATCGAACTGCCGGGCCCAAAGGCGACATGTGAGGACACCTCAATGGCAGGGCACCACCGCTCCCCACGAAGCCTGGAAACCGCGGTCCTGGTGATAAAGCCTGTCTGCGCAAAGCGTAGTCATATCATCGTCATGTGGTCCCCATCCTGCCCTCCGCCTTGCGCGCGCACAGCTCTTCTGTTCCCCCTCCCCAAATCTCTGACCACCATGCCACCATGGCCCCCACCAAGAAGGAGAAGGGGAAAACCACCGCGTCGGGGCCATCGGCTCTATCAGAGGCCAGGACCTGTGCTGCGGAGGCCCGTGATCCTCAACCAGAAGGGGCTGGACAAGGTGCGGCCGATGACGGCCAGCACCAGCAACGAGAACGGGGTGACGAAGATCTGGCCGACGACGCACCTTGCGTCTCACGAGAGGACACGACGTTCCCGTTCTTCCTCCACACCATCTTCTCATGGTTGGTGCCCCCCTTCTCCAATTTCTTCAATGCGGTGGTCAGCCATTATCATGTACATGTGCTGCACCTGCACCCGAGCTCGGTCCTTTTCCTCTCGGCCTTCACTTACCTCTGTGAGGCATTCTTGGGGGTCCTTCCATCAGTGGAAAAGGTTAACACCTTGGCCATCAACGAATAGCAGGAGGGACCCCTCCTGGTAAACAAAGAGGGGGGGTTGGTCCAACCGAGCTCCCTCCAAAGATGGTTTCGGAGCACTCTATGCCTCCGGAGTTGTCAACCCAACCCTCCCCCGAAAGGAGAGCCGAGGTGTCGCCACCCGTGTCGCCTGTATTTTAACGAGCGGGCCGCACCTGTGTGGTCAGCCATGATGGGGGAGGCTTTAACCGGCTCCTCCATCGCCGAAGATCACTGCGCCCTTATGGGTGCGCTTTACAGAGCATTCAGTCCATTGATAGTGGACTAAAGGAGGCCTTCAATGGTCTCTTGTCAGGCTTCAAGGTAAGCCATGTAATCTTCTTTCTTCAAGGAAAAGTTAATTTAAGCTTATGCAACCTTTATAAGTGTAGTAGCCCCCGAGTCCTGGGTGAGTTTGAAAAAACTCAGACGATGGTCAAATAACTTGAAAGCACGAATGGTAGTGAGAACAGTTTGAGGCCCCGAGATTCTAACAATTATGAAGAAAAACTAGCAGAGGGTCTAAAACCGTCAGCTCGGGAGTCTTATACACATAAATTGTTTTGTAGGCCTCGTCTTCCGCAGCGGACGCCAACGCCGTGGAGCTGGCCGAGCTGAATCGGAAGCTCAAGAGCTCCGATGAGGAACTTGACCACCTCAACAAACGGTTCGACGAAGCGCAAGGTAAGTCTGGGATGTGCAACTGGGCCATTGTTTTCCTCATTAATTGAGGTTATTCTTGCTGGTGTCCCCAAGCGTTGGTTGCCCACTATGACTACAGTTGTCGCCGTGAAGGTCGAGAAACTCAAGGCCGAGTTAAAAGAAGCGAGGCAGGAGGCCGCAGATAAGAAGGCGAAGGCCGAACAGGCGTCTGCCGAACTGTCATCGGTGAAAACCGTTAGCGACAAGCACGAGGCCCGGGTGTTAGAGGTGCAGCAGGAGCTCAAGGACGCCAGCACTAAGTGTGAGGCCCTTGAGCAAAAGAATAAGGACGAAGCCGCCGAGCTATCCTCACTGACCTCAGTGCTCAAAGCCGAGAGGGTAGATAGGCGGTCCTATGAAGAACAACTCCGCCCAGTCAAGCTGATCGCGGATGGTAAGCCATACTTGCTGCAATGTGCCTTCGGTGGTAACAAGTTTGCGTTGCTCACACGGGTGTGGCGTTCCACATGCGCCTTTACAGATCTCCCGAGGAGTGCAGCAGACGCGACCAGGTACTTTGCTACTCGGGATGGGGATGTCGAGTCCAGTCTGTTCTGGGAGCAATTTCAAACCCCCGAGCAGCCTCCTCTCCTCAGCAACCAGATGAAGCGGTTGATGGAGCTGCACCGGATGGCGGAGCCGGCCATGAAGGACCTCTGCATCCGGCTGTGGCCCGCGGAACCACTACCGAGTAGTTACTTCGGCTTAGTGCAGAAACTATGTGAAGCCTCGCCCCGGATTGATGTCCTAAAGCGTTCTGCATAAATCGAGGGAGCTCAGATGGCTTTTGCAAAGACCATGGTGCACTGGCCGAAGATCAAGCCAGCCGAGATGGCCGTCGGACCTCCGCCTCCTGGGAAGGAACATAGGCGCCCCGAGCAATACTATCCCATCATGATGGATGGTGCTCGGGCAATAGAGGCCAAGTGCCCGAAAGATGTAATTTATGAGTGAGACTTCTGCCTTGTACCCAATGACTGTTTCGCTTTATAATGCGGTTTCATGGTATGTCATGCTTTTTTGCTTTGTATTATTTTGACTCATGTGTGGTTGTTTTAACTGAAAGTTGCCAGTCGTCGGCTTCAGCCCCCATGTAGATGTTACAAGAGGTGTTTCGATCTCCACACTGTGTCCTTTGACCAACATATCGGTGCCCCGATGCGGTAGTGTGGGAGGGAAACGAGGCAATCGGACTATGTTGCTTTAGTGCTTTCACTTAGCCGTAGGAGCTTGACTGCAGGGGCTAGTGACTGGCTCCCATTATTTGTGTGATATTCGGATGAGCTAAGGTAAAAACCATTATCACATGGTTTGTGAAGGTACAAACCCTTCATGTAACACGGAATAACCTCCAACGATTTTCAGTTTGACAATTGTACTCGCATTGCAGACCGGTTCTCGCTTATTATGATGGTCAGTTTTCGGCTTTCTCCACTGAGGTACTTGACCAGGCGAGCTAGAAATACAATTACAGTGTTTCTTCCTTTACCCTTTTAGTCGAATGAGCGGAACGTAAGAGGGTAACCACAGGAGCCGGGCAACCCAACCATTGACCCAAGACATAATTCGGAACCAATTCATATAAAGCAATATTCGAGACGCCGAACACATAAAAAGGTGACAGGATGATGTTTGGGGCGAGCTTTATAGTCAAGCCCCCGGTCTATTAGCCGGTCGCATCTAACATGTACCAAACAGGTGTACTGTTCGGCGCCAAAGAGTTGAAAACGGTTTATGTAACATAAAATGCTGCAAGAGGGTCGTAAAGGATAATCTTTATTTTGGATGAATTCTTATAATCCGAACCGCCGAAGCAACTGTTACAGGTACTCTGCTTTTAAAAACAAATTTTATAGATGAAAGGTTTACCCAGGGTCTTCGATAGGTGGCTTGACGTCCCCGATGTGCCCTGCTGCTCCTTTGCTCTCGAGGAGGGTTATGCTCCTTGAAAGGTGATTGCTACAGGCGAATGGACCTTTGAGAGAGACTCTTGAGAAGTCGGCATAGTATGTGGGTGCTTGACGCTCGGGAGGTCCTAATGGTACCTGCTATTTGTCCGAAGACACGTTGTTGGCAGTAGTTCGGTTGAGCCGAACACTTGGTCCTTGCAAGTGGTTCCCCACAGCTTCCCATGGTATTTTGAGCGCAAAATTGTGCCTTCTAGGTACATACCTTACGGGTAGCTGGGCATTGCTGTGGGGAGCGTATCCCCATTTATGTTGAGGGGGGATGGCTCCGACAGATCCAATTGAGCTCCGTCTCGTTTGCTCGCCTGTTGTGCCTTGATGGCTGATTGGGGCCTTCGCGGTTTGTTGCCGTTATGGAATTCGGCTACCAGGGCCGCTGTGTGTTCCTCAGTTTGGAGGGAGCGCTCTGTATTGCCATTGCTAGTGATGACTCCGGTGGGTCCGGGCATCTTGAGCTTCAGATATGCGTAATGGGGAACAACATTAAAGCGAGCGAACGATATATGACCGAGCAGTGCGTGATAGCCGCTGCGGAAAGGGACAATGTCGAAGATCAAGTTCTAGCTGCGGAAGTTGTCGGGCGAGCTGAACACTACTTCCAAAGTCACGGTGCCCGAGCAGCATGTTTCGACTCCTGGTATTACTCCTTTAAAGGTAGTGGTGCTGGGTTTGATCCTTGACGAATCGATACCCATGTTTTTCATCGTGTCTGAATAAATCAGGTTAAGGCTACTACCTCCGTCCATGAGGACTCTAGTGAGCTGATACCCATCGATGATGGGATCTAAGACAACGGCTGCCGAGCCTCCGTGACGGATACTAGTCGGATGGTCCCAACGGTCGAAAGTGATCGAGCAAGCTGACCATGGGTTAAATTTTGGGGCTATGGGCTCTACGGCATAGACCTCTCGAAGGGAGCGCTTCCTCTCCCTTTTGGGTATGTGTGTGAGGTATATCAGCTTCACCGTTTTTACTTCGGGAGGGAATTGCTTCTGTCCTCCATTGTTCGCCCCCCGAGGTTCTTCATTGTCCTCGCTGCGTGGGCCCTTGCCCCGCTCCTCGGCTGCAAGTTTGCCAGCTTGTTTTAACAATTACGGTTGGTGTGGGTGGCAGGCTTGTCTTGGGTGTCGTGGATCTGGCAGGGCCTATCCATGATTTTGTCCATCGTGGAAGGTCCATCTCTATTGCCTTTAGAGGGCTTCTTCCGCTGTCCGGATCTTGAGTTGCGGAAGCCGGCATTTACGGCCATGTCCTCAGCATCATCGTTGTTGTGTCGGCGTTTGTTCTTGTTGCGCCATGGTTTCCCGTTTCCATCCCGCACTTCAGAGGTGCCAGGGTCTTCATGGTTGTGGCTTCGACGAGTTTGCCAATTATCCTCGCCCGCGCAAAAGCGGGTCATGAGTGAGGTATGGGCGGACATTGTTCTTAGCTTGTCCTGGCCGAGCTGACGAGCTAGCCATTCGTCCTGAATGTTATGTCTGAAAGAGTCTATTGCCTCGGTGTCCGGGCAATCAACGATTTGGTTCTTCTTGGTTAGGAACCGATTCCAAAATTGTCTATCTGATTCGCCGGCTTTTTGGATGACGTTGCTCAAGTCGGAGGAGTCCGGGGGCTGGACATATGTGCCCTGGAAGTTAGATCGGAAGGCATCCTCGAGCTTTTCTCAGCTCCCGATGGAGTTTTCGGGGAGGCTGTTTAACCAGGGGCGAGCTGGTCCTTTAAGCTTTAAGGGCAAGTATTTGATGGCGTGGAGATATCTCCTCGGGCCATATGAATGTGGAGAAGAAAGTCTTCAATCCACACGGCCGGGTCTGTTGTCCCGTTGTATTGTTCTATGTTTACGGGTTTAAACCCTTCGGGGAACTGATGCTGCATAACCTCGTCTATGAAGCACAGTGGGTGGGCAGCGCCTCTACCCGGGCTACGTCATGCCTGAGATCGGCCGTCGTTTTGGCCCGGTATTGATCCCGATTTCTGTTGTTGCGGTCGAGCCATGGTTGGTACCTGTCCCGTCTAGTGGGGGAGTACCCTCTAGATCCATAGATGGATCTTGTGTGACCTGCTCAATGGTCCAAATCCTGTCGTAAATCATATCGATCCTCAGGATGTATAGGATCATTTCCTCGAGGGGGGTGGTCTGGCATGTCATACTGGGTGCGCCTGGGAGATACGGGCTCAAAGGCATCCTCGTCGAATTGCGGCAGTAGACGCCGGTGAGGGTAACTTTTGCTTTGACCCGATCGCTCGGTGTTGTACCCCTCTTTGGCTAACAAGACCTTTGTCCATCTATCGTTGAGGGTATCTTGTTCGGCTTTGAGCTGCTGTTGCTTTGCCTTTAGGCTTCGGGCAGGGGCTAAGAGCTGCCGCCTGAACCGTTCCTGATACAGGGTGTTTTCGGGGACGATGAAGTCTTCGGCTTCAAGGCTATCCTCCTCCTCGACAGGGGGGAGGTAGTTGTCATCCTCGGAATCATTGAGGTTCTTGGGGTCACATAGATCCTCGGGCCTCTCCGGGCCTTCCAGTGGTTGCTTGGGGGCTTCGGGGTCGCTGAGGTCCTCCGGGGTGTCATTTTCCCTAGTGCCTGCATTGCCTTCCCTTCCCTTGTTCGCCTTGGTTCGTTTGCGCTGTTTCCGGCGCCTGGACGATTCCTTTTCAGATTTTTAGCCATTCTTCTTGGGGGTGTGGCTGCCCTCATCATCAGGGGTGTCCACCATATAAATGTTGTAGGTGGAGGTGGCTTTCCAGCAGCCAGTGGTAGTAGGGACGCGTGGATCGACCTCTTCCTCCATGTCTTCTGCCTCCTCAAAGGCGTAGTCTAGCATATCGGTTAAATCTTTGATAGTGGCTACCAAGTGGTTGGTGGGTGGGTCGTAAAATTCCTCCTGACCTACCTGCAGACCGATCTGAGCGTGGGTTGAGGTCAGGTCGTCCATGATTTTCATTGACTGGATCCGGTCCACTGCCTCGGATTAATCTGCCAGACACCTTTGGAGCTAACCTTCGGAGAGTCCGTGCGAAGAGTATATTCGGCTAGGTGTTGGGTCACGATGCACATGATCAAGGGCCCCTTTGTGGTTCGGCAGGGGTGAGGTCACATTGCACAAAGAGCGGAGGTAATGAGACAGCACGACGATGAGACGCTGGTGTTTTACCCAGGTTCGGGCCGGTGAGAAGCGTAAAACCCTACTCCTGCTTTGGTGGATTGATCGGGGGAACACGAAGTACACACATCGCTCAAACCCGGCAAGGTTGCCTTCGGGAGAGCTGCTACGCTAGCACAAGTGTCCAAAGGTCCGAATCTTTAGCTAGGTTGCCTTGGGCCTCCTTTTATAGCTCAAGGGGCAACCACAGTAGCAAAACAGACATTATCTAGTGATTAGATAGCTAACAGTGCTATCATACCTAACTCTGGCACTTAGGACAAAATGCCATAAATGCTAGTGTAGGTGGCGTGCGGGGGTGCATCCCCGGCAGGCTCTTACCACCGCTTATCTGACTATTACTTAGTATCTTGACACGCCTCTGGACGGGTGTCAAATGGGCATAACATGCCTTCCGGTGCGTCGCCACGTGCTTAGCGAGAGACACTTAGCCACCTGAGGGCTCGACACCGCATCGACAACTGACTGGCGTTGCCATGCGGTGGAGCGGTGGCCGATCGGCTCACGCCTGTCGGGGGATGGCTTGCCGGGTTTTCTTGAAGGTGTGTGCCTCGGTCCCCGACAGGCACCGGGGACGCGACTCGCGCGGCTCGGGCCTGTTCTGGGCCGTTGCATCGACCTTGCCGGTGTTGCTAGCCGGCGTAGGCTGCTTTTGCTGGGGTATTGGTCTTGGATGTTGGCTTCGTCTTCTTGATGTGCTCCTTGATCTCACGTAGAGTGGCTTCTCTGGCTTGGATTGGGTCTTGAATGGGTTTTGCTACTACTGCCTGTGCATAAGTCAGGGGCACTGGGTACCCCATTCCTAGTGCACCGACACCAGGGCTGACCCCTGGTCCTCCGGTGCTGTCATCGGGTCCGAGCCTAAAGCCGGACCCGAGGGCAGGGCCGAGCAGGAGGCCCGAAGTTAAAGCTCCGGGATTTCCAGGCTCGTCGGACAAGACCGTGAGCGTAGTAAGGAACAGGTCGCCCCGGGAGTCAGCGGAGAATTCTAGGTTCCCGAACCTGATCTCTTGATCGTGAGCGCAACTTCCGATCTGGCCAACATGGCCGGTCGGGTCAGCATGCAGCACAACGCTGCCAAATGTGAAAATCTATCCAGGGACAACGGTGTCCCTATTACAGACTTCATCGCAGATGATTAGGCGCGCCATCAATCCTCTAGCGATCTCGCAGCGGAAATCTCAATGAAAGCACCAATGTCGGTGTCAAAACCAGCAAATCTCGGGTAGGGGGTCCCAAACTGTGGATCTTGGGTTGATGGATTACAGGAGACTAGGGAGACAATGTTTACCAAGGTTCGGGCCCTCTTGATGGAGGTAAAACCCTACGTCCTGCTTTGATTATAGTGAGTATGGAGTATCAAGTACAGAGTTGATCTACCTCGAGATCATATGACATGGTCTAAACCCTAAGAGTGGTGAGCTTAACCTTGGCCTATGGACTAAAATCCTCTGGTTTATATAGTCACCAGGGGTATCTAGGGTTACACAATGTCGGTTACATCAGGAAAGGAATATGTTGAACCGATCGTCTTGTACTTGCAGTGCGCGTCACGACCTGAGAGATTCTGTCTTGGTGATGGTGTCGGGACCCTTATTGACGATCACATGGAGGCCCACTATCCGACCCGTAGATATAGGCCGGCAGCCCGAAGATCCCTTAACACTACAACAGGGCAGAGCTTTGGTAACACAGTGTTATGTTACTACAGACCCAAAAGAGTGTTACTAGTCCAGATAGTAACACATTTTGAAATGTGGTTCATTAGACCGTGTTACTAAGTGGTGTTCACTGTCACACATAGTAATTGTTACCATATGTTAGAAATTATGTTACAATTACATTACAGTAACATGCATTATATGTGTTACCAAACGCATTGGTAACACATTATTGCAACTATAGTAACACCATAGTAACACATTTTCATAGGCGTAGAACATTGGTGGTAACATGTTTTTGTAATTATGGTAACACAAGTGGTAACACATTGTTTTTAGCTGCGTAACACAATTAGTAACATAATATCTAAATATCGTAACACTATAATTTATAGTTGTCAACTACCCTTAGTAACAGATTTTGTAACTATAGTAACACCATCAGTAGCACTGCTATTTAATGCATTTATAAAAAATATTAACCAAAATTAGGTACCCATTTTATTGAATATACATTTATTTAATACAAAATCATTGCCATTTATCAAATAATTAATAATTTTATTGTAATGCTTGGCACCATCAAATTGATAGAGAAATTAAAGCACGACACATACACAGCTTGGAAATATCAAGATTTTTATTACGCATATACAATAGTGTAAGATACATACACGTTGCAACAACACATATCATTCAAATTGATTTGACTATAGAAAACAAATCCATGGAGAATATTACACCAGAGAATTTCCATCAAATTAACCAAAGAAAATGATCTTGTGAATGATATTACATTTTTCAATCTATCAATATAAACTAGGGGTATTGGTAAGTAAAATCTTCTAATTTATTTGCTTCTTGATCCAACCAAAGAATGCAGCTGCAACTCAATTATCCTTCTTGCGAATCTGTACAAGAAAATTGGACCTTACAGTTATGTGATTAAATGTACACAAATATGATTATAGAATATGAAAGAGAATACTTTGACTTACAAAAGCTGAAGGCCAGGCTATTAAGTATCCTGAAGCAAAAGCTATCACCAATTCTGTCGCAATCAGGAACTAACCTTGCTAACTTCTCATTGTCCAAAATAGGGCACAAGTGCAAATTCGACACCTAACTCAATACCACCATCCTTTGTTCTTGATCCTCTGAATAGTAGCATATGCAACAGTCCGCTTGTTTGGATATGTTGAAGTCTTTAAAATTGCTTTGGAAGCAACCTATATTGTGATCAATATTAGCATTCAATGACAGTGATAATATCATTTGCCTAAAAAATATGTCAATGGATACACATGATCACAGTTCAGGAAGATTGCCATGACCATTCACTTCGTTAGGGATACACATTCAGGCTCCAAGTGGGACTAGCAGCAGGACACCCACTTAACCTCACACTTGCACGCATGTGTTATGCTAGTGTTCACGGGCAGCCCCAATCAACCATGTTGCGTTTGGTTGCCACATAATCCCACTTAATCCCACATAGTAGTAAACTGCTGCGTTGTTGTATTAAGAGCTCTGACAGTCATCACGTGGCAGATGTATGTAAGCAACCACACAAAACAAAAAGAGTTCGAACAATTCTCTTTAGCTCGTATACCAATCAAGACTAACTTGCTGTTGTATCTGGAAATTAGTCGAACACACCAACAGAGACAACTATCGATCAGGTCACTACATGAGCATGCAAACTAAGTGGCCCCTATTGCAAAACTTTAGAGTGGCAGAACAGAGCAACACATCAGCATACCGCTGAAAGATCGTGAGTAGAGCATCTATGTTGTGTTTTTATGTGCGTGCTTTTTCTGTGTTGGGTGTGTGTGTGTGTGTATGCTTGCTTGCTGCTGGTCAATGCAATGAGATGCGTGCTTACTTGCTGGTTGTTGCTTCCAGCTAATGCTTTGATTTTCTAGGGTTGGCAAGGAACTGAGATACTGGCATGGCATCTGCAGGAAACCAATCTTCAGTTGGTGGTAGTGCAACCAACATACTTCTTTACTGTTTTTCATGCTTATGTGTTAGGTCTATCTCAAATTCTAATACTAGCATATGTTGTATGTTGCAAATATCACGAGGATACTTGCTCTGACATGTATCATAGCTCTCTACCCAATTATGCACTCTAGTAAACTTAGACTAGTCATGGAACTTGGAACAAAAGAAACCTTGCTGTTATCATTAGACGTTGAGCCCTATTTTAATGTCATTCCAGAATAGATAACCCAAAAAATTAAATTAAATGGACCAGACATCAAAGTCTAATGCCTACGGCCACGTCGCTTGCTCACACTTGGTTGCAATTATCCTTTACTTGTAGATAGCTGATTGAACAGAAATTGTAACAAAAATCACTTTTCAAGCAGCATGATTATGTGATTTGGGTTGGGAATTTAGGTGCAGAACACCCATGCGCCTTGGCGGATTTTTACCTTCGAGGGAAGAAGTACGCCTTTTTTTAGCGAACTGGGTGTGTCATTCATCTCTAGTCCCCTGCTGGTCTAGTCTTGGTCACCCGTCCGATCCCTCATTTCCCTCATCTACAAAGAGACAATAATAATACATGGAATGATTTTCCTATCCTGGAGCTACATAAAACCGCAACTTCAAAACTCAAAAGCACACAAATATTACCTCTGTCATAGAATTAATAACAAGGTCTTGTGGCGATGATGAATTTTGTTGAATTTGTAATTGATTGACATTATCATTCTCTATAACACCCCAGGTAAACCGAAGAACTTTCCTTGGCACCAAAAGCTGCAGAACCTGTGGTTAAATGCATTCTTAGAAAGTTGTTGTTAATACCCATGAAAACATAGGTACTTCATTGGTCTTCAAACATCCCCACAGCCAAAACATGCACCTCTGGTAAAATTATGTACATTTATTTGCGACCACGGCCAACTCATCCATGTACCCTTCTTCAAAATCCTTCTTACAATCAGATTTGCGAACTTTATAACATGTTACAGAATTCACCCCAACTCAAATACTTAGTCTCATATTTTCCAGCAATTGTATAAGTTACCCACTTAGATCTCCACTGAATTTATAGAGAAGCGCTGCATCCTATAAGGATTCGGATTTTTTGGATGTATTTTCGTGTGTTCATGAATTTTAATTGATGCACTGTTAAACTGGACCGTGTTTTAATTTACATCGTGTTACGCTGAAATTTAATTGATGCTACTAATGTAATAATTTCTGAACTTTTCACCAGATTACATGATCCTATGACACAAGCTACAAAATTATATAGTGTACCATTATTTGGTAGCAATTCAGTTCCCAAAGAGTTTGAGTAGTTTGCCTTTTGAAGAGATTTTGACAAGTTATATGATTTTTCCTGCAAAAAATGATCAACTACAAGTTATAAGCTATCTTCGAAGGTTGAGCTGCTGTAGAAGTTTCAGAATTTTTGGACTGCTGTTTTGGAAGATATCTACTTTTTCAAAAAGTACATTGTACATTGTACATTATAGCTAATACATTGGTCAAAGAGACATCAGATCCATATATTTTTGGAAAAAGGGTGGCTTCATATCATTCTCTGAAATTATGTCCGCTACAAAATAATGGTCCTGGTAATCTCAGGGAACCCATTATACCAGCAGCATAATTAAGACCGATTGAAAGTATCTTGTAGTGGCCTTCTCCTGTAGTCGCTCATGCGCTCATGGAAAGTATCTTGCACTAATTAATCGATTGTGAAACAACAACATCTGCGTACAAACTGCTAGGTTTCTGCCCTAGAAAACAGAGGGGAAGACAGAAACTGACCTGTCAGGTAGGAATTGGTAGGCTTCAGTGGTAGGGATCCTCGTCGAGATTTAAATCACCCATGGCGACCTCCACCTGCTGTTCCATCTTGGTGACGGCGACGGCGACGGCGGCGGCGGAGGAGGAACCCTAAGTCAGCGGCAATTTGGCTTCGGTCTGGTTCGGGTCTTCTATGCGTGCTTTTTTATCCCTTTTTTCCTCTATCACTATCCAACCTGGAGATATTATTATTATTTTCGAAATTATATCCAACGGGTCTAGAAATGACCAACTCGTTGAAAAGGCATTTGAAATCCGATTCAAACTAACTTAAAACCTATCTCAATCGACTCGACTCATATTTACTTAATATTCCCTTCATTTCAAAATGAACGTTGTTGATTTAGTACAATTTTATAATAATTTTATATTAAATCAGCCTCGTTTGGTCCGGTCGGACTCGTTGCGTCTACCGTGGTGAGACGACGGTGGTGTGGTCGTGACTATGGCGGCGCATGTTGGTGGACGGTTGGCATGATGAAGGCGAGGGTTGGTTCTGGGCTGTGTGTGTTGGGAAACGTTGCATGGGAAACAAAAATTTTCCTACGCACACGCAAGATCTATCCATGGTGATAAGCATCTACGAGAGGAAGAGTGGATCTACATACCCTTGTAGATCGCTAAGCGGGAAGCGTTAAGAAACGCGGTTGATGTAGTCGAACGTCTTCGCGATCCAAATCGCCGAGCGTCCCGCGATCCCATCACGATCCATCTCGCGATCCAATCTCGATCCGTCCCGCGATCCCATCATGATCCGTCCCGCCATCAAATCACGAATCGTCTCGCGATCCTCATCACGGTCCTTCCGATCTAGCGCCGAACGGACGACACCTCCGCGTTCAGCACACGTACAGCTCGATGACGATCTCCGCCTTCTTGATCCAGCAAGAGGGAGCGGAGAGGTAGAAGAGTTCTCCGGCGGCGCGACGGCGCGGCGGCGATAGTGGTGGAACAATTCCGGCAGGGCTTCGCCTAAGCACCGCTGAAACTAGACTAGAGGAGAAACCGATCTAGATGAAGTAGAGGGAGCACGTGGCAATTAGGGTTAGCTCTTCCCTCTAAATCATCTAGTATATATAGGAGGGAGGGAGGGGAGGAGGCAGCCTCAAACCCTCAAGGTTTGGCCGAAATTGGAGGTGGAGGAGTCCTACTCCAATCCAATTAGGAGTACGATTCCTCCTCTCCACTTGGAAACCCTTTCCACCTTTCCTCCTTTGGATTTTTTCCACCCAAAGCCACATGGGCCTTAGTGGGGGGGTTAGGCCAGCCCACTAGCTAGGGGCTGGTTTGACTCCTCCCACAGCCCATGAGGTCCTTTGGGTCGAGACACCCTTCCCGATGGTCCCCGGTACCCCTTCCGGCACTCCCGGTACACTACCGAAATACCCGAAACTTTTCCGGTGACCAAAACGGGACTTTTCCGGGACCATTCCGGAGCTCCTCGTGACGTCCAAGATCTCATCCGGGACTCCGAACAACCTTCGGCCACCACCATACATAACTCTACTATACCGAAACGTCACCGAACCTTAAGTGTGCAGACCCTGCGGGTTCGAGAACTATGTAGACATGACCGAGACACCTCTACGGTCAATAACCAATAGCGGGACCTGGATGTCCATATTGGTTCCTACATATTCTACGAAGATCTTTATCGGTTGAACCTCTATGTCAAGGATTCAGTTAATCCCGTACGCTGTTCCCTTTGTTCTTCGGTATGTTACTTGCCCGAGATTCGATCGTCGGTATCTCTATACCTAGTTCAATCTCGTTACCGGCAAGTCTCTTTACTCGTTCTGTAATACCAGATCCCGTGGCTAACACTTAGTCACATTGCTTGCAAGGCTTATTGTGATGTTGTATTACCGAGTGGGCCCTGAGATACCTCTCCGTAACACGGAGTAACAAATCCCAGTCTTGATCCATGCCCACTCAACAGACACCCTCGGAGATACCTGTAGAGCATCTTTATAGTCACCCAGTTACGTTGCGACGTTTGATACACAGAAGGTATTCCTCCGGTGTCAGTGAGTTGCATGATCTCATGGTCATAGGAACAGATACTTGACATGCAGAAAACAATAGCAATAAACTGACACGATCATATGCTATGTTCATAGTTTGGGTCTTGTCCCATCACATCATTCTCCTAATGATGTGATCCCGTTATCAAATGACATCTCATGTCTATGGCTAGGAAACCTTGACCATCTTTGATCAACGAGCTAGTCTATTAGAGGCATACTAGGGACACAGTGTTGTCTATGTACCCTCACATGTATTTGAGTTTCCAATCAATACAATTATATCATGGATAATAAACGATTATCATGAACAAGGAAATATGATAATAACTAAATTATTAATGCTTCTAGGGCATATTTCCAACAGTCTCCCACTTGCACTAGAGTCAATAATCTAGTTCACATCACCATGTGATTTACATTGTTATGAATCTAACACCCAATGAGTTATGGGGTTCGATCATGCTTTGCATGTGGGAGAGGTCTTTAGTCAACGGTCAGCAACATTCAGATCCGTGTGTTCTTTGCAAATCTATATGTCATACTGCAGATGCTACTACGCTCCACTTGGAGCTATTCCAAATGGTTGCTCCACTATACGTATCCTGACTGCTACTCAGAGTCGTATGGATAGGTGTCAAAGCATGCATCGATGTAACCCTTTACGACGAACTCTTTATCACCTCCATAATCGAGAAATATTTCCTTATATTAGTCCTCTAGTTACTAAGGATAATCTTGACCGCTGTCCAGTGGTCCACTCCTGGATCACTCTTGTACCCCTTGACAGACTCATGGCAAGGCACACACAGGTGCAGTACACAGCATGGCATACTATACAGAGTCTATGGATAAGACATAGGGGACGACCTTCGTCCTTTCTCTTTCTTCTGCCGTGGTCGAGCTTTGAGTCTTACTCAACTCCAGACCTTACAAATCAGGCAAGAACTCTTTCTTTGACTGGTCCATTTTGAACTCTTTCAAAATCTTGTCAAGGTATGTACTCATTGAAAGTTTTATCAGACGTCTTGATCTACCTCTATAGATCAAGATGCCCAATATTTAAGTAGCTTCATTCCAGGTTTTCCTTTGAAAAACTCCTTTTCAAACAACCCTTTATGCTTTCCAGAAATTCTACATCATTTCCGATCAACAATATGTCATCCACATATACTTATCAGAAATTCTATAGTGCTCCCACTCACTTTATTGTAAATACAAGTTTCTCATAAACTTTGTATAGACTCAAAAACTTTGATCACCTCATCAAAGCATATATTCCAACTCCGAGATGCTTGCTCCAGTCCATAGAAGGATCGCTGGAGCTTGCATACATTTTAGCATCCTTAGGACTGACAAAACCTTCCGGTTGTATCACATACAACCTTTCCTCACGGATACCGTTAAGGAAATGATGTTTTGACATCAATCTGCCAGATTTCATAATCGAAAAATGCAGCAACTACTAACATAATTTCAACAGACTTTAGCATCGCTACGGGTGAGAAAGTCCCATCATAGTCAACTCCTTGAACTTGTGAAAAAACCTATGCCACAAGTCGAGCTTTATAGACGGTGACATTACCGTCCGCGTCCGTCTTCCTTTTAAAGATCCATTTGTTTTGAATGGCCTTTCACCCTTCAGGTAATACTTCCAAAGCCCATACTTTGTTTTCTTACATGGATCCCATCTCGGATTGCATGGCCTCTAACCATTTGTCGGAATCCGGGCCCATCATCGCTTCTCCATAGCTCGTAGGTTCATCGTTGTCCAACAACATGACCTCTAAGACAGGGTTGCCGTACCACTCAGGAGCAGTACGCGTCCTTGTCGACCTACGAGGTTCGATAGTAACTTGATCCGAAGCTTTATGATCACATTAATTTCCTCTTCAACTAATGTAGGCTCCACAGAAACAACTTTCTGCGCTGCGCTACTCTCTGGTTGAAACAAAGGTTCAACAACCTCATCAAGTTCTATCTTCCTCCCACTCAATTCTTTCGAGAGAAACTCTTTCTCGAGAAAGAACCCGTTTTAGCAACAAACACTTTGTGCTTGGATCTGAGATAGAAGGTTTACCCAACTGTTACGTTAGGGTATTCTATGAAGATGCATTTGTCCGCTTTGGGTTCGAGCTCATTAGGTGAAAACCCTTTTTCACATAAGCGTCGCAGCCCCAAACATTAAGAAATGACAGCTTAGGTTTCCACCAAACCAAAATTCATACGGTGTCATCTCAACGGACTTAGATGGTGCCCCCTTTTTTTAAAGTGAATGTAGTTGTCTCTAATGCATAACCCTAAAACGATAGTGGTAAATCGATAAGAGACATCATAGTTTGCACCATATCCAATAGAGCATGACTACGACGTTCGGACACACCATCACACTATGGTGTTCTAGGTGGCGTGAGTTGTGAAACAACTTCCACATTGTCTTAAGTTGTATACCAAACTCGTAACTCAGATATTCACCTCCACGATCATATCGTAGACATTTTATCTTCTTGTCACGATGATCTCAAACTTCACTCTGATTTTGTTTGAACTTTTCAAATGTTACATACTTATGTTTCATTAATTAAATATCCCCATATCTACTCAAATCATCAGTGAAGGTAGGAAAATAATGATATCCACCGCACGCTACAACACTCATTGGACCGAATACATCAACATGTATCATTTCCAATAAGTCACTTGCCCGCTCCATCATACCAGAAAACGGGGTCTTAGTCATCTTGCCCATGAGGCATGGTCCGCATGTCTCAACCGATTCGAAATCGAATGAGTCCAAAGATCCATCAGCATGGAGTTTCTTCATGCGTTTTACACCAATATGACATTTAGCGGCAGTGCCACAAGTATGTGGTACTATCATTATTAACTTTGTATCTTTTGGCATCAATATTATGAACATGTGTATCACTACGATCAAGATTCAATAAACCATTCTCATTGGGTGCATGACCATTGAAGGTATTATTCATGTAAATAGAATAACCATTATTTTCTAACTTGAATGAATAACCGTATTGCAATAAACATGATCTAATCACGTTCATGCTCACCGCAAACGCCAAATAACATTTATTTAGGTTCATCACTAATCCCGAAGGTAGAGAGAGCGTGCGATGGTGATCACATCAACCTTGGAAACACTTCCAACACTCATCGTCACCTCACCCTTAGCTAGCCTCCGTTTATTCCGTAGCTTTTATTTCGAGTTACTAATATTTAGCAACCGAACCGGTATCCAATACCCAGGTGCTACTAGGAGTACTAGTAAGGTACACATCAATAACACGTATATCAAATATACTTCTGTCGACGTTGCCAGCCTTCTTATCTACCAAGTATCTAGGGTTGTTCCGCTTCAGCGACCGTTCTCCTCACAATAGAAGCACTTAGTCTCGGGTTTGGGTTCAACCTTGGGTTTCTTCACTGGAGTAGCAACTGACTTGCCATCCATGAAGTTTCCCTCCTTGCCCTTGCCCTTCTCAAAACTAGTGGTTTCACTAACCATCAACACTTGATGCTCCTTCTTGATTTCTACCTTCGCGGTGTCAAACATCGCGAATAGCTCAGGGATCATTATTTCTATCCCTGGCATTTTATAGTTCATCACGAGGCTCTAGTAGCTTAGTGGCAGTGACTTGGAGAACTATATCAATCACTATCTTATCTGGAAGATCAACTCCCACTCGATTCAAGCGATTGTAGCACCCAGACAATCTAAGCACATGCTCACCGATTGAGCTATTCTCCTTCGTCTTGCAAGCAAAGAATCTTGTTGGAGGTCTCATACCTCTCAACACGGGCACGAGCCTGAGATCCCAATTTCAGCTCTTAGAACATCTCATATGTTCCGTGACGTTCAAAACGTTTTGGAGCCTCAATTCTAAGCCGTAATGCATGACGCACTGAACTATCAAGTAGTCATCAGAACGTGCCTGTCAGATGTTCACAACATCTACAGACGACGCTTGAGGGGGTGGCGCACCGAGCGATGCATTAAGGACATAAGCCTTCTGTGCAGCAATGAGGACAATCCTCAGATCACGGACCCAGTCCGCATTATTGCTACCATCATCTTTCAACTCTATTTCTCTAGGAACATATAAAAATTCAAGGGAGCTACAGCGCGAGCTAGTAATCTACAACATAATTTGCAAAGACATTTTGACTATGTTCATGATAATGAGTTTAGTTAATCATATTACTTAAAAACTCCCACTCAAATTGACATCCCTCCGGTCATTCGAGTGACACATGATCCAAATCCACCAACTCAAGTCCGATCATCACGTGAGTTGAGGTGGTTTCAATGGTGAACATCTTCATGTTGATCATATCTACTATATGACTCATGTTCGACCTTTCGGTCTCTTGTGTTCCGAGGCCATGTCTGTACATGCTAGGCTCGTCAAGTTTAACCCGAGTGTTCCGCACGTGCAACACTGGCTTGCACCCGTTCTATGTGAACGTAGAGTCTATCACACCCGATCATCACGTGGTGTCTCAAAACGACGAACTTTCGCAACGGTGCACACTCGGGGAGAACACAATTTTATCTTGAAATTTTAGTGAGGGATCACCTTATAATGCTACCGTCGTCCTAAGCAAAATAAGATGCATAAAAGGATTAACATCACATGCAAATCATAAGTGACATGATATGGCCATGAACTTGTGCTTTTGATCTCCATCTTCAAAGCACCGGCATGATCTCCATCGTCACCGGCATAACACCATGATCTCCATCAATGTGTCGCCATGAGGTTGTCGCGCCGACTGTTGCTTCCATGACTATTGCTAACTCATAGCGATAAAGTAAAGCAAAAACGGCGAAAATAATTAAAGACAACCCTATGGCTCCTGCCGGTTGCCGTACTCATCGACATGCAAGTCATGATATTCTATACAATACATGATCATCTCATACATCACATATATCTCATCATGTAATTGGCCATATCACATCACAACATACCCTGCAAAAACAAGTTAGACGCCCTCTAATTGTTGTTGCAAGTTTTACATGGCTGTTACGGGTATCTAGCAAGAACAATTCTTACCTACGCAAAAACCACAACAGTGATACAAAAATTGCTATTCAACCTTCTCAAGGACCGCCTTTGTCAAATTTGATCCGACTAAAGTGGGAGAAACAGACACCCGCCAGCCATCTTTATGCATACATGTCAGTTGATGGAACCGGTCTCTCGTAAGCGTACGAGTAATGTTGGTCCGGGCCGCTTCATCCCACAATACCGCCGAATAAAGAAAAGACCAAGGGAGGAAGCAATCTGAATATCAACGCCCACAAACTCCTTTGAGTTCTACTCGAGATCTCATCTACACATAGACCTAGCTCTGATACCACTGTTGGGAAACGTTGCATGGGAAACAAAAAATTTCCTATGCACACACAAGATCTATCCATGGTGATGAGCATCTACGAGAGGGAGAGTGGATCTACATACCCTTGTAGATCGCTAAGCGGGAAGCGTTAAGAAACACGGTTGATGTAGTCGAACGTCTTCGCGATCCAAATCGCAAGCCGTCGCGCGATCCCATCACGATCCGTCTCGCGATCCAATCACGATCCGTCCCGCGATCCTGATCACGGTCCTTCCGATCTAGCGCCGAACGGACGGCACCTCCGCATTCGACACCTAACTAAATACCACCAGCCTTTGCTCTTGATCCTTTGAATAGTAGCATATGCAACAGTCCGCTTGTTTGGATATGTTGAAGTCTTTAAAATTGCTTTGGAAGCAACCTATATTATGATCAATATTAGCATTCAATGATAGTGATAATATCATTTGCCTGAAAAATATGTCAATGGATACACATGATCACAGTTCAGGAAGATTGCCATGACCATTCACTTTGTTAGGGATACACATTCAGGCTCCAAGTGGGACTAGCAGCAGGACACCCACTTAAGCTCACACTTGCACGCATGTGTTATGTTGGTGTTCACGGGCAGCCCCAATCAACCATGTTGCGTTTGGTTGCCACATAATCCCACTTAATCCCACATAGTAGTAAACTGCTGCGCTGTTGTATTAAGAGCTCTGACAGTCATCACGTGGCAGATGTATGTAAGCAACCACACAAAACAAAAAGAGTTCGAACAATTCTCTTTAGCTCGTATACCAATCAAGACTAACTTGTTGTATCTGGAAATTAGTCGAACACACCAACAGAGACAACTATCGATCAGGTCACTACATGAGCATGCAAACTAAGTGGCCCCTATTGCAAAACTTTAGAGTGGCAGAGCAGAGCAACACATCAGCATACCGCTGACAGATCGTGAGTAGAGCATCTATGTTGTGTTTTTACGTGCGTGCTTTTTCTGTGTTGGGTGTGTGTGTGTGTGTATGCTTGCTTGCTGCTGGTCAATGCAATGAGATGCGTGCTTACTTGCTGGTTGTTGCTTCCAGCTAATGCTTTGATTTTCTAGGGTTGGCAAGGAACTGAGATACTGGCATGGCATCTGCAGGAAACCAATCTTCAGTTGGTGGTAGTGCAACCAACATACTTCTTTACTGTTTTTCATGCTTATGTGTTAGGTCTATCTCAAATTCTAATACTAGCATATGTTGTATGTTGCAAATATCACGAGGATACTTGCTCTGACATGTATCATAGCTCTCTACCCAATTATGCACTCTAGTAAACTTAGACTAGTCATGGAACTTGGAACAAAAGAAACCTTGCTGTTATCATTAGACGTTGAGCCCTATTTTAATGTCATTCCAGAATAGATAACCCAAAAAATTAAATTAAATGGACCAGACATCAAAGTCTAATGCCTACGGCCACGTCGCTTGCTCACACTTGGTTGCAATTATCCTTTACTTGTAGATAGCTGATTGAACAGAAATTGTAACAAAAATCACTTTTCAAGCAGCATGATTATGTGATTTGGGTTGGGAATTTAGGTGCAGAACACCCATGCGCCTTGGCGGATTTTTACCTTCGAGGGAAGAAGTACGCCTTTTTTTAGCGAACTGGGTGTGTCATTCATCTCTAGTCCCCTGCTGGTCTAGTCTTGGTCACCCGTCCGATCCCTCATTTCCCTCATCTACAAAGAGACAATAATAATACATGGAATGATTTTCCTATCCTGGAGCTACATAAAACCGCAACTTCAAAACTCAAAAGCACACAAATATTACCTCTGCCATAGAATTAATAACAAGGTCTTGTGGCGATGATGAATTTTGTTGAATTTGTAATAGATTGACATTATCATGCTCTATAACACCCCAGGTAAACCGAAGAACTTTCCTTGGCACCAAAAGCTGCAGAACCTGTGGGTAAATCCATTCTTAGAAAGTTGTTGTTAATACCCATGAAAACATAGGTACTTCATTGGTCTTCAAACATCCCCATAGCCAAAACATGCACCTCTGGTAAAATTATGTACATTTATTTGCGACCACGGCCAACTCATCCATGTACCCTTCTTCAAAATCCTTCTTACAATCAGATTTGCGAACTTTATAACATGTTACAGAATTCACCCCAACTCAAATACTTAGTCTCATATTTTCCAGCAATTGTATAAGTTACCCACTTAGATCTCCACTGAATTTATAGAGAAGCGCTGCATCCTATAAGGATTCAGATTTTTTGGATGTATTTTCGTGTGTTCATGAATTTTAATTGATGCACTGTTAAACTGGACCGTGTTTTAATTTACATCGTGTTACGCTGAAATTTAATTGATGCTACTAGTAATAGATGTAATAATTTCTGAACTTTTCACCAGATTACATGATCCTGTGACACAAGCTACAAAATTATATAGTGTACCATTATTTGGTAGCAATTCAGTTCCCAAAGAGTTTGAGTAGTTTGCCTTTTGAAGAGATTTTGACAAGTTATATGATTTTTCCTGCAAAAAATGATCAACTACAAGTTATAAGCTATCTTCGAAGGTTGAGCTGATGTAGAAGTTTCAGAATTTTTGGACTGCTGTTTTGGAAGATATCTACTTTTTCAAAAAGTACATTGTACATTGTACATTATAGCTAATACATTGGTCAAAGAGACATCAGATCCATATATTTTTGGAAAAAGGGTGGCTTCATATCATTCTCTGAAATTATGTCCGCTACAAAATAATGGTCCTGGTAATCTCAGGGAACCCATTATACCAGCAGCATAATTAAGACCGATTGAAAGTATCTTGTAGTGTCCTTCTCCTGTAGTCGCTCATGCGCTCATGGAAAGTATCTTGCACTAATTAATCGATTGTGAAACAACAACATCTGCGTACAAACTGCTAGGTTTCTGCCCTAGAAAACAGAGGGGAAGACAGAAACTGACCTGTCGGGTAGGAATTGGTAGGCTTCAGTGGTAGGGATCCTCGTCGAGATTTAAATCACCCATGGCGAGCTCCACCTGCTGTTCCATCTTGGTGACGGCGACGGCGACGGCGGCGGCGGAGGAGGAACCCTAAGTCAGCGGCAATTTGGCTTCGGTCTGGTTCGGATCTTCTATGCGTGCTTTTTTATCCCTTTTTTTCCTCTATCACTATCCAACCTGGAGATATTATTTATTATCATTATTATTATTTTCGAAATTATATCCAACGGGTCTAGAAATGACCAACTCGTTGAAAAGGCATTTGAAATCCGATTCAAACTAACTTACAACCTATCTCAATCGACTCGACTCATATTTACTTAATATTCCCTTCATTTCAAAATGAACGTTGTTGATTTAGTACAATTTTATAATAATTTTATATTAAATCAGCCTCGTTTGGTCCGGTCGGCCTTGTTGCGTCTACCGTGGTGAGACGACGGTGGTGTGGTCGTGACTGTGGCGGCGCATGTTGGTGGACGGTTGGCATGATGAAGGCGAGGGTTGGTTCTGGGCTGTGTGTGTTGGGGAACGTTGCATGGGAAACAAAAAATTTCCTACGCACACGCAAGATCTATCCATGGTGATGAGCATCTACGAGAGGGAGAGTGGATCTACATACCCTTGTAGATCGCTAAGCGGGAAGCGTTAAGAAACTCGGTTGATGTAGTCGAACGTCTTCGCGATCCAAATCGCCGAGCGTCCCGCGATCCCATCACGATCCATCTCGCGATCCAATCTCGATCCGTCCCGTGATCCCATCATGATCCATCCCGCGATCAAATCACGAATCGTCTCGCGATCCTCATCACAGTCCTTCCAATCTAGCGCCGAACGGACGGCACCTCCGCGTTCAGCACACGTACAGCTCGATGACGATCTCCACCTTCTTGATCCAGCAAGAGGGAGCGGAGAGGTAGAAGAGTTCTCCGGCGGCGCGACGGTGCGGCGGCGATGGTGGTGGAACAATTCCGGCAGGGCTTCGCCTAAGCACCGCTGAAACTAGACTAGAGGAGAAACCGATCTAGATGAAGTAGAGGGAGCACGTGGCAATTAGGGTTAGCTCTTCCCTCTAGATCCTCTAGTATATATAGGAGGGAGGGAGGGGAGGAGGCAGCCTCAAACCCTCAAGGTTTGGCCGAAATTGGAGGTGGAGGAGTCCTACTCCAATCCTATTAGGAGTAGGATTCCTCCTCTCCACTTGGAAACCCTTTCCACCTTTCCTCCTTTGGATTTTTTCCACCCAAAGCCACATGGGCCTTAGTGGGGGGGTTAGGCCAGCCCACTAGGGGCTGGTTTGACTCCTCCCACAGCCCATGAGGTCCTTTGGGTCGAGACACCCTTCCCGATGGTCCCCGGTACCCCTCCCGACACTCCCGGTACACTACCGAAATACCCGAAACTTTTTCGGTGACCAAAACGGGACTTCCTATATATCAATCTTTACCTCCGGACCATTCCGGAGCTCCTCGTGACGTCCAAGATCTCATCCGGGACTCCGAACAACCTTCAGCCACCACCATACATAACTCTACTATACCGAAACATCACCGAACCTTAAGTGTGCAGACCCTGCGGGTTCGTGAACTATGTAGACATGACCGAGACACCTCTACGGTCAATAACCAATAGCGGGACCTGGATGTCCATATTGGTTCCTACATATTCTACGAAGATCTTTATCGGTTGAACCTCTATGTCAAGGATTCAGTTAATCCCGTATGCTGTTCCCTTTGTTCTTCGGTATGTTACTTGCCCGAGATTCGATCGTCGGTATCTCTATACCTAGTTCGATCTCGTTACCGACAAGTCTCTTTACTCGTTCTGTAATACAAGATCCCGTGGCTAACACTTAGTCACATTGCTTGCAAGGCTTATTGTGATGTTGTATTACCGAGTGGGCCCTGAGATACCTCTCCGTCACACGGAGTAACAAATCCCAGTCTTGATCCATGCCCACTCAACAGACACCCTCGGAGATACCTGTAGAGCATCTTTATAGTCACCCAGTTACGTTGCGACGTTTGATACACACAAGGTATTCCTCCGGTGTCAGTGAGTTGCATGATCTCATGGTCATAGGAACAGATACTTGACATGCAGAAAACAATAGCAATAAACTGACACGATCATATGCTATGTTCATAGTTTGGGTCTTGTCCATCACATCATTCTCCTAATGATGTGATCCCGTTATCAAATGACATCTCATGTCTATGGCTAGGAAACCTTGACCATCTTTGATCAACGAGCTAGTCTATTAGAGGCATACTAGGGACACAGTGTTGTCCAGGTACCCACACATGTATTTGAGTTTCCAATCAATACAATTATAGCATGGATAATAAACGATTATCATGAACAAGGAAATATGATAATAACTAAATTATTATTGCCTCTAGGGCATATTTCCAACAGTGTGTGTGAGGGGTCAAGAGAAATCTCTGTCGGGTCAGCCCGACACCGACGTGGTGACGCCTGTGGGCGCTGCCGCCCTTCTTGAAGGGCGTCGGGTACCTCTCCCGCACTCCCCTCCGTGTACCGGGAGAAATCCTAGGATTCGTCCGGGCAGCAGCAGCGTCGTCGTCGCAGTCCTTCTTGAAGGTGTTGCTTGGTGCATGGCAACCCGATGGTGTTGAAGTGCGATGGAACTCTCCGGTGGGCGCATCAGTTGTGGGATGCCACAGCTTTCGTTGATCCAGTGTGGCCCGCATTTTTTCTCTTATTTTTCTCTTGTTCTTTCTTTTGGGCATGATTGTGATGTTTGCCCCGGCATGGAACTCATGGATGTATCGGATGGTTGCTATATCAATATAGCGGGGCGAAAGCCTATTTCGATGGAAGGAAAGGGAATTCCTTTACCTTTTTATTCCATTATTAGCATAGCCTTCTTTGTTAGTCATATCTTCGATAATTTGCTCTTGCCTTTTTAAATGTTCCTTCAACTTTGCTTTATCCTCCCAAAGATCATGTTCAACTTCAGCATGGTGATCCATCAGTTGTAGTCATATTGATATGCTTTAGATTTCGTGGTGTCCGACCGTAGACTTGCTTAGGTATAGAAAACACAACTCATGTCATGCACTTGTCCAATCTTTTCTTCCTCTAGCACACTTCCTGCAAGGGATGACCTTCCCATGAGACTCTTCCATTGAAACTTTGTGTCAATTCTGGTCATTGAGTTACTAGACCCTCCAATCGAGCCCAAAAAATCATGTGCCAATTATGGTCGTTGAGTTACTAGACCCTCCAATCGAGCCCAAAAAATCATGCATGTACTATTTGTAAGGGTAGGAAACGTGCATCAGTTGGACGCCTCCATAGTGTTCGCGCGATAGCCTTCCTACCAGGTCCATGCGAGCAAAGCCATCAACTTATAAGGGTGGTAAAAGTATACAGGTGTTTAGGTCTTCGGGGAGAGAAGGAGGTCGACGATGCCATAGTGGGAATGAAAGAGGTCGGTGACGCGTGGCAGGGAGAGGAGAGTACTGGCGATTCCTTGGACGGAAGGGAAGGTAGTGGGGATGAGCTTCGTTGTGCCATGAATAGAAGCATTCCTCGTCCAATATATCTTGCATGTCATAGACAACATCATGAAATATTCAACTGCATGTGTCGTACACTAAGTTAGGCATGCGATATGCAGGGATGGTCGAGAGAAGATTGCCCGATTTTGCGAAGACATATCTTAAACGTAAACTCACACCCGATCCGATGGCCCAAAAGGTAAACGGTTGATTTTGTGTGGGTCGACCGACTCTAAGCGTTGTCCTTGGTTAAATATTCCAAACCGTCAGCATTGCTAAATAAAAAAAACATAGTTTTAAAAGCCAGACGAGACCGATGTTTGGACAAAAAAGTCAACCGACGACCTCAAGCGGTTAGTTGAGCTCTGCGGACCGTTCAGGCCATCGAACTGGAAAAAACCGGTCAAACCGTGAGGTTTCAAAGAAAACCAGAAAACCATCTAACTGGCCGGTTTGCACTAACCAAGCGGTTCAATGTCGAGTCCCAAAACACTGCAAATTGTGAAAAAAAAATCCCTACTGTTCCCCCGAATTAGTCCAACCTATCCCTCGTTCCGCCGCCGCCCTGCGCGGGTTCCCCGCTGGCGGCTGGCCGCACCGCACCACCCCCGGTATATCGCGAGCCCCCCCCCCCCCCCCCCCCCCCCCCCCACGCCCGGCGGCCGGCCGTCTCCCGTCCCTGCTCCGTTTGTGTTTGTCCAGGTAGATACGACGAAGGAGGCGCGTATCGGACTGCGGCACCCAGCCGAGCTGGACCACGGGCGACACATCTCGCCGACGACTACGGCGGCCGCCACCGTCGCCGCTCGAGTACAGATCTCACACCGTCTCCGCCCGGCGCTCAGCTCCACGCCCACCGGCGACCGCTCGGGGAAAGGGCAGACGAAGGAGTTTAGGACACCGCCGCCGCGGCAGCCATAACCTGGGCTTCTCCTTATTCACATCCCGGCTGCTGGGGCTACATCTTCCAGTGATCCAATTCCAGTCTCTACCTCTGGATATCTGGGCTACTGAGGTATGTCACTGTCCATTGATTCCGTTATCCATTCTCCGCTGTTCCGAATTTTTATCATGAGTACACAGATTTAGATTAGGTGATGTGGTACTATGATCGTTTGATGATGAGTACTCTAATTACTGTGATTGTGTGATCATGAGACTGTATTTTGTTTCCTGGAAGTTTGATGTTTGAGACTTAGAGCTTTGTAGCTTGTTGTTGATGCTTGTTTCTGACTTGCATTGCAAATGTGTGTCTCGTAGCTTGCTGCTGCTGTTGGAGCATTGGGTACTTGGTCTTGGACATCACAATCGGACCACCATTACTTGCACGCTACTTCTTCACATCCTGTCCGCTGGCGCAGCTGCTTCTCCACATCTTGATACCGAACAAGATCAGGTCTGAGAGTTGTAGCTTCATAGCTTGCTGATGTGCTTCTCTTTTAAGTTCTACCTGGACCCTTGTAGAAGTAAACTGCTACTGCTAGAGCATCCAACAAATCTTACTTCTGTTGTTACAATGGCAATAGTTTGGATCATTAGTGTATTGGAACCAGTATATTCCTATTTATCATGTTAATAGGTAACAAAATTTGAACCAACAGATATATACCACAATTGCTATTGACAATCCGTGAAATACGTTAACATCGAGAGAAAATCAACTGATGATTTTAGATACATTAACATTATACATTCCAATTCTGCAATGATGTTAAAAACAACATTAATGCATGATAGTTTTCAGAATTTCACACGCAGAGGTTGACTTTGGTGTTAGTTTGTCACAATAGGACACCAGCAATATCCATGCATTTGTATTTGTAGTAATAGTACTACAATTTCCTTTTTTTTTTGTCTGACACTGAAGGAGGAATGATTCCCCAATACCAGTTTTTGGTCAGAACTCCAGTTTTTGTCGAGGGTCTAATACCAAGGGTTATTTGTACCAATGCAATATGGCTCTAGCTTGGTTCTGAACCTATATAGTACTTGATAGTCAAACTATGAATTGTTGTCTCTGACTTCTTACTCTTTAGTATCTTGGGAGCACGAAACACCATTCCATTTTGTCTACACTCAACGATCTGCTATAGCTTTCTTTTCCATGGTCAATGTATTGACCTGATTCCCCATGAAAGAGTTGATGGCAATAAATACCAAAAGATATTATGAAGTGCTGATGGATAGATACAATATATTCTTGAAATAGACAACTTGCACAGAATCCATTTCTAAAAAAGCGGTCCAACATGCATTTTCTGCAAGTGGCTAGCTACATGTGAACTCTTGGGCACCATACTAAAACTTTAGTAAGGTTCTTAAATTTAACAGGGGAGGTAGCGCAAAATGTCAGTTGGAAACTAAGGAATAATATATAACATAAGCTCAGTAAAACAGTTCTTGAATTTACCAAAGGTGGCAGCACAAAAATTTAGTGGAAACATAAGGTAAAAAATCTTGCAACCTGGATGTGACGGTTTTCTTTGTTTTATTCTCTTATCCCTTGATTATGGAACCCGATCCTTTTTTTGATCAAATGAAAAGAAACATAAGGTAAAAAATCTGACATGTCATCGAAAGTGACACAGGAAAAACACCACCAACTCAAAGGAGGTTTAAGAGATCTATTGGTTTGATTCTATTATTACCATATTAGTTGATCATCTCATTCTCTTAAAACATGTATCTTTCTCAAGTCCCGGAACTTCTTTACCACGCTCACTTCAGAACAGAACCTCATTGCCATGTGCCAACTGATTCGTAGTAAATTCTCCTGTGACACCTAATAGAATAGGTCTCTGGTTTTTTTGTTTCACCAATGAGCTGTTTTAATACAAAAAAATATCAGTGTCAAAACGAATGCAAGATATGTCCTTAGACCGATGTGCCATACATGTAACATAATTAACTGCTCGACAAGAATTGAGCCAATAAATCTTCATCAACGAACCAAGCTAAGGCCTTATGCCAATTGACATGTAGCATGACCCACCAATCATACAACATCAGCAACGGAAGAGATGGCATGAAAGCAGGCCTGTTGCAGTGGCCCATCAAAAACTTTGGTGATCAAATTGGCCCGGTTCACTTGAAAGCTCCCAGGTCAGTTTTTGGAGAAGCGGCATGAGAACACTGGCCCGAACGGAGCAGCGGCACGAGAACACTGGCCGAACGGAACGCCCGAACTGGCACGGTAAAGAAATTGTAGCGACCCTTAGTGGGATGACTTGAAGATCTAGGCCATATAACAACACAATCGAACACGGCTACAGACGGCAAAGCTTCGTGGGGGCTTGTAGGTTGCCCAGTTATATTGTTTTTAATTTCACACTATCTTGATGCACGATACTATTTTTGCTTGCTGGCTCTCTTGTGTTTCTGTCTAGTTTGTACGGTTAAGCAAATCTATGCTGGATCATACATGTCATCTCTACCATAAAGCACTAACTTCATATTATAATTACCATCCATATATGATTTAGTTTAACTTGACTGTTCTGATTTGTATTAAACTTCTGCTCAAGTGCTTCAGTGAATCGTCTTTTCAGGAAATTTTTCAGGTGGAGATTAGAGGGATTGTTCTAAACTGAAGGAAGAAGCTATGCGCCTTTTAGCGACCTTTTATATGCTTGCATAGCTTTTGCTCTTCGACAATGAACCTTGTAAAATTTCAAAAAATTGTTACTAAGTTAAGCTTCTTGTATGACAGATTTTCATTGGGAATATATACGCTTGTGTCAAAGAAATATTATGTCAGATTTACCATCTTGTAAATGGAACTTGCGTCTTTTTGAAATTGTGTTTTGATGTATGTGGGATGTTTGTTTGGTGTCAAAACCTGGACGTCCGATGCAACATTTTATTCTTTGTTGTTGTGAACCAGTCTGTGCGTGTGACTTCTGTGGCTTGCACTTGCAGCTAGCTGCTAGGCGTTGCGAGTGTGTGACTTCTGTAGCTTGTGCTTGCAGTTGGGCGCTGGCAGTCTTGCCGCCCAAGTAGGCGATGTAGGCTGTGCAGCGGCTGCTTGTCGCCGCTCTTGCTATGATGTTGCCGTTTGAGTGACTTTGGTCACTGCTATGGCTACGGACGATTCTTGTGTTGTACCATCGGGAGTGTGTGGTTGTTCTTCAAAAGTATTTTACTAGCATGGAACAACTTTGGTAACTTTCTTTTCTAGGTTAGTACGACATTGGTGTACTAGACTGCCGATTAGTGCTGGATTGATGCTATAGTTGTACGTCTGTACAACTCAAAATTTAAGCTCTTGTTTGTTGGTAGTCTTGTGCTCCTTTGTTAGTATTGACGTCAAATAGTTAACTTTATATGATCATTTTAAAGTGTGCATTTGGCATGTACGGTCGTCGAGCCATTCTAAACTTCCCGTAAAATATGGTTAATATGATATCCACTGCATCTATACTGTAATAGTTTGGTATTTATCAACCAAACTGTATTGTTTTTCCATACTATATTGACCAAAGAATGAAAACTGAACTTAACATACTTATTAAAGAAACATGTTGACACATGGGCCCTGTGTGTTAGTGTATTGGTGATCTACGTATGTAGTTGATTTTAGTTTTTTCTTATTTCTCTCAATAATAGAGCTTGTAACACCATGTATCATGCACGGTTATGTGTTACTCTCACTACAGTGTGTAACACAATGCACCAACACATACTCATATGTTACTAAGACAATATCTATGTAACACACTCTATCCAACACATACAGTATGTGTTACTCGCGGTCGTTCCGCGCAACTGATGTGTTACTCTAATCTTACTTGTAACATATTTTTTTATGTGTTACATTATTGTGTTACTTAAAGTGTGTTTTGTTGTAGTGTAATCCCAGACTCCCTCAGCTGTCGTCTAGAGGGGGGTGAATAGGCACTTTAAAATAATTATGGTTTAGGCTTGAATAAATGCAGAATAAAACTAGCGTTTAATTTGTCAAGCACAAAACCTAAAAGAACTAGGCTCACCTATGTGCACCAACAACTTATGCTAAGCAAGATAAACAACTAAGTGATAGCAGGATATATAACAAGAAACAATATGGCCATCACAAAGTAAAGTGCATAAGTAAAGGGCTCGGGTGAGAGATAACTGTCGTGGTTTTTATCACGGCAAGATGTCTCGTGAGAGAACTTAGGTGTGAGGCCATCGCGAGTTTACCCAGGTTCGGCCCTTCCGATGGAGGTAAAAGGCTATGTCCTGCTTTTTGTGTATTGATGATGATGATGATGATGATGATGATCTCGATTACAAGGGTGCGGAATCGCTACCTCTAGTCTCGAGGGTTTCTAATCTGTCTAACCCTAATGACTTGAACTTGTCCCTCTTGGGGTGCCTTGCCCCTCCTTATATAAGTTGAAGGGGTAGGCTTACATTTAGAGTCCTACTGGGAGTAGGACTAGGACTAGTCTCTCTTGAATCCTAATCCGGGTCTTGTTTCCCTTGTGAGGGAATCTTTCCTCTCCTTGGGCCTTCTCTGTGAGCCGTCCCTCCAGGTCTCGCATGAGCTACCTTCCGTCGAGGTGCACACTGGGCCTTAGGCCTTGTCATCTAGGTCGACCCGGTAAATAGGGGGCCTTCTGAGCCGCCAAATGGTGGGCTAGGTCATTCCTCCTGGCCGGGTCAAACCGTGGGTAATATCCACGACAATAACCGAGGCGTGAGGAGACGATGATGTATCCTGAAGTTCATACACTTGTGGATGCTAATCTCCGTCTCGAGCGGTGTGGAGGCACAATGTTCCCCAAGATGCCACTAAGGCCACCGTAATCTCCTCACGCCCTCGCAGAATGCAAGATGCCATGATTCCACTAAGGGACCCTTGAGGGTGGTCACTGAACCCGTACAAATGGCAATCCTTGGGGGCGGTCAGCGAACCCGTACACTTTGGCAACCCTTGGGGGCGGTCACTGGTACCCGTACAAATTGCTCGGGGCGATCTCCATAACCTAATTGGAGACCCCGACGCTTGCTCGAAGCTTTACACCACAATGATTGAGCTCCAAGACACCACCAACCGTCTAGGGCGCCAAGGCACCTAAGAGGATCAAGCTCTAGGGTGCTCAAACACCCAAGAGTAATAAGCTTCTCAACTTCTCACATCCACGTATCACTGTGGAGAACTCAAACTGATGCAACTAATGCAATGGCAAGAACACACGAAGTGGTCAAGTCCCTCACTCCCAAATCCCACCACAACAACAAAAGCTATGGAGGAATATGAGAGGAAGAACAAGGAGCTCACAAAGAACTCCAAGATCTAGATCCAAGGGGTTCCCCTCACATAGAGGAGAAAGTGATTGGTGGAGATGTGGATCTAGATCTCCTCTCTCTTTTCCCTCAAAAAGGAGCAAGAATCATTGGAGGGATTGAGAGATAGCAATCTCTAAGAAAGTCAACCATGGGGGGCAAACACGAGCTCAAAGGATGAGAACCTTTGGGGAAGAAGACCCCCTTAAATAGGTCCCCACGAATCTGCCCGTTATGTGCAGAATAACACAGGGGCGGTACAACCGTTATGCGCACCGGTACAACCGGTCAATGCAGGCAAAACCTACCTGTAGGAAAAGCAATAAGCCTTACAACCGCCCGGGGCACCGGTAATACGGGTTAAACCGGAACAACCGGCCCACAACCGCCCAAGAACCGCTCCACAACAAAAACTAGTCCGATGGTAGAGCAGTACATGGCTGGTACAACCTTCGGACCAATTCTAGAGCGGTACAACTGCTCCAAACACCGGTTGTACCGGTCGACCGGTACAACCTCTCTATGAACTGGTACAACCTCTCTATGTAAAACAGGTAAGACTAAAACAACCATAACTTTCGCATAGGAGCTCCGAATTGAGAAAACTCAAGCTTGTTGGATAAAGGACAAAAAGAGCTATCCAACAACGAATAAATGCCACTAGGATAAGGAACATGAGCTTCCCAAGAATTATCTAGCAAAATCTCCAACACCGAAAGCACAAATATGATGCATACGAAATCCGTTTTCGATGAGCTTGAGCTTATCATGAAGATGACCATAAGCTCCAAAACTCACAAAGCGAAAATCCAAAAAAGAACCAAGAAAGATGATGATGCCAAGAATACAATGGTTTGAGCTCTCAACTAACGATATGATCAAGCTACTCACTTGAGTGCCCCCCTTGATAGTACGACTATCGATCCTATAACCCGGTCTCCCAACTACCACCATGAGACCGGTAAAATAGAAAACCCTATCAAGGTCAAACCTTTGCCTTGCGCATAGTCCACTTGAGTTAGATGATGACGATCTTGTCCTCCTCAAGATGGACAACCTTTCTTGATTGCGCCGGCTCGATGAAGACTAGTAGATTGCTCCCCCATACTCCACTATGGGTGAGCCACTCTTCAGAACATCTTCACAAGTCCATTGTCACCACAAAGGAAGGCAAGCTTCAAGCATGATCTCTTTGTGATGCTTCACTTGAATTTGCACACCACAATCTTGATGACGATCACCACTTGATGTCAACCTCCATGGGTTGTATGAGATCTTCCTCTTAACGCAAGCCCATGGAAACATACCTAACCCCACATAGAACTCTCACGGAGACCATGGGTTAGTACACAAAGCATAATGTGCAATGCTTACCTTACCATGGGATCACTTGATCCCTCTCAATACATATTGTACACTTTGTGTGTTGATCAACTTGGTTCACTCTTTGACTTAGGCTTGATCAACCTTGTGTCTTATATTCTCTCTTCATAAATATGATGTCTTGACGATAAACATGAATGCTGACACAATCTTCTTCTTCAAGACATGCTTGCAATAAGCTCAACTCTCACATGTGATGTCTTGAAGATAAACATGAATGCTCACACAATCTTATTCTTCAAGACTTGCTTGCAATAATCTCAACTCTCACATAACCAATCTTTGGATAAATCCTTGAATACCACCTTGGTCACCATATAAACTCCTTGAAACCAATAGATGGATTTCAAGAAGTGCATATGGACAAATCCTTCCAACATAACTCAAGGCAACCATTAGTCCATAGGGATTGTCATCAATTACCAAAACCACATATTGAGAAATATGCTCTTACAGCTGGCAAAATTAATGGCGACGTCTCACCACGCCTACAACACATTGAAGATGCCAAGGCCGATTAGCGTCATCACCATCAAGGCTAACAACAAGAACGCAGTACTCTGCGTAGACAAGCTCTTCCGGGAGGCAGTGGTAGCATCTGCCGACGAGGCACTCGCTCCTGCCGGCATGCTCCCGGGGGAAAGAACAAGGATAAGAGCTCTGGCGAGTCTCGTAAAAACTCAGGGAAGCGCACAGCTGAGTGTAGCACGCCCGTCAAGGACTTACCAGAGACCTCCGCCGCCAAGAGCAAGAAGGACGGGGCCGCCAAACCCTCACCGGGTGGAACGAGTCACTAAGCGGTGCGAACCGTGGAAGCGACACCCATAGTGCGTGATTCACGTACATATTGGGCGCTTCCGCAGAAGTTCCACCTGCAGGGTGCGGCGCTCCCTATCCCCTTATTTTCTTTTGTGCAAGTTATGCCAAAAGGGCATGTAGTCCTTCGGACGAAGCCAGGCGTTGACCCTGTGCATAGGCAGTAAAAGCTAGGTACTCCGCAACCTCTGACTAAGTACATGTTTATTTTGTGTATCTTTCATGGCATGTTGTGTAAGGCGTCTGTTGGACCACCTAGGTCCCTCGCCTACTCTGTTTTCTCTTCTTTCTTTTTCTCAAAAAGGAGAAGGGACCCCGTGCGCAAGTCTTCTCGGGGGATTAACGGCGCGGGAACCTACAAAAGCGTTCCATGGCAAGGAACACAACAGGAAAAGGTTAAGTTGCACAAGCCCTTAAAATAATTTCAGGAAGCCGCCACCTCGAACGGAGTTAATGCTTGTGTCAGAAAACATGCACGCGAAGGACCCTTGCCGAATTAGTTCATGTGTTGGGATGTTTCGAGTCTGCTCAACATCCCAAACTGCCGCGACAATGATAGCATGGAGGCCTGACGACAGCGGCACCACCAATGGGCTGCTAAGGATCCGGTCCTTTTAGCCCTTGCAGTATGGGTGCACGCACCGACAGGCATTTAAGGCACGCGTATGGATAAAGAAAGCACACAAAGTATAAACTACATTAAGAGGAGGGGGCCTTCCATCAGGCGATTAAAGTGCATAGCAGTTAAAAAGCAACAAAGTTGTGGCGCTAATCCAAGGCAACTGGTTCTTGATACATGCGTTGCAGGGAAAAAAAGAAGGGAAGATAGATTAACGCTTCAGGGTCACGGAGCTGGCCTTGTCGGAGAAGGAAGCGACGAGGGTGTCGAGCTCGCTGGTGTCGAAGTCCTTGGGCAGCTTGGGCGAAGGCCTTGCTCAGGTCAAGGCCGGGGTTGTGGTAGGGAAGCTTCACTAGGACCTTGTGGAGGGTGCCGCGGCATAGCTCGCGGCATCCCTGCAGGAACGTGTCGGCCTGCCCCGCCTCGTACTTTGCCAGTACCTCGATGAGCCTCCCGAACAAGATGGATAGCCTCACGCTCGCCACGCCACGGGCATCATCGAAAAAGATGCACTCCCCCAGGCCCATGCCGCTGAGCTGGGCGGACAGCTTGCCGGCAATGTCGACAAGCTGCTCCATCCACAGCTGGACGTTCGTCTGGAGCTCGTTGGATGCGCGCAGCAGAGGCAAACATATCCTTTTCTTTGCGAAGCTCCTAGCACAGATCGCGCTCTCTATTCTGGGCGGCCCTGAGACTATCCTCGTGGGTGCTCACCTTCACCTGCATGCCAGCATTGGCATCTGCGATGGCCTTTATCTCGTCTGTCCTGCCGCGGACCTCTAGCTGGAAGTCCATCAGGGTCTTTGCCCCTTTCTGGGCCTATTCCATCAGCCTCAGGACCTCCATATTGGAGGCGGCAATGTCTGACTCCAGCTGCTGCACCTTGCCACCAAGGTCGGCTTGGGTGGAGCGAGCGGCCTCGGCGGCCTGGATGGCCTCCTGGAACATACCGGCGTGCTCGACAGCTTGCCTCTCAACAACCTGCTTGTGCTTCGCCTCCAGGGCTTTGAATTGCTTCCCCAGCTCGACACCAAGCTTGTCGGCAAGGTCCTTTTCCCGAGCCGCAAGTTCTTCCTCATGGGTGTCGAGCTGGATCTTGCAAGAGGTCAGCTTCACCTCCGTGGCAGAAAAGATCTCTTCTATCTCCCTCCAGATCTTCTTCGCTTCGCCCTCCTGGTTGATGAACTCAGCCTTGGATTTGTTGAGTTTGATCCGTTGGTTGGCGAGGTCTTGGCGTTGATCGGCAAACCAAGTCCGCTTCTCAGCGAGGACCTCCCGGAACCTCTCCTCCGCCGCCGTGAGAAGGACCTCCCGACGGTCCGACCTTTCTGAGCGACGGGCATAGAGTGCCCGCGGCTGCCAGAAATCCGTGCTGAGGGAGGACAGGATGGCATGCTCACTGGCCTCATCACCTCCGCCCAGGGGGTCGGCAGCCGCGCCTCCACCAGGAGCGACCACCGCCCCGTCAACTGCTGCCTCTTCGGAGAAGGCTTCGAAGTTGGGATCGCCAGGGGGAGGGACGAACTGAAAGTCGCCGACCCTTAGGTAACGGCTTGGGGGCAGCTACGTAGATGAGGACGGACCGACGGCAAACCCGCCGGCGACCCCCATCGTAAAGAAGGGTTGTGCTCCAGGTGCCACGAAGAACGCGCTGCCCTCCAACACCTCAGGGAACGGGGCGTCACAAGCGTTCTCCCCTGCCTCGGAGGACGGCCCGTCGACGACCTGCTTGCCGGTGTCCCTGACACAATTGAGAGCAACCTTCTCCTCCTCGACCGCGACCTGGCTGGCACCCTCTTCGTCCGCGGTCCGGCTGGCCTCCGCAGCAGCCTCCCTGGCGATCTCCTCGATGCCAGCATTGAGGTCAAGATCCCCTGGCGAGGGCAAGCCTGCGGCGGTAAAGGAGGAGGGAGGATCAAGAACAGCAAGAGGTTCAAGCAGACAAAAAAAGAGAGAAAAGAAGGGAGGAGGGGAGAAAAGCCATACGTCCACGAGGACCTTACATGTAAGCTCTTGCTGAGCAGGTACTTCCCCCCCCCTCCTGCGACATCCTCCTTTGCCACGGCATCGCCGACCACCTCGTTTGCCAGCGAGTCATCCTCCACAAGGATCGGCTCGACGACGGAGGCCCTCATCACGGAGCTCCCCTCCGGGGTCGAGCGTGCGAAGGTCTCCTCCGGGCGTTCCATGCCCATCGGTAAAGGGACGGAAGTGACGACGTTGGCGCCTGCACTCGTTTTTGGAAACGATGGTGGGACCTCTTGCCGGGGGCTGGTAGAGGCACCAGGCTTGGCTGCCCCATGCTCCTGCGAAGCCATCGCTGGAGGTACCGCAGGCTCGAGGTTGTCCATCCTGGCCATCCGCTAGGCCAGGGTTTCTTCCTCCCTGCAAAACCATCAGCACCCAGGAAAAAGAACATCAGAAAAGCTCAAGACAAAAATGAAAACGAGTACGAGGACAGGTACTTACTCCTCCTCCTCCTCGGATGAACTGGAGGTCGAGAAGTCCCATATTCCTTCCCCATGAGCAAGGAGGGGCGGGGGGGTGGGGGGTGTGGCGGGAGCGTTGGGACGCACCGGGCACTCGTCTTGGTTGACTGGCCCCTCCCGTCACGCCACCACGACAGGTGGACCTTGTGCGGCAACTTGCCTTGATCATCGCGGGCAGCCGACATTGGCAGAAGAGTCCTCGTCTTCCTCCTCTTCCTCGCCGTCGGTGACCGGAGGAACCTCGACGCGGCAGACCGGCTCCCCGTTTCTTGCCTTGCAGAGCACGCGCGTCCTCCTAGGGGTGCCGTGAGCCAAGGGCTCCTCGAGCCCCATTCTCACGGCGGTACCGGTGTCGGCGGCCTGCTCCAGCGGATCCTGTGCCCTCAGCTCATTCTCGCGCCCTTCTTCGTGGTTGGCCTCATCGTCGTCGGGTGCGCCGGTCCCCGAGATGCTGCCGCCCACGCCTAGGCCCGCCTCCATTGTCTATCACCCGATAAACTCGAGCTCCACTTCAGTAGTGGAACAGATCAGCGACTCCTCATCCCTAATGCGCGCCTTCGACAAGCCGTCGAACCACGCCTTCACCATGTCGTCAGCCGGCGCCTGCCACGTGGACTCCACCCCGTGCACATTACACGCTGGCATCATCAAAATGATTGTATCCTTGCGGTTGTTGTTGCAGAGCAGGATGACGGACGTCGGCAGTATGAACTTGCCGTCGGGGCGGAAGAGCTGGTGGCAGAAGAAGGTGAGCTGCAGGAAGGTCAGGTCACCGTCAAGACTAGGACGGACCCGCATGATGTCAGCAGGTCCGGTGTACTCCCAGACGAAGCACTTCCAGTCCTGGAGAGGAGCAATCCGCCGGGCAAGGAAATTAGAGCCCACCATTTCTATGGTGAGCCCGGTGGCCCTCAACCAGAGTATGTGGGCAATATCGATCTCCAGCTTCTCATCGTCATCGGCAAGAGCGCTCCACCCCTCATCTCGAACGGGTTTGGGCGGGCGGACCTCGCAGAAAGACGGGGGCTCCTTGTTGACGATGAGGCACCAATCTGCCCTCCATTCTTCCCACCTTTTGTGCAAATGGCCGGTGGGGTACACTTCCTTGTGGGAAGCACGAGGAATCCAGGTGATGCTGTCGGAAAGAGCCCCCTCGCCCTCAATCTGTGGATAGAAGAAATGGCGGAAGAGGGAAACATTGGGGACGATCCCCACAAAGTTTTCTCACATATGCGCGAAGACGAAAAGGGCCGTCACCGCGTTGGGCGTGAAATCCAGTAGATGAAACCCGTACGTCAGCATAATATCCGTGAAGATGGTGGAATAGGGGGAAACCAACCCATAGTAGAAGTACGCCGCGATGAACGGGTAATTATGACTGCTGGGTTTGTAGTCCCACGGAAGCACCACCAGCGCTGGATGCGCCTTGGTCTCCCTCCCCCACATCGGAGCGTACCTCGACACGAGGTCTCTCTCCTTCAGCGCAGGGGGGAGAAGACGACGCACTTCCTCCGCATTATTGCCAAGGCATCCTTCGCCTCGGCCTCCGCTGACCTCTTCGCTTTCTTCGCCGGGCCTGTCGGAGTCGGGGCTCCGGGGACCCTGGAGAGTTTCGAACTCTAGCGTGCACCGGCTCTCGAACCTCGTTCTCTCACCCTAACCTACGTCGATGCTCCGACATGCTTGAGCTTGGGGGGAGGAACAAGGAACACAACGATCTACCCAGGATCGGGGCACTTTATGGTGTAAAACCCTACTCCTGCTTGTCTGGATTGCTTAGTAGTGGAGAGTGAATACCAGATCCGGACCCTCTACGATTGTTGCCTTCTTCCCTTTATACCAGCCTCGGTCCTCTTCCCCAAAAATATCCAACGGGAAGGGTTGCCACAAGCGCCGGTTTGAAAGGGGACAGACTGCGGTCCATCCTGCCGAAAGTAGTCTCCGCCTGCCAAAGCCTCCCTCCATGACGTGCTGGTGGGCTCCGGGCTGACCTCCGTCCTGACGAGCCCCAAGCTTTGGCCGTCTAACACAAAACGGGAAACCTTTGGGGGCCACTTCGGGAACTGACGGGCTGGCCCTGCTCCCCTAACACAAAAGAGGAAAGGTCTTCCTATCGCGCCCCCGGACAACGTTGGGCAGGGCCTGTACTGCCCTTGGAACTAGTCAGGCTGCGCGCCCTTGCGGAGCCACCGTGAACCTGCGTCTCGCGAGGGCACCCTATGGGGCGACATCACGAGACCTCCTCCGACAGCCGACGGGGGGCCTTCCAGTAGGTCGCCTCATGAGGGGGGCCTCACGAAGCCCTTCTATGCGACGCCGCTAGGGCGGGCTATTCTAGGCCTAGGCCTGTGTCGCGACATGGGCATCGGGCAGATGGGCCTGGGTACCCCCTGTCCCAGTGGCCCGATAGTATCCCCATAGCCTGCAGCGCGCGTGTCCTCGCCAGCTGGAGGGGCGAAGCAGTGCGGGCTCCAACCGCCTATGGGCCACTCGCGACGCGTGGTGCGCGCCGGGGCGTGGGGTGCCCCCACCTCCATGTGATGCCTCGACAACCGCCCAGGCTAGCTTAAAGACGGCCCGCAGCGTTGGGCCATCATCACCTTTCCTTGCCGGGCGTCTGTCTTGTTGTGCCTCCTTCCTCCGCCTGAGACTCCACCAGATCCAACCTCGAGCGAAGCACTCTTCTCCCCATCTCGTTCGCCGCCCTGTTGCTCGGATGGCCCCGGACAAGGAGATCGGGGCAGCTCTCCTCCATTCCTCTGTCGCCAAGGAAGGGGACCTAGACCCGGTGCGCCAGCTGATAGCGGGCGACCGAAATGAGTGGAAGAAACCATGATCTCCCCAAGTGCAGTGGTGCAGAGCGGTCTGGGGGCATCTGCCTACGCCTTCTTCCTCCACAGTGTCTTTGCCGGGTTGGTCCCGCCATTCTCCGAGTTCTTCTACGCCATCCTCACCCATTACCAGATTCACGCCCTGCACCTCCAACCCAACTCAATTCTCCTCCTGTCCATCTTCGCCTTTTACTGCAAACCCTTCGTGGGCATGAGGCCGTCAGTAGCGCCCTTCTGCCATTTCTTCAGCCTGCGGTTCACTACCCAGGACCAGCTCTCGGTGTGCGTCTCCTTTGTTGATGTCAAAGGCGCCAGCACCCACCTGTAGGCCGGGAAGAAGGTGGAGGGCTACCGGCAGCGCTGGGTTTACTTGGATGCCGTCCAAGTCCACCCGCTCCTAAGGATCCCTACAGCCCTTCTGGTGCAGCACTCTGGATGGAGCCATGTGCCGCTCTCCGAGCTAGGGGCAGGGCCCGTCCTAGAGCGGATTGCTTAGCACGGGAACACTCCGCTGTCAGGGGCGATAATGATCAAGGAATTCCTGGGGCAGCGCATCGCGCCACTCCTGGCACACTCGCGGCCTGTGTAGGAGTACGAGGGCACGCGAGACCCGATGAGGCTACACCCCGCCGGCCTGTCGCCCGCTAAGTTTGAAGGGGCCGTAACGGCCCTGCTCGGCTCCATGCCCGACGATCCTCCTGAGGCCGCGGGCCTTCTATACGGCCAAGACAACCGAGCGGTTCTAGTCGCTCTCATGCCCTCCTTTGATTAGTGGGGACTCATGTCGAGCGGCATCGAAGGGTTGCGAGGAAACTCCCACGTCAAGGTGTCGTCCTCCGCCGAAGATAGCGGCAGCGAAGATTCTAAGGCGACCGTTGGTGAAGAGGAGGGGGACGATGCCGGCCGAGGGCTACCGCCAGGCCACCACCAGTCCCTGCGTGGCTTCAAGGACGACGACGCCGAAGCCGACGTGCCGTCTTGGGCGATGCTTCCTTGGCCTTCTAACCCGGCTGTGGTAGAGGAGGCCTGCGCCACTGGTTTCCAGGCATTGAGTGCCGGGGCCCCAGTCGGCGAAGAGGCCAACGCTCCTGAAGCCACCGCCCTTCTCCGAGGGGCCCCCTAGGACATTGGGAAGAAATTGGACCCGACCGGACCCACCAGGGGTCACGCCGAGTGTTCTTCCAGTGTCCCCAAGAGGGCGCCCGAGAGCGGCTGGGGCGCGCCCTCCACCGCCGAGAAGAAGTGGAAGTGGACCGCCAAGGATGAGTAAGTGCTCGAGCTCGCGCTTATGCCTTGCGCCTGTGAATTGCTTGTTCATGCTAATTCTTCGTCTGCGCAGGCGCTGGGGCAACAGCGACGGGAAGAAGAAGAAGGCCGACGCTGTGGTGAAGGTGACATGCGCCTCAGAGGCGGCGTTGACGCTAGGCCGCCATCTTGGATGCCGCGGGGGAGCTCTATGCGAAGCCGACGCCACGCCTGGACGTGCGGGGGCGCCGCGACGCCCAGTTTCTCCTTTGCATAGCCGGGGGGACCGATCGCTGGGGCAGCGGGGAGCAGCCCCCGGCGGCTCCCGTCGTAGCCGCAGCCTCCCAGCCTATGGAGCCGGAGCTAGCGCGGCAACCCTCCTCAAGTGTCCCCGCTCCCATAGCCGAGCATGGTGCGGGGAACCTTCAGGGAGAACCCCGGACCGGGCTTGTTTCTGGAGCCGATGGAGCTGACGCGGCGGCCTCGCCCGACGCGCCATGGGGGCCGTCTCCTAAGGAAAAGTTGGAGCTCCCGTTGCCCAAGTCGGAGAACACTGGGGCCCTTTTGGTTGAGGCGGCGACCAGTGCTGAGGCACCGGTGCTCCGCCTGGGCCTCATGCTCACGAGTCATCGCGTCTTGCTCGGGCAAGAGGCCCTGTCCGATGCTTGGGCCGCGCTCGATCGATTTGTGGGAGCCTCCCAGGATGCCGAAGCATGCCTCGCCGGGGAGCGCCTGGAGCTCGCCACCCAGCTGAAGCGGCTCTACGTCGCCCTCGCGGAGAGTGAGAAGGGCGCCGCCGAAGCAAAGGCGGCCCACGAGGGCGCCCTTGCCGTGAAGGCGGAGGCCGCCAAGCGCTGCGAGGAAGCGGAGGCCAACCTGAAGACGCTCCGGGAGAAGCCGGACGCGCGGGCGCAGCAGCTCCAGCTGCGGGAAGACGGCCTCGGGACCCGTGGAGCGTAGCTCGCCGACCGCGACGATGAGCTGGCAAAGGTGGCGGCCAAGCAGGCCATGGAACGCAAGCGCCTGGAGACGCTGTAGCGCGAGGTGACCGAAGCCCAGGAAGCCCACGCGAAGCGTGTCTCTGAGGTGAACAACGCACTGGACGCTAGGGAGAAGAAGGTCCAGGCTGATGTTGACGCGAACGCGACGGCGGACAGCGTTGCCTTTTCTTCTCTTGAGCTCCGGGCTCGCAAGGCCTTCCAAACCTTGTGCAGGGGGGCTTCGATGCTCCTCTCGCCACCCCTGACGCTGGCTACGTCGAGCTTTCTGCCAGGCTTGTGGGGGAGCTTGAGGACACGACGCGGAAGGTGGATGGCTTCCTGGAGGATGAATGCTGAGACCTGTTCTTCATGGCGGCGACTCGAGTCTTCAGCCACCTCCTTCTCCATGACCCAAACTTCAACTTCGACGAGGTGACAGGCCCCGTCCTAGAAGAATCTCACGACCGCCTGGAAGCAGCTATGGAGGGCCCTGTGAGCATGCTGCTTGAGAAGTTTACTTGCCACGACGGTGGTGCCGATACTCCTTTCGTCGAGCTGCAAGACTGAATCTGCCTCGCGGCAGTGTAAGACAATGGTTTTAATGGGAAATGGGCTTGTAATGACCGCCCGCTATCCGCGGGCTTTCCTTTCATGTCTGGTTCTCCTCAAGCTTACCTTTGTGCTCTGCGTCGGCAGGGCCCAGTCCTGCGCATTTCTCAGCCGTCACTGGGTTGTCAGGTCGCGATGCCTAGACAAGGCCAGGAGGTGAGGGGCTTCTGGAACTAGCGAAGGCTCCTGAGGCACGATGCTCAAGAGCCCCCCTTGACGTAAGACCCGCCTTCGAGAGGAAAAATGCGCTAGCCAATTTGTGCCTGGGCGTTGCGTGAGGGAACTAGGCACCAAGGCACTACTGGAATCAGGATCTTTGCCGTCAGCCAGCTCTTTGCCGTCAGCTAGCTGACGGCAAAGAAGGTCTTTGCCATCAGCTTACAGAAAACTGACGGCAAACAAAGAGCTGACGGCAAAGATCATGTTTGCCATCAGCCATCTCTTTGCCGTCTGCTAGCTGACGGCATAGAAGCTTTGCCGTCAGCTAGCAGACGGCAAAGAGGAAGGGTGGCCCACTAACGAGAACCACCTAACGGCCACTTTCTTTGCCGTCTGCTAGCTGACGGCAAAGCTTCTATGCCGCCAGCTAGCAGACGGCAAAGAAAGTGGCCAACTAACGTCTGTTCCCCCCCGGCCCCACCCCACTAGCTAGGCTCTTTGCTGTCTGCTAGCAGACGGCAAAGAGATTTGACCTATCTAAAATAGTCAGCGCCCCGCGCCCCACCCCTCTCTCTCTCCCCTCACCTCACCCGCGCCGCCCCCGTGCCCGAGCCGCCGCCGCCCCGCGTCACCCCCCGGAGCCCGAGGCGCCGCCGGCCAGCCCCGCCCCCCGGAGCCCGCCCCGTCGCCGGCCGCTTGCCCGTCCCGCCCGGCCGCCCCGCCCAGCGGACGCAGGCCGCGGCTGCCGCCCTGCCCCGCCCCATCGCCGGAGCCGCGCCGCGCCGCCCCGCCCCGCCGCCGGAGCCGCACCGTCGCCGCCCGCCCTTCCCCTCGGCCTCCTCAACCCGCGCCCCCTCCCCGTGGCCTGCCTCCTCAACCCGCGCCCCCTCCCCGTGGTGAGTTTTTCTGTTTTTTTTTCTGTTTTTTTAGATTTAGTTTAGGTTTGTTTAGTTTAGTTTAGTTTAGTTTAGTTTAGTTTAGTTTAGGTTAGGTTAGGTTAGATTTAGTTTAGTTTAGTTTAGGTTTTTTTTTCTGGTTTTTAAGAATAAACAAGAAAGATGAAAAAAAAGAAGTAAAAGAAGAAGAGGAAGAAGAAGAAGAAGAGGAAGAAGAAGAAGATGAAAAAAAAGAACAATAAGTAGAAGAAGAAGAAGAAGAAGAAGAAGAAGAAAGAAGAAGAAGATGAAAAAAAAAGAAGTAGAAGTAGAAGATGAAAAAAAGAAGTAGGAAAAGTAGAAAAAGAAGGTCGCCGATGGTCGAGGGTCGCCGAGGGAAAAGAGGGTCGCCGAGTGGTCGAGGGGTCGAGGATCGAGGGGAAAAGGAGTCGAGGGTCGACCCCGACATGACACCACCGACACCCCGACCCCCGACACGACACCCCGACACGGCACCCCCGACCCCGACACAGCACCCCTACCCCGACACGACACCCCCGACACCCCAACCCCGACACGACACCCCCGACACCCCGATCCCAAAAAAGGTGCTCTTCGGCCTTCCAGAGGCCGACGGGGTTATATATTTGTGAATTATGAGTTAGGTCATATATTTTTCGATTTTGTTTTAAAAAACATCATATTTATGTTGATCAGGTGGATTTAAATGTGCAGTTGTTTCGTCGCTGCGAGGGTCTGGTATTCGACGACCTCCCCGTGCGTTCGACGAGCTCCGCCCCTGCGTTCGTGGGTGAGCACAAATGACATCTCCTCCTCCCCCCTTCATTTCCTCTGTTCCGGTCTTCGTGCCGATGAAACTTGCTAGCTATAGGTGTCTTCAATCATCAGTATGCGTGACCACTATGTGTCTCCCGTTCGAAAGGGTTACATCTATAAATATGCATGCATTAGCATATTTATAACCGTGATTCTTTCGAATTGTCCAACGTTATCCATGGACAGCCCGAGTATGTGTAGATTGGGTTCGTTTTCCCATATGCTCTGCTCCGGATCCGATGCAGAATTTCGTCAGTGCCTCTCTGTTGTTCTCCGGGTACACATCCTCTCTGCTTATTGCCGAGACGTGTATCAGGAGAACAGCGGGGAGGTGTTGCCGAAATTTTGCGTCGGATCCGGAGCAGAGCATGGGAAAACGAACCCAATCTACATATACTCGGGTGGGATTAGGACCTATCTTTACCTACTAGCGTCTAGGTTGCATGGACGTAATAAAACTGACAAACTCTATTAACTGATGAATATGGTTTGCTGAATTATGTATATATTTCTTGTGTGTCTAGTAGCTAGGCAAGATGAGTGATCGTGCATGGATATACACCGGTCACACTAGTCAGAAAGACATGACCCATGAATGGATAACAAAAACCAAGGGGTTTGTGAGAGCCGCATTTGCAAATGGACAGAAAACAACCTGGTGCCCCTGTGTCGATTGCGACAACTATCATAAGAGGTCAGAGTTTGAAATGATCAAACACTTGCAGAAGTGGGGTTTTACGCCTAATTATACGGTCTGGACATTTCATGGTGAGTCTACCCAACGTGCCAGAGCTGAGGTGGTTCGTCGTTGCACCGACGAGCATGGTACCGGGATCGAAGACATGGTGCAAGACTTTGATGATGCTCGGGATTCGGACGATGAGATGGAGGAATCTGCAAAGGCCTTCTATGAAATGTTGGAGTCTTCAAAACGTCCTCTCCACGAGCACACTGAGCTTTGTCAGCTAGATGCCATCGCGCAAGTAATGGCTCTGAAGGCTCAGTTCAACCTGGGCAGAGAATGCTACGACGCGATGATGATGATATTTGGACGCTTTCTACCCAAAGGCCATGTATTGCCAGCAAACCTGTACCAGTCGGACAAAATCCTACGTGCGCTTAAGATGCCCTATGAGAAGATTGATGCCTGTGAGAATGGATGTGCCTTATTTAGGCTTGAGTATGCGGGATTCAACTATTGTCCCATTTGCAAGTCTTCCAGGTATGTTGTGGTAGACAACGGTATGGGTGAGAAGAGTCAGACCAAAATCCCAGTTAATGTTCTTCGGTATATGCCAATCATACCAAGACTTCAATGTCTTTTCATGGTCGAAGAGACGGCCAGACAGATGACGTGGCATAAATTGGGCAAAAGAACCGAACTAGATGCAGATGGGAATCCGATGTTGGGACACACTTTAGACGCTTTTGCGTGGAAGCACTTCGATGCATTACATAAGGATAAAGCGGCAGATCCAAGGCATCCTCGAGTTGCCATCAGCACGGATGGGTTCAATGTGTATGGTATGATGGCAACCCAATACAGTTGCTGGCCTGTATTTGTCATTCCACTCAATATTCCCCCTGGAGAGATTATGAAAAGAAAGAACATTTTCTTGACGTTGATAATTCCAGGGCCCAACTATCCGGGGAAGAATATGAATGTGTACATGCAGCCGCTTAAGGATGAATTGCAAGAAGCTTGGGATAATGGGATCAAGACATATGACGCCGCTACAAAAAAAACTTCAAAATGCATGTGTGGTACATGTACTCGTCGCATGACTTGCATGCGTATGCGCTATTCATTGGCTGGTGTGTGCATGGAAGGTTCCCTTTCCCCACATGCAAGGCAGCTCTTGAGTTCCGTTGGCTGCAGGCGGGTCGCAAGTATTCTTGCTTCGACTTGCATAGACAGTTCCTGGATCCTCGCCATAAGTTCAGAAAAGACAAGAAGAATTTCATGAAAGGTAGAGTTATCAAAAACTCTGCACCACCTGCATTGACAGGCCAACAGACCCTGGATCAGATAAACGCTCTCGAGCCGGATCCAAATCGTCCAGGGTATTTCAAAGGGTATAATTTGAAACACGCCTGGACTCACAAGATATGCTTGTGGGATCTGCCTTACTTTAAAGACCTCCTTTGCCCACACAACATCGACGTGATGCACACTGAAAAGAATATCGCCGAGGCCCTTTTTGGTACATTGTTCGGCATAGAGGGGAAGTCGAAGGATAATCCTAAGGCTAGAGTCGATCAGGAGGCTCTATGCGATAGACCGTTACAAAACATGCGACAACCGAAAGGAAAGAAGAACTGGAGGAAGCCAAAGGCATGGTTCAATCTTGGAAGGCCAGCTATGAGGGAAATGATCTTGTGGGTGAAAATGCAATTGATGTTCCCCGATGGGTATGCAGCGAATCTAAAGAGGGGAGCGAGTCTTGACAAATTGAAAATATTTGGTCTCAAGAGTCATGATTGGCACATTTGGCTTGAGCGGGTAATGTCAGTGATGTTGCGTGGCTTTATCCCTGAGGATGAATGGCTAGTACTGGCAGAGCTGAGCTATTTCTTCCGTGCTCTTTGTGCGAAAGAACTATCGCCTGACGTGCTAGACGAACTGGAAGAGTTGGCGCCGGAGTTGATCTGCAAGTTAGAAAAGATCTTTCCACCGGGATTCTTTAATCCAATGCAGCATTTGATTTTGCATCTCCCAACCGAGGCAAGATTGGGGGGGGGCGTGCAAAATCGTTGGTGCTTCGCAACTGAGAGGATGCAGAAGACGCTTCGAGCAAAATGTAAAAATAAACGTAGAATTGAAGCATCGATGGCCGAGGCATTCATTACTGAGGAGGCGGCAAACTTCGTGACAGCACACTACAAAGCCAAGAATCGTCATTTGCATAATCCGAAGCCTCGGTACAATGATGGCGACCGTGAAAAAGGTCGATCCAACCTCAGCCTATTCAAAGGGAAGCTCGCACCAGCCGGTGCTTCGAAAGCAATAGCGTTGGATGTCGAAGAATGGCGGACCATTTCGTTGTATATCTTCAACAACATAACAGAAGTGCGGTCGTACATCGAGTAAGTTCTCGGTACATTGTTTCGCAACCTCAATCATCCAATGAGCTTCAGCAACATCTCCTCCCACAACAAGCTCGTGAGGTACAGAGATGAGGGGAAGACGAGGAAAGGGGAGGACTTCAACCCGAGCCAGAGTCTTTTTGATCCAGAGCTCGTGATGATATCTGGTGGCGGGAGGCCCCATGGCTCGATAGCCATTGGGGATGGACTGATACGTTGTCCTAGAACTCTCCCGGAGATCAAGCAGCGCTAGACGAGCTCCGATCCTGAGATAAGGCCTCGTCCACGGCCAATGGAGCTCGCCATCGAGGCTAGGGCCCAGGAGCTTCTGGCGGAGGCAAACAGGCAGGCGGCGGAGAGGGAGAGGGACATGGAGGAGAGGACGGCTAGGATGTGGGAGGAGGAGAGGAACCAGAATGATGCGTCTCACCGGGCCCTATACGAGCTCCTCGTGGTAAGTTTCTCCTCCATATTAGCCAAATCATGCACGTAATGTTCGTTTCATCACTAACTAATATGACTGACTCGTGAAAACAAAATGTGCAGACCGTGTGCCAGAACAACGGTCAGACCCCTCCGCCGATGCCCCAGATTGGTATAGCGCCCACGGTGAGTTTCATTTGAATGGTCATTACTTACTAGTATTCACATTTGAGTTGCATCATGCTAATGAGACATTGCAAATGATCTTTGGTGCAGCATGCCTCCCGACAAGCATCGAACGATCCTTCTGCGTCTGCCGCAACCCCGACCGGTCCTTCTTCGTCTCACACTGGCGCAAACCCGACCGGTCCTTCACCTCCGTGATGATGGTAAGTTTTCCCAAGTGTTTTGCTTAACAAATGCATACTTAGCTTAAGAAATGACCTATTTAGCTCCAAAATGACCTATACTTAGCTTATTTTCCTCGAAAATGACATAATAACCTTACTTAGCTCCAAAATGATATATTTTACCTAGGATAGCTATAAAATGACCTATACTTAGCATTTTTTTCTCCAAAATGACTTAATATGCTTAGTTAGCTAAAAAATGGCAAAACTTCCTAGGATAGCTCAATAATGATCTATACTTAGCTTAGCTAGTTCATTTATGACATAATTAGCTTACTTAGGTAAAAAATGGCATACTAACCTTGGTTAGGTCCAAACTGTCATATCATTAGTTTATTTTCCTCGAAAATGACAAAATAGCCTTACCTAGCTCCAAAATGACCGATTTTAACTAGGATAGCTCAAAAATGACCTACACTTACCATTTTGTCCTCCAAAATGAATAAATATGCTTAGTTAGCTAAAAAATGGCATAACTACCTAGGTTAGCTCAAAAATGACCTATACTTAGCTTCTTTAGTTCATTTATGACATACTTAGCATACTTAGGTCAAAAATGGCATAATAATCTTGGTTACCTCCAAAATGACATTGACTTAGCTTATTTTCCTCGAAAATGACATAATAACCTTACTAACCTCCAAAATGACCTATTTACCTAGCTTAGCTCTATAATGACCTACACTTAACATTTTTACCTATCTTAGCTAAAAAATGGCATAATTACCTAAGTTACCTTCGTTAGAAGAAGAAGAAGATAAAGAAGAGGAGAAAAAGAAAGAGAAGAAAAATTCTTCTTCTACTACTTCTACTTCTTCTTCTTCTTCTTCTTCTTCTTCTTCTTCTTGTTCTTCTTCTAACTTTCTTCTTTCCCAATTTGCAGATTTGCTTTAGATCACGGAAGCTTGCGTTGATGGAGTCTACTCTTCTCCTTGTCCTTCCTTTTTGTTTTGATTTTGTAGGATGAACAATGTGAAACTTGCTACCTATATATGTATGTATGGATGAAACCATTGTATGCTTGTTGTTGGATATATGTTGGCTATATATATATGTTGGATATGGACTTTTGAGTTGGTATGTATATGTGTTGGATGATCATATCCATATGGCAGGGATATGTATGCTTGTTGAAAGTATTTTCAAATGTATATATATATATATATATCTGTGAAATTGATTGAATTTAAGAAAAAACAAAAAAAACAGGGGCAGTACAGGCACTTTGCCGTCCGCTGGCAGACGGCAAAGTTCTTTGCCATCTGCCGGTAGACGGCAAAGCTGCCACGTGGCAGCTACCTGTGCAACCTGGGGGGCACTGGGCTGGCCTATGTGGTTGCTTTGCCGTCTGCTAGCAGACGACAAAGAACTTTGCATCTTTGTCGTCTGCCAGCAGACGGCATAGCGAGCCACGTGGCAGCTACCTGGGGGGAACCTGGGCTGGCCTATTTGGCCACTTTGCCATCTGCTAGCAGACGGCAAAGCACGCCGTTAATCCCTTAACGGACCTAAGCTGCCACGTGTGCCGTCCATGCCCTTTGCCGTCTGCTGGCAGATGGCAAAGACCTTTGCATCTTTGCCGTCTGCCAGCAGACGGCAAAGTGCCCTTTACCGTAGCTTGTTCAGCCAGATGTGGTGCCGTCTGCTGGCTGACGGCAAAGACCTTTGCCGTCTGCCATGCATGCCTTTGCCGTCAGCCATGGCAGACGGCAAAGATCCTGATTCCAGTAGTGAGGGCCTCAGTGGGGTGATGTGCATGGGGGTAAGCCCGTGAGCAAGAGCATGGTCCCTTGGCTTAGTTTCTTTATGCTTGTCAATGCATTCATGCATGCATCTAAATTTCAAATGAAATGGAAATGAGGAGTGATCAAGCCTCATCATTCAAAACTTTATCAAAAAGGCATTATAAAAATTGCTTCAAATAGATCCAAGAAAATGTTCCAACTATTCTGTGAAAATATTGGGATGAGGTAAAATTGCCAACCAATATTTTGGAAACACACAAACATTTTATATTGGGCTTTTGAATTAATTTAACCACTAATTGCATTGGATAATTATTCCCTATACATAAAATAATTGTCCAATGTCTCTCAGATTTATTATGTGCCATTGGATAATTCCAATTAGTCCACATATATATTTTGAGGGTTTTATGAAATGGTTTTATATTTTAGTTATAAACCAAAACAAATAAAAGAAATAGAAAAGAAAGAAATAAGGAAAAGGGAAAAAGGAAGGGTCACTTACCTGTCCAGCCCAGGAGGCGGCCCAGCCCACTAGGGGCAGAGGCGTCTTCCTCCTCGCGCCAGTAGGCAGAGGGGAAGACAGCCACGGCGGCCGCGCGCGTGCGCCACGCTGGCAGCAGCCTGGCTGCCTCCCTAGCCAGTGCGACGCCGGGGATAAGCTTCCCCGCGCCGTCTGGTTCCTTCTCTCCCTCTCGTTTCTTTCTCCTCGCCCCCGCTGCTCTCCTCCCTCGAACCCGAGCGTTGCCGTCGTGCCCCACCGTGACCACCGGCCTCGATGAGCCCCGCTACCCTACCCGTTGTTTCTGCCGTCGAGCACGGCTTCCCCACGTCGAAGGAATCAAGCCGGAGGCCCCCGCAGCATCGCCATCGTCGCCAATTCTGTCGCCGGCCACCGGAGCTCGCAGAGCTCGATTTGCTCTGCCCCGAGCTTCCCCTCCTTCGCCGTTGCCCCTTCCAGACCCGAGGCAAGCCACCCCGTCATTTCCCCTCTCCCCGGCTCCTCCCGCGTTCCCTAGGCCGATGCGCCATCGAGGCCGAGCCTCTCGCCACCTGCAATGGTATGGCTGTGGCCACCGCCACTGTGGTTCACGCCCGAGCACGCCAACATGCTCAGGGAGCCCCCTGGAGCCCTTGCATGCCCTAGCTAGCACCGTCGAAGCCCCCACCGTCGATTGCCGTTAAACCTGAGCTCCGACCGCCGCGGATGTGCTCGCCAGCGAGCACTCCGGCGACCCCGAGCCCCCTAGTCAACCCCGCTCGATGCGGTCGAGCACGGGCTTCATCCCGGTGCTCTCAACGGGCGAAATGGGGCCCTGTAGCCCAAACCCGATCGTCTCCGGTGTGCCTCCGCCGCGGTTTCATGTCGCCGGCGTTGAGCCGACGGTGGGGTGACGTGGCCGGGCTTAATTAGCCACTAACCACCACCAGAGCCACTGACACTGGCCCCCACATAGTTAATTAATCTCTCTGATTAAATTAGTTTAAGTTAATCAACTGGGTTAACCCTTGTGAGAATGACAGGTGGGTCCCACAGGTCAGGTTCCACCTTGGACCGGGTCTGTTGACCTGCTGACGCAAGCATCACCTCAGGCTGACGCAATTAATGAATTTCTGTAATAAAAATATTCCAGAAAATGATATAAACTTCTAAAATTCATAGAAAATAATATGTAGCTCAGATTGAAATAATTTATATATGAAAAATTATCAGAAAAATCCAATGAATCTGATGGTGGCATCATCATGCATGTTAGAGCAACCTAAATAGGATAACTTGGACATTTTGTTCCAAACACAATCGGCCACTTCACATATGGAGTTGATTTTGAACCTTGGGTTTAAACCATCTTCATTTAACCTGTTGATAGATGCATTAGCTCGAACCAGCAACATATTGCCATGCCATTATCATGCATCATTGTGAAGCATCTGTCGTGCTTAATTTATACCTTGTTTGTCCTTGTCGATAGACTTGCGAGACGTAGTTATCGATGACATCAAAGAACAACTGAGTTCTTCTGATCTTCAGGCAAGCAATCCCCCTTGAGCATTCCGATATAATCCCACTCTCTCGCTCTTGCTCTCATTTCAATGCATTAGGACAAACGATTCAACTGTTACATGTGTTCTGGTAGTTGAACCCCACTACACCACGGTAGAGCTTCTGGGACACACCAATGTGTCGGCATAGGGTACCTTTGCGGATAGATAAGAGGTAGCTAACACCAATGCTGACAGAAGATGAAAGAGTCGGAGGACTTGCTGTGGGCAAAGGTATTGCCGACAGTTGTTTACTTCCCAACACTTTTTCAGTCGGCATACACCCTACCTATGCCGACAGATGGTATGTCAACATACACCCTACCTACGCCGACACTTTATCAGACAACATACACCCTACCTATGGCGATAGATAGTGTGTCAACATACACCCTACCTATGCCAACACTTTATTTGCCATGTACACCATACCCATGCCAACAGATAGTCTATCAACATACACCCTACCTACGCTGACAGATATTGCCTTCACCGATAGATAAATTGTTGGTACAGTGATGTGCAGCTAAAACAATATATACAAGCACTAAACAGATTCAATTATTATCCTCACATCCACAAGAAGGTTCAACATGAACACATGATGTAGGACAATGAAAATATGTTCACAAACGTCCATATACATTGAACTCAAGTTGACAAACACATCAATCTTGACAAAGCATAGTTTTGACCATCTTAACAAACACCCAGAACACACAAGTCACAAAAGGATGAGAACTATTTGTTGGTATGAGAGACTTCAGCTAGATTGTCCAGAACACGCAAGTCACTATCCACATGCACAAAGTGCAAGCTCCAAAATAACCGAAACACCAAATGGTCTAGAAGACACATAAGATCCATGATTACAAGTTGGTTGGTCCATAAATGCTGCAAAGTCATCACGTCCATGTGCCCCAGTTGGCTAAGTGCCTGAAATTTTTTCACAAAAAATTGTCAAGATAGTGGAATCAGCTCAAGTTGTTCAAAGCTCATATGTGGATTAACACAGATTCGATAAATAAATCCTCATGATATCATAGTCAACAATATAGTTTCTACAGAAGTTATAATTGGCTCACATGGTATTATATGGAACTATGTTCATGTGCTTGCAGTTTTATCAACAATGAAGGCATTGACTATCTGAAACAGAGACCCTACAACCTAGTAGCTTATTTTATAGCCTATTACATAAGCATTCACTGAAGAAAAGACACCCTCTTTCGCAATCTATCTAGATTTCCATGATTAAGAGCTGCATAACCATGGATAAAAAAGGAAACCATGATACATACTCCCTTCATCCCGAAATACTTGTCATAAGAATGGATGTATCTAGATGTATTTTAGTTCTAGATACATCCAATTCTATCCATTTGTGCGACAAGTAATTCCGGACGTAGGGAGTATATACACAAGCAATTTAGTGTTAACACATAGGCCAGCAATCTTGTAAAGTGCATTTTAGAAACTATTCTTATGCAATAGCATGTGAGCTAATTACTACTGAAACAAAAACTCTACCTAGTAGTTGAGGTACCTGGCGAAGTAGCCCTCCGTTCGCCACCGATCGCCCATTGCAAGTCGTGGCCCTGGTTCCCGGTGAGGCAGCCTTCCATCCACCATTCATTTATCTGCTGCATGTGGGCGACCGCGGTTCCCTGCGAGGTGGCCATCCGTTCTCCACCCATTGCCCGCGCTGCATGCTGGTGGTCGTGGTTCCCGGCTATTGTCGGCCAGACTAAATGGATTAGTAACTTGTTTCTCAGTGTCGAGCATTGTAATGATGACAATTGTATGTAACTGCACTAATTGCATCTATTTTTTACTCTAATTATGTGCAATTGGCATAGGTGTATCAAGGTACAACAACTGAATTTAAGCATAAAAAGTACAGGACTGAGTCAATTTAATCACTCAAAACCGGTCATGAGTTCCCCAACAAACATTAGCAGAGCATTTCCTAATACAACCAGTGAGCCATAGTTACAACGGCCAGTGCTGGTAGTAATGAATTTAAGTTATACATAACAAGACAAACAGAGTCATTCAGTTTCAAACTACCCTCTACACTTTGAAATAAGCAATTTGGGGTGCAGAGACTTACTTGAAGGGCAAAGAGATTGGCGTTCAAGTTGTGGGAGTTGTGCAGAACATGGACTGGTTGCAGACACATGTCAAGGTTGTTCTGTAGATCCCACCCATGGTATCGGATCAGCTGAAACAAAGCAGCCCAATTTCAGTCGAAAGAGTTAAAAGTAGGCACATAAACCATAGCAGTAGTATAAGGGGCTCATGGAGAGTAAGAAGAAGAACCAATGCCTATTCAGTTCGATGTGGAATCGCCACACGTTCATTGAAAAATAGCTCATGTGCCAACATAGTAAGCTGATACATATTTATATTGTTTGTGATAAACTGAACCTTCATTTCTCAAGCCTAGTTTAAGATAATTCGATGAGCAGAACTTTAATTGACTAAGATACTGAGATTAGTATTCCCATTAAAACTTCTCATGAGAAAAGAAAGTAGAAATTAGAAAGCATCAGCACTGCAAGATGATGGACTAGTTGAACAGGTCAACAAAAAGGAAACCTCAGGATGGCAACATGATGGATCCATCCAATCCATTTGCTGACTTACCACATCATATCATCAAATGGTTGGCTTGTATAAGATCAGTGCAAGCCCACCGGTGCCAGCTGCATGCCTCTAGCACAAGATGAAAATAAAACAACAAAGCTTATCATCATATTATTGTATGCTAGTGATCAAACTTGCATGGAGGCACATACTGAATCTAATGGTTTAGAGCGTTGTGTTTTTGTTCTGCTATTCAGATTGGCCAAACACGTGGGAACGACCATGTTAATTATGTCAGCGTGTGGGAATGACCTAGTCAATAGGGAATTATCATTTTAGCATGTGGTGAACGATTAATTATGTCAACACGTCCACAGTTAAACACTTAACAAAGCTGGACAGCCTTTGGAACAAACAAGTTGGACAAATATGCCCGTTGTTTATGGACAACTCCAGACTGAAACATCTGGCCATAATCCAATGTGTGTCAAACAAGACACGTACAAACAACCATCTCCTTTTTCCAAACAAAGAAAACAAAGCCATATGCTACTAGCACACAGACTAGACCTTTCCTAAAACAGACAAACGGACAAGCCCTTTGCAATCCTATGTTTTCCCGTTTAAAGAAAGGCAGGCCATGGTAAAAAAAGGACATATAGAAGCCACTAAAATAAAATTGGCGGAGATAATGTTTGGACCAATACGTAATATTGGCGGAGATAACATGGAATACGAGGGGTTGTAATGATGCAAGAAAAACGGTGGCCGGACCATATAAAGGCACCTTGGGCTACTGTTCTTCTGACAAACTGATGGTACAAGGCCAACAATTTTTGTTCTTTATAACTTAAAAGTTACTCAAATATATTGACCAAATTAGTTTTACAAACAAAGTTCAAAACGAATATTTTGCCCATGGTTTCCATACATCAATGTAGATGTAACAAGAAATAACCTCAAAGAATAGTTTGTGATGATTCTAAACAACAAAACAAGAACAAAACACCAATGACTAGATATAGTAAATCTAGCCACGCAAATGCACGGGTCACGCCACTAGTTTTTACACAAAACAAACTGCACAATCTGGCATCACAAGTAACATGACCGGTATGAAACAATTAACATATATAGTCACTTGCTATTCACGTATATGGATTTCCTCAAACATGGAAAATATGCAGGAACAAAGAGATCTTCCCCTTCGTGTTAGAACAATTTCCTCAAGCATATCAGGGATGGAGCAATCTGTGTAGAAAATCTGAACCTAGTTAGGGGAGGGGTGATTCCTGAATGAAAAATCAAGTACAGAGAAGGAAATCTCAGGACGAGTTAATGCTTACCTCAGGTTACGGTGACGCCTGGCTTCGGGAGCGGCGCAGATCGAAGGAGATGGAGCCCCGGCAGGAGCAGGCCCAGTAGCAGCAGGTCCGACAGCAGCGGGACCACAGAGATGGAGCCTCGGCAACAGCAGGCGCGGCAGCAGTGGGAGCCTAGAGATGGAGCCCTGACAGTAGCAGGGACGGGGATTGGCGAGGACGGCGACTGGAGGTCAAGGGAGGGGGTGAGGATGGTAGTTGGATGCGCATCACGAGGATGGCAGTTCGATATCGGGATGGAGCTCGGGCGAAGGGGGTCGGAGTGGGAAGATGGGTGGATCTCGGGGGTGGGCGAGTGTGAGCTCCAAGACGACGGCTTGACGATGGGGTGGAGCGCGAGGCCGGCGGCAGGACTGTGGATCTAGCACGACGGCGACGGCGGCAGGCATGGGCTAGGGTTGTGGAGTTCCATTCGAGTTGGGGATATTTTGCACGGGGGTGGAGGGTATTTTGCACGAAGGCCCGAAAATTTCCACCTCACGCCGAAACTGCGCGCCACAAGTTTCCAACCTTCGGTCCATTGACACGTGTCCACCTACGCCGACACTTAGTCCGTGCTCATACACCCTACGTACGCTGACACATTTTAAGTCGCTAAGTACCTACCTACGCCGACTGAAAAATTGTCAAGATCCACACATATGCCGACACATAACATGTTATTAAGCAATTGCTGACAGATACATTGATACTTCGGAATTGCTGACTCTTAGTGTGTCCACGATGATGTAGCTATGCCGACATATGATCAGAAGACAAAACATAAAAGTTATGCTGACAGTTATTTTGTGAAGATTACTGGACCTTTGCCCACAAAAATGTGTCACGTAAGCTCTACCGTGGTGTAGTGCCCACTCCTTTGCATGACCTGTCATTGTCACAGTAAATAGCTAAACCATGCAACCTAGCATACCTGGTAGATGCTTGAGCCATGTTGGGCTATCACCCTGTTATGCTTGCTATGCTTAGAGTTGTGTCAGGTCTGATTCATCTGGGTGATGAACTAGAGTGAAATGGTTGTGTCCTGATGATGAGGGTTAAGTGTTGAACCTGTTTTGGTAAAGGTAGCGATGAGAGGCCATGTAGGAGTACATGGTGGGTTGTCTCATTGAAACCGCTCATAGGAACTGAGTTTCGTGTTTGTGTTCCAAGACTAACTACCACCGCACATTGGGCTCCGGTAACTCGAGCTCTCTCGGTCTATTAACCTACCCTGTTCTCAGGCCAGGAGTCGCAGTAGTTCGAAATGTTGATAGGCGTGGCACGGTCTGCGAAGTGGATGAACGGGCCAGTCGGCGCCGGCTTGGGGCCCTGCTCACAACATTTGAGACCGTATTGAAACCTCGGCCGGACTTCCATTATGGGTTCCAACTCAGATAGGCGACTGCTTTGGGCGTGAGTCGTTGTAAGTTAACGTCCGTGGACGACTCCCTCGCTTGGCTTCCGCTTGAAGGTTGCCAAGGTGCCTTTTTAATGTGCACATGGTGATAAGTGGCTGGAGTATGTGTGACGAAGTACACCCCTGTAGGGTAAACTATCTATTCGAATAGCCGTGTCTGCGGATATGGACTACTTGGAGACTTGCATTGTTCATAGACAACTTAACCGATACTCTAAAATACTCCAGATAAGTGTGAGTGCTATGGATGGCTTCTCGTAGGAGGACGAGAGAGGATCCATAGTGGTGTATTGATGTGGTGAATATGTGGACTCGTGTGTGCTCTCTCGTAGGGAGACGAGAGAGTAATGATACATTGGATACATTGTCATAGTCTAGTTTAGCCAAAGGTCAAAGCTGGCATTGTGTAGTAAACCCCACAATCCCGTTAATTGATACATGATGCATAAGTAGATAGTTCTGATGTAAGACTTGTTGAGTACCTTCGTACTCAATGTTGCTTATTTAAATTTTTGCAGAGATAGACGTTGTTCACTTTATGTTCTTCCTGACGTTGACATCGACGGATTAGCTAGGAAACCCAGACAGGAGTCTGGCTCCTTTGGTAGGGTCGTTGTTGCTTTTCAGGCTCTTCCAGCCGCTTTTATTAGATGTCTGTACCCAGACATGTAACTTCTACCTGTTGTTTGTATGCTCTGAATGTTGGGTCATGTGACCCACCCTGCTTGTAACATTATACTATGTTGGCTCTTCGGAGCCTTCTAAATAAATGTTATGTTGTAGAGTTTAGTTGTGATGCCATGTTGTATCTACGCATATCGTGCATAATGCGTGCATGGTTGAAATGCATTGGTATGTGTGGGATTCGACACCTAGCTGTATACCTTTAGTAGCCTGCTTTACGGGGAAATGCCTCTTTGTGCTTCCATCGAGCCTTGGTAGCTTGCTACTGCTCCGAACACATTGATTGACCGGCGTGTATCCTTCTTTGCTGTTGTGTCTGTCCCTACGGGGAAATGTCTCGCAGTGTAATGGAGTCCCTGTAGCCTGCTATGACTCGTCTACGTACCGTTGATGACAGATATGTCTCACGACGTAATGGAGTCCATGTAGCTTGCTATGACTCGTCTACACACGCTGATGACCGACACCTGCATTGTTGGGTTACGTATGCCTGTCCCTGTACGGTTGTGCCACTTGGGTCTATAACTAGTCATGTCGACCCGGGTTCTTTGACATATGATTGCTAGCGACATATTCATATACGTGAGCCAAAAGGCGCAAACGGTCCCGGCCAAGGTAAGGTGGCAGCCATGGGGATTACCGTGCGTGAGGCCGCAATGTGATATGATGTGTTACATGCTAGATTCGTATGGCTTAGGATCGGTGTCCCGACGGGGGTTCCATGAAAAGGGCGAGACACCAAGGACCCTGCGAGTTGACGTGCATGGGAACAAGCCCGCGAGACAGAGCTCGATCGTTTGGATTTATCAACACTACAGGGACGAACCCGAGCACAGACGCCGTGTCCCGTCCCAATCATGAGACGGCCGGAGAGAAGGGTCGTGAAGGTGTGGCTAATGCAGGTGGTGACGAAGCACCAGGCGCAAGACATAAGCATGCGTCTCGAATGCATTAAAGGATAATCAAATTCGCTACACGACCAAAAAGGTGCAGAGGCCACAAGGGGAACCCTTGCCCGCTCGAGGATAATGCAGCCCGGAGGGCGTCCTCAATTTTAAACAACCAAAAAGTCACGTGGCGATTATGTTGCTGCAGGAGCGATCGGCTGCTTGGCGAAGCATGCCGTGGGAGTCCACCCCTCAGTAACCAGGCGGTTCTCGAGGCCTTGGGGGCCGGTGAGGAGCCAAAGCCTTGCGAGGCGCCATCGCGAGTTGCATGAGTCTTTGGTAGGTGGCGCCAGCGTTCCTCAGGCCGAAAGGCATGCGGGTGTGTCCGCCGGCGCCGCCCTGCCTTGCCTGGCCTTCGGCGGGATGAAGAGTGTAACAGCCCAAGAGCATCCCTTGCCATATTTGTAACATTTGTCACGTGTGAACCTTCTTGTTGTGTCCTTGGGATTTGAGTATTATATTATCTTCATGTCTTGTAGCATCATGGCATCATATGTCATCACATCATCATACCATTAGTGCATCATGGTTGCTTGTCATGCTTGTGATGTGGTGTTGTTGTTGTGATTATGTGGGATTGGTGTGTTGCCTTGGTTTGAAGCCCCTCCACAATTTCCCTAAAACCTTGCTCACCTCTTTTATTTCAATAAATGCTCTATGTGTTGTTTTAACTTGCTTAATCACCTGATATAAAATGTTCCTCCACTTCTAAATATTCTGTTTTGCATGTTAAAATAGCTCTAAGACATGTTTGAGGTTTTGCCTTTTGTATCTTTGCATAAACAGGTCCCCATAATAATTAAATGTGTTCATTTAGTTCGCTCTATAAATGCTAAAACTATTTTTTAAAATTAGGGCATTATTTTGTGAGCACAAATCTATTTTTAGTTTTCTGAAAAACTTCTCCTAACTTCCCTGGCTTTTATGTGTTTTTCTGTTTTTTTTTAAAAAGAAAAGCCTTTTGTTTTCCCCTGTGAGAGTGAGAGAGCCCACCTCCTGGGCCTCCTTCCTTTCCCTCCCGGCCCAGCAGCAGCGGACGAGCAGCTCCATCCAGCCGCCAGCAACGCCGCAGCCAGCGCCGGCAGCGCTGGCGACTGCCACTGCCTCTCCTCGCCTCCCTCTCGTCCAGCGTGGCCACACCGCGTCCCCACCTGCAGCCTCCCTCTCCCTCACCTTTTTCTTCTTCCTTCGTTCTCTCTCTCACGTACACGTACACAGGAAGCTAGTGCACATGCCCACTAGGGAACCCCTCCTCCTCCTAAAAAATTGCCTCACCCTCATGTCCAAGGGTTTCCCCTTCCTCTCCTCCCTAGCATATGCGCTGTCGCCACTCCTCCTCTCCTCCCACGTGACTGCTAGCTCGAAGCCAAGATCCATGGCCGGCTCGGTCTCGATCTCGCTGCCAGCGTAGCAGGCCCCTCCGGCCTCCTCCTTAACGTCTATTGGAACCCTGGCGCCGCCCCGGACCCATTCTGACACCAAGACTTGCTCAAGATTGCCATCCCCATCGGCCACTTCTTCCTCTTCCTCTCGAAACAACAAGGCCGACAAGTTCCTCGACTTGGTACCGTCGCTCCGCTTCATCCCCGACGACACCTTCATGTCCTAGGTATACCCATATCCCTCTCTGGCAGATCTCTCACCCTCGATTGCATCGTAGGCCTCGCCGTGTTCATGCAAAATTTCATGCTCCGGTGAACTCTGAACCTACGGAGAATGCTCCCATCGTGCTCTAGCCCAGATCTGCACCTCTGTGTGTGCTTTCCTTCGGCCAAACCATGTCCTAGGCCTAGCCCCATGTTCATTCCATGGCTTTGCACCAAAATTTTGTGCCTAGGAGGTCCAGGGAGCAGATCCCGAAGCCCTCACGAAATCTGAACTTTTCTGTCAGAAAACTTAATTTTCACTAAGTCTGAAAAAACTACAGATTTATTATTGTTTACCTGTTTTCCAGAGGTTAGAACTTTTACCCTATTGATCATATGGGGTTGTGACTTTGTCCATGTTGGAGTACTTATTGTGGTCTTCCTGTCAGTTCCACTTGGATATATTCTAGGGTTAATTTACTTGAAGTAATCCCTGGTTGAAAAGTGCATTCTGTTAAAAACGGGTAGTGCATTCTTTGTCTTAGTCCAGTTTTAGTATATGCCAAATCTGGCATATACTAGGTTATACCTAGTGATGTCTTATTTCGAATTGGGTTTGTGTGTGTTTTCTCCACAGTAACATATACTTATGATAGATGAATTCGGGGTAGAAAAATCCCAGGAATCCAGTGGTCCATTAGTTTTGCCATTGGAGCAACTTTGTAAAAATATTATTTTGTGTGTAGATGTCATTTTGTGATTTATGTATGATTTAATTCTTGCATGATTTGATGAACTTGTCAACATGGAAGTGGTAGTGTTTTGTGGGCACTAGGCCCTGGTATTTTTCCTTGCCATGATAAACTTGTGGTTTAGTGGGTTTCTTGCTGTAAACATGCTAAGAAAATAACACTGTTTTCATTGCTCAAATATTTCTAAGTGTTAGAACTGTTATTTCCTTCCCATGTTGTGTTGATGATTCCCATGGATATAGTGTTCCTTTATGGTTGGTCCAATGCCATGAATTGTTGTGCTAGTTCCCCTCTGTCATTTGGTGCCTTCACCTTGCCAAAGAGATTTTGCATCTTAGAGTTATTTTCTGTCAAAGATGCTATGGTGTTATAAACTGCTGCTATTCTCTTAGTGAAATTTGACTAAGTGTGGGAATCTGTAGTTATTATTATGCCATGTTTAGGGGATGCTACCAAGTGATCTGTGATGTTTTAGCTCATGCTCAGTGCTAGTGTTTTGTAGCAGTAGTTGCGCTCTAACATCCTGTTAATTTTCATGCCATAAAATGCCCTCTAGCATATATAAAAGTTGCTTTCAAGTTGCTGTCATGTTAACTCAGATTCTATAAAACTGGAATTTTCACAAAGTCCCTAAAAACTGATTCAACATGCCATCTTGTGAGCTTCATTTCCATTGATCCATGCTTCCTTTCATGTTGCTGTAGATAGATGATTTGTTAGGCTTGATGTGTAATTCATGCCCATGCCTTGGTTGTGAATTAAAACTTTCTGTAGCTCTGGATATGTGTGTGGCAAGTTGACATGTTGCTGTTTGTGGACAGATTGTGTGTAGAATTGTTTTGTGACTTGTGGGAGCTATACTCCATTGTTTTGCATGATATTTAGGTCTATTCTTGCTAGATTTTCATTTCCAATCCAGTGGCATCCTTCGAATACCAAGGAATAGCCCATAGCCTCCCTCATCTTGTGTTTTGTCTCCGTTAACATTCGTACCTTGCCGTGAGTGTACCGTGAGCTACGTTACTCCGTTTGCAACGTTCTACATATGCATTTGCATCGATTTTGCAAGATGCATCCATATTTGCCATGTCCATGCATGTTCAAACAACTAAACATGAGGTTCTGTCCAGAATACTAAATAACTTAATAATTGCATGAGAAACATGACTAGCATAGGGTTGCATATTAAATACTTCAAATTGGTCATGCATCATCTTGTTTTTGCATTGCACCTTGTTTGTATGTTTATTTGGTGCTGTTTCTCTTTGGGTAGATGCGAGTGTTGAGCCTGAGTACGAGGATCCCGGAGAGTACAACTACGAGGACCCAGCTCTCTGTCCCTCTGAAGAACCAACAGGCAAGATGATCATACCCGGATCCCGATACTATTTTTGCCTTGCTAGATGTCTCGCTTTTACCGTTATGATTCATTACCTACCACTTAAACTGTCAGCCTCCTAAATTGCCATGAAAGCCTCTAACCCCTCCACTACCTAGCAAACATTGATTGGCTATGTTACCGCTGCTCAGCCCTTATCTTATAGCGTTGCTAGTTGCAAGTGCAAGCTTTCCATGTGTCAACATGGATATTTTTGTTATATCACTCTATTTACTGTTATTTAAATTAATGCACATATATATCTGGAAACGGTGGAAGGCTTGGCCTTTTGCTCAGTGTTTTGTTCCGCTTTTGCCGCACTAGTTCCGAGTACCGGTATTATATTCCATATTTTGCGCTCCTAACATGCTCGGGGTTGTTATGGGGACCCCCTTGACCATCCGTTTTAGATTAAAACTTGTCTGGCAAGACCCAACCTTGGTACTACATTTGCTAAACAACTTAATAATTGCATAGGGCATAGCTACCCCGTGGATAATTAATCAACAACCTGGGCCAGTGCTCCTCATGAGTGTTGGTCCAACCCAGAGCCACTTGTGGGGCCACCTCGGGGCAACTCGAGGGATTTCTATCAGGCCACCGTATGTACTGCTCATCCGGTCGTGTCTTGAGAACGAGATACGCGGCTCCTATCGGGCTATCTCGAGGTTGCAGTTTTCCAGTGGAATTGCCTAGGAAGATCACGAGATTCGTGGTCGAGGTTGTTCCCGTGGCGTGTGGTTAGTTTGTGATGGATGAGTTGGAGCACCCCTTCAGGGTAAAAGCTTTCGGAAAGCCATGCCCGCGGTTACGTGGTAACTTGGTGAAAGCACATTTGCTCCCTTGGTGGTTTTGGTAATTAATAACAACATATATGTCATTGAACTAATGTTTCCACTAAGCATATTTCAGGAAAAGTTCAATGATAGGATTGGCAAATAGGATTGTGGAGATTGTGGATAACCCCAAGATGCTAGGAAATGGATTGGCAAAGCTTCAAGCAAGAGGACTCTACATTTTACTTTGTGAGAAATCACTTTGAGTCCATAGGAAAGCCAATACTATTAAAAGGGGGTAAGGTACTGTTGGTGAACAAAATGCTCATACGTGCACAAGTGATAGTCACCAAAAACACCCACAAGCTCTTCCACAAAAGTCTGTCCAAAGTCAAATATCCAAAATCGATGCAACCAACACTTTCCACTCGGTGCCACCGACTCCCAAACTTAGACAGACCCATGCCAAACCCTAGCACATCGGTGCAACCGATTCCACTTCGGTGCCACCGAGTTTGGGTTGCCAACTTTCTGTTACCTCGATTCACAAAATCGGTACCACCGAGTTTGTTGGATCGGCGTCACCGAGTTGCGCAATCTGACCGTTGGTCACCTTATCGGTACCACCGAGATTTATATATCGGTCTCACCGAGATTCAAAAGTTGTCACCTTTTGATCACTTCGGTACCACCGAGATTCACACATTGGTGTCACCGAGCTGGTCACTTTAGGTGTAACGGTTGGATTTTTGGGGATGCCTATATATACCCCTTCACCACCACCCACCCAAAAGAGAAGCACTCAGAACTATTCCATACTTGCCCCATCATATTTTCTGAGAGAGAGCCACCTACTCATGTGTTGAGATCAAGCCATTCCACTCCATCCATATGAATCTTGATCTCTAGCCTCCCCAAGTTGCTTTCCACCAAATCAATCTCTTCTACCAAGCCAAATCTGTGAGAGAGTGATTGTGTGTTGAGGAGTCTATCATCTTGAAGCACAAGAGCAAGGAGTTCATCGACATTGCCGAGCCTATTACCTTTTGGAGGGTGGTGCCTCCTAGATTGGTTAGGTGTCGCTTGGGAGCCTCCTACTTCGTGTTGTGGAGTTGAACCAAGAAGTTTGTAAGGGCAAGGAGATCGCCTACTTCGTGAAGATCTACCCATAGTGAGGCTAGTCCTTCGTGGACGGAAGCCGTTATGGAATAGTCAAGGTTGCTACTTCGTGGACCCTTCGTGGGTGGAGCTCTCCATGGACTCTCGCCACCGTTACCCTCCGTGGGTTGAAGACTCCATAAACGTGGACGTACGATAGCACCACCTATCGGAACCACGGGAAAAATCTTCGTGTCTACAAATTGCGTTTGATCTTCCTACCCTTCCTTTACTACTCATGTTTGTTGTTACTCACCGCAGCTATACTCGTAGACATGCATGTGTAGGGTGTGCTTGACTTGCTATGAATACTAAAATCTGCCAACACTTAAAATTGGGAAAAAGTAGATTTTTATTTAGTCAAGTAGTCTAATCAGCCCCCTCTAGACATACTTTCGGTCCTACAAGTGGTATCAGAGATTTGGTCTCCATTGCATTGGTCTCACAACCTAGGAGAGTATGGCGTCTAGTGAGGGAAATT